>OU426983.1:0-1200000 GCA_911387785.2 Aelia acuminata
ACCATCCCTAACCATCCCTAACCATCCCTAACCACCCCCAACCACCCTAACCATCCCTAACCATCCCTAACCACCCCCAACCATCCCTAACCATCCCTAACCATCCCTACCCACCCTCAACCATCCCTAACCATCCCTAACCATCCCTAACCATCCCTAACCATCCCTAACCATCCCTAACCATCCCTAACCATCCCTACCATCCCTAACCATCCCTAACCATCCCTAACCATCCCTAACCATCCCTAACCATCCCTAACCATCCCTAACCATCCCTAACCATCCCTAACCATCCCTAACCATCCCTAACCATCCCTAACCATCCCTAACCATCCCTAACCATCCCTAACCATCCCTAACCATCCCTAACCATCCCTAACCATCCCTAACCATCCCTAACCATCCCTAACCATCCCTAACCATCCCTAACCATCCCTAACCATCCCTAACCATCCCTAACCATCCCTAACCATCCCTAACCATCCCTAACCATCCCTAACCATCCCTAACCATCCCTAACCATCCCTAACCATCCCTAACCATCCCTAACCATCCCTAACCATCCCTAACCATCCCTAACCATCCCTAACCATCCCTAACCATCCCTAACCATCCCTAACCATCCCTAACCATCCCTAACCATCCCTAACCATCCCTAACCATCCCTAACCATCCCTAACCATCCCTAACCATCCCTAACCATCCCTAACCATCCCTAACCATCCCTAACCATCCCTAACCATCCCTAACCATCCCTAACCATCCCTAACCATCCCTAACCATCCCTAACCATCCCTAACCATCCCTAACCATCCCTAACCATCCCTAACCATCCCTAACCATCCCTAACCATCCCTAACCATCCCTAACCATCCCTAACCATCCCTAACCATCCCTAACCATCCCTAACCATCCCTAACCATCCCTAACCATCCCTAACCATCCCTAACCATCCCTAACCATCCCTAACCATCCCTAACCATCCCTAACCATCCCTAACCATCCCTAACCATCCCTAACCATCCCTAACCATCCCTAACCATCCCTAACCATCCCTAACCATCCCTAACCATCCCTAACCATCCCTAACCATCCCTAACCATCCCTAACCATCCCTAACCATCCCTAACCATCCCTAACCATCCCTAACCATCCCTAACCATCCCTAACCATCCCTAACCATCCCTAACCATCCCTAACCATCCCTAACCATCCCTAACCATCCCTAACCATCCCTAACCATCCCTAACCATCCCTAACCATCCCTAACCATCCCTAACCATCCCTAACCATCCCTAACCATCCCTAACCATCCCTAACCATCCCTAACCATCCCTAACCATCCCTAACCATCCCTAACCATCCCTAACCATCCCTAACCATCCCTAACCATCCCTAACCATCCCTAACCATCCCTAACCATCCCTAACCATCCCTAACCATCCCTAACCATCCCTAACCATCCCTAACCATCCCTAACCATCCCTAACCATCCCTAACCATCCCTAACCATCCCTAACCATCCCTAACCATCCCTAACCATCCCTAACCATCCCTAACCATCCCTAACCATCCCTAACCATCCCTAACCATCCCTAACCATCCCTAACCATCCCTAACCATCCCTAACCATCCCTAACCATCCCTAACCATCCCTAACCATCCCTAACCATCCCTAACCAAAGTGTTGTGGTGGGGTAGTGTTGGGGGGTAGTGTTGGGGGGGGGGAGGATTAGTGAGGTAGTGTTGGGGGGGAGGATTAGTGAGGTAGTGTTGGTACAGTAGTGTTAGGGGGGGTAGTGTTGGTGGGGTAGTGTTAGGGGGGTAGTGTTGGTGGGGTAGTGTTAGGGGGGTAGTGTTAGGGGGGTAGTGTTGGTGGGGTAGTGTTGGTGGGGTAGTGTTAGGGGGGTAGTGTTAGGGGGTAGTGTTGGTGGGGTAGTGTTAGGGGGTAGTGTTGGTTAGGTAGTGTTGGTGGGGAAGGGTTTGGGGGAGTAGTGTTGGTGAGGTAGTGTTTGTGAGGTAGTATTGATGGGGTAGTGTTGTTGGGGAAGTGTTGGGGGGTAGTGTTGGGGGGTAGTGTTGGGGGGTAGTGTTGGTGGGGAAGGGTTTGGGGGGGTAGTGTTGGTAGGGAAGTGTTGGTGGTTGGTGGGGTAGTGTTAGGGGGTAGTGTTGGGGGGTAGTGTTGGGAGTAGTGTTGGGGGGTAGTGTGGGGGGTAGTGTTGGTGGGGAAGGGTTTAGGGGGGTAGTGTTGGTAGGGAAGTGTTGTGGGGTAGTGTTGGTGGGGTAGTGTGGGGAAGTTTTGTGGGGTAGTGTTGGTAGGGAAGTGTTGGTGGTTGGTGGGGTAGTGTTAGGGGGTAGTGTTGTGGGGGAAGTGTTGTGGGGGGTAGTGCTGGTAGGGGGGAGTGTTGTGGGGGAAGTGTTGTGGGGGGTAGTGCTGGTAGGGGGAGTGTTGTGGGGGAAGTGTTGTGGGGGGTAGTGCTGGTAGGGGGAGTGTTGGGAGGGTACTGTTGTGGGGGAAGTGTTGTGGGGGTAGTGTTGGTGGGGGAAGTGTTGGTGGGGAAGTGTTGTGGGGGTAGTGTTGGTGGGGGTAGTGTTGTGGGGGAAGTGTTGTGGGGGTAGTGTTGGTGGGGGTAGTGTTGTGGGGGAAGTGTTGTGGGGGTAGTGTTGGTGGGGGTAGTGTTGTGGGGGGGGAGTGTTGGTAGGGGTAGTGTTGGCGGGGTAGTGTTGGTGGGGTAGTGTTGGGGGGCTAGTGTTAGGGGGGTAGTGTTAGGGGGTAGTGTTAGGGGGGTAGTGTTAGGGGGTAGTGTTAGGGGGGTAGTGTTAGGGGGTAGTGTTAGGGGGTAGTGTTGGGGAGTAGTGTTGGTAGGATAGTGTTGGTGGGGTAGTGTTGGTAGGGTAAGGTTGGTGGGGTAGTGTTAGGGGGTAGTGTTGGTGGGGGTAGTGTTGGTGGGGAAGTGTTGTGGGGGTAGTGTTGGTGGGGGTAGTGTTGTGGGATAGTGTTGGGGGGAGGGGGGTAGTTTTATGGGGTAGTGTTGAAGGGTAGTGTTGGGGGGTAGTGTTGTGGGGGGCTTGTTGTCGGTTTCAGGGGGCTTTGGTCTTATTGGTTTTGGGGGCTTGATGTTTTTTAGGGGGGTTTTCTTTGTTTTAGGGGGCTTTTTAGTTTTTGTGGGGGGCTTGTTGTTTGTTGGGTGCGCTTTGTTGGTTTTAGGGGGCTGCTAAGTTTTGTGGGGGGCGTGATGTTTTTAGGGGGGCTATGTTGGTTTTAGGGGGCTTGTTAGATTTTGTGGGGGCTTGTTGGTTTTTTGGGGGGCTTTGTTGGTTTTAGGGGGCTAGTTAGTTTTTGTGGGGGGCTTGTCGGTTTCTTTGGGGGGGTTTTATTGGTTTTGGGGGGATTGTTTTTTTGGGAGGGCTTGATGTTTTAAGGGGGGGGGTTTTATTGGTTTTGGGGGGATTGTTTTTTTGGGGGGCTTGATGTTTTAAGGGGGGGTTTGTTGGTTTTAGGGGGCTTTGTTGATTTTAGGGGGCTAGTTAGTTTTTGTGGGGGGCTTGTCGGTTTCTTTGGGGGGGTTTTATTGGTTTTAGGGGCTTTTTAGTTTTTGTGGGGGGCTTGTTGTTTTTTGGGGGCGCTTTGTTGGTTTTAGGGGGGGTACTAAGTTTTTGTGGGGGGCTTGTTTGTGAGGGGGGCTTTTTGTTGGTTTTAGGGGGCTTGATTTTTTTAGGGGGGGCTTTGTTGGTTTTAGGGGGCTTTTTAGTTTTTGTGGGGGGGCTGTTTTTGGAGGGGAGGGTGCTGTTTTTGTTGAAGGGGAGTTTTTTGGGGGGTCTCTTTAGGGGGGTCTCTTGGGGGAGGTGTTTTTGGGGGAGGGTCACTTTGGGGTGGGGGTCTCTTTGGGGGGGTTGTTTTAGGCGGGGTTTAGGGGAGTCTCTTGAGAATGGTTGGTTAGGGGTGTTGTTTGGGGGGCGCTATTGTTGTTTGGGGGTGAAATTGTCTTTGGGTTAGAGGTTGTCGTTATTGTTCTTGGGGGGCGTGTAAGGTGCTTTGGGGGCCGGTTTTGGGGGTGTAGGGTGTGTTTGGAGTTCTAGGGAGTTTTTGGGAGTTATAGGAGGTTATGGGGGTTGTAGGGGGCTATAGGGGTTCTAGGGGTTTCTCCGTGGTAGGAGGTTGGTGGGGGACAAAGGGGGTTTTCTGGCGTTCGAAGAGAATTCTTAAGGGGGGTCTATGGGGCTGTAGGGGTCAGGGGGATATGTTGGTGTAGGGGCTATTTTCGCGTTGTAGAGTGTTCATGGGGGTGTGTAGGGGGGTTTGGGCGTTGTAGGGGGTAGTTATGGGGGGGGTCTACCGGTTTGTGGGGAATCTAGGTAGGTTTTTGGGGGGGTCTAGGTGGCTGTGTGGGTATAGGGAGGTTTGAGGTCTAGAGGTGAGAATAAAATTAAAAAGAAATCTAAAAGAAGTTAAGAATCTGGTTAAATATAATTTCCCAAAGTCACACATTTTTCTACATTCATATCTTATTTTTGTTAATCGTTAAAGCCGTTTTTGAAATCGAAAGAAATTAAAAATTTTAAAAAAAAGTTATGATATAAAGTGCCCCCTGGGTTGATCAATTTTGATGAAATGTTGGCTATCACATCTTCGGCATATACATACATCAAATACCCAGTTTGATCAAAATCATGAAAGCCGTTTTTGAGTAAATAAAAAAACCACGTTAAAATGATACAAAATTTGTTCAGTAAAGCCCCCCCCCCTCCGGTTAATCAATTTTGATGAAATTTATGCTGTCACATCGCGGGCATATACCTACACTAAATACCCAATTCAGGATCGCACGGTTTATAGTTTTTTCGCTAGTCTGTCCACACACACACAGACTATTTCGCGGGACTTGGTCATTTGGACTCACGGGACCCCAAAACGTGTATTTCCGTTGAAAACCGGAAGTCGAATTTTTTCACGATCGCAATACTTCCACTTACTATATATTTCATATATAGGTAAGTGAAAGTAAAAATTAAAAGAAAATGGAAAATAAGGGGTGGTGAAACAGGAATCTATAAAAAAGTTGGGGAGAAGGGTAAAAAAGGAGTAGTTAGAGGGGATAGGGTGTTATGTCGGGGAGAGGGGGAGAAAAGGAGTCCAAAGGAGACGAATAAAAGGAAAACAACAGTCGAGAGGTTAAAGGGAATGAGAGAATTATCAAAAAAAGAAGGGGGAAAATAAAAAAAAGGAGAAAAATGGATTATATAAAACGTAAAAGAAAAAGGAAAACACTCAACAAGGAAAATGGCTAAAGAAGAAATAACGGTACGAATAGGGAAAATGAAGGTAACAAAGTAAAGTTATACAAGGGGGGGGGAGATTTAATGAACCTAAAATAATCGGAGGATGACGAAAAGGATTAGGGAAAACACGAAAAATTGGGAAGAAATGATTCCATATATTTCGACAATTATAAATTTACTTAATTGAATCGAAACACGTGGATTTCGCTTATAAATAAGTAAAGGAGGATATGAATCTTCATTCGGGATCTGCCAGTAAAAAATTCGAAGAGTCAGAACCTCTCATATTTCACGAAACGAGTTACAAAGAATAAAAAATCAAGTCAAAAACACGAGCCGAGAACAGAAATCGCGCTGGGAGCCCGCCCCGACCACCATGCCCGGTGGGCGAGTGGTCGGCCGGGTGTAGCGGGAATAAAAATTTACGTCAGCGAGTACTAAACAGCTAGTGCATAGTAGCGCCGTAAAACCTTTAACGGTAGGTCCCCCTTTTTATCTCCAATCACTTCTTATCGGCCACCAACGACACCCTATTAAACGTCAATCAAATATTAAACTTCCTTTTAATGTTAATAAACTTATACCTTAACAGTATTTCATTACGATCTTTCACCTAACGCCACCTGGAGGCTACTACTGGTAACAATCATTAAAACCCAAACACACTCGTATATCAATCTTACATCAAATCGATCATATAACAAACCAAACATCTTATATATGTACAATTTATTTCGCCAACCTTTATAATTACTCAAGTATTCTTCAACTAATAACCTGACATTCTTTCAAATAAACAGTTATATTCATGCAAAATGGTAATCTCCATTATAACAACTCTTTATCAAAACACCCTTTATTAATAAATAAACTAGTATTCACAACTATTAATAACAACTTAATTCTTTAACACATATATCAATTACCTTCACCTTATACTTACTTTTACATTTTATTCTACCTTATGCTTCACATACTTATCAAAAACTACTCAACACCCTTTAAAACTCTTTAATATATACACCTCCTAACAATTCCTCTTCTTAATGTTTATACATTCAATCCATATACATCACGATGTACTTCTCATCCCACATATACAATTCCTTATATAATCCTAAACTACAGGACTCCCTCAAAAAATTATCAAAACAATTCACCTCTATTTATTCTCCTTTATTCCTTCTACTTTCCAATTAAAATTTGTTCTAATTACTCATTAAATCATATCAACTATGCACCTCATACCCTTCTCTGACACCACTTTCATTCCACAACTATCTTTTCATTTACCTCATCACACATATCATTCATCACTTCCAATCATAATCTCCCCATTCTTTCTTTATTCATTCATTCATTCATTACTTCTTAATCTATAAACAATTCGTTTCACTATACCCTTTTCTTTTAGTTTCAATACAAAAACAAAACCATCCCTTATTCCAGACATCTGCACATCCCACATCTTACACATCAAAACCAAACTTACAAATTTTATACTACATTCCCTTACATCTAAATAAAATATAGAAACTATTTCCCTATGTTTATCAACATCTTTACTTATCATCTAAAAATTATTCCCTTTTACTTTTTTGTTTTACTTTTCACCAATATTAATCAAAACTTCAGTTCACACAATCACAATTTCAGGAAACCACCTTCCGTAATATTTCTAATTCCATAATTTTAACAAAGTCACTTTTCTATGTATACTTTATTAGTGTTATCTTTCATATTTCTAAAACAATTATCAAACTACTTCTAATCAAATTCATAAACAGAAATGTTACTAAAAGTAGTTAGCTCATAAATCTTGAAAACAAAGTTAGACATACTCTCCACTCAGAGGCTCCTATACTTCATACTCCGTTTATTTCATCTTATTTAATTCTTTATTTTTTCTTAGTCCCATATTTAGGCATTTTCGCTTCAACTCCATGAATATATTATATCCAATTATATCATACATACATTAAATCCAATGTATTTCCAATATAAGCCTCCTTATAACAAAATTGGACTCCAGTACATTTTTCTTACTTTTCATTTATAATTCTTTCCACAAATGTAAAAGTAATCACATTACAAAACATAATGTCTTGTACTTGAAAAACAAGAGCTCAAAAAAAAATTATCATTACAAACCTCATCAATCCAACGTACCTTTTATGCTCAGTAGTTCATCCACCAATATTCTCAGGGGAGCCTGAATTTTTAATTTCTTAAAAATTTATCATTTAATAGTCAATCACATAGCAAACATATCAACATTCATTAATAGAACAAAATTATTTCATACATTACTAACATAATTACTCCATCCTAAAACTCCAGTAAACTTTACACGATTATTTATTTATTTATGGCTTATTATTATTATTAATTCTAAAACCCAATGTTGTATCCATAATACAACTGAGTCTAGCTTCTCATGAGGAGAGCTTCTTGCATTTCACCACTGCTACATATTATCCATTACCTACTCCACACCTATGTAATCACCTACATTTTAATTTAAATAACCAATACATAAACAAATTTATATATAAATCTCATTTTTCCCTCTTCAAAAAACTATGCCATACCGCTTCCACATATTTAATTCCACAAAACCTCATGAAGGCTGCTCCATATCCATACATTTGTCTCTTTCCTTCCTTCCCAATGGAAAATAGGAAATTTATATCACTTACTAATCCATTTATATCCACTAGGTGTGCCTTCAATTGTATATTTTACAGATCTAGTGCTAAATTTAAATCTTAATAAACTACATAACTTATAATAGACAACAGTTTCGGCAAACCATAACATTAACCTATATACAACGACAGACAAAATATAAGTAAATTCCTTATTTTTCACAACCGTATCATTTATCTTCTTCCTTCTTCCATCGGCTCCACAGACCATTACTGTCCCTTTTAACTCCTACCTCCTAGATTACACCATCCTTCCATCTATCACGCCATCTTCTCCTCCACCTCCTACTGCTTTTTATTAAACACCATGCTTCTTGTCTCCATAACTCCACATTCTCAAATAATATTACCTATAATTAATAAAAAACAAATCATTTCCCCCTAGTGGTACCTTTAGACACTAATTTAAAAAAAATTTCTTATTTTCTCCTAATTTTTTCTTCTCTCCCTCAAAAAACTATCGTCAATGTATTATATCCTTAAACTCACTCTAAAACTAAACATTACCATGATATTTTTCCCTACATTTTTTACTTACCTTACCTCTTACCAATACATCCAATATAAACTATAGCCATCGTCAAAACTCCCCCAAATTTTTTATCTGGGTGTTCACAGACTACCTCAGCAACCCAGTCCCAATCATTAACAGCAAGCTCCTCTCAAACTTTCACTAACTATAGTCTTTTCCTTCATTTATCATACCAAAAATATCTATTTAAAATATGTATACCTCTCCTTTCAAAAAAGCCCGCTGCAATACAATTTTTTTTAGTCCCCATTTTTCTTTTATTACCTACCACATTTTAACTAAATTCCATTACTTTCCCATTATGTCCATATTATTATATATCCATATTTATAATTATATGCATGGGCACACCATAGGTTTTATAAAAAAAAATAAATAAATAAAACTTTTATTTAATATTTACATCTTAACAAAAAACATCATACAACTATATACATATATTTAAATATATGCACTATAATAATCTTCCACATTAGCATATTTCCATCCCCTTCATAAATCCAATATGCGTAGTCTTCATTCTTCCAAACTACAACTTGTCATCTGAAATCATAAAGTGTTTTTATAATTAATCAAATGCTAATTTTTTATCGGTACTTGTGTAAAACAAGGCACCACCGGCAATATACACTCCCTCTAACTGCACTTATCTTGTGCAACCTAACTTTTTACTTTCACTTACCTATATATGAAATATATAGTAAGTGGAAGTATTGCGATCGTGAAAAATTTCGACTTCCGGTTTTCAACGGAAATACACGTTTTGGGGTCCCCTGAGTCCAAATGACCAAGTACCGCGAAATGGTCTGTGTGTGTGTGTGAACAGACTAGCTCAAAAACTATAAACCGTGCGAACCTGAAATTTGGTATTTAGTTTAGGTATATGCCCGCGATGTGACAGCAAAAATTTCATCAAAATTGCTCAAAGGGAGGGGGTACTTTATTTAATAACTTTTAAAGTTTTTTTTCGATGATCTCAAAAACGGCTCTAACGATTTTGATTAAACTACTTAGAGTACTTCATCCCGAAATATGACTGTAAAAATTTCATCAAAATTGATTAACCGGAGGGGGGACTTTACTTAATAAATTTTGTAACATTTTCACGTGTTTTTTTTATTTACTCTAAATCGGCTTTTTCATAATTAAAGCCGTTCTGTTCATTTAATGGAAATTATTTGTTTCATGCTAACTAAATGAGATTTTCAACAAGTACATAGAGAATAATAAAATCAGACGACTTGGAGTATTATGCTTGCATTGCCGAATTATTACAAGTAAAAACTTTTATTTAATAATAAAAAAGAGTTTTTTTTTATAGAGCAAATGAAAACGAAATGAATATGGAAAACTGTGTAACTTTGAGATGTGGCATTAACAAAACACATTATTTTCTAATCTAATTAAGTTGGTAAGTGAAAGTTGTGTGTTGCGCGCACGCACCAGATTTTTTAATCAAACCCCCATAGTTTGCCTTTATTTCATTCCCACCATACTAGTGGGTCCTTTTCCATCAAATAAATAAAATTTTTGTCCCTTCTAATACAAATCTTGTTATATATTTCACAATATAAAAACGACGCTACCTCCTTATCAGTGCATTTCGTCTTACATTAAAAACATTCTGCCCGACAGCCCAAACCCTGCGTTTACACAAGTACCTTATAATTAAAACATAAACTCAAAATATCAACAATTTTAATTTCATAAAATATTAAATAAAAAATCTGCTCCCATTCGTGCAACACACAACTTTCACTTACCAACTTAAATACATTACAAATTGACCTCTTTTCTTAAATGCCATTTCGCAAACTAACACATTTTTCCACATTCATTTTCTTCAGTGCACTCTCCATCAATTAAAGGAACTGTTCTAATACAGTCCCACCTGGTGGCCAATCAAGTGAAACAGGGACTTCCAACTGCCACCCCCCTAGCTCAACCGGCTCCAGTGCTCCCTCATTTAAACTTCTTCATTCTTAACAGCAACGTCTGGCTAAGTAAGACCTAAGGGGACACAGAATGGAAAACACAGTATGCAGCAGGTCACCTTTACTCACAGCGTCTTTTCATCTTGGTCAACTAAACTGCCCATTCAACTAAAAATAAAATTTTATTTAGTTAATATCACAACCTCAGTCAATTTATTAAACAAAAAATCGAAATAAAAACATATTTAATTAATAAATGTCCAATACTTTTAAGTCAAACAACTAATTCCCAGCATCTCTGGATAATTTCATACTTGTATCAATTTTGTCAATCATATCATTTTCCTTTATTTCATTTTTTGTAATTTATTAAAATACTTTTCTAAAATCACAAATGCTCAAATTTATTCTTTATTTTAAAAACAGATCTATAATATCTTCATATTTTAAAAGCTCAATTGATAAAATCATTTACTCTCTGCAATTACAAATTATCATTTTTTTTTAAATTATATTTATTACAATTATTTTTCATCTAACGCCAAGTCAAGCCATTTCAGTAAATAATCTTAATTTTACCTTTTCTTTTGTTTCCCTTTTCTTACTACAATCTTCTACTATCATTCTTATTCAAATTTCATTTAAATCTTATACTTACATACACATTCAACACATTTGTATTTGTCTAGATATTTCATTTCTTTTCGATAGGTTAAATGATGGTCAGGATTTTCAGTTACAATGATATTTATTATGGTAAGCCAACGTTTCGATCCAACTTGTGGATCTTCATCAGGGCTACTGAGTCCAGGTGGATACTGGATACTGGGTGGATCAGTATCCACCTGGACTCAGTAGCCCTGATGAAGATCCACAAGTTGGATCGAAACGTTGGCTTACCATAATAAATATCATTGTAACTGAAAATCCTGACCATCATTTAACCTATCGTAATTGAAGAACAGTTGACCATCTCTCATCTCTTCATTTCTTTTCTATCACATTTTTAGGAAAATCATTTTTCTAAAATAATAGATTGAAATTGCAAACAAATATTTATTCATCACTTTATTACAATTCAATAGTGTACCTCTTTAACTGTAAACGTTCACCTTAGACAATTTCTCCATCAAATCTAATAACTTTTTGACCCAAAGAATAAACTCAGTTTTCTTAGCTTGTAATACACTTAATCATTTCAAACATTACACAATTCTCATTAATAATTGATTACCAATCAATCATAATTCTTTCAAATGGAGAATTTCTTTCACAAAATCAATAAACTAAGCACATTCATCATTAATTCAACATTGTTTGTCACAACCTCACATTCCACAGGGATCTATGAGGGAACAGTGCCAGTCGAAGTAGGTTCCATTGCTGTTTACTACTGCCATAGAGGTTCAGCATCACCTTTAACAGATCGATTCGTTAAACTTGCACAATACATTCATTTCATCACTGTTAGATCCAGGTATTCATCATATGTCCAAAAATGGCATATGATTATTTCAATTGTTTATAAAATATTCATTAAATTCCTAGATCGCAAAATCAATGGTTCTATTATTATTTATTAATGTTTAGCAATTGGCGACGAGGCAGTTTATGTTACCGAGAAAAGCCACGTGTTCGGCTAGCAGGCAACATGACTGGGCGGAACAAGAGGAAGCTGTTAAGATATGTGGTATTGTTTGGTATCTTAACATAAAAAAATAAGGATTACTGTATAATACTTTATTTTAGAAATAATAAATCAAAATATATAAATTGTAGGTTAGTTTCAGTATTTACAAGTAGCTTTATTTCTAACCCAAAACTCTGACGTCTTCGTGGTTTCAGAAAACTGAGCCCCGCTTACGATCAGAAATTGACGGTGTTGTTCCCGTTCTTGTTATCTGCAGCAGAGTACCGCTATAAGGAGAGCTCTAATGCGTATGAGGCACTTGATAAGAGTCTATGTGTAAGGTTACATTAAATTTTTTTAATTCGATATGGTTATCGAAATATCGATGGTTACTATCTTACGATAGCAACCGCTACAAAGCTATAGTACCTCGGAATGGAGGCGATTCTTCAACTTCGGGTTTCACGCCATCGGGCTTCCTTCTACCGCCACGACCTGGAAAAACACGACTGGCGGATGTACCAAGAGTGGTTTTATTCCATCTGTCAAAAATAGAGCTAATAAATTTCAAACCAACTAAATTCAAAGTTGACAGAATATATTTTAAAAATTTAACAACTCCAATAATACTGACTGTACAATTAAAGGTCTGGCCACACATGTCCGCACCGTAGCAATAATACAGGTTATGTTCAGAATATTTTTAATTTAACTTACATATTACCTTTAGTTATGCCTAAAGTTCAAGCCACACATGTCAGACATAGACCACTTTAGGCATAACTAAAGGTAATATGTAAGTTAAATTAAAAATATTCTGAACATAACCTGTATTATTGCTACGGTGCGGATCCGGTGCGGACATGTGTGGCCAGACCCTAATAGAACGTATGTCTGTTCAAAACATATGGCCTACTTTATTTAATTTAATTCTTCCAACTTAACCTCTTGAAAATATTCGCTCTTTTCCTTTGAACAATATCCCTACGCTGTTCAACTCTCATCTCTCTAACCAATTTGCAGTTGGAACTTTTATGATCACCCTCACAAAAGATACAATGAAGCAATGAAGAACTTCCCGTAAGTAAGGCAGCAGCTGTAGATCTATCCTCTGACCTGAGAAAACCTTTCTTACAACTTCAACTAGAACCCTGCATTACATAGCCTAAACCATCTTTAGCTAATTTTAGTTGTACCCCAAGAATGCAATCAATTCATCTAGCCTAGCTCTATGCCTATCCACATCAGCTAACCTACTGCTTTCTTTGGTCCTACGCTGCCAAACCTTTAAACCCTCCGTGGGAATCGCGGACAAAATCATTGGCATAACATAGCAGCAAAACTCCCCCTTGAAACCCCTAATGTTTTTAATGATCTAATTTGGCATTCCAATTTATCATATAAAGATGCTAAATTACGTTTCTTGTGTTCATTACCAGTGTTTTGCAAAATTAATTTTAAGAGCTCCGTAATACAAACATCAACTAATAAGTTAAGGCTTAATATATATTATTTTCTCCCGTATCTGGAAAACTCTCCACAATTTCTCTAGGTTTATACTTCTCTACCATGCATTGTATAAGACATTGAAATTTGTCTGCATTTTCCAGTGACTAATCTCTGTCTATTTTTTCAAACTGTGGCCCAAAAAGGTAACCATTCTAAAATATCCCCATTAATTTATTTCAATTCCAGTTTAGGAAGCTTAACATTTGTGAATCTTTTCCCTTCCCTTTTACATTGACAACTACTGGATTTCCTTACATCTATCTCTAAGGCCCCTACCTTATGTAATACACTATTATACTGTATCATATACACCTAAGTTATCGTAAACTCGGTCTCTTACATCACGTTTATTTCCTCTTGAGTTTTATTCTCCACCAATATCAAACCTTCCAATATAGCCCTATCCGCTTCTTGCAGTTCATCGAATCTCTTATTTAGAATGTCGAGTTTATTAGAAATACCCAGTTTATCAACATTAAAAATGCTATTAATTTCATTACAAAATTTTGTTACCAGCCCCTTTAATGTTGGTCTGTAGTGGTTATTTAAACATTAACATTAATTAAAACTCACTACAATAAAATAATAACTTTTATTGAGAAACAATTCACACAACATGACTAGACATTATTCTATTTTTTTTAAAACATCTATTTTTTTATTACAACAATTATATATATTAAACACATGTTTGTAGGCAATATTGCAACATTTATATTAAATAAATAACTTTTGATTTTGTTTTAATTTTTAAATAATGTTTAATTTTAACAAACAAAATGATTACTTGTGGCTGATGCCGCCACAGGTCCGACAATTGTAGCTCTTTCCATATCTATTCCCAATCACTGTCCTGTTACGGTCGCCAGATGTAAAGAATAGAGCTAATAAATTTTAAACAAACAAAAATCAGAGTTGACAGAATATATTTTAACAACTCCAATAATACTGACTGTACAATTAATAGAACCTATGTTCAAAACATATGGCCATTACCAAACAAATCTTCCTCTTCTTATATTGAGATACCGCCGTCAGGTATCGATTTATTACTACTTACTCGATATAATCGATCTTTGTGGTCGACTGTAGGGTTATCCGAGGTGCTGATTATAAAAATGATATCGATTTTGAGATACCGCCGTCAGGTATCGATTAATTACTACTTACGCAATATAACCGATCTTGGTGTCAGCTATAGAGTCATCAAATGTGCTGATTCCGAAAACGATATCAATTTTAACCTTACTCGCTCAGGTATCAATTTATAAAAACGTACGCGATATAATCAATCTTGGTGTCGATTATGGGGTCATCGGAGGTGCTGATTATGAAAATGATGTAGATTTTGAGATACCGCCGTCAGGTATCGATTAATTACTACTTACGCAATATAACCGATCTTGGTGTCAGCTATAGAGTCATCAAATGTGCTGATTCCGAAAACGATATCAATTTTAACCTTACTCGCTCAGGTATCAATTTATAAAAACGTACGCGATATAATCAATCTTGGTGTCGATTATGGGGTCATCGGAGGTGCTGATTATGAAAATGATGTAGATTTTGAGATACCGCCTTCAGGTATAGATTAATTACTACTGACGCGAAATAATCCATCTTAGGGTCGACGTTAGGGTTATCTGAGGTGCTTACTATGAAAATGATTCGCTACTGAGATTCCGCATTCAAGTATCGATTCATAAAAACCTACGCGATATAACCAATCTTGTCGGCTATAGGATTTTCCGAGGTACTGATTACAGAAACGATATCAATTTCAAGATTACTCGCTCAGGTATCGATATATCAGAACTAACGCAATATCGATTCATAAAAACGTACGCGATATAAACAATCTTGTTGTCGGCTATAGTGTTATCTGAGGTGCTGCTCATGAAAATGAGAGATTTTGAGATCCCGTTGTAAGGTATCGATCTATTACAACTAACGCGATATAATCGATCTTGGCGTCGACTAAAGTGTTATCTGAGATACTGATAATAAAAATAATATCGATTTTGAAAATCTGCCGTCAGGTAACGATTTATTACAATTAACGCGATAAAATCTAGCTTGGGGTCGACATTAGGGTTATCCCAAGTGCTGAATTCGAAAACGATATCGATTTCAAGATTACTCGCTCAGGTATTGATTTATTACAACTTTCGAGATATAATCGAACTTGGGGTCGACTATAGGGTTATCCGAGGTGCTGATTACGCAAAATATATATAAAGATTTTAAGATTACTCGCTAGTGTATCGATTTATTACAATTTACGCGATTAAATTGATCTTGGGGACGAGATTAGGGTTATCTGAGGAGCTGATTATAAAAATGATATTGATTTTGAGATTCCGCCTTCAGGTGTCAATTTTTTACTACTAACGCGATATAATCAATTTTAGGGTCGACATTAGGGTTGTCTAAAGTGCCGATTATAACAATAATATCGCTTTTTAGATTCCACCGTCAGGTATCGATTTATCACATCTTACGCAATATAATCAAACTTGGGGTCGACGATAGGGTTATCCGAGGTGCTGATTACGCAAACGATATTGATTTAAAGATTACTCGCTCATGTTATGATTTATTACAATTTACGCGATTAAATTTATCTTGGGGATGAGATTAGGGTTATCAGAGGAGCGGATTATGAAAGTGATATCGATTTTGAGATTCCACCGTCAGGTATTGATTTATTACATCTTACGCAATATAATCAAACTTGGGGTCGACTATAGGGTAATCCGAGGTGCTGAATACGCAAACGATATCGATGTTAAGATTACTCGCTCAGGTATTGATTTATTACAACTTACGAGATATAATCGAACTTGGGGTCGACTATAGGGTTATTCTGATGAGCTGATCATGAAATTAATATTTAATTTTCGATTCTTCCGTCAGGTATTGATTTATTACAACATACGGGATATAATCGAACTTGGGGTCGACTATAGGGTTAAACGAGGTGCTGATTACGCAAACGATATTGATTTAAAGATTACTCGCTCATGTATCGATTTATTACAATTTACGCGATTAAATTGATCTTGGGGACGAGATTAGGGTTATCTGAGGAGCTGATTATGAAAATGATATTGATTTTGAGATTCCGCCCTCAGGTGTCAATTTTTTACTACTAACGCGATATAATCAATTTTAGGGTCGACATTAGGGTTGTCTAAAGTGCCGATTATAACAATAATATCGCTTTTGAAATTCCACCGTCAGGTATCGATTTATTACATCTTACGCAATATAATCAAACTTGGGGTCGACGATAGGGTTATCCGAGGAGGTGAATACGCAAACGTTATCGATTTTAAGATTACTCGCTCAGGTATCGATTTAATAGACTTTTCGCTATATAATCGAACTTGGGGTCGACTATAGGGTTAAACGAGGTGCTGATTACGCAAACGATATTGATTTAAAGATTACTTGCTCATGTATCGATTTATTACAATTTACGCGATTAAATTGATCTTAGTGATGAGATTAGGGTTATCAGAGGAGCTGATTATGAAAGTGATATCGATCTTGAGATTCCGCCCTCAGGTGTCAATTTTTTACTACTAACGCGATATAATCAATTTTAGGGTCGACATTAGGGTTGTCTAAAGTGCCGATTATAACAATAATATCACTTTTGAGATTCCACCGTCAGGTATCGATTTATTACATCTTACGCAAGATAATCAAACTTGGGGTCGACGATAGGGTTATCCGAGGTGGTGAATACGCAAACGATACCGATTTTAAGATTACTCGCTCAGGTATCGATTTCTTACAAGTTACGCAATATAATCGATCTTGGGGTGAACATTAGGGTTATCCGAGGTGCAGGTTATAAAAATGATATCGATTTTAAGATTCCGCTATCAGATATCGATTTATTGCAACTAAGTCGATATAATCGATCTTGGGGTCCAAATTAGGGTTATCCGAGTTGCTGATAATGAAAATAATATTGATTTTGAGATACCACTGTAAGGTATCGAATTATTGATAATTCCTCAATATAGTCGATCTTGGCTTCGACTATGGGTTATTCTGATGAGCTGATAATGAAAATAATATCGCTTTTGAGATTCCACCGTCAGGTATCGATTTATTACATCTTACGCAAGATAATCAAACTTGGGGTCGACGATAGGGTTATCCGAGGTGGTGAATACGCAAACGATACCGATTTTAAGATTACTCACTCAGGTATCGATTTATTACAAGTTACGCAATATAATCGATCTTGGTGTGAACATTAGGGTTATCTAAGGTGCAGGTTATAAAAATGATATCGATTTTAAGATTCCGCTATCAGATATCGATGTATTGCAACTAAGTCGATATAATCGATCTTGGGGTCCAAATTAGGGTTATCCGAGTTGCTGATAATGAAAATAATATTGATTTTGAGATACCACTGTAAGGTATCGAATTATTGATAATTCCTCAATATAGTCGATCTTGGCGTCGACTATGGGTTATTCTGATGAGCTGATAATGAAAATAATATCGCTTTTGAGATTCCACCGTCAGGTATCGATTTATTACATCTTACGCAAGAAAATCAAACTTGGGATCGACGATAGGGTTATCCGAGGTGGTGAATACGCAAACGATACCGATTTTAAGATTACTCGCTCAGGTATCGATTTATTACAAGTTACGCAATATAATCGATCTTGATGTGAACATTAGGGTTATCTAAGGTGCAGGTTATAAAAATGATATCGATATTAAGATTCCGCTATCAGATATCGATTTATTGCAACTAAGTCGATATAATCGATCTTGGGGTCCAAATTAGGGTTATCCGAGTTGCTGATAATGAAAATAATATTGATTTTGAGATACCACTGTAAGGTATCGAATTATTGATAATTCCTCAATATAGTCGATCTTGGCGTCGACTATGGGTTATTCTGATGAGCTGATAATGAAAATAATATTGATTTTAAGATTCTTCTGTCAGGTATTGATTTATTACAATTTACGCGATTAAATTTATCTTGGGGACGAGATTAGGGTTATCTGAGGAGCTGATTATGAAAATGATATTGATTTTGAGATTCCGCCCTCAGGTATTGATTTATTACATCTTACGCAATATAATGAAACTTGGGGTCGACGATAGGGTTGTCTAAAGTGCCGATTATAACAATAATATCGCTTTTGAGATTCCACCGTCAGGTATCGATTTATTACATCTTACGCAAGATAATCAAACTTGGGGTCGACGATAGGGTTATCCGAGGTGCTGAATACGCAAACGATATCGATGTTAAGATTACTGACTTATTACAACTTACGGGATATAATCGAACTTGGGGTCGACTATAGGGTTAAACGAGGTGCTGATTACGCAAACGATATTGATTTAAAGATTACTCGCTCATGTTATGATTTATTACAATTTACGCGATTAAATTCATCTTGGGGATGAGATTAGGGTTATCAGAGGAGCTGATTATGAAAGTGATATCGATTTTGAGATTCCACCGTCAGGTATTGATTTATTACATCTTACGCAATATAATCAAACTTGGGGTCGACTATAGGGTAATCCGAGGTGCTGAATACGCAAACGATATCGATGTTAAGATTACTCGCTCAGGTATTGATTTATTAGAACTTACGAGATATAATCGAACTTGGGGTCGACTATAGGGTTAAACGAGGGGCTGATTACGCAAACGATATTGATTTAAAGAATAATCGCTCATGTATCGATTTATTACAATTTCCGCGATTAAATTGATCTTGGGGACGAGATTAGGGTTATCTGAGGAGCTGATTATGAAAATGATATTGATTTTGAGATTCCGCCCTCAGGTATTGATATATTACATCTTATGCAATATAATCAAACTTGGGTTCGACGATAGGGTTGTCTAAAGTGCCGATTATAACAATAATATCGCTTTTGAGATTCCACCGTCAGGTATCGATTTATTACATCTTACGCAATATAATCAAACTTGGGGTCGACGATAGGGTTATCCGAGGTGGTGAATACGCAAACGATACCGATTTTAAGATTACTCGCTCAGGTATCGATTTATTACAAGTTACGCAATAGAATCGATCTTGGGGGGAACATTAGGGTTATCCGAGGTGCAGGTTATGAAAATGATATCGATTTTGAGATACCGCTGTAAGATATCGATTTATTGCAACTAAGTCGATATAATCGATCTTGGGGTCCAAATTAGGGTTATCCGAGTTGCTGATAATGAAAATAATATTGATTTTGAGATACCACTGTAAGGTATCGAATTATTGATAATTCCTCAATATAGTCGATCTTGGCGTCGACTATGGGTTATTCTGATGAGCTGATAATGAAAATAATATCGCTTTTGAGATTCCACCGTCAGGTATCGATTTATTACATCTTACGCAAGAAAATCAAACTTGGGATCGTTGATAGGGTTATCCGAGGTGGTGAATACGCAAACGATACCGATTTTAAGATTACTCGCTCAGGTATCGATTTATTACAAGTTACGCAATATAATCGATCTTGATGTGAACATTAGGGTTATCTAAGGTGCAGGTTATAAAAATGATATCGATATTAAGATTCCGCTATCAGATATCGATTTATTGCAACTAAGTCGATATAATCGATCTTGGGGTCCAAATTAGGGTTATCCGAGTTGCTGATAATGAAAATAATATTGATTTTGAGATACCACTGTAAGGTATCGAATTATTGATAATTCCTCAATATAGTCGATCTTGGCGTCGACTATGGGTTATTCTGATGAGCTGATAATGAAAATAATATCGCTTTTGAGATTCCACCGTCAGGTATCGATTTATTACATCTTACGCAATATAATCAAACTTGGGGTCGACGATAGGGTTATCCGAGGTGGTGAATACGCAAACGATACCGATTTTAAGATTACTCGCTCAGGTATCGATTTATTACAAGTTACGCAATAGAATCGATCTTGGGGGGAACATTAGGGTTATCCGAGGTGCAGGTTATGAAAATGATATCGATTTTGAGATACCGCTGTAAGATATCGATTTATTGCAACTAAGTCGATATAATCGATCTTGGGGTCCAAATTAGGGTTATCCGAGTTGCTGATAATGAAAATAATATTGATTTTGAGATACCACTGTAAGGTATCGAATTATTGATAATTCCTCAATATAGTCGATCTTGGCGTCGACTATGGGTTATTCTGATGAGCTGATAATGAAAATAATATCGCTTTTGAGATTCCACCGTCAGGTATCGATTTATTACATCTTACGCAAGAAAATCAAACTTGGGATCGACGATAGGGTTATCCGAGGTGGTGAATACGCAAACGATACCGATTTTAAGATTACTCGCTCAGGTATCGATTTATTACAAGTTACGCAATATAATCGATCTTGATGTGAACATTAGGGTTATCTAAGGTGCAGGTTATAAAAATGATATCGATATTAAGATTCCGCTATCAGATATCGATTTATTGCAACTAAGTCGATATAATCGATCTTGGGGTCCAAATTAGGGTTATCCGAGTTGCTGATAATGAAAATAATATTGATTTTGAGATACCACTGTAAGGTATCGAATTATTGATAATTCCTCAATATAGTCGATCTTGGCTTCGACTATGGGTTATTCTGATGAGCTGATAATGAAAATAATATCGCTTTTGAGATTCCACCGTCAGGTATCGATTTATTACATCTTACGCAAGAAAATCAAACTTGGGATCGACGATAGGGTTATCCGAGGTGGTGAATACGCAAACGATACCGATTTTAAGATTACTCGCTCAGGTATCGATTTATTACAAGTTACGCAATATAATCGATCTTGATGTGAACATTAGGGTTATCTAAGGTGCAGGTTATAAAAATGATATCGATATTAAGATTCCGCTATCAGATATCGATTTATTGCAACTAAGTCGATATAATCGATCTTGGGGTCCAAATTAGGGTTATCCGAGTTGCTGATAATGAAAATAATATTGATTTTGAGATACCACTGTAAGGTATCGAATTATTGATAATTCCTCAATATAGTCGATCTTGGCGTCGACTATGGGTTATTCTGATGAGCTGATAATGAAAATAATATTGATTTTAAGATTCTTCTGTCAGGTATTGATTTATTACAATTTACGCGATTAAATTTATCTTGGGGACGAGATTAGGGTTATCTGAGGAGCTGATTATGAAAATGATATTGATTTTGAGATTCCGCCCTCAGGTATTGATTTATTACATCTTACGCAATATAATGAAACTTGGGGTCGACGATAGGGTTGTCTAAAGTGCCGATTATAACAATAATATCGCTTTTGAGATTCCACCGTCAGGTATCGATTTATTACATCTTACGCAAGATAATCAAACTTGGGGTCGACGATAGGGTTATCCGAGGTGCTGAATACGCAAACGATATCGATGTTAAGATTACTGACTTATTACAACTTACGGGATATAATCGAACTTGGGGTCGACTATATGGTTAAACGAGGTGCTGATTACGCAAACGATATTGATTTAAAGATTACTCGCTCATGTTATGATTTATTACAATTTACGCGATTAAATTCATCTTGGGGATGAGATTAGGGTTATCAGAGGAGCTGATTATGAAAGTGATATCGATTTTGAGATTCCACCGTCAGGTATTGATTTATTACATCTTACGCAATATAATCAAACTTGGGGTCGACTATAGGGTAATCCGAGGTGCTGAATACGCAAACGATATCGATGTTAAGATTACTCGCTCAGGTATTGATTTATTAGAACTTACGAGATATAATCGAACTTGGGGTCGACTATAGGGTTAAACGAGGGGCTGATTACGCAAACGATATTGATTTAAAGATTAATCGCTCATGTATCGATTTATTACAATTTACGCGATTAAATTGATCTTGGGGACGAGATTAGGGTTATCTGAGGAGCTGATTATGAAAATGATATTGATTTTGAGATTCCGCCCTCAGGTATTGATTTATTACATCTTACGCAATATAATGAAACTTGGGGTCGACGATAGGGTTGTCTAAAGTGCCGATTATAACAATAATATCGCTTTTGAGATTCCACCGTCAGGTATCGATTTATTACATCTTACGCAAGATAATCAAACTTGGGGTCGACGATAGGGTTATCCGAGGTGCTGAATACGCAAACGATATCGATGTTAAGATTACTGACTTATTACAACTTACGGGATATAATCGAACTTGGGGTCGACTATATGGTTAAACGAGGTGCTGATTACGCAAACGATATTGATTTAAAGATTACTCGCTCATGTTATGATTTATTACAATTTACGCGATTAAATTCATCTTGGGGATGAGATTAGGGTTATCAGAGGAGCTGATTATGAAAGTGATATCGATTTTGAGATTCCACCGTCAGGTATTGATTTATTACATCTTACGCAATATAATCAAACTTGGGGTCGACTATAGGGTAATCCGAGGTGCTGAATACGCAAACGATATCGATGTTAAGATTACTCGCTCAGGTATTGATTTATTAGAACTTACGAGATATAATCGAACTTGGGGTCGACTATAGGGTTAAACGAGGGGCTGATTACGCAAACGATATTGATTTAAAGATTAATCGCTCATGTATCGATTTATTACAATTTACGCGATTAAATTGATCTTGGGGACGAGATTAGGGTTATCTGAGGAGCTGATTATGAAAATGATATTGATTTTGAGATTCCGCCCTCAGGTATTGATTTATTACATCTTATGCAATATAATCAAACTTGGGTTCGACGATAGGGTTGTCTAAAGTGCCGATTATAACAATAATATCGCTTTTGAGATTCCACCGTCAGGTATCGATTTATTACATCTTACGCAATATAATCAAACTTGGGGTCGACGATAGGGTTATCCGAGGTGGTGAATACGCAAACGATACCGATTTTAAGATTACTCGCTCAGGTATCGATTTATTACAAGTTACGCAATAGAATCGATCTTGGGGGGAACATTAGGGTTATCCGAGGTGCAGGTTATGAAAATGATATCGATTTTGAGATACCGCTGTAAGATATCGAATTATTGATAATTCCTCAATATAGTCGATCTTGGCGTCGACTATGGGTTATTCTGATGAGCTGATAATAAAAATAATATTTAATTTACGATTCTTCCGTTAGGTATTGATTTATTACAACTTACGGGATATAATCAAACTTGGGGTCGACGATAGGGTTATCCGAGGTGGTGAATACGCAAACGATACCGATTTTAAGATTACTCGCTCAGGTATCGATTTATTACAAGTTACGCAATAGAATCTATCTTGGGGGGAACATTAGGGTTATCCGAGGTGCAGGTTATGAAAATGATATCGATTTTGAGATACCACTGTAAGGTATCGAATTATTGATAATTCCTCAATATAGTCGATCTTGGCTTCGACTATGGGTTATTCTGATGAGCTGATAATGAAAATAATATCGCTTTTGAGATTCCACCGTCAGGTATCGATTTATTACATCTTACGCAAGAAAATCAAACTTGGGATCGACGATAGGGTTATCCGAGGTGGTGAATACGCAAACGATACCGATTTTAAGATTACTCGCTCAGGTATCGATTTATTACAAGTTACGCAATATAATCGATCTTGATGTGAACATTAGGGTTATCTAAGGTGCAGGTTATAAAAATGATATCGATATTAAGATTCCGCTATCAGATATCGATTTATTGCAACTAAGTCGATATAATCGATCTTGGGGTCCAAATTAGGGTTATCCGAGTTGCTGATAATAAAAATAATATTGATTTTGAGATACCACTGTAAGGTATCGAATTATTGATAATTCCTCAATATAGTCGATCTTGGCGTCGACTATAGGGTTAAACGAGGGGCTGATTACGCAAACGATATTGATTTAAAGATTAATCGCTCATGTATCGATTTATTACAATTTACGCGATTAAATTGATCTTGGGGACGAGATTAGGGTTATCTGAGGAGCTGATTATGAAAATGATATTGATTTTGAGATTCCGCCCTCAGGTATTGATTTATTACATCTTACGCAATATAATGAAACTTGGGGTCGACGATAGGGTTGTCTAAAGTGCCGATTATAACAATAATATCGCTTTTGAGATTCCACCGTCAGGTATCGATTTATTACATCTTACGCAAGATAATCAAACTTGGGGTCGACGATAGGGTTATCCGAGGTGCTGAATACGCAAACGATATCGATGTTAAGATTACTGACTTATTACAACTTACGGGATATAATCGAACTTGGGGTCGACTATATGGTTAAACGAGGTGCTGATTACGCAAACGATATTGATTTAAAGATTACTCGCTCATGTTATGATTTATTACAATTTACGCGATTAAATTCATCTTGGGGATGAGATTAGGGTTATCAGAGGAGCTGATTATGAAAGTGATATCGATTTTGAGATTCCACCGTCAGGTATTGATTTATTACATCTTACGCAATATAATCAAACTTGGGGTCGACTATAGGGTAATCCGAGGTGCTGAATACGCAAACGATATCGATGTTAAGATTACTCGCTCAGGTATTGATTTATTAGAACTTACGAGATATAATCGAACTTGGGGTCGACTATAGGGTTAAACGAGGGGCTGATTACGCAAACGATATTGATTTAAAGATTAATCGCTCATGTATCGATTTATTACAATTTACGCGATTAAATTGATCTTGGGGACGAGATTAGGGTTATCTGAGGAGCTGATTATGAAAATGATATTGATTTTGAGATTCCGCCCTCAGGTATTGATTTATTACATCTTATGCAATATAATCAAACTTGGGTTCGACGATAGGGTTGTCTAAAGTGCCGATTATAACAATAATATCGCTTTTGAGATTCCACCGTCAGGTATCGATTTATTACATCTTACGCAATATAATCAAACTTGGGGTCGACGATAGGGTTATCCGAGGTGGTGAATACGCAAACGATACCGATTTTAAGATTACTCGCTCAGGTATCGATTTATTACAAGTTACGCAATAGAATCGATCTTGGGGGGAACATTAGGGTTATCCGAGGTGCAGGTTATGAAAATGATATCGATTTTGAGATACCGCTGTAAGATATCGAATTATTGATAATTCCTCAATATAGTCGATCTTGGCGTCGACTATGGGTTATTCTGATGAGCTGATAATAAAAATAATATTTAATTTACGATTCTTCCGTTAGGTATTGATTTATTACAACTTACGGGATATAATCAAACTTGGGGTCGACGATAGGGTTATCCGAGGTGGTGAATACGCAAACGATACCGATTTTAAGATTACTCGCTCAGGTATCGATTTATTACAAGTTACGCAATAGAATCTATCTTGGGGGGAACATTAGGGTTATCCGAGGTGCAGGTTATGAAAATGATATCGATTTTGAGATACCACTGTAAGGTATCGAATTATTGATAATTCCTCAATATAGTCGATCTTGGCTTCGACTATGGGTTATTCTGATGAGCTGATAATGAAAATAATATCGCTTTTGAGATTCCACCGTCAGGTATCGATTTATTACATCTTACGCAAGAAAATCAAACTTGGGATCGACGATAGGGTTATCCGAGGTGGTGAATACGCAAACGATACCGATTTTAAGATTACTCGCTCAGGTATCGATTTATTACAAGTTACGCAATATAATCGATCTTGATGTGAACATTAGGGTTATCTAAGGTGCAGGTTATAAAAATGATATCGATATTAAGATTCCGCTATCAGATATCGATTTATTGCAACTAAGTCGATATAATCGATCTTGGGGTCCAAATTAGGGTTATCCGAGTTGCTGATAATAAAAATAATATTGATTTTGAGATACCACTGTAAGGTATCGAATTATTGATAATTCCTCAATATAGTCGATCTTGGCGTCGACTATGGGTTATTCTGATGAGCTGATAATGAAAATAATATTGATTTTAAGATTCTTCTGTCAGGTATTGATTTATTACAATTTACGCGATTAAATTTATCTTGGGGACGAGATTAGGGTTATCTGAGGAGCTGATTATGAAAATGATATTGATTTTGAGATTCCGCCCTCAGGTATTGATTTATTACATCTTACGCAATATAATGAAACTTGGGGTCGACGATAGGGTTGTCTAAAGTGCCGATTATAACAATAATATCGCTTTTGAGATTCCACCGTCAGGTATCGATTTATTACATCTTACGCAAGATAATCAAACTTGGGGTCGACGATAGGGTTATCCGAGGTGCTGAATACGCAAACGATATCGATGTTAAGATTACTGACTTATTACAACTTACGGGATATAATCGAACTTGGGGTCGACTATATGGTTAAACGAGGTGCTGATTACGCAAACGATATTGATTTAAAGATTACTCGCTCATGTTATGATTTATTACAATTTACGCGATTAAATTCATCTTGGGGATGAGATTAGGGTTATCAGAGGAGCTGATTATGAAAGTGATATCGATTTTGAGATTCCACCGTCAGGTATTGATTTATTACATCTTACGCAATATAATCAAACTTGGGGTCGACTATAGGGTAATCCGAGGTGCTGAATACGCAAACGATATCGATGTTAAGATTACTCGCTCAGGTATTGATTTATTAGAACTTACGAGATATAATCGAACTTGGGGTCGACTATAGGGTTAAACGAGGGGCTGATTACGCAAACGATATTGATTTAAAGATTAATCGCTCATGTATCGATTTATTACAATTTACGCGATTAAATTGATCTTGGGGACGAGATTAGGGTTATCTGAGGAGCTGATTATGAAAATGATATTGATTTTGAGATTCCGCCCTCAGGTATTGATTTATTACATCTTACGCAATATAATGAAACTTGGGGTCGACGATAGGGTTGTCTAAAGTGCCGATTATAACAATAATATCGCTTTTGAGATTCCACCGTCAGGTATCGATTTATTACATCTTACGCAAGATAATCAAACTTGGGGTCGACGATAGGGTTATCCGAGGTGCTGAATACGCAAACGATATCGATGTTAAGATTACTGACTTATTACAACTTACGGGATATAATCGAACTTGGGGTCGACTATATGGTTAAACGAGGTGCTGATTACGCAAACGATATTGATTTAAAGATTACTCGCTCATGTTATGATTTATTACAATTTACGCGATTAAATTAATCTTGGGGATGAGATTAGGGTTATCAGAGGAGCTGATTATGAAAGTGATATCGATTTTGAGATTCCACCGTCAGGTATTGATTTATTACATCTTACGCAATATAATCAAACTTGGGGTCGACTATAGGGTAATCCGAGGTGCTGAATACGCAAACGATATCGATGTTAAGATTACTCGCTCAGGTATTGATTTATTAGAACTTACGAGATATAATCGAACTTGGGGTCGACTATAGGGTTAAACGAGGGGCTGATTACGCAAACGATATTGATTTAAAGATTAATCGCTCATGTATCGATTTATTACAATTTACGCGATTAAATTGATCTTGGGGACGAGATTAGGGTTATCTGAGGAGCTGATTATGAAAATGATATTGATTTTGAGATTCCGCCCTCAGGTATTGATTTATTACATCTTATGCAATATAATCAAACTTGGGTTCGACGATAGGGTTGTCTAAAGTGCCGATTATAACAATAATATCGCTTTTGAGATTCCACCGTCAGGTATCGATTTATTACATCTTACGCAATATAATCAAACTTGGGGTCGACGATAGGGTTATCCGAGGTGGTGAATACGCAAACGATACCGATTTTAAGATTACTCGCTCAGGTATCGATTTATTACAAGTTACGCAATAGAATCGATCTTGGGGGGAACATTAGGGTTATCCGAGGTGCAGGTTATGAAAATGATATCGATTTTGAGATACCGCTGTAAGATATCGAATTATTGATAATTCCTCAATATAGTCGATCTTGGCGTCGACTATGGGTTATTCTGATGAGCTGATAATAAAAATAATATTTAATTTACGATTCTTCCGTTAGGTATTGATTTATTACAACTTACGGGATATAATCAAACTTGGGGTCGACGATAGGGTTATCCGAGGTGGTGAATACGCAAACGATACCGATTTTAAGATTACTCGCTCAGGTATCGATTTATTACAAGTTACGCAATAGAATCTATCTTGGGGGGAACATTAGGGTTATCCGAGGTGCAGGTTATGAAAATGATATCGATTTTGAGATACCACTGTAAGGTATCGAATTATTGATAATTCCTCAATATAGTCGATCTTGGCTTCGACTATGGGTTATTCTGATGAGCTGATAATGAAAATAATATCGCTTTTGAGATTCCACCGTCAGGTATCGATTTATTACATCTTACGCAAGAAAATCAAACTTGGGATCGACGATAGGGTTATCCGAGGTGGTGAATACGCAAACGATACCGATTTTAAGATTACTCGCTCAGGTATCGATTTATTACAAGTTACGCAATATAATCGATCTTGATGTGAACATTAGGGTTATCTAAGGTGCAGGTTATAAAAATGATATCGATATTAAGATTCCGCTATCAGATATCGATTTATTGCAACTAAGTCGATATAATCGATCTTGGGGTCCAAATTAGGGTTATCCGAGTTGCTGATAATAAAAATAATATTGATTTTGAGATACCACTGTAAGGTATCGAATTATTGATAATTCCTCAATATAGTCGATCTTGGCGTCGACTATGGGTTATTCTGATGAGCTGATAATGAAAATAATATTGATTTTAAGATTCTTCTGTCAGGTATTGATTTATTACAATTTACGCGATTAAATTTATCTTGGGGACGAGATTAGGGTTATCTGAGGAGCTGATTATGAAAATGATATTGATTTTGAGATTCCGCCCTCAGGTATTGATTTATTACATCTTACGCAATATAATGAAACTTGGGGTCGACGATAGGGTTGTCTAAAGTGCCGATTATAACAATAATATCGCTTTTGAGATTCCACCGTCAGGTATCGATTTATTACATCTTACGCAAGATAATCAAACTTGGGGTCGACGATAGGGTTATCCGAGGTGCTGAATACGCAAACGATATCGATGTTAAGATTACTGACTTATTACAACTTACGGGATATAATCGAACTTGGGGTCGACTATATGGTCAAACGAGGTGCTGATTACGCAAACGATATTGATTTAAAGATTACTCGCTCATGTTATGATTTATTACAATTTACGCGATTAAATTCATCTTGGGGATGAGATTAGGGTTATCAGAGGAGCTGATTATGAAAGTGATATCGATTTTGAGATTCCACCGTCAGGTATTGATTTATTACATCTTACGCAATATAATCAAACTTGGGGTCGACTATAGGGTAATCCGAGGTGCTGAATACGCAAACGATATCGATGTTAAGATTACTCGCTCAGGTATTGATTTATTAGAACTTACGAGATATAATCGAACTTGGGGTCGACTATAGGGTTAAACGAGGGGCTGATTACGCAAACGATATTGATTTAAAGATTAATCGCTCATGTATCGATTTATTACAATTTACGCGATTAAATTGATCTTGGGGACGAGATTAGGGTTATCTGAGGAGCTGATTATGAAAATGATATTGATTTTGAGATTCCGCCCTCAGGTATTGATTTATTACATCTTACGCAATATAATGAAACTTGGGGTCGACGATAGGGTTGTCTAAAGTGCCGATTATAACAATAATATCGCTTTTGAGATTCCACCGTCAGGTATCGATTTATTACATCTTACGCAAGATAATCAAACTTGGGGTCGACGATAGGGTTATCCGAGGTGCTGAATACGCAAACGATATCGATGTTAAGATTACTGACTTATTACAACTTACGGGATATAATCGAACTTGGGGTCGACTATATGGTTAAACGAGGTGCTGATTACGCAAACGATATTGATTTAAAGATTACTCGCTCATGTTATGATTTATTACAATTTACGCGATTAAATTCATCTTGGGGATGAGATTAGGGTTATCAGAGGAGCTGATTATGAAAGTGATATCGATTTTGAGATTCCACCGTCAGGTATTGATTTATTACATCTTACGCAATATAATCAAACTTGGGGTCGACTATAGGGTAATCCGAGGTGCTGAATACGCAAACGATATCGATGTTAAGATTACTCGCTCAGGTATTGATTTATTAGAACTTACGAGATATAATCGAACTTGGGGTCGACTATAGGGTTAAACGAGGGGCTGATTACGCAAACGATATTGATTTAAAGATTAATCGCTCATGTATCGATTTATTACAATTTACGCGATTAAATTGATCTTGGGGACGAGATTAGGGTTATCTGAGGAGCTGATTATGAAAATGATATTGATTTTGAGATTCCGCCCTCAGGTATTGATTTATTACATCTTATGCAATATAATCAAACTTGGGTTCGACGATAGGGTTGTCTAAAGTGCCGATTATAACAATAATATCGCTTTTGAGATTCCACCGTCAGGTATCGATTTATTACATCTTACGCAATATAATCAAACTTGGGGTCGACGATAGGGTTATCCGAGGTGGTGAATACGCAAACGATACCGATTTTAAGATTACTCGCTCAGGTATCGATTTATTACAAGTTACGCAATAGAATCGATCTTGGGGGGAACATTAGGGTTATCCGAGGTGCAGGTTATGAAAATGATATCGATTTTGAGATACCGCTGTAAGATATCGAATTATTGATAATTCCTCAATATAGTCGATCTTGGCGTCGACTATGGGTTATTCTGATGAGCTGATAATAAAAATAATATTTAATTTACGATTCTTCCGTTAGGTATTGATTTATTACAACTTACGGGATATAATCAAACTTGGGGTCGACGATAGGGTTATCCGAGGTGGTGAATACGCAAACGATACCGATTTTAAGATTACTCGCTCAGGTATCGATTTATTACAAGTTACGCAATAGAATCGATCTTGGGGGGAACATTAGGGTTATCCGAGGTGCAGGTTATGAAAATGATATCGATTTTGAGATACCACTGTAAGGTATCGAATTATTGATAATTCCTCAATATAGTCGATCTTGGCTTCGACTATGGGTTATTCTGATGAGCTGATAATGAAAATAATATCGCTTTTGAGATTCCACCGTCAGGTATCGATTTATTACATCTTACACAAGATAATCAAACTTGGGGTCGACGATAGGGTTATCCGAGGTGGTGAATACGCAAACGATACCGATTTTAAGATTACTCGCTCAGGTATCGATTTATTACAAGTTACGCAATAGAATCGATCTTGGGGGGAACATTAGGGTTATCCGAGGTGCAGGTTATGAAAATGATATCGATTTTGAGATACCACTGTAAGGTATCGAATTATTGATAATTCCTCAATATAGTCGATCTTGGCTTCGACTATGGGTTATTCTGATGAGCTGATAATGAAAATAATATCGCTTTTGAGATTCCACCGTCAGGTATCGATTTATTACATCTTACACAAGATAATCAAACTTGGGGTCGACGATAGGGTTATTCTGATGAGCTGATAATGAAAATAATATTTAATTTACGATTCTTCCGTTAGGTATTGATTTATTACAAGTTACGCAATATAATCGATCTTGGTGTGAACATTAGGGTTATCTAAGGTGCAGGTTATAAAAATGATATCGATTTTAAGATTCCGCTATCAGATATCGATTTATTGCAACTAAGTCGATATAATCGATCTTGGGGTCCAAATTAGGGTTATCCGAGTTGCTGATAATGAAAATAATATTGATTTTGAGATACCACTGTAAGGTATCGAATTATTGATAATTCCTCAATATAGTCGATCTTGGCGTCGACTATGGGTTATTCTGATGAGCTGATAATGAAAATAATATCGCTTTTGAGATTCCACCGTCAGGTATCGATTTATTACATCTTACGCAATATAATCAAACTTGGGGTCGACGATAGGGTTATCCGAGGTGGTGAATACGCAAACGATACCGATTTTAAGATTACTCGCTCAGGTATCGATTTATTACAAGTTACGCAATAGAATCGATCTTGGGGGGAACATTAGGGTTATCCGAGGTGCAGGTTATGAAAATGATATCGATTTTGAGATACCGCTGTAAGATATCGAATTATTGATAATTCCTCAATATAGTCGATCTTGGCGTCGACTATGGGTTATTCTGATGAGCTGATAATAAAAACAATATTTAATTTACGATTCTTCCGTTAGGTATTGATTTATTACAACTTACGGGATATAATCAAACTTGGGGTCGACGATAGGGTTATCCGAGGTGGTGAATACGCAAACGATACCGATTTTAAGATTACTCGCTCAGGTATCGATTTATTACAAGTTACGCAATAGAATCTATCTTGGGGGGAACATTAGGGTTATCCGAGGTGCAGGTTATGAAAATGATATCGATTTTGAGATACCACTGTAAGGTATCGAATTATTGATAATTCCTCAATATAGTCGATCTTGGCTTCGACTATGGGTTATTCTGATGAGCTGATAATGAAAATAATATCGCTTTTGAGATTCCACCGTCAGGTATCGATTTATTACATCTTACGCAAGAAAATCAAACTTGGGATCGACGATAGGGTTATCCGAGGTGGTGAATACGCAAACGATACCGATTTTAAGATTACTCGCTCAGGTATCGATTTATTACAAGTTACGCAATATAATCGATCTTGATGTGAACATTAGGGTTATCTAAGGTGCAGGTTATAAAAATGATATCGATATTAAGATTCCGCTATCAGATATCGATTTATTGCAACTAAGTCGATATAATCGATCTTGGGGTCCAAATTAGGGTTATCCGAGTTGCTGATAATAAAAATAATATTGATTTTGAGATACCACTGTAAGGTATCGAATTATTGATAATTCCTCAATATAGTCGATCTTGGCGTCGACTATGGGTTATTCTGATGAGCTGATAATGAAAATAATATTGATTTTAAGATTCTTCTGTCAGGTATTGATTTATTACAATTTACGCGATTAAATTTATCTTGGGGACGAGATTAGGGTTATCTGAGGAGCTGATTATGAAAATGATATTGATTTTGAGATTCCGCCCTCAGGTATTGATTTATTACATCTTACGCAATATAATGAAACTTGGGGTCGACGATAGGGTTGTCTAAAGTGCCGATTATAACAATAATATCGCTTTTGAGATTCCACCGTCAGGTATCGATTTATTACATCTTACGCAAGATAATCAAACTTGGGGTCGACGATAGGGTTATCCGAGGTGCTGAATACGCAAACGATATCGATGTTAAGATTACTGACTTATTACAACTTACGGGATATAATCGAACTTGGGGTCGACTATATGGTTAAACGAGGTGCTGATTACGCAAACGATATTGATTTAAAGATTACTCGCTCATGTTATGATTTATTACAATTTACGCGATTAAATTCATCTTGGGGATGAGATTAGGGTTATCAGAGGAGCTGATTATGAAAGTGATATCGATTTTGAGATTCCACCGTCAGGTATTGATTTATTACATCTTACGCAATATAATCAAACTTGGGGTCGACTATAGGGTAATCCGAGGTGCTGAATACGCAAACGATATCGATGTTAAGATTACTCGCTCAGGTATTGATTTATTAGAACTTACGAGATATAATCGAACTTGGGGTCGACTATAGGGTTAAACGAGGGGCTGATTACGCAAACGATATTGATTTAAAGATTAATCGCTCATGTATCGATTTATTACAATTTACGCGATTAAATTGATCTTGGGGACGAGATTAGGGTTATCTGAGGAGCTGATTATGAAAATGATATTGATTTTGAGATTCCGCCCTCAGGTATTGATTTATTACATCTTACGCAATATAATGAAACTTGGGGTCGACGATAGGGTTGTCTAAAGTGCCGATTATAACAATAATATCGCTTTTGAGATTCCACCGTCAGGTATCGATTTATTACATCTTACGCAAGATAATCAAACTTGGGGTCGACGATAGGGTTATCCGAGGTGCTGAATACGCAAACGATATCGATGTTAAGATTACTGACTTATTACAACTTACGGGATATAATCGAACTTGGGGTCGACTATATGGTTAAACGAGGTGCTGATTACGCAAACGATATTGATTTAAAGATTACTCGCTCATGTTATGATTTATTACAATTTACGCGATTAAATTCATCTTGGGGATGAGATTAGGGTTATCAGAGGAGCTGATTATGAAAGTGATATCGATTTTGAGATTCCACCGTCAGGTATTGATTTATTACATCTTACGCAATATAATCAAACTTGGGGTCGACTATAGGGTAATCCGAGGTGCTGAATACGCAAACGATATCGATGTTAAGATTACTCGCTCAGGTATTGATTTATTAGAACTTACGAGATATAATCGAACTTGGGGTCGACTATAGGGTTAAACGAGGGGCTGATTACGCAAACGATATTGATTTAAAGATTAATCGCTCATGTATCGATTTATTACAATTTACGCGATTAAATTGATCTTGGGGACGAGATTAGGGTTATCTGAGGAGCTGATTATGAAAATGATATTGATTTTGAGATTCCGCCCTCAGGTATTGATTTATTACATCTTATGCAATATAATCAAACTTGGGTTCGACGATAGGGTTGTCTAAAGTGCCGATTATAACAATAATATCGCTTTTGAGATTCCACCGTCAGGTATCGATTTATTACATCTTACGCAATATAATCAAACTTGGGGTCGACGATAGGGTTATCCGAGGTGGTGAATACGCAAACGATACCGATTTTAAGATTACTCGCTCAGGTATCGATTTATTACAAGTTACGCAATAGAATCGATCTTGGGGGGAACATTAGGGTTATCCGAGGTGCAGGTTATGAAAATGATATCGATTTTGAGATACCGCTGTAAGATATCGAATTATTGATAATTCCTCAATATAGTCGATCTTGGCGTCGACTATGGGTTATTCTGATGAGCTGATAATAAAAATAATATTTAATTTACGATTCTTCCGTTAGGTATTGATTTATTACAACTTACGGGATATAATCAAACTTGGGGTCGACGATAGGGTTATCCGAGGTGGTGAATACGCAAACGATACCGATTTTAAGATTACTCGCTCAGGTATCGATTTATTACAAGTTACGCAATAGAATCGATCTTGGGGGGAACATTAGGGTTATCCGAGGTGCAGGTTATGAAAATGATATCGATTTTGAGATACCACTGTAAGGTATCGAATTATTGATAATTCCTCAATATAGTCGATCTTGGCTTCGACTATGGGTTATTCTGATGAGCTGATAATGAAAATAATATCGCTTTTGAGATTCCACCGTCAGGTATCGATTTATTACATCTTACACAAGATAATCAAACTTGGGGTCGACGATAGGGTTATTCTGATGAGCTGATAATGAAAATAATATTTAATTTACGATTCTTCCGTTAGGTATTGATTTATTACAAGTTACGCAATATAATCGATCTTGGTGTGAACATTAGGGTTATCTAAGGTGCAGGTTATAAAAATGATATCGATTTTAAGATTCCGCTATCAGATATCGATTTATTGCAACTAAGTCGATATAATCGATCTTGGGGTCCAAATTAGGGTTATCCGAGTTGCTGATAATGAAAATAATATTGATTTTGAGATACCACTGTAAGGTATCGAATTATTGATAATTCCTCAATATAGTCGATCTTGGCGTCGACTATGGGTTATTCTGATGAGCTGATAATGAAAATAATATCGCTTTTGAGATTCCACCGTCAGGTATCGATTTATTACATCTTACGCAAGATAATCAAACTTGGGGTCGACGATAGGGTTATCCGAGGTGGTGAATACGCAAACGATACCGATTTTAAGATTACTCGCTCAGGTATCGATTTATTACAAGTTACGCAATATAATCGATCTTGATGTGAACATTAGGGTTATCTAAGGTGCAGGTTATAAAAATGATATCGATTTTAAGATTCCGCTATCAGATATCGATTTATTGCAACTAAGTCGATATAATTGATCTTGGGGTCCAAATTAGGGTTATCCGAGTTGCTGATAATGAAAATAATATTGATTTTGAGATACCACTGTAAGGTATCGAATTATTGATAATTCCTCAATATAGTCGATCTTGGCGTCGACTATGGGTTATTCTGATGAGCTGATAATGAAAATAATATTGATTTTAAGATTATTCCGTCAGGTATTGATTTATTACGACTTACGGGATATAATCGAACTTGGGGTCGATTGATTTGAACAGTATCTCATTACGTTCTTTCACCTTACGCTACCTGGAGGCTATTACTGATAACAATCATTAAAACCCAAACACACTTGTATATCCATCTTACATCAAATCTATCATATAACAAACCAAACATCTTATATACAATTTATAATTACTTATAATTATATATAATTATTTATAATTACTCAAGTATTTTTATACAAATAACTTAACATCATTTCAAATAAACACTTTTATTCATGCAAAAACCTAACCTCCATTATAACAACTCTTTTTATCAAAACATTCCCTTAGTTAATAAATAAACTAGTATTCACAACTATTTATAACAACTTAATTCTTTAACACATATAACAATTACCTTCACCTTAAACTTACTTTTACTTTTTACTTTCACTTACCTATATATGAAATATATAGTAAGTGGAAGTATTGCGATCGTGAAAATTTTCGACTTCCGGTTTTCAACGGAAATACACGTTTTGGGGTCCCCTGAGTCAAAATAACCAAGTCCCGCGAAATGGTCTGTGTGTGTGTGTGTGTGTCTGTGTGTGTGTGTGTGTGTGTGTGTGAACAGACTAGCTCAAAAACTATAAACCGTGGGAACCTGAAATTGGGTATTTGGTGTAGGTATATGCCAGCGATGTGACAGCAAAAATTTCATCGAAATTGCTCAAAGGGAGGGGGTACTTTATTTAATAACTTTTTACGTTTTTTTCGATTTTCTCAAAAACGGCTCTAACGATTTTGATTAAACTGAGTATTTGATCTATTTATCTGCCTGAAATATGACTGTAAAAATTTCATCAAAATTGATCAACCGGAGGGGGGACTTTACTTAATAAATTTTGTATCATTTTCACATGTTTTTTTTTATTTACTCAAAAACGGTTTCAACGATTTTGATCAAACTTGGTATTTAATGTATTTATATGCCAAAGATGTGATAACCAACATTTCATCACAATTGATCAACCGGAGGGGGGACTTTACTTAATAAATTTTGTATCATTTTCACGTGTTTTTTTTATTTACTCAAAAACGGTTTTAACGATTTTGATCAAACTTGGTATTTGATGTATTTATATGCCTGAGATATGACTGTAAAAATTTCATCAAAATTGATCTACGGGAGGGGGGACTTTACTTAATAAATTTTGTATCATTTTCACGGGTTTTTTTTTTATTTACTCAAAAACGGCTTTAACGATTAACAAAAACAAGATATGAATGTAGAAAAATGTGTGACTTTGGGAAATGATGTTTAGCAAAACACGTCAATTTCTATTCTAAGTAAGTTGGTAAGTGAAAGTTGTGTGTTGCGCGCACGCACCAGATTTTTATTCTACCTTATACTTCACATACTTATCAAAAACTAGTCGACACCTTTTAAAACTCTTTAATATGTACACCTAACAATTCCTCTTCTTAATACTTATACATTCAATCCATATGCATCACAATATACTTCTCATCCCATATAAACTATTCCTTATATAATACTGCATTAAACAACTCCTTCAACAAATTTATCAAAACGATTCGCCTCTATTTATTATCCTTTATTCTTTCTCCTTTCCAATTAAAAGTTACTCTATTTACTCATTAAAACATATCACCTATGCACCTCATCCCGTTCTCTTACACCACTTTCATTCCACCACTATCTTGTCATTTACCTCATTACACATATCTTTTCCTTCTCTTTTACCATTACTTCATTCATTTATTACCACTACTACACCTCTCCAGAGGGAGAGGAGTACTCCGAAACATGTCCTCCATCACTTTCCATCATAATCTCCCTTGACCCAATCGAATACAGAAAACTTTTCCAGAAGTCCATGTATTTTGTTATATAATTCTTAGCAAAATTGATTCGATGCTTTTTATTTTTGTCACTGATATAAGTTTTTGTCTTGCAACTTCACTGTTGTATTGATATTTTCTCAAGACCCTTCGAATGTTTTCAGCACATACCATTGTATTTAAATGTTTTTTAACTAATGTGGCCAACTTTGGAGAACTCAATTTTCGATTATTTCCAATTATTATTTCGTTCATCATTACCAGTAAAAAAATTTATTGCACTCACTCTAGCTTTTCTTATTATTCTTTTTACGTTACCCCTGAGAGGTGAGGTCACTCATAAAATGTTACTAATTCTATATGAAATATTTAGTCATTTTTCAAGTCCACTAATTGAAAATGAATTTAAACATTTACAGTAATTTATAACGTCATTATGTACTAATATGTATTTTAAATTAGGGCCTTCATTACTCATGAAATGTAAAAAAAAAAGTGCGCACCCCCTCGAAAAATGTTTGTATCCGCCATTGCAAAGGGGAAGTAATTAGCATTTGAAATATAAATATTCGTTTGCATCATTTTGACTGTGAGCCACTGTATATAGCAAGAAAATAATCTAATTGTAATTATTATAATTTAATCAATTACATTATAGTGAATTACATTGTAATGAATTATATTGTAATGAATTAAAAGTAGAGAAGTAATTGTGAAATTACACTGTAATTAATTACAATGTAATTCATTACATTGTAATTAATTACGCAATTCAATTACAAAGTAATTAATTACGCCCAACTCTGCACATCCTAAATTTTACAAATGAAACAAAATCAAAACCAAACTTACAAATTTTATACTACATTCCCTTACGCCTAAAAAATGTAGAACCTATTTCCCCATCTTTATTTACATTTTTACTTCTCATCTACAAATTATTCCCTCTTTTTCTTCAGCAATATTAATCAAAACATCAGTTCTCACAATTTCAGGATACCACCTTCCATAATATTTCTCCTTCAAACATTTTAACTAAGTCATTTTCTATCTATACTTTATAAGTGTTATCTTTCATATTTCTGTCAAAACAATTATCAAACTACTTGCAATCAAATTCATAAACAGAAATGTTACTAAAAGTAGTTAGCTCATAAATCTTGAAAACAAAGTTAGACATAGTCTCCACTCAGAGGCTCCTATATAGACTTCATACTCCATTTATTTCGTCTTATTTAATTCTTTATTTTTTCTTAGTCCCATATTTAGGCAATTTCACTTCAACTCCATTAATATACTATATCCAATTATATCATACACTCATTAAATCCAATTTATTTGCAATATAAGCCTCCTTATAAGAAAATTGCTATACGACTCCAGTACATATTCCTTACTTTTCATTTATAATTCTTTCCACACATGTAAAAGTAATCACATTACATAACATAATGTCTTATACTTAAAAAACAACAGCTCAAAAAAAAATTATCATTACAAACCTCATCAATCCAATGTAGCTTTTATGCTCAGTAGTTCATCCACCAATTTTCTCAGGGGAGGGTGCATTTTTAATTTCTTAAAAATTAACTTAAAGGTCATTTTAGTCCAAACTTATCATGTATATTTACATATTACATCTTCAACTACAATCCATATTTTAATTAGGCACTTTAAAAAATTACTTAACATACCCCTTTTACTACAAAAATATTAATAGTCGATTCCTGTCCTCACCTCTTAACTGGGGGGTGGGTGCTCGCCTATACACCTACAAAACCATATAACTTCCTTCATTTTACCTCCAATAGTTTTGAAGTTTTAGGAGCATGTTAGCATACACACAATGTGCACTTTGGTTTATAATCTAAATTGATATCCATAATTTTCAAAAGTCAGGAGTAATCTTAAATATATATTTTTTTTTTTACAAGGAAACCCTCTGGGTAATGTCAATGGCCCTAATGATTAAAGCATATCAACATTCATTAATAGAACAAAATTATTTTATACATTACTAACACAAGTACTCCATCCTAAAACTCCAGTACATCTCTCAACACAAATAATTTTTTTTATTTATTTATGGCTTATTATTATAAATTCTAAAACCCAATCTTGTATCAATAATACAACTGAGTCTAGCTTCTCACAAGGAGAGCTTCCTGCATTTCACCACTAGTACATATTATCCATTACATATTCCACACCTATGTAATTACCTACATTTTACTTTAAATAACCAATACATAAACAAATTTATATATATATATCTCATTTTCCCCTCTTCAAAAAAACTATGGGATACCACCTCCACATATTCAATTGCTCAAACCTCACGATAGCAGCTCCATATCCATTAAACTCTTTCTGTCAGTTCAACTTAATATTTCACAGATCTAGTGCTAAATTGAAATGTTAATAAACTACATAACTTATAACAGACAACAGTTTGGAGAACCCATAACATTAACCCATGTAGAAGGTAAATAAGTAAATTCCTTATTTTTCAGAACCGTATTACTTATCTTCTTCCATTGGCTCAAGAGAGGTTTACTTGCCTCCTTTAACTCCTACATCCTAGATTACACCATCTTCCCCTCCACCTCCTACTACTTTTTATTTAACACCATGCTTCTTGTCTTCATAACTCCACATCCTCAACATTATTAAATACTATTACCTTTAATTAATAAAAAACAAATCATTTCCCCCAAGTGGTACCTTTAGCCATTAATTAAAAAAAAAATTTTTTCTTTATTTTCTCCTAATTTTTTCTTCTCTCCCTCAAAAAACTATCATCAATGTATCATATCCCTAAAAACTCACTCTAAAACTAAACATTACCATAATATTTTCCCCAACATTTTATACTTTCACTTACCTCTTACCTATACATCAAATATAAACTATAGCCATCGTCAAAACTTCCCCCAATTTTATTTATCTGGGTATCCACAGACTACCTTAAAAATCCAGTCCCAATCTCAAATAGCAGGCTCCTCTCACAATTTCCCTAACCATAGTCTTTTCCTTCGTCAAAATATCTATCTAAAATATATATATCTCTCTTTTCCATAAAGTCTCCCACAATACAAATTCTTTTTGTCCCCATTTTTCTTTTATTAGCTACCACATTTTAACTAATTTCCATTACGTCCATATTATTATATATGTATATTTATAATTATATGCATGGGCACACTATAGGTTGTATAAAAAATAAATAAATAAAACTTTTATTTAATATTTACAAATAAATAAAACTTTTATTTAATATTTACAAATAAATAAAACTTTTATTTAATATTTACATCTTAACAATACACATCATACAAATATATAGATATATTTAAACATATGCACTATAATAATCTTCGACATTATCATATTTCCTTCCTCTTATAACTGCGATATGCGTAGTCTTCATTCTTCCAAACTCAAACTTGTCATCTGAAATCATAAAGTGTTTTTATAATTAATCAAATGCTAATTTTTTTATCGGTACTTGTGTAAAACGAGGTGCCGCCGCCAATTTACACTCCCTCTGACTCCACTTATCTTCTGTGACCTAACTTTTTTAATCATACACCCATAGCTTACCTTTTTTTCATTCCCACCATACTAGTGGGTCCTTTTCCATCAATAAATAAAATTTTTGTCTCTTGTAATACAAATCTTGTTATATATTTCACAATATAAAAACGACGCTACCTCCTTATCAGTGCATTTCGTCTTACATTAAAAACATTCTGCCCGACAGCGGTTGCCAAACCCTGCGTTTACACAAGTACCTTATAATTAAAACATAAACTCAAAACATCAACACTTTTAATTTCATAAAATATTAAACAAAAAATCTGCTCCCATTCGTGCAGCACACAACTTTCACTTACCAACTTAAATACATTACAAATTGACCTCTTTTCTTAAATGCCATTTCGCAAACTAACACATTTTTCCACATTCATTTTCTTCAGTGCACTCTCCATCAATTAAAGGAACTGTTCTAATACAGTCCCACCTAGTGGCCAATCAAGTCAAACAGGGACTTCCAACTGCCACCCCCCTAGGTAAACAGGCTCCACTGCTCCCTCATTTAACACTTCTTCATTCTTAACAGCAACGTCTGGCTAAGTAAGACCTAAGGGGACACAGGTGGCCAGGATGGCAGGAACATAGGCAGGCGGCACAGAATGGACAACACATCTTGGTCAACTCAACTGCCCATTCAACCAAAAAATAAAATTTTATTTACTTAATATCACAACCTCAGTCAATTTATTAAACAAAAAATCGAAATAAAAAGATATTTAATTAATAAATGTCCCACAGCTTTAAGTCAAACAACTAATTCACAGCATCTCTGGATAATTTCATACTTGTATGTGTTTTTATTCTCAATCATATCATTTTCCTTTATTTCATTTTTTCTAGTTTATTAAAATAGTTTTCTAAAATCACAAATGCTGAAATTATTGTTTATTTTAAAAAAAAATTTATAATATCTTCATATTTTAAAAGCTCAATTAATAAAAATCATGCACTCTCTGGAATTACAAATTATCATTTTTTTAAAATTATACTTATTACAATTATGTATCATCTAAGCCCAAGTCTAGCCATTTCATTAAATAACTTTACTTTTACCTTTTCTTTTGTATCCCTTTTCTTACTACAATCTTCTACTATCATTTTTATTAAAATTTCATTTAAATCTTATGCTTACATACACATTCAATTCAATATACATACACATTCAACACATTTATTTGGTTTAGATACTTTCATTTCTTTTCTATCAAATTTTTAGGTAAATCGTTTTCTAAAATAATAGATTGAAATTGCAAACAAATATTTATTCATCACTTTATTACAATTCAATAGTGAAGCTGATTAACTGTAAACGTTCACCTTAAACAATTTCTCCATCAAATCTAATAACTTTTTGAGCCAAATAATAAACTCAGTTTTCTTAGCTTGTAAAACATTCAATCATTTCAAACATTAAACAATGCTCGTTAAAAATTGATAACCAATCAATCATAATTCTTTGAAATTGAGAATTTGTTTCACTAAATCAATAAACTAAGCACATTCATCATCAATTCAACATTTTTTGTCACAACCTCACATTTCACAGGGATCGAGCATCGAGCATCTCCTCTAACAGATCGATTCTTTAAACTTGCACAATAGATTCATTTCATCACTGTTGGATCCAGCTATTTATCATATCTCCAAAAATGGCATATGATTATTTCAATTGTTTATAAAATATTCATTAAATTGCTAGATCGCAAAATCAATAGTTCTATTATTATTTATTAATATATAACGATTGGCGACGAGGCAGTTTATGTCACCGAGAAAAGCCACGGGTGCGGCTAGGAGGCAAGATCACTGGGCGGAACAAGAGGAAGCTATAGTACCTCGGAAGGGAGGCGAGTCTTCAGCTTCGGGTTTCGCGCCAGCGGGGTTCCTTCTACCGCCACCCGGCGAGTTCGACGTGGAAAAAGACGACTGGCGGAGGTTCAAAGAGCGGTTTTATTCCACCTATCAAAAATAGAGCTAATAAATTGCAAACTAACAAAAATCAAAGTTCACAGAATACATTATAACAATTTAACAACTCCAATAATACTGACTGTACAATTAATAGAACCTATGCTCAAATCATATGTCCTATGCCAAATAAATCTTCCTTTTCTTAATTTCCGTATAAAGTATTTTCTCACATCCTCCCACCTAAGTCAGCAAAAGAGAAAATACTTACTGACTTACACCAAACTCAAACCAAGGCTTCAAAAGATGAAGCGGTTCAGTATCTATCTTCGGTATCGCCTACAAGTACTATATCTCCAACTGAAATAGGTACTCCTTTTCTGCCTTTGTATGGACGAGTCAATTGGCCTTGGTATTCAACGCGAAACCTCCTTCTCAACTGTTTGCTCAGTGCTCGTCGATATCTTTCTTTTCTGTTCAAAGCGTCGGCCCCAACTGCATCACAATCAGTAACTCCGTTACGCACACCATGTAAGAACATAGCTGCAGTTAGAGGTACGAGATCTTTGGGACTTTCTGAGATGTAAGTCAATGGCCTTGCATTCAAAACTGCTTCACAATCACTAATAACCGTGCTCAGCTCTTCGTAATTGAGATTCCCCTTTCCCAAAACTTTCCTTTGCGATTTCCTTAACAGCCCTATAATCCTCTCCCACCAACCACTCCATCACACAGTGGGACGAATGACCAATCTAGGTGGAAAAAATTCATGATCGAAATTGATGAAACCCTTGTAGTAAGTGCAAAGGGGAGATGTTTTTAGAACAGCATTAGAGGTTCTTTTGATTTTAGCAGGTGGATTCCGAAAGAAAAACAATGATGTAAATAGTATCTGACTCTACAGGTTAAAATTTGTTTAAACTATCACTTTTTTCTATTGAAAATTGTACATCATCGTAGAGATATTTTTTCATTATAATTTTTTAATTAGTGAATATGGACCGCCGCCATACAATTAATCTATTTTCCAAACAATTTTACAATACTTTGACCCATTTTATAATTTTTTTTTTAATATGTAATGTAATGTAAGGCATTTTTAATCTTCCAAGATCTATTACTGAAAAGTACCCCAAAGTACCTCTGCGAAATTTATGGTAGAGGTTGCTTAGATGTTATATTAAATAAATATGAAAAAATTATCTGCCTTCATTTGCTAATTTGCTTTTCAGGAAAAGAAATTTCAATTCCACGAAGGGAGCTATTTAATATTTGGTGAAATTCCAAAGGTATGGATTCCAAATACTTTAGTATATTACAGCAGTTCAAATTAGATAATATTCTTCCATCGTCTTCAGCTGCGTTGAAGAGTCATCTAAAATTAGCAGTTGCAAAAATTAAAACGAAATGGCAAAAGACTGGAAGATATTTAGACATATTTTTCACGAAAAACAATGACTGGCTTGACAACAATTTATCATTTGAGTGCTTGTATGAAGAAACTGAGTCACATCATATATCAGCCAATGTTGGTTGACCTGCTAAAAGATTCGAGGACTGCTGTCCCCTAGGAAAATTCAATAAAGTTAAAGATATAATATAGTCTCGGAGTACAAAAGAATTAGCATTCGCAGCAGAGGTATCAGTTAGGAAGTCAGGAAAGCGGGATGCTGCAAATTTTTCAGAGAAAGTGCTCAATCTCCTCACGAGATTGCAACTCAAATAAAAAAAAAAAAAAAAAATAGATTCTAATACTAAACGATCTTTTTCAAACGAGGATGCCCTCGCTTTCATAATATATTGCAAATTGACCAAGCACACATATAATTTAATTAGGAAGCTACTAGCTCTAAGAAAGGGCCATGATATTTTTCCATCATACTATCAAGTATCAAAAGCTAAGAATGATTGTTATCCGTCGTCGTGTGATATAACTGTTACTGAAACAGTCGCTACCATAAACGTCCAAAGCATTGTAAACCTTACAACTCAGAGACTTGTTTTAGCTCTAAAAGAGGCGATGCGAAACCTTGCTTCAACAGTTACCAACTTACGATTGATTTGTAAATGGGGCTGTGATTGAAACAAAAATTTAATGATAGCTGTGCTGATGATGAGTTGTTTGCCTATTCGTTAGTACCCTTAAAACTATGTAACATAGAGAATGAAAATAATGTAATATGGAATAATTTCTTTCCATCTTCTACCCGAAACTGTAGACCTTTTACGCTTATAACAGAGTTAACTAGAGTAGAAAGTGAAAAAATCAAAAATCAAATAGAATCATTGGGACAAACAAAGGTTATTGTAGACAACAAAGAGATAATTGTAAATTATCTATATTAACATTTTTGCTGACTATGGTAGATGGTAAAACTATCAATGCATTGACCGAAACGAATTCAAGTCAGTCTTGTTATATTTGTGGAGTTACTCCGATATCTATGAACGATCTTCCTGTGCCGTATTCAATTAGAAAAGAAAATTATGACTTTGGAATAGCACCTTTCCATGCCTGGATCAGGTCGCTTGAGTTTTTTATGAATATCAGGTACAGACTGAATAAAAGGAAATGGGCAATAAGAAATTACGAAGATAAAATGGAAATAAAAAAAGGAAAATGCAAATCCAACTGAAATTTAAGGAAGAAATGGGTCTCATAATTAATCGACCGAAACCTGGTTTAGGAAACACTAATGGCGGAAATATAGCAAGACGATTTTTCAAAAATCATGTTCTTAGTGCATCCCTAACTGGGTTATATGTTGATCTTCTGAATAGATTTTATATTATTTTAAGTACCTTTGTAGCAGTGTTGCCCATGTATGTCGAGGAAGCAGTGTTGCCCATGTATATAAATTTTTATATAAACTTTTTAAAAGTTATTAATATTTAATAACATTCTATTTGTAAAATATTATTAATTATGTTATTAGAAAATAACTAGTATAATATTAATATAGTAAAAAATGGTGTAAATATATTTTTCTTAATTTGTGCAACCATATGGCAACACTGTCAATTATTTATAAATTATAAAAATCATCTGTTTTAATTAGTTAGTGAAAAAAAAACATCTGTGAAAATATATGAAAATCGTTGACCTCATGTGGAATAAATAAAATAGTAATTCTCAGTAAATGTGTTGTTCCTTGGTGTAATAAGAATTTATTGATTGGTGCAATTAGAAGCACCAAAAACTGGTGACACCGACGTGATCGTGAGTAAATAATTTAATTATTATTTTATTTAATCGTGAGCACGATGCCTAATGAAGATAAATATTCGGGAGAACAACGGAAAGAATCTTCACAAGACCAAGGAGCAGTGGGAATGGTAAATCCTAATCCCGTAAGTTTCGTTGATAGGGTCAACATAAAAATTCCACCCTTTTGGACTGAAAAACCAGAGATATGGTTTTACCAAGTTGAAGCCCAGTTTAGTATCAACGGTATAGTCAGGGAAGAAACAAAATTTAATTATTTAGTGTCCCAATTGGAACCAAAGTACGTTGAGAACATTTGGGACATCATTAACTCCGAAGAGGAAGAAAATAAATATGCTACCGCTAAAAAGAGGCTTCTGAACATTTTTCGTGAAAGTGAAAACAAACGTATTAAACGTCTGGTGACCGCTTTTGAGTTAGGCGACCAAAAACCTAGCCAATTTCTGCGCCGAATGATATCATGTGCTGGGGGTGACGTCACGGAAAAAGTACTTCGTACATTATTTATTGATAAAATGCCTGATTATGTCAAGAATATATTATTAATTAGTGAAGAAAAGCTAGACAAGCTTGCCGAAATGGCTGACAAAATCGTTGAAATGAACTCTTCTCATTCTGTTTATTCCATTAAACCGCAAAACGACATGGAAAAGCGGATAGAAGAATTGGAAAAGGAAGTACAGTCACTTCGTGTTAGACTCCGAAGCCGAGGTCGAAGCAGAAGCAATAGTTCGAATAGAAGCAGGAAACGCTTTGAGAGCAAGGGTAAGTACTGTTTTTACCATTTTCGGTTTGGAAATAAGTGCTACCCAGAAAAATGTAAGCCACCTTGCCAGTGGAAGGCGGAAAACTCCAGCCAGCAGCAGAATTAGCGGCAACCTCTGCTGCTGGTACCCCTGGAAGCCGCAGATCTCGCCTATTTGTAACAGACAAAAAAACGGGGTTGCGATTCCTTGTAGATAGTGGGGCGGACGTTTCAATAGTTCCTTACCACAGCAAACACATGCAAAGATATGAAAATTGTGATGTTAAACTATATGCAGCCAATAATACGGAGATACCCACTTATGGAATACAAATTTTAACAGTAAATTTAGGTCTTAGAAGAGAGTTTCAATGGCCTTTTATTATTGCTAAAGTTGGGAAAGGTATATTGGGTGCAGATTTTCTCAAAAAGTTTGATTTAATGGTAGATCTAAATAGACATAGGTTAATTGATAATGTTACCAAATTATGTACTTATGGGGAAGTTGGTATGGTTTCAGAGGAAGAAATGATCAGTCTTGTCAACAGGAAAAATCCTTTTATGGACTTACTTTCTTTATATCCAAATATTATGGTACCTTCTATAACACCCAGCGAAATAAAACACGATGTTAAACATCACATTGTAACTGAAGGTCCACCTGTTTATTGTAAAGCTCGACAGCTGGATCCTCAAAAGCTGAAGATTGCTAAGCAGGAATTTCAGTTTATGCTGGACAACGGTATAATTCGCCCATCGAGTTCGCCGTGGTCAAGTCCACTTCATCTGGTCTCCAAAAAGGACGGAACCGTAAGAGCATGTGGAGATTACCGAAGATTAAATGCTCAAACTGTACCCGATCGCTACCCAATACCCAGAATAGAAGATTTCCACCATATATTGCCAGGTAAAACTATTTTTTCTAAAATTGATCTGTATAAGGCTTATTACCAAGTTCCGATAGCCGAAGAAGACAAGAAAAAGACTGCAATTATAACACCTTTTGGTTTATTTGAATTCAATGTAATGAGTTTTGGCCTGCGGAACGCACCACCTACTTTCCAACGCCTAATTAATACTGTCCTCTCAGGCTTATCATTCATATTTGTGTTTCTTGATGATATCTTGGTAGCATCATCATCTCTCGAGGAGCACTTAAAACACTTAAAATTAGTATTTGATAGATTAACTGAGTATGGTTTTCGTATTAATGTGTCTAAGTCCACCTTTGGAGTCAATGAGCTAGATTTTTTAGGTTACCACATTTCAGCTTCAGGATCAAGACCCATGGATGATAAAGTCAGAGCGATTCTTGATTTCAAACTTCCAGAATCCGTAATGGACTTGCGTCGATTTTTGGGGCTAATAAATTTCTACAGGCGTTACCTCAAGGATACTGCTAAAACCCAGTCTATACTCCATGATTATATTAAAGGGTCCAAGAAAAAGGACAAAACAAAGATCAATTGGACTGAGGAGGCGATTCAAATGTTTGAAAAATGTAAGGCGGATCTGGCCAATGCCACTCTTCTAACATATCCTAACAATGAATTACCTCTAAATGTCACCACAGATGCTTCGGATACATCGATTGGTGGTGTAGTGCAGCAATTTGAGAATGGGGTGTGGAAACCAATCGCATTTTATTCAAAAAAGTTGACTGACGCAGAGAAATCATATAGTGCATATGATAGGGAACTCCTAGCAATTTACCTCACAATTAAAAAATATAAACATCTGCTGGAGGGTCGAGATTTTTCCATAACTACCGACCACAAACCTTTAATTTATGCTTTTAAGCAGAAAAATGATAAAGCATCCCCTCGTCAACAAAGACAATTACAATACATTTCTCAATTTTCTACAAAGATTATGCACATCAAAGGGGAAGAAAATGTGGTTGCAGATACTTTATCGAGAATTGAGGAAATAGGTGTACCGACCATCGATCCCGAGAAACTGGCAGATGCACAAGATCGAGACGCCGAATTACAACAACTGTTGGAACCCGGCAAAACGAACTTGTCACTTAAGAGGTATCCTTTATGTTCAGGTAAATTCTTATGGTGTGATACGTCGACAGATCATATTCGTCCTTATGTCCCCAAATCTCTGAGGATGACTGCATTCAAAATGGTTCACAACTTAGCTCACCCTGGAGTGAAATCTACTGTAAAACAGGCGACTTCTCTTTTTATTTGGCCTAGTGTTAAAGAAGATATTCGAAGATGGACACAAGCCTGTATACCATGCCAGAAGAGTAAGGTGCACCGCCATACCAAATCGGAGGTAAAATTTTATAATGAACCGGACGACCGTTTTCAATTTGTACATATGGACATAGTAGGTCCTCTACCACCGTCAGATGGTAACTCCTACTGCGTTACATTCATTGATCGTTTCACGAACTGGATGGAAGTTGTACCTACGGCAGATATCATGGCAGAGACTGTAGCCAAAGTTTTTTATGCGAACTGGGTTGTTCGTTTTGGAACTCCGACTCAATTGATTACTGATCAGGGTGCTCAATTTAAATCTTCACTATTTAAAAATTTAGCCGCAGCTTTTGGTATTAAGTTAACCTTTACAACTGCTTATCACCCGCAGGCGAATGGCAAGGTCGAACGGCTCCACAGGACAGTTAAAGCAGCGCTCAGAGCACATAATAATGTCAAGTGGACAGAAGCGTTACCTACAATACTCTTGGGACTTCGAACAGCGCTCCGGGAAGACGCCCATTATACCATCAGTCAAATGGTGTATGGAAAATCCTTGCGTTTACCAGGTGAATTTTTTGTTAATACCAGCTTTAGATCTATAGGACCTGAAGATTTCACTACAAATTTAATGCGGCAAATGGACCAGCTGAAGCCTACCAAAGTTCACCATAAAGCAAGACAACATATTTATGTTCATAAGCATCTGGATAATTGCACTCATGTATTTATTCGGATTGATCGAGTGAAAAAAGGTTTAGAGCCACCATACGAAGGTCCATTCCAAGTTATAAGCCGTTGTGAAAAATATTTCACGGTTCTCATTAAAAGTAAGGAAGTTAATGTCTCCATTGACCGCTTAAAACCGGCGTATATACTATCTTCCAATGATGTTGAACCTGACAAAGATCAATCCCAACCTAATTGCCAGCAAGAGGATTCCAAGAAGAACTTGCCACAAGATGTGTCCCAAGGAGACCCTACAACAACCCAAGCTAAGGACAACGCAGCACAGCCAGAATATACCACTAGATCTGGTCGACAAACAAGGCGACCTATTAGGTTTAAAGACTAATCTTTTCAGTTCTTTATTGACAATTGTAACGTAACTCTGTTACTTGTGGGGGAGTGATGTAGCAGTGTTGCCCATGTATGTCGAGGAAGCAGTGTTGCCCATGTATATAAATTTTTATATAAACTTTTTAAAAGTTATTAATATTTAATAACATTCTATTTGTAAAATATTATTAATTATGTTATTAGAAAATAACTAGTATAATATTAATATAGTAAAAAATGGTGTAAATATATTTTTCTTAATTTGTGCAACCATATGGCAACACTGTCAATTATTTATAAATTATAAAAATCATCTGTTTTAATTAGTTAGTGAAAAAAAAACATCTGTGAAAATATATGAAAATCGTTGACCTCATGTGGAATAAATAAAATAGTAATTCTCAGTAAATGTGTTGTTCCTTGGTGTAATAAGAATTTATTGATTGGTGCAATTAGAAGCACCAAACCTTCTCTTCTGGATATGAGATTAATGTGGACCATTACAGTACATAGGTTCAGGAGACAAGAGGGTGATATCTAAATTTATATTCCAGGTACTATATGTCTCCTACTGTCCATAAGCTACTTGTCCACAGCACCGAAATAATCAGGAATTGCATTTTGCCTATCGAAATGCTCTCAGAAGAAGCACAAGAGGCGAGAAACAATGACTTAAGAAGGTTTCGAGAATCGTCTACAAGAAAGTTTTCACGCACAGCTACCAACAGAGATTTGATTTCGATGCTACTGATAACGTCGAACCTTTTGATTAATTCTTTCGGACATAAGCCAAGAAAAAATAAAAAAACTTTACCTATTACAGATAATACGCAGCAAACCTTTTAAAAAGTCAAGGTAGCCATGATTTGAGCATCTCGTCCACAGATGATTCTTCTGGAGAAGATGAAGTCTCTTTAGGCGATAACAGCAGTACTGACAATGAGTAAAACAAAATGTGTCATCAGAAATGCCAAATATTGTTTCCAGAATTGAGCTTCACAATAAGAATACCTGTCTTGTATTGTTTCAAGTTTTGTAAAATACACTATTTTCATAGTTTTCGTTACTAGAATGATTTTATTTTAGCTTATTTCGACTTAATTGTTTATTTTAATCGGGCTGCTCTGACGATTTCATTGAGCCAGAATTTTTTCCTCCTAGATTGGTCATTCGTCCCACTGTGCATCAGGCAGCTGATGGCGGATTGAAAATCCATTGCATTTGTTGCGAAGTACTGTATTGCTCTATCTTCTTCCAACCCAACCTCTTGAAAAGATTCGCTGCCCTAACAAAATTACGCCCGTTGTCGCTGTAAATTATCTTCGGCCTTCCTCTTCGTGCGATAATACAAATTCGACATGAACTGCGCTTGTAAATAGCACAGGTGTACAGACAAATCCATACCTTGGAACCGTCTTTTAAGAATAACGGACCAGCTAGATCAACTCCAGTCACTTCAAAAGCTTCAGCTACTTTAAGCCTGTTAATCATTAACGGAGGATTTTCTACATGGTTTATCTTACCATCATACCTCAACATGACACAATTCTTCATGCCTACAAAATATTAACCTTTCAACCATTGGGTGATTTCCAGGAACTAAAATTGGATGTCTACAATCTTCTTCGTCCTCTCCTTGTGAATTAAAACTAGAAACACAATTATCAACTTAGAAGGTACGAGATAATTTCAACAAATCTCAGTCTTTTTCTACCTCATATGCGGATTTCAGATGCATACGTATCACGGCTGCTAAGAGGAGTGGCTAAAATGTATTGTCTCACCTGAGTCCGCATCAATCCACAGAAATATCGATCTCGCTTCAAACCAATCGGCAAAAAACCCTTTTTTATGTCTGCAGTAACTCCCACCCTTCCAACTATGAAATTAGCTTATCGGGGTTATCGGATCTAAGCTACAATGGAGCTAACTCATGTACCAGAAGGTACCCCAATAAAAATATAAATATAACGATTAATGAAAAAGATTTATTTCTCAATAAAGAATTAAAAATGTAAATATAAATATATTGTCTTTGGTTGTTATAAAAAAGGTTCGTACGTACCACAACGATAAGTTCGTTCTCGCCCACTTGCAGGTGTCGCAGTGCGTTCGCCACAGTTTCTTATTTCCCGAGCTCAAGTCCGAAATTTTTCTTTTTAGCCTTTTTAATTAAACTCGACTATTTTTCAATAATGATTAAAATCATATGTGATTTTTAATAATTATTCTCTACATCGCTCCCCCTCGGGTGACGGAGTCACCGAAACACACCCGTCTTGCATGTGCTTGGGGAGGATTGGTCGATCCAGAAATGGGCTGCTGGACTGTAAATTCGTTGGCCACGTCCTGTGTTGGTGAAGGTTCCTGAGGAGGCGTTTGCGGCATGCAGTCGTTGTTATCTTCTAACAAATACGCCGGCTTGACCCTGTCTATCGAGACGTTTACGTTCCTGTCGCCAAGAAGGACCGTAAAAATCTTTTCACCTCGCTCTATAACCTTATGTGGTCCAGAATAAGGTGGCACAAGAGGTTTACGAACCGCATCTTCGCGTAGAAAAACGTGAGTGCAGGAGGATAAATCCTTGTGCCGGAATGTCTTCCTCACTGTTGTTCGTGGGTCTACGGGCTTCAAGCGCGCCAAATCGTCCTTAAGAGCTTGTAGTGCGACGCAGGGTTCTGGTGAATCCTGCGTTTCCAGGAAGTCTCCTGGAAGACGCAGTGGTTGTCCATAAACCGCTTCGGCAACGCTCGCGCCCATGTCTTCTCGGAAAGCTGATCGTAGACCTAAGAGAACGGTGGGTAGGACTTGGGTCCATCGTGTTGACGCCAGATGTGCCATTAGGGCAGCTTTTAGCGAACGATGCCACCTTTCGACGCATCCATTGCTTTGCGGATGGTAAGCGGTGGTTCGCTGTCTGTGAATCCCCATCCGAATGCTGAGTCGCTGGAACAACTCCGCTTCAAATTGGCGACCCTGGTCAGTGGTAACACGTTGTGGTGCACCAAATCGTGATATCCACGCGGAGTAAAAATTCTGTGCGATAGTAGAGGCGGTGATATCGGGGATGGGCACGGCTTCCGGCCAGCGGGTCGTTCGGTCCACCATGGTAAGAAGATATCGCATCCCCTCCGATGGCAGCAAAGGTCCTAAAATATCCAAGTGGACGTGCTGGAAACGGTTCGCAGGTTCAAACGTGCCTAGTGGTGCTGTGGTATGTCGATGAACCTTAGCCCTTTGACACTGTATACAAGTCTTAGCCCAGTTGCCTATGTCTGCGTTCATTTCAGGCCAAAAGTAACGTTCGGAGATAAGTTTCCTTGGTGCCTTGATCCCTGGATGACTTAAACCGTGGAGCCTATTAAAAGTGGAGCGACGAAATTCAGGAGGAACGTAGGGTCTAGCTGTTTTCGTTGAGGTCTCGCAAAGTAGCTTCGACTCGGTTCCGGGCATTGACATCAGCTTCAGTTCTATCGAGGTATTCCTCTTAAGATCCTGGATGGTTAGATCCTTCTTCTGTGCTTCAGCAAGAGCCTCCAGATCATTAGGAAGGTCCACTTCCTCGATTCTCGAAAGGGCATCAGCCACAACGTTCTCACTCCCTGGTCGGTAACGGATGTCAGTGGAGAACTGACTTATGAAATTGAGGTGTCGTATTCGACGTGGAGATGTCGACTCTGAATGCTGGACAAAAGCGTGTGTGAGTGGCTTGTGGTCCGTCACGATGAAGAAATTGAGGCCTTCGACGAGTGGGCGAAAATGCTTCACTGCTTCGTAGATCGCAAGGAGCTCCTTATCGTAGGTGGCGTAGTTTTTCTGCGTCTGTGAGAGAGCTTTGGAAAAAAATCCTAGTGGACGCCAAAACCCATTCTTATGCTGCTGCAGGACTGCACCAATGCCGTTGTCCGATGCGTCGCAGACTAAAGAAAGTTCGCAATTAGATGCGGGATGCGCAAGTTTTACCGCTTCTGACAGGCTACGCTTGCTTTCCTCAAACGAATTTGTAGTCTCTGCTGTCCATTCTATTGGAGTTTTATCACCTTTTTTCGCGTTATGAAGAAGCCGATTAAGAGGTCCCTGGATATGGGCTGCATGCGGTAGACATTTCCTATAGAAATTAAGCATACCCAGGAAACGTCTTAGTTCGCATTTGGTTTTTGGTTGGGGAAAATCTAGGATTGTCTGCACCTTCGAAGGAAGGGGCTGGATTCCGTCTGCATCTACCCTGTAACCAAGGAAGTCAACTTCTCGCTTTCCGAAAACACACTTACCGACGTTCAGCGACAAGTGGAATTCATCCAGGCGTGCGAATATTTCCCGTAAATGCTTTTCGTGTTTTTCAATTGTTTGGGAAGCGACGAGGAAATCGTCTAAATATGCAAAAACGAAAGGCAGGTCTCGCAACATGTTGTCTATAAACCGTTGAAAAGTCTGGGCAGCATTCTTTAGGCCAAATGTCATCCTTGGGAATTCAAAAAGACCAAATGGGGTGATAACTGCCGTTTTCTCAATATCTTGCTCGGCTATAGGAATGTGGTGGTACGCGCGTGTAATATCGAGGGTCGTAAAGATTGTTTTCCCGTCGAGATGGTTGGTAAAGTCCATCAGGTTCGGCACCGCGTATCTGTCCGGAACAGTAAGCTCATTCAGCCTGCGGTAATCTCCGCAGATTCTAAAACTCCCGTCCCGTTTCGTTACAACGTGAAGTGGACTGGACCAGCTGCTCTTCGATGGCCGGCATATTCCTTCATCCATCATTCTCTGGAATTCTTCTTTGACAGCCTTGTATTTCTCCGGTGGTAATCGCCTGGCTTTGCTCTTCACAGGGTGTCCCTTAGTCTCTATTTGGTGTTCCACGACTTGCCTTGGTGGTCCACGGATGGGCGAGGGACGTGCGATGTTAGGAAAGTCCCGTAGAATGTGTGCGTAAACGCAACCATCGGGTATGGTCGAAATCGAAGGTGAAGCGATGGAAGAGATCTTCCCTATTACTTTCAATCCCGTATGCTGATCGATGAGCCTCCTGCTGCCGATGTCGACGGTGAGACTATGATGAAAAAGAAAATCCGCTCCGAGTATAGGCCTGCCGATATCCGCGATCAAAAAGGTCCATGGAAAGACGCGACGAAGACCAATATCGAGGTAAAGCTTTTTCTCGCCATACGTTGATATGGTGGTGTTGTTTGCGGCGATGAGGCTGTAGTCGGTCGCTTTGCGATGAGTACGAGGATTGCGAGGAACAATGGAAATAGAGGCACCGGTATCCACCAGAAAGGAAAGACCGGACCTCTTGTCAGTAATAAAAAGGCGGCGCTGAGGTTGGGCTTCGATGACGGCCGCTTGATCCATCGGCCCTTCTAAAAATCCCGTGGTGGTTGGGACTTCCAGCTGCAAGGGGGTCTACAGTTTCTAGCCTTGGAGCGAAATCTATGATGAAAGAAGCAGAGTCCATCATTAGGGGACTTGGAGCGTTCTCGCTGCTGGGAATTGCTGGGCCGATCCCTACTCGCAGACCTGCACCTCTTCCTAAGGTCTGCTACCTCTGCCCTAAGTTTCCTAAGCTCTTCCAAGATTTCATCGTTACTGGAACTCGCCTTGGGAACCGAAGGAACCTGTGATGAAAGAGCGTAAACCTCAGGAAGATCGACTTCCATGATCTTATCGGCTACGCTTGTAAGGGCATCCACGTCATCCTGCTTGGTCGCAGCCAAAATTTCCTGAACGCGTGGGGGTAGATTTCGAAGCCACAATGTTCGGACAACATCCGCGCTAATTGTAGAACCAGCCAGCTGGGTCATCTGACGGAAGAGCTGAGACGGCCGCTGGCTTCCGAGCTGGGTTTCTTCTAAAAGCTTTTTGATTCGCCGAGTTTCGGATTCGCCATAAATCGAAATTAACCTATCACGCAGCTGCTTATGCGGGTCATCAGAGGGAGATGTAAGAAGATCCGCTACCTGTGTAAGCACCTCGAGATCCAGGCTGGCTATGATTGACTGGAATTTGATTCGGGACGATGTAACCCGTGAAGTTGCAAATACGGCGTCTGCTTGTAGGAACCAAAGGTTCGGGTTTGTTTTATAAAATGGAGGTAGGCGGGATGTAGCTCCCGTAAAAGAGGCTATCTCTGAGTGAAACGCGGAATGTTCCGTTAAAGGTAGTTGTTGCTGGGATTCGCTTACGTTTCTATCTGCAGGCATCATTACGTCTTATTTTATCACGTCGGGGTCACCACTTATCGGGGTTATCGGATCTAAGCTACAATGGAGCTAACTCATGTACCAGAAGGTACCCCAATAAAAATATAAATATAACGATTAATGAAAAAGATTTATTTCTCAATAAAGAATTAAAAATGTAAATATAAATATATTGTCTTTGGTTGTTATAAAAAAGGTTCGTACGTACCACAACGATAAGTTCGTTCTCGCCCACTTGCAGGTGTCGCAGTGCGTTCGCCACAGTTTCTTATTTCCCGAGCTCAAGTCCGAAATTTTTCTTTTTAGCCTTTTTAATTAAACTCGACTATTTTTCAATAATGATTAAAATCATATGTGATTTTTAATAATTATTCTCTACAAGCTAAAACAAAACATATGTTGTTAACCAAATTAGGCCCTTTAACTACGCAATCATTCAAGCTAGGATGCTTACCTTCTCGTGCAGAACCTCAAACACCGGTCTTACTACTTGACTTGGTAACTGGACGGTGCGGCAAATTATGGCATGCCTTGTTCATCTCATTTTCAGGGACTTTCTCGATGATGCCTTCTTCCAACCATTCGTCAAATACAGCTTGGTTTTGTGCACGATAATTTTCACGACCTAGCCTTTTATTTAATGACACCAATCTACGCTCGGCTAGCTCATAGTAGTTACCAGGTGTGTAAATATGAAACCGGAATTCGCCAATGATAGGAGTTAGCAGTCAATATGATCTTCTAACAAATCCGTCAGTGGTGTTATCTGCTTTTGCCTACATGTAATATAGAGATCCAATTGTTACCAACATCAGTTTCATTCTATAACCGTGTTTTTAGTGGCGTTGAACATGTCGACTTTTGTGCCAACAAATCAAGATTTGCGGACACCATTTATTTTCCGTTTCCTTCTGAAAGAAATTGGAGCATTATCACATAGGATGCTTGTTGAAGCTTACGGGGAGCATGCCCTAGGCAAATCTCAATGTTTCGATTGGTTCAAAAAATTTAAAGATGGATTTCGATAAAAGAAACAAAGACCGTGGAAAACCACAAAAAAAAAACTTTGAAAACGCTGATTCGGAAGCGTTTGTTGGACAATTATTACATGTGACACCGTCTCCATTTGTTTGAAAGGCATGGAAAAGACCAACTGAATGACAGGCAGCAGGAAGCTCGAAAAACCTCATGGCAAATGCTGCTCGCCAGGTACAGAAAAAAAGTCATTTCTTCATCAAATTGTGACTGGTGATGAAAAGTGAATTTACTTCGAGAATCCTAAGCGGAAAAAATCCTGGGTAACTCCTGGTGAACCATCGGCATCGCTTGGGGAGGAAGAAAATGCTCTGTGTCTGGTGTGATCAGATGGGTGTTACCTACTATGAGCTGCTGAAACCTGGGGAAACTGTTAATACGGAACGCTACCTACAACAGATGATAAATTTGAGTAAGTCCCAAATATCAAGAAAGGACACACAAAGTGATCTTGCTCCATGACAATGCCCCATCACATTCGGCTAAACGGACCAAGGAAACCATCCAAGTGTTTGGTTGGTAAATTCTTCCGCATACGGCTTATTCACCAGATTTGGCCCCATCCGATTACCACCTATTTGCATCGATGGGACACGCACTAGCTGAGCAGCGCTTCACTTCTTATGAAAATGTACGAAATTGGTAAAGTGATTGGTTTGACTCAGAAGAGGAAGCATTATTTTGGCGGGGAATCCACAAATTGCCTGAATGATGGGAAAAATGCATAGATAGCGAAGGACAGTACTTCGAATAAAAAAGTATGTATCATTTTTACACAATCAACTCTTATTTGCTATTTGAAAAATTCCGGTTTCATATTTACACACCCAGTAGGTAAAGGAGGATCGTCTTCTATCCAAGGTAAACTTACTACATAACGATCGTAAGATATAGAAACATTATTAAGGAAATGCTGATACGCCTCCTCATTCAATTCCTCAGCCCTCTTTTTCTCACTTGGCTCTGTAATGCTCAAGGAATCCAATGACCACTAGTCCTGGATTGAAGCCTCCTTCACAAACATAGACGTTGTTTGCTTGCCTAACCATTCTTCCCCAGGCACACGACCCATCAACGTCCAAGCCAACTTTGTCTCCATTGCGACTAACCCATTTTCAACCCAGGTTTCTTGCCTGTAAAAAGCTTCTCCGCAACTTCTGCCCCAATTAAAATCTCTAAGGGCCCATTTTCGAAATCGGTTAAGGTTATGTTTTCCCGGGTCTTATGCGGAATCTGGGCGCCAGTGATAACAGTTACGTTACAATCACTAGCTGAGGCTAACTACAGTCATAGTTTCATATCACCTGTTATCCTCGGCATTTTGACTATAACCTACAACGTAGTAATAACCGATAATTTGCACAGCTGTTATTGCTATTATTGTTTAATTTAACCTATATTATTATCAAATTAAGCAATTATAACAGTAAAAAAAGATATATTTACAAAATTTAAATTGGAGGCATAAAATCAACAATGTCTATCCATATTTTTCAGAAATAGTCTTCCTTCTTATTACGTTGTTTCCACATAAACTCACATAAATAGGAGTCGAGGTGACTCCTACTGGTACCACACTGGATTTTATTTCTTCTTTTAGCAACAGCCCACAAACCTTCTATTGTATTAGAGTGGACTCCAGTTTCAGGATCACGAAAATTCTTTTTGTGGTTTACAGTTTGATGTTTAAAACTGTATCCAGGAACCGTTGGGATGCTGTGGTAACTTTTCCAACAATCCGAAATGATTATTGAGCCAAACCTATTACATTCTGTGACCACACTCATTAATGTTTCTTTTTTTCTATCAGGGACGGCATAAATAAAACACTCTTTAGTCTCTCGACAAATTCCTCCAAAAATCCACTGTTGAGGGTATATTTTTCCGACGTTATATTTTCTCATAGAGAAAAGACTCATCTATTTCCACGGTAAGATTATCACCCTCCAATTTGACATGCATTTTTGAGAAGAGAATTCGCACATATCTCTCCTGGAGTAGATTTTTCCAATCAGCAATACCGTGATCTTGTAAACCGAACTCTCTTTACAAAACTTCACAGTTGTGTAATCCCTGGTCCAGCTATAAATGAAATAAATAATAATTTCTAGTAATTAATATATAATAGCTATTTTCTAGCAACGTACCTTTTTTAATAGATATTTTCTCCCGACAGGTTCTCTTGTTACGTCGCCATCTATTCTCCTTATCTCCTAGGTATAAAACCATCATGTCCCTATATACACTATATATATATATATATATATATATATATATATATATATATATATATATATATATATATATATATATATATACGGCAGCAGCTGCAGATCTATCCTCTGACCTGAGATAACCTTTCTTAGAACTTGAACTAGAACCTGACTCTAACATCTCGTCTATTTTCTCTTCAGTTTTATTCTCCACCGATATCAAGCCTTCCAATATAGCCTCATCTGCTGCTTGCAGCTCATCAAATCTCTTATTTAGAATGTCGAGTTTATTAGAAATACCCAGTTTATCAACCTCACCTGAAACATCTAATAAGCTATTAATTTGATTACAAAATTTTCCCTTTTGGCCTCCTTAATGTTGGTATGACAATTCTAGCTCTTTCCATTTCCATTCCCAATCACTGTCCTGTCACGGTCTCCAGATGTCTAAAATAGAGCTAATAAATTTCAAACCAACAAAAATCAAAGTTGACAGAATATATTTTAACAGTTTAACAACTCCAATAATACTGACGGTACCTACAATTAATAGAACGTTTGTTCAAAACATATGGCCTATGCCAAACAAATCTTCCTCTTCTTAATTTGCGTATAAAGTATTTTCTCATACCATCACTGGAAATGATTTGGCAAATACTTCAGTTCTTTTTGAGAAAAAACGAGCACTTTTTCACATTCAGAGTGAACCCGGCCTCTAGAAGACGTTTAAAAACTTCACGTAAGTTTTTCATATGTTCCTCACGAGTCCTGCCTGAAATTATGACGTCGTCCAAAAAATTTATAACCCCCTTTAAGCCCTGTAAAATTCTTTGAACAGTTCTTTGAAATACTGCTATGACCCAAAAGTTAGCCCATTTACTTTAAAAATACCTTTGTGAGTGGACCATGCCAACATCATCTTCGATTCCTCGTCCAGCTCCAGCTGATTATATGACCTTACAAAATAATTTTTTGAAAAATATAGGCCTCCTTGAAGGGCATCCCTCCATTCTTTTTATTTACAGATTAATTGTTTGGTTTTTTCGTTTGATGGGCCCTTGATCGGTAACGAACCAATCAAAAATAGAATCGAAGGAATGGGGGGCATGACAGCTAGTCCAGGATTGCTTGTTGGAGCAAACCTGTAATTAACTAGCTACAAATTTAGCTTTCTGTAGACAATTTCGAGCTTTATCCTTATATATATAAAAATCTCGTGTCCCGATGTTTGTCTCTCTATTTCTCAGAAACTACTCAACCGATTTTAATGAAATTTGGCTCAATGTATATAGTTTTGGCCAACTTAACGGACCGGATAGTTTTTAACTTTATTAGTGATCAAGATAATTCTTATATAGCGAATTATTGCAAATACAATAGGTCGTGTTTCGATTTATTAACATGGCGTCATATGTCGATTTCATAATGTTTTTGTTTATAAGCATGCTATTGTAATACAGGTTATCATTATTATAATTTTGTATTGCGTTATGTGAGTGCAGTTATTTGTTCCTATATTATTATTTTCCACAGAAAAATAGTAATAGAAATTTGTATTTATTGTTAATTTTCATTAAAGAATAAATAAATCAAGAAAAGGTTACAATAAATTCTCAAACGTTTAGGTACTTTTTCTTCCTTTTCCTTTTTTATTTGTATTTAAATTAAATTACTAGCTAAGAGCTGAAACGCTTTGGTGTGGCCCACCCTGATATCAACTTTTAGTAAAGTAAAAACATTTTAATAATTTAAATTAGGCTATTATTTGAAATTATACTCTATAAATGTTGTAACAGCACCTACTGTCATAGGTGTAACCTAATAGAAACCTGACTTCGGGAGTCAGTGTTGCCAAAAATTAGTGAAAATTAGTAAGCTGGCTTCACTGCGTGTAACCAGTCGTAAAAACTCCCTCACAAAAAGAGTGTGTTTTGATTAGGTGTTGTGGGATACTTTGTGATTTGCTAAAGAACTGCATAATTAAGACTTTAATATTATATTTTCAGTTGATTTATTTAACAGAAGTTTCTTTATTTTCATTATTCGTTTTGTTATTATTATGTGTAATATTATTATTATTACAGTGTTTTTTTATTTTACCAAACCTTTTTATCATTTTTATCCCGAGATCTAAAATGTAAAATTTAAAAAATGTCAGTGAAGATTTGTAATTCCTCCTTTATCAACAATAATTTAAAGTTGAGAAAATTTAATCCCAATCGAATAGAGGATGTTACTTCCTGTTCAGCAGAGTTGTAATTATCTTTAAATGTAAAATTTAAGAAATGTTAGCGAAGATTTTAATCCTTTCTTTAATTTAAAGTAGGCTATTTTAGGGAATGATATTTCGTTGTTAATTTTACCAGAATACAATTTTTTACTTATCTTTAAATGATTGTTGATTAAGAAAGGATTACAAATTGCGGCATTTTTTAAATTTTACATTTAATGATTATTACACCTCTACTGAACAGGAATAATTGTTATTTGGGTAACCTCAAGTTTCAGATTTATCCGCCATAAATATGAGAGTACTACTGCAAAATAATCCATCGGCAGATATATTTTTTAAACAATTGCTCTATATTGGAAACGATGAAATAGAGCTGCATCGAAATCCAAAATTTATCAAATTACCAGAAAATTTCTGAACTGTTGTAGAGACGAAAAATGAACTGTCTACGAAATATAAAGTGTCTTTCCTGATATTTTGAACAATTATTTGGACTATAATTGGCTGGGTAGTCGTGCTATTTTGGCAGCAAAAAATGTTGATTTCGATGAAATAAACTTCCAAAATCAATTGACAATGTTCTTGATGTAAACGAAGCCGTAAATTTCCCATCTGAATTTTTTAATTCCCTGGATATACACCCAAACAATCTCCAGTTGAAGATTGGCTCACCGATCATTCTTCTTCGTAACTTAAATCCACCTCAATTGTGCAACGGTACACGTTTGGTCATTAAAAGGATCACAGGAAATGTTATTGAAGGAAAAATGTTGCCTGGAAGGTTTACAGGAGATATTGCCCTGTTGCCACCTATTCCCCTGGAACCGACAGAATATTCAATAAAATTTAAAAGGCTTCAATATCCTATTCGTTTGGCTTTTGCCATGACCATAAACAAATCCCAAGGGCAAGCAATGTCCACTTGGACTTTGAAAATCCGTGTTTTTCCCTTGGGCAATGGCATAACTCACGTGGGAAATGAATAAATCTTAGGTAATTGTATTATGTAAAAACCTCTTTAAGAAGAGATTTATTATCGCTCAAATATATTGCTAAAATAAAAACTTCAACACACTACCCTCTTACCGAACACTTATTAGCCGAAGGGTCGGGAAATCGAGGTCTCAAAGAAGTTGAGAAAAACGCCTATCAAAAGGACATATATGACGCATTAACCAAGATTGGCATGGCCCTGAGCAAAATTAAACCCGTTGTTAAACCAACAATACCAAGTTGAAGTAGTGTTAGGCCAATAATCAATAGATCAATGGCTGAGGTTATCAAAACTTACTTCAGTCATCCTTTTTAAAATTAGTGAAAAAATATAGCCATTTCGAGTTAGTTTATACCGATCCATAAAAAAAGGGCGATAGTGTTGGCAGCTCTGTGAGTCGTAAACACAATCAGCTCCTTTTTAATCAAACTACATTGAAATATGAGATGTAAAAAATAAAAACTTTAACTTTCCTATATTCTTTACCAAATACTTTTAAATGGTGTAGTAATACTCTATTCTCAATCACGTTGGATTTTGATTAGCTGAAAGGTTTTCATCTTTACCAAAGAATATTGGTATTACTATATTTGTTTAAAAATATTAGGATATAACTAATGAGCCACAGCAACGCGTGGCCGGGTCTGCTAGTTCCTTTAAATAATTTAATCCTCCTATAATAAGAAATGAATCTTAGACATTGCCTTATGTTTTTTCTCTTCTTTTCGTCATCCTAGTAATAAAGGCACCCCGCCGATTTTTCTGTCCTTAGATGAGTCACTTTTAAAATAAGTGGACAATTTCAATAGAAGATACTGGTACTATTTATAGCATTTCCAAGTCAAATTCAACTACTCACTCATGTTCGCCCGGTCTACCCCCCTACCTTTGCATATTATATCATTAACAGGTATCCATTACCATTAACATTAATATTTATTTTAAGGTTCGATTGAGGGGGTGTTTTTTTAAGAAAAATTAAATTTTGTATTTTAATGGTGGGGAGGGGGCGCACTACAAAAAGGTAAGATTTTGGGGGGGGGGGGCGCATTATAAAAAAATTAAATTTTCGGATTCCTTTCACACGGGGGTGCAATTTTATGTTATCAGGGGCGGTGTTTTTGAAAAAATATTCATTTTGTATTTTAGTCGCGGGGGGGGGGGGCGCACTATAAAATAATTAGATTTTCCGATTTCTTTCACACGGGGATCCAATCTTACGTTATCGGGACGGTGTTTTTTTAAGAAAATTTAAATTTTGTAATTTAATGGCGGGGAGGCGGCGCACTAAAAAAAGGTAAGTTTTTTTTGGGGGAAGGGGAGCATAATAAAAAAATTAGATTTTCGGATTCTCTTCACACGGGGGTGCAATATTATGTTATCAGGGGCGGTGTTTTTGAAAAAAATATTCATTTTGTATTTTAGTGGCGGGGGGGGGGGGGGCACTATAAAATAATTAGATTTTCCGATTTCTTCCACACGGGGATCCAATTTTATGTTAGTGGGGAAGATGTTTTTGAAATAAATATTCATTTTGTATTTTAGTGGCGGGGGGGGGGGGGGCACTATAAAATAATTAGATTTTATTTCTTCCACACGGGGATCCAATTTTATGTTATCGGAGGCGGTGGTTTTGAAAAAATATTCATTTTGTATTTTTATGGTAGGGTGGCGCACTATAAAAAAGTTAGATTTTCCGATTTCTTTCACACGGGGATCCCATCTTATGTTAGGGGGGACGGTGTTTTTGTACTGGTGGAACTGCCGGTTTTGTAATCAAGGGCACCAAAGCCTGATTGATTGATTGATGAGGGGACAACAATCTCGCCGTTGAACAGACGACACGTGGTTCGAATCAAGATGCCTGCCGCCTTAAGCGAAAACGGACCAAAGGCATTCATCTGATTTGGTTGCTCTCCTCACCAAGAGGGTACACTGCCCGGAGTTATACTTCTTGGCACAGTTTAAGCTCTCTTGCGGGATGCTCGAGGCTTCTTCCGTGCAGGGCAATATTAGATTGTGGTAGCCAACGGACCTTCATATCCAAGAAACTAGCCCTCCAGTTGGGTGTGCCCATTAGCCCTTGCTCAGGAGCTATTACTGAACTAGGCAGCGATTCCATAACGCTTCTCTTGGGAACGATGTCTATCAACATTACTCCACATCAGTATTGGGCATATTTATATTTATAAATACGAATACGAATTTATTTTTACCTTAATTTTAATGTGAATATAAATAGAAATTTAATCATATCACTATATTTGTGAATACTAATTTATTCAAATACAGAAAATTTTCTGTAAATAAAAATAAATTTACCGAGAAAATTGTGAATATTGACAAAAAATGTGAATATTTATATCTAAGTCTGTGAATTCGGCCGTATTTACAAATAAAGATGTAAATATAGATAAATTCACAAGTTGAGATGTGAATATCTACTAAATTCATTATTTCGGAATAAATTTCTTTTCGGATTTCTAAATATTGGTATACATTATTGGATAAACACTTTTTACAGAAGTTACGCCAGCACATAATAAATTACATGATATCGATTACAATTGATTACTAGGTTATTTTGGATGCTGATGATGAAAATTTATCGATTTTGAGATACCGCCGTCAGGTATCGATTTATTACTACTTACTCGATATAATCGATCTTGGGGTCGACGTTAGGGTTATCCGAGGTGCTAATTATGAAAATAATATCGATTTTGAGATCCCGCCGACAGTTATCGGTTTATTACTACATACTCGATTTAATTGATCTAGGGGTCGACTTTAGGGTTATCGGAGGTGCTGATTATGAAAATTATATCGTTTTTGAGATCCCGCCTTCAGGTCTCGGTTTAATACTACATACTCGATATAATCGATCTTGGGGTCGACGTAGGGTTATTTGAGGTGCTGATTATGAAAATAATATCGATTTTAAGATGCCGACATCAGGTATCAATTTATTACTACATACTCGATATAATCGAACTTGGGGTCGACTTTAGGGTTCCATGAGGTGCTGATCATGAAAATTTAATCGATTTTGAAATTTCACCTTCAGGTATCGATTTATTACTACTAAAGCGATATAAATGATCTTGGGGTCGACTTTAGGGTTATCGGAGGTGCTGATTATGAAAATTATATCGATTTTGAGATCCCGCCGTCAGGTCTCGGTTTAATACTACTTGCTCGATACAATCGATCTTGGGGTCGACGATATGGTTATCTGAGGTGCTGATTATGAAAATAATACCGGTTTTGAGATACCGACATCATATATCGATTTATTACTACATACTCGATATAATCGATCTTGGGGTCGACTATAGGGTTATCCGAGGTGCTGATTATGAAAATGATATAGATTTTATGATTCCGCCGTCAGGTCTCGATGTATTACATTTCACGCGATATAATCGTACTTGGAGTCACCATTAGGGTTATCTGAGGTGCTGATTATGAAAATAATATCGATTTTGAGATACCGCTATCAGGTACCGATTTATTACTACATACTCGATATAATCGATCTTGGGGTCGACTATAGGGTTACCCGAGGTGCTGATTATGAAAATGATATCAATTTTGAGATCCCGCAAAAAGGTATCGATTTATTACGACTTACTCGATAAAATCTATCTTGGGGTCGACTATAGGGTTACCCGAGGTGCTGATTATGAAAATGATATCAATTTTGAGATCCCGTAAAAAGGTATCGATTTATTACGACTTACTCGATAAAATCTATCTTGGGGTCGACTATAGGGTTACCCGAGGTGCTGATTATGAAAATGATATCGATTTTGAGATACCGCAATAAGGTACCGATTTATTACTACTTCCTCGATATAATCGATTTTGGGGTTGACATTAGGGTTATTTGAGGTGCTGATTATGAAAATAATATCGATTTTGAGATGCCGACATCAGGTATCGATTTATTACTACATACTCGATATAATCGAACTTGGATTCGACTTTAGGGTTCCATGAGGTGCTGATTATGAAAATTTTATCAATTTTGAGATAACGCCGTCAGTTATCGATTTATTACTACATACTCGATGTAATCGATCTTGGGGTCGACTACAGGGTTATCTGAGGTGATGATTATGAAAATTTTATCGATTTTGAAATTTCGCGATCAGGTATCGATTTATTACTACTTATTCGATATAATCGATCTTGGGGTCGAGTATAGGTTTTTTTTCGAGGTGCTGATTATGAAAATGATATAGATTTTAAGATTCCGCCGTCAGGTCTCGATTTATTACAACTCTCGCGATATAATCGTACTTGGTTTCGCCATTAGGGTTATTTGAGGTTCTGATTATGAAAATAATATCAATTTTGAGATACCGCTATCAGGTACCGATTTATTACTACTTACTCGATATAATCGATCTCGGGGTCGACTTTAGGGTTATCCGAGGTGCTGATTGTGAAAATGGTACCGATTTTAAGATCCCACCGACAGTTATCGATTTATTACTATATACTCGATGTAATCGATCTTGTGGTCGCTATTAGGGATATCCGACGTGTTGATTATGAAAATGATATCGATTTTCAGATCCCGCCGTCAGGTATCTTTTTATTACTATGATCTCGATATAATCGATTTTGGGGTCGACTGTAGGGTTAGTATATAGAAATTTTTCTGTAAATTTTGAATATTCACAAAAATGTGAATATTTATATCTAAGTCAGTCGATTCGGGCGTATTAACAAATAAAGAAATGAATATGGAAAAATTCCCAAGTTGAGATGTAAATTTCTACTAAATTCATTATTTAAGAATATATTTCGACCCCAAGATAGAATATATCGAGTAAGTAGTAATAAATTGTTACCTCACGTCGGAATCTTAAAATCGATATCATTTTCATAATCAGCACCTCTAATAACCCTAATGTCAACCCCAAGATCGATTATATCGAGTATGTAGTAATAAATTGTTACCTGACGGCGGAATTCTAAAATCGATATCATTTTCATATCCAGCACCTCGGATAACCCTAATGTCAACCCCAAGATAGATTATATCGAGTAAGTAGTAATAAATCGATACCTTATTGCGGGATCTCAAAATCGATATCCTTTTCATATCCAGCACCTCGGATAACACTAATGTCAACCCCAAGATAGATTATATCGAGTAAGTAGTAATAAATCGATACCTTATTGCGGGATCTCAAAATCGATATTATTTTCATAATCAGCACCTCGGGTAACCCTATAGTTGACCCCAAGATCGATTATATCGAGTATCTAGTAATAAATCGATACCTGAGGGCGGAATCTCTAAATCGATATCATTTTCATAATCAGCACGTCGGATAACCCTAATGTCAACCCCAAGATCGATTATATCGAGTATGTAGTAATAAATTGTTACCTGACGGCGGAATTCTAAAATCGATATCATTTTCATATCCAGCACCTCGGATAACCCTAATGTCAACCCCAAGATAGATTATATCGAGTAAGTAGTAATAAATCGATACCTTATTGCGGGATCTCAAAATCGATATTATTTTCATAATCAGCACCTCGGGTAACCCTATAGTTGACCCCAAGATCGATTATATCGAGTATCTAGTAATAAATCGATACCTGAGGGCGGAATCTCTAAATCGATATCATTTTCATAATCAGCACGTCGGATAACCCTAATGTCAACCCCAAAATCGATTATATCGAGGAAGTAGTAATAAATCGGTACCTTATTGCGGTATCTCAAAATCGATATCATTTTCATAATCAGCACCTCGGGTAACCCTATAGTCGACCCCAAGATAGATTTTATCGAGTAAGTCGTAATAAATCGATACCTTTTTCCGGGATCTCAAAATTGATATCATTTTCATAATCAGCACCTCGGGTAACCCTATAGTCGACCCCAAGATCGATTATATCGAGTATGTAGTAATAAATCGATACCTGACGGCGGAATCTCAAAATCGATATCATTCTCATAATCAGCACGTCGGATGATCATAATGTCAACCCTAAGATCGATTATATCGAGTAAGTAGTAATAAATCGGTACCTGATAGCGGTATCTCAAAATCGATATTATTTTCATAATCAGCACCTCAGATAACCCTAATGGCGACCCCAAGTACGATTATATCGCGTGAGTTGTAATAAATCGAGACCTGACGGCGGAATCTTAAAATCTATATCATTTTCATAATCAGCACCTCGGAAAAAACCTATTCTCGACCCCAAGATCGAATATATCGAGTAAGTAGTAATAAATTGTTACCTCACGTCGGAATCTTAACATCGATATCATTTTCATAATCATCACCTCGGATAACACTAATGTCAACCCCAAGATCGATTATAATATAAATCGATACCTGAGCGATTAACCTACAAATCGTTATCATTCTCATAATCAGCATCCCATATAACCTACTAATCAATTCTAATCGATATCTGGTAATTTATTATGTGCTGACGTAATTTTCGTTAAAAGGGTTTACCCAATAATATATACCAATATGGAGAAATCCGAGAAGAAATTTATGAATTTATTGCGAAATAATGAATTTAGTAGAAATTCAGATCTTAATTTGTGACTTTTTCCAAATTCACTTCTTTATTTGTAAATACGGCCGAATTCACCGGCTTAGATATAAATATTTACATTGTTTGTCAATATTCACAATTTTCTCTGCCCAACTACATTGGATTGCTAATTCACAGCATATATATGTCTATCTGAGACTAATTGTAACATCTTATTGTAATAATATATAGTAATAAAAAGGCCCGGGAAAGACAAACCTGATAGAGCGTAAAAAGATTTCGAATTTTTTTTTTAAACCAACTTACGGTTTTCTACATTTGTTATCTTCTCCAAATAAAAAGTATGAAATAAAAAATATTTTATAAAAAAAAAATTAAACCGACTTCGAAGCCTAGGAACCAGTAAAAATAAATTCACTGAAAAGTATGAAACAATTACCTTCTGATTTTTATGAATATACAGCAAAATTGAAAATGGTATAAAAAGTGGAAAAACGCAATAAGACGATTAATTTTATTTTGATTTGTACAAATACACACTAATGTTAATAAAAACTATTAAATTAAAATATTAAATACTATGTTCAGTACAACACACTCTTTTCGAGGCGGCGCAAAATTTAAAATTTTAACACTAGACATTATGAAAATCTTCTCATGACGTCATGACGTAACATGTCATTTCTATTTTGCGCCGCCTCTGAAAAGATTGTGTTGTATTGAACATAGTATTTATTATTTTAATTTAATAGTTTTTATTAACACTTAGTATTTGTACAAATCAAAATAAAATTATTCGTCTTATTGCATTTTTCCACTTTTTATACCATTTTCAATTTTGCTGTATATTCATAAAAATCAGAAGGTAATTATTTCATACTTTTCAGTGAATTTATTTTTACTGGTTCCTAGGCTTCGAAGTCGGTTTAATTTTTTTTATAAAATGTTTTTTTACAGAAAATTTTCTATATTTGAATAAATTCGTATTCACAAATATAGTGATATAAATAAATTTCTATTCATATTCACATTAATATTAAGATAAAAATCTGGTGCGATGCGCGCAACACACAACTTTCACTTACCAACTTACTTACATTAGAAATCGGCATGTTTTTTTAATTGCCATTTTTATAAATAATATAAAAGAGATGACTTGAGTTAGATTAAAAATGATTAATTTAATCAAAATCATTAAAGCCGTTTTTGAGATATTCCAAAAAAATGTAAAAATTAGAAAAAAAAGTTATGAAATAAAGAGCCCCCTGCATTTGACCAATTTTGATGAAATGTTGTCTGTCACATTGTGAGCATATACATACACCAAATATCCAGTCTGATAAAAATCATTACAGCCGCTGTTGAGTAAATAAAAAAAACACGTGAACATAAGAAAAAGTTTAATAAATGAAGTACCCCCTCCGTTTCACCAATATTGATGAAATTTCGGCTGTCGCATCGCGGGCATATACGTACATCAAATTCCCAGTTTCATCAAAATCATCATAGCCGTTTTTGAGAAAATAAAAAAAAACGTAAACATTAGATAAAATTCTTTAAGTAAAGTCTCCCCTCCGGTTGATCAATTTTGATGAAATTTTTACAGTCGTATCTCGGGCATATACATACATCATATACCCAGTTTGATCAAAATCGTTAATGCCGTTTTTAAGTAAATAAAAAAAAACACGTTAAAATGATACAAAATTTATTAAGTAAAGTCCCCCCTCCGGTTAATCAATTTTGATGAAATTTTTACAGTCATATCTCGGGCATATAACTAGATCAAATATTCAGTTTAATCAAAATCGTTAGAGCCGTTTTTGCGAAAATCGAAAAAAACCTAAAAAGTTATTAAATAAACTACCCCCTCCCTTTGAGCAATTTTGATGAAATTTTTGCTGTCACATCGCGGGCATATACATACACTAAATATCCAATTTCAGGTTCCCACGGTTTATAGTTTTTGAGCTAGTCTGTTCACACACACACACACACAGACACACACACACACACACACACAGACCATTTCGCGGGACTTGGTTATTTCGACTCAGGGGGTCCCAAAACGTGTATTTCCGTTGAAAACCGGAAGTCGAAATTTTTCACGATCGCAATACTTCCAATTACTATATATTTCATATATAGGTAAGTGAAAGTAAAAATAAATTCGTATTCGTATTTATAAATATAAACATGCCCAACTCTGCTCCATATCCACCTGCCGAACAGCTCAACGCCCATTGTCTAGTGGTTGATAAAATATCTTCCAACTTGCCAAGCTCCGCCACACCTTTGTCCTCTTCAACAGCAGTGGTTAGCTGATGACGAACTCTTTATCCCAAAACAGGTGGACTTACTCATAGGATGTGAAGTTTGAAACCATTATTACATTATACAAAAATGTAATAAGCATTTTGGGGTTTCGATAAACGAGTTATTAGGCAGAGTAAGGTTTAATAAAAGAGACCAATTGGAAGGTGAGTCTCTTCAAGAGTTTATTAGAGACATAAGAAAGCTTGCCCAGTGCTGTAAATTTTGTAACGATAGTGAACCTTTGCTTTTTGAAATAATGCTTCGTGACAGAATTTTTGGCAGGAATTCGGGCTGAAGAGATGCAGAGATATTTATGTCGTAGACATGAGGAATGAGTTTCATCTAAAAATCCGATGTGTTGTTACGTAAAAAAAAAATATTAATTGGTTATAAATAAATAAAACAATCGTAACAAAAAAGGTGGTAGCTCAGTGGAGACGGGCGGGTTCTTAAATGACTAGTGATTAAAAAAAAATTAAATAAATTAAGGGGCGCCACGCTATTTATTTTAAGGAAATAGCGAAAACCTAAAGCAATCTGAATAAAAAAAATAATTTAAATTTAATAAGTGAAGATTACCTTAAAATTTCGGAGAGGGCTGTACATAAAATACAATTTGCAATTTATACTTATGAACTACTTAATGGTAAGTTGAAAACAAATTGAACAAAACAAATTAAACTCAAATAAAAAAAACTTTTAATTAACACTATATTTACACTACGATATTAAAAATAAAATTTACTCACAATTTCTGTAGTCAGGCCTGATCAAAATCTAACTCTATTCACACAACTAGAAACAATTTAAACTTATAACTATACAATAAAAAAAAAGAAACCAAGGTTTAACAAAGAAATTAAAAGAAAAAAAAAATATCTCCTTCCTCTGTTCTCTTAACTCGCCTGTCTTCTCGTAGCTTTGTTGCCAGCAGCCACTCGGCTTGGCGATTCTCGTCACCGGAATCTCTTCCGTGAACGCCACTATTCTTCAATTCTCTTATGTTTAGCGATATAGACCACAACTACGTTAAACACTAAAACAGTCTCATTTTATCATCACTCGTCGAACGCTAGCGAACATCTCCTCTATTTTTCTTCGTTGTTTTTAAAAAAAAAACAAATGCCTTAATAACAGCTGTTTTTCAATTAATTACTTCGGTCCCGTCTCTTCTTTTAAAATAAAACATAATTATTTTTATAGCTAAATAAAAAAATATTATATCAATAAAAAAACTAATACAAAGCTTTTAAAACAACACATATTTTAATTATATACAAAAATATATTAAGCCCTCTTCGATTATTACTTAATGAGTTTTATTAAATAAAAAAAAAATTTTTTTTTGTTTATTTATTTTTCGTTACAAACTCTCCCCCTCCCTACCAAAAAAAAAATTTTTTTTTTTTTTTTTTTTTTTTTTTTTTTTTTTTTTTTTTTTTAATGCTTGAATCTTAAGTCTTAGGTCGGATGAGGTTTTAGATCCTTGACATGCCAAGTTCCTAAGGGATGACCCTGTAGATCTTCTAGCACGTATAATAAATTTCCTTGTTTTGCTCTTATTCTACATTTCTCATATAGAGGTGCCAATTTATTAGAAAAGTTCTTTGAAGCATCCGAAAGGGTTTGGGTCTTCTTCCACACTAAATCTCCAGCTTGTAGATCCACGTTCCTTCTCCGAAGATTATAATGGTGCCTGCTTTTCTCATATGATTGCCGTAGACGCTCAACCACTTCTTCATATATTACTGGCATCATGTTGAACTTCTGTGCGTAAGCCTTTCGATCTCCCATTTCCGGAACATTATCTGAAGCAATGGAATGCTCGTACTCGTCGCCTGAACGTGGTAACTCTCGTCCAAAATTCAAATAAGCTGGCGAATAACCGGTAACCTCATGTACCGCAGTCTGCATAGCAAAAGCCAACTTGTGTAGATCCTTATCCCAGTGCTTATGATTGTCTTTCACATAGGAAGCTAGGAGTGTCTTTATCACTCGATTTGGACGCTCCATCGGATTAGCCTGTGGATGATAGACTGGGGTGAACCACAATTTAACAGCATACTCTCGGGCTTTCTTTTTTAAAATATTGCTCCTGAATTGAGGGCCGTTATCACATATAATAATTTGGGGAACCCCGAACTTAAGAAAGACCTCTCTTTCTAAAGTTTTGGCCACCACTTCGGCTGTCGATTTTGAAATTGGTACTATGATGCTGTATTTAGTGAAGCAGTCGGTAAACGCTAATATGAACCTTTTCCGGTTTGAAGACATAGGAAACGGCCCCATTATATCTGCCGAAACCATTTGCCAAGGTTGGGTAACTACTCGCTGTTTCCCCATTAGGCCCGCAGGCTTAGTCTGTAATGGCTTATTCGCCAAGCACACTTCACATTTCCGTACGTACCTGGTTACATCGGTTGCCATGCCAGGCCAATAGTAGTACTCCTTTACCCGCTGCAAGGTTTTGAAACATCCCAAATGTCCTGCAATTTCTTTATCATGACATTCCCAGATCGCTTCCCTACGTTTTTGTTTAGGAACTACTAATTTCCACTGGTTGCTATCTCCTACCATTTTCCGGTTATTATTAACAAGCTTCCATAGAGTTTGATTAACAATCCTCCAATCCGCATATTTCGATGGATTCTCTTCTACTTGTTTAATCATCCGCTGATACCACGCGTCCTCTATTGGTTCTCCAATATCAATTCTGGCTATCGGGAATTCGTAAGTCCGTGACAACGCATCGGCTGCAGCGTTTTGTTTGCCGGGACGGTGTACGATAGTGAATTGGTGTTGCTGCAGTTTTAGTGCCCACCTAGCCAGTCGACCTTGAGGGTCGCGAAGACTATTCAACCATTTTAAGGCAATGTGGTCAGTAATAACTGTAAAATCCATCCCTTCCAAATAAGGCCGAAACTTCTCTATTGCCCAGAGAACTGCTAGGCACTCTTGCTCAGTTACACTGTATTTCCTCTCGGCTGTGGTCAAACTTCGGCTCGCATAAGCTATGACCCGATCTCCTTCTGGGTATTCTTGGTAAAGAATAGCCCCTAATCCTGTTTTAGATGCATCGGTTTGTAGGAAGAATCGCTTACTGAAGTCAGGACATGCTAACACAGGTGCTGTGACAAGCTTCTCCTTCAGTAAACTAAACGCTTCTTCTTGTTCTTGTCCCCATTTCCATCTCTTGTTTTTCTTCAATAGATCTGATAACGGTGAAGTTAGAGTCGAGAAATTAGGGACAAAGCGGCGATACCAGGAAGAAAGCCCTATAAACTGCCTCACTTGCTTTACGTTCTTAGGTGCTGGGTAGTTTAATATCGCCTCAATCTTTCCCGGATCAACTTGCAGGCCGTTCTCATTTACCACATATCCCAGAAACTTTAGCTCCTCTCTGCAAAACTGACTTTTCTCCCAATTCACCGTTAAGTTGGCTGAGCTCAATCTTTCAAAAACTTTCTCCAATGTTTCTATGTGGGAATCGAAGTCTGATGAGACCACAATGATGTCATCCAAGTAAACAAAGATATTTGGTTCTAAATCTGCTCTCAAGACATCGTCAATCAGTCTTTGCCATGTCGCTGGTGCATTATGCAGTCCAAAAGGCATCCTACAAAAATGGAAGAGGCCGCGGTTGGGAACAGTAAAAGCTGTCTTCTCCTTGCTTTCTGCGGCCATTGGTATCTGCCAGTATGCGCTCTTTATGTCGATGGAAGAAAGTATCTTGGCATCACGTAATCTATCCAATATATTCGAAATGTAGGGCAGCGGGTAGGCGTCTCTTTTAGTCACGGCATTTAACTGACGATAATCCACGCAAAAACGGTAGGATCCATCGGGTTTCTTCACTAAAACCACAGGTGACGACCAAGCACTCTGTGACGGCTCTACAATTCCTTCTTCGAGCATTTCATCGAGCTCCTTATCTAAGATATCTTGGATCTTTGGTGAAACAGGGTAGTAACGCTGTTTGACTGGCTTACTATCACCGGTATTTATTTCGTGCTCTACCCTGCTTGTACATCCTAACTTTGATGGTCGGATATTTCGCCAATGTCCGATAAGCCGATTTAAGGTTTCTTCCTGTTCCTGCGTAAGATTCGGTCTAGTTAGGACAGCAGGGCCATTCTGTGACACAGCTAAACATTCTTCGGTTGGAGCAAAGTGCCACATATTTTTCGATATGTCTGGAACCAATCTAAATTTATTCCAGAAGTCGATGCCCAATATAAGTTCATCCACCAAGTTGGAAACTACCAAAAATTGGATAATTCTCATTTTACCTTCCAACTCCACTGGCACGTTTACGCTTCCAAAAACGTTGAGCGCGGTGCCTCCAGCAGCATTTATTTGAATTTTGGGTTTTTTGTGTAGCTTTACACCCAGCCGTGAAAAACGTTTCCAGCATTCCTCACTTATCAATGACCTTGAAGCCCCAGAATCCAGCAATCCCGTTTCTTGTCTTCCCAAAATGTTGACTGTTAAATACGGCCTTCGATCCTGTTCATTTGCTGGATGTCTAAGAATTTTCCATTTCTTTCCAGCGAAAACTTCTTCCACAATCGACAACCACTCTACCCACTCAGCTTTCGTCGTGGAATTCGGGCTTCGTCCAGGCTCCCTTCCACTTAGGCCTGACCCCCTTGATCGTTTCCCTGGTTGGTGGTATTACAACGTTTACATGTCTTTCTATCCGCATCCCTTAGGCCACAACCTATACAGAATTTGGTTTTTACTGAGTGACACTTTTTGAACGAATGATTGGTCCCTCCACAGTTCCAACAGCGAAATGTGTAATTGGGTTTAGCCAAGGCTTCTACAACCATCTTCGATGCTGCTACTGTGTCGTCTTGATTAAGTTGTTTCCTCGTTGGCGGGCGATAGGCCAAGTCGGGTTCGAGTAATCCTTTACTATCTGGTGGCGGTTGATATTCGTTCATTCTCCACCTTACTTCTTCAATCTGCCGACCGATTATTACTAACTCCTTCAATGTTGTTACTTGGTGCAAAGCCATCCTTTCCAAGTAGAGGGGGTTCAAATTCTTCTTAATGACATTCAACATCTGGTCTTCCGTAGGCATAGTTGGTAAACGGTTAAAATAATTCTTCATAACTGCCACGAATGCACCCATCGACTCTGCATGTCCTTGAGTTCTTCTTTTTATTTCTTCCCAAAGGCGATCCTCATAGTCTAAAGGTGTATATTCGGCTTTCAATTCTGAGATAAGTTCAGCCCACGTTGTTACTTCTTTCCGTACAGCTCGAAACCAAATCAGTGCTGGTCCTTTAAACAAGTCGTACGCAGCCCTAAAAAGTTCTTCATGAGTAGTATTCCTTGCCAAACTTAACTCCTCTACAGTCTCTAAAAACGCATGGACACTGAGACCATCCCCATCGCCTGTGAAGTGAATTCCCCAATCTCTTATGGGAGTTTCAGTTCTTCTGATCACGTACTTAGTTCCAGCAACGTCTGACTCCGACTCAACGGTCGTTACAGGCTTCTTTGTATCTTCAGTTGATTCGGTAATCACTGATTGTACTTTACCCTCCTGAGACTTTCCGGGATTCTGGTTTTCAAAGTGGGATTCTGAAACAGGAGGTTGCCCACTCAATTTTTCTTCTAGTTCCTCAAATAATAGAAGGCATTTTGAAATTGCTTCTGACTTCCTCTCCATTTCGATGGTGTCTTTGGTTGTTATCTGGTTTAGTCTATTAATCAAATGTTGAAGACCTGTATCGATTTTATCTATATCCCCGGTAGAACTAGAGGGTGGGAGAACAGAAATCTTGTTCTCAACAGTGGCAATTTTCTCTTCACACACGCTTAATTCTTCCGTAGGAGAAAGGTCAACTACCGGAGCAACATATTTTCCTGCACTCTCTAGTTTAAAGACGGTCCGAAGTCTTTTCCTCATATCTTCTACAGTAGATATTCCAACTATCCCCCGAATCCTTAATTCGTATTCAAGCTCGTCCTTTAACAACCTATCGACCTTCATCTTTATGATTTCAAAAGAACCAAATAAAAATTATACTACTTTTTCTTAGCAGATAAAATAAAAAAAAATTCAATATTAGGACAAAAAAATAATTTTATTTAAAAATCACTAAATCAATATTAAATTAAGCATCTATCTAATCACTTATAGTCCCTGTTTGGGCGCCATTTTGTTACGTAAAAAAAAAATATTAATTGGTTATAAATAAATAAAACAATCGTAACAAAAAAGGTGGTAGCTCAGTGGAGACGGGCGGGTTCTTAAATGACTAGTGATTAAAAAAAAATTAAATAAATTAAGGGGCGCCACGCTATTTATTTTAAGGAAATAGCGAAAACCTAAAGCAATCTGAATAAAAAAAATAATTTAAATTTAATAAGTGAAGATTACCTTAAAATTTCGGAGAGGGCTGTACATAAAATACAATTTGCAATTTATACTTATGAACTACTTAATGGTAAGTTGAAAACAAATTGAACAAAACAAATTAAACTCAAATAAAAAAAACTTTTAATTAACACTATATTTACACTACGATATTAAAAATAAAATTTACTCACAATTTCTGTAGTCAGGCCTGATCAAAATCTAACTCTATTCACACAACTAGAAACAATTTAAACTTATAACTATACAATAAAAAAAAAGAAACCAAGGTTTAACAAAGAAATTAAAAGAAAAAAAAAATATCTCCTTCCTCTGTTCTCTTAACTCGCCTGTCTTCTCGTAGCTTTGTTGCCAGCAGCCACTCGGCTTGGCGATTCTCGTCACCGGAATCTCTTCCGTGAACGCCACTATTCTTCAATTCTCTTATGTTTAGCGATATAGACCACAACTACGTTAAACACTAAAACAGTCTCATTTTATCATCACTCGTCGAACGCTAGCGAACATCTCCTCTATTTTTCTTCGTTGTTTTTAAAAAAAAAACAAATGCCTTAATAACAGCTGTTTTTCAATTAATTACTTCGGTCCCGTCTCTTCTTTTAAAATAAAACATAATTATTTTTATAGCTAAATAAAAAAATATTATATCAATAAAAAAACTAATACAAAGCTTTTAAAACAACACATATTTTAATTATATACAAAAATATATTAAGCCCTCTTCGATTATTACTTAATGAGTTTTATTAAATAAAAAAAAAAATTTTTTTTGTTTATTTATTTTTCGTTACAGTGTTTGTAGTTGGATAACCTATACCCTCGACTCAACGGGGGCTCCATACCCTTCTGGTATTGACGATATTCACCTCCTTCCAAGTGTCTTCGGATTGGTTGTTATTGGAAGATTGGGAAATCAAGATCTCACTGAAGTTTGTTATATACTTCCCCTATATAGAAGATTATATAGATGTTATTATTGAGTTCGATCTGGTTATCATTAGATTAACCTGGTTGTAATTTTTATTTGAAATTAATAAAGTATATTGTTTGATGAAAACATAAAACTGGCGACGAGGATAAACATTTTATCTGTCAAGAAATGTCAATGAACGAATCTGAGGAAGATACACAATATATTTTTCATATCACTAAAAATATTAATAAAGATCAAGAATTTTCCACTAAAGGTAAATAAGGTAAATAGTTGTTAATTTTGAAGTAGATGATGGAGCTCATTTAACTATAACAAACAAATTAACGTACCAAAAAGTATGGCCTGACAAGGAGCCTACCTGGGATCATTGTTGCGTTTCGTTGCTAGCTTATGGGAAGCGACCTTTGAAAATTCCTGGGCAGATCCACGTCCGAGTGGAGTATGGTTCATATGTAGGAATGCTACCTCTCGTTGTATTGAACGAAGAAGATGGACCAACCTCTTAGGGAGAAACTGATGTATACCTTTAGGTATAACCATAAAAGGGATAAAATCTACCTAAGCCTAATAAGCCTCTGCTGGAGGCTGGACACCATTATTCTGAAATATTAAAAAAGTTTCCTACTCTTACTCTTAAAACTTTAGAGGGTCATAGTGGCTCACCAATTCATGTTGGAATTAAGGAAGGGTCTCTACCTAAATTTTGCAAAGCTCGACGTGTTCCCTATGCATTTAAAGATTCTGCCACTTCAGCTCTCCAATGGATGGTGAATCAGAAGATGCGGAGGCCCTTCCCACCCTTAATGAAGGTAATCATTTTTTCACAGATTTATCTCCGGGATGCATATAAGCAGCTCAAGGTGGATGAAGAAACTGCTAAATTATTGGCTATTAGTACTCTAATTGGATTATTTGAAGTTCATAGATTACTAGATGGGCTCAGTCTGGCCCCTAGGATCTTTCAAAAATTCATCGAGTCACGCCTTCAAGGCATTTCTGGTGTTTTTGCCTATCTTGATAATATAAAAATTCAAGATAAATTTTTAAAAGAGCATGACGAAAGACTTATAGAAGTTCTTAAACGTTTACAGGTCTCTAACCTTAGAATAAATTATGATAAATCCGTTTTTGGTGTCACTTTAATGGAATTCTTAGGTTATAGGATAGACAAGATGGGTGTAAAACCTTTAAAGAAGATGATAGAAGCAATTTCTAACATACGTCCTCCAAGAAATAAGGAAGAACTGCAAATATTTTTTGGTGGAATAAACTTATCTACTCTTAATTTTTAGAGATATATTAAATAATCTAGATAAAGTTCATATACCAAATTTATTCCTGAACGCTCTGAAATAGCTGAACCCCTACATAGACTCTTAGACAAAAATAAGTCATGGAATTGGTCTGAAGTACACCAGCGATCATTTGAACTTTTAAAACAAAAGTTAATAGAAGCTCCAATTATAACACATTTCGATGACAGAAAGCCCATTATCGTTTGTGCGGATGCTTCTCTTTATGGAGTAGGAGAAATTCTGGCCCACCTAGATGAGCAAGGCCAAGAGCAGCCAGTGGCTTATTGCCCACATACGCTAACCACCATCAATACCTATTGGGCCGTAAATTTATACTTAACACGGACCATAAGCCGCTCTTGGGAATTTTCAATCCACATAAGAGAATGCCTGATGTCGTCTCCATGAAGCACAATGCTATCGTCAAATCCTAGACTCTTATGACTACGAATTGCGTTATCGACCGGCTGCACAGCATCGTAATGTTGACCTTCTTTCAAGGCAACCACTCAAATACGAAATTAAAGAAGAACCTATTTCTGTAATGATTCTTGAAGGAATAACTAGGTGTCCCATTAATGCGGCTGAGATAGCGGAGGCAACAGCCAAAGATCCCATTTTAAAACAAGTATCAGCCTGGATCAAGAATGGTTGGCCTTCAAAGAAACCAGACCAATTTCATAATTTTTGGGTAAAAAAAAAATGAACTTTCAAATAAAAAAAATTGCCTGCTCTGGGGTGATGGAGTTTTCGTCCCCACAAGCCTCCGAAACGACATATTAAAATTTCCTCATGGAAACCACCCGGGAATTGTGGCCACTAAAGCTTCAGCCAGATCTCACGTCTGGTGGCCTGGTATTGACAATCAAATTGAACTCCACGTTAACTCACGCGACTCTTGTCAAGAAATCAGAAACAATCCTCCAAGGGCTCCTACTCTTAACTGGGAAGTACCAGAGCAACCTTGGACAAGACTTCACATGGACTTTCCAGAAACAATATTTGTTAATAGTCGTTGACTCTACAACTAAATGAACCGAAGTTCGACGAGTTTCAGCGACTGATTCAAAACAAATAATCTCAGAGTTAAGGAAACTCTTTGCTACATACGGACTCCCTCAATATACGAGTATCCGAGTATACGAGTATCCCTCCATCGTATTGTATCCGACAATGGGACTTCTTTTAAATCTAAAGAGCTGCAAGATTTTTTAATAATGAATGGAATAAAGAGCACTGCATCATTTCACCCGAGCTCTAACGGCCAAGCAGAGCGAACACTCCAATCTGTTAAGTCCAGCCTTAAGAAGCTAAATGAAGGTGACTGGGAAAGCAAACTTGCAAGACTCCTGTTGAAATTTCTTACGACGCCATCAACCGCTACGAAGATGACGCCTGGTGAGATGATGTTATTCGGCAGAAGACTTCGCACAGCTTTTGACCTGCTCTCTCCATTTGACGAAAAAAGAGAGACCTTGGACCTGACAACGCCTGCCAACTCCAGAGAGCCAGAATGAAGAACTACCGAGCCTCAGGCCCTTAATGGATTTTGGCTGAGGTCATACAAAAAACCGGCCCTTTGTCATACGTGGTAAAGGAGCTCGCCCCTGGCCTGCACCCCAGGAGGCACATTGACCAACTTTTCAAGGTGCCTAACAAGGAGTTGTCGGGAAGGTCGCGTATCAGCCAGCATTCTGATGTACAGGAGCCAGAGGAGGTGTCAGAGCTCCCCGAGGTAGATGCGCCTGAGCTTGATGTACCAAGAAAGGCCTGACCAAGAACCTGAGCCGGATCAGCCTGCAGCAGGCAGATGAGCCAGAACCGCCGCCGGGGACTGCATTACCTTCTGAGGCGCACATCTTAAGAAGACCACGGAGGAAGTGCGTGCTTGAAGGATGTAAAAACAGAAACCGCGAAAGCATCGCTGAAGCTTCTATAATTGACGGTTCAGAGTGAACCAAATTCATTTCTGTACCTCAGAGGTAAACTGTCGTAACTGACATTATTAAAGCTTTAAAGGAGAGCATTTTGAATTTTAATTGTTCATATTTCTTGTCGTAAAAAAAAAAAGTAATACTAATAATAGGTTATATAAAACACCATTCATCAGGAATATAAATACGAATAACTTTCGCTAGAAATAGAATAATAGAAATAATTCAGTTACATCAATAATTGGAAACTCGAGAATTTTGTAGTTACAACAGTTTACATCTCAGATACAGATTTGTTTGTTATTGAATTATTGAACGAGTATTTTAATTATCCTTTCATCTTAAATGGAATTTTCTTTGGGGGAGAGGTGTTATATACTTCCCCTGTAAAGAAGGTTATACAGATGTTATTGAGTTCGATCTGGTTATTATTAAAATAACCTGGTTGTAATTTTGTATTTGAAATTAATAAAGTATATTGTTTGATGAAAACATAAAAAGTTCATTCTTCTTCATAGTTCCTTCTTTACCGAATTTCATTGCTCCATTGAAGCAACTACAAGCATTTTGGGAAATTGAGGAACCACATGTCATATTGCGTGGAGCAATTTTCTAAATGTCACTTTCTGACTGCCGAAGGACGCTATTGTGCCCAAGTCCCTCTGACTGATAATTCCGGCTCTCTTGGTAACAACCGATAAACTTTTTTCTCGAGCGATTTTTCGCTTTTAAGCGCAAAATGAACAAGTATCCTCATCTATGACAACATTAAAAGGCTTTATGGAAAATACGCCCAACTGAGCCACATGTCACCTGCAAGTGGACCTGCTACATAATTCCACATCACCCAGTCTGGCAGCAAGGTCCAGCTGGGCCAAAACTAAGAGTCGTATTCGAAGCCTCGTGCCCTTCGACGTCGAAAAGCCTTAGTGATATTCTTCTAACTGGCCCCAAGCTCCAAAAGGATTTGCCGAATATTGTGATTTTGTTTAGACTCTATTCAATTCCAATATGTGCTGATTTGGTCAAAATGTATCGCCAAATATTGGTTCATCCTGATCAACGTTACTTACTACACGTGCTTTGGAGAGACAGCCCTTTTGGCAAACTTGAGGAGTTCGAGCTCAACACGGTAACATATGGCTTGAAGCCCAATGCGCTCCTGGCGATGCGTACTATTCAACACTTGGTTAGCGATGAAGGACATCCGTTTCCTCTCGCTTCGAGCAGCATAACCAACTCAATGTACGTCGATGACATTGTCACTGGCGCAGACTCGATCCAGGAGGCTATTACTCTGTGCCAAGAACTCAGCGGATTATTCTCGCCAAGAGTGGCTTCACTCTTGGAAAATGGGCAACGACTACACAATTATAGTGAGCTTTCTTTCTTTTCATTTTAATCTGTTTTTCAATCATAATGTCATTCTTTTACATAACTCTACTGCATTATAAGTACAATTAAACAAAATAAAAAGAATAATTAACTATTTACAGCGAATAGACAACTAATTAATAAAAACTAAAGAACAAGTAGGGTATGTTATCGATAAAAATATTATATCTAACATTTGAATGAAAACAATTATTAGTTACTTTCCTTTACTATTAAATATTATTAAATGACATTACCTTATCTTAATTAAACATTTAAACAAATAAATAAAAGTAATGAAATGTCAAAATAAACATATACTAACATTATTTCAATAAAAAGGTGAACCTAACTGAATTAATATTCAAACTAAACAAAATAATTACTATTGTTGGGGCCAGGGGCGTTTCGCAATTAAAACGCAAACCTTCCCCGGTGAGATTTTAAGTCTTCTCCTTCTAGCGGGAAAAGACGAGTAAGTGGACTGTATAGAATGTGTGGTGGGTAAGCTGGGTGCATAAAAGCCTGTAGGAAAAAAATCAATAAAGGTAATAAGTAAAATAAGGCCCTTACAAAAGTTAACAAATATGTATATTGAGAAAGAATAAAACTTATAAATAACATTAAACCCCAAAATTATAATATAAATGCTTAATAAAGTAGTTTAAAAAAAGGTTATTAAATTAACTTAAATTTCTAAGAATTAAAATTAAAGAGAAAACTCCTTTAACAAAAAAAACATCTAACTTTCCGTACACAGAGGAAATAAATAAATTAACTCGTAACGGGTCGCGAATGAACGCACAACTTTATTGTTGTAGTGGGTGGTGAGTGAACGGCCAACTTTTTTATTTATGTTAAAGGTCAGTTTAATTAATTTACCACTGATTACAGTTTTATATATATCTTTATTATTATTTTATTATTTAATCTTATTATTTTATCTAATCATAATTAATTTTTTTATTCATGTTTTATCGAAAAGAATTTTATTTTTTGATCAGTGGTAAATACGTCTTTGCAAACAAATGAAGTGTTAACGTTGTTGGTTAAAAAAGTCAGTTGTTAATTATGAGTTGTTCGGCCTTAGTAAAGTGTTATTTCTTGTATACCATAATTATAATTATCATTGACCCGGAATTTGTATATGGACTTTTGTTTTGGATTAGCGATCTGGTTTTGTTGCCTAGCGTGTTTAAATAAAATTGATTTGTTTGTGCTATTTGTTTATTTCTTGTTTGTCTTCTTTGTTCATCTTAAATAAAACTCTAAAAACTTATAGGAGCCTGGCAACACTGATTAGGGTCTGGCCACACATGTCCGCACCGGATCCGCACCGTAGCAATAATATAGGTTATGTTCAGAATATTTTTAATTTAACTTACATATTACCTTTAGTTATGCCTAAAGTTCAGGCCATACATGTCAGACATAGGCCACTTTAGGCATAACTAAAGGTAATATGTAAGTTAAATTAAAAATATTATGAACATAACCTATATTATTGCTACGGTGCGGATCCGGTGCGGACATGTGTGGCCAGACCTTTAAGCAACCCTGATTGGCAACACTGAGGCAATTAAAAAGTAACCTCCCTATTGTATAGAAACTGTTCTAGTTAGTTAGTGTGTTGTTAATGTATGTAAAAGTATTGTAATAAAAACTGTTGAAGAGTAATCAAGGACCAGTTTATTTAATTATTTGTACTAACATTGTACAAATTGGTGACCCCGATAGTGTGTTTGTGGAAGATTTGTTATTAATCATAACACGTAAGTCTTTATATAATAATTATTACAATGGCCGATGATGAAACAATATCAAAATCACCTCAAGATATTCCTGTGCCTACAACTACACATTTTGTAGATAGAGTGTGTCAAGTTAAACAACTTATTGAAATATTTGTTAAGAGAAATAACAATTTTATTAACTTGATCAACAATTATCTCTGTACAAATTAATCATTTGTGAGTGTCTAAAAACATCAATAATATAAACATATGTTGTCATCTTTCCTTTTCCGAAGGTAAAATGCCTAGTCTGTCAGGTCTTATAGTCTGACGGGTGGACCTTCTCAGCGGTGGGATTCCATCGTTTCGAGGATCGGGTTTTCTTGGTTCGCTTTCCTCTTGATCCTGCCAGGACTTCTTTTTCAGGAACCAGGAGTTCCTCCTGTATACGTGACCATCCTGAGAGGTTATGATATATGATCGAGGTTGTGGTCCAACTTGGGTGACCGTAGCGAGGTGCCAGTCTCTGGGACCTCTCCTGTAGAGCACCTCCTCACCGAGCTGGAATGTGGGTAGTGACCGCTTTCTTCTGTTGCAATGCATTTTCTCCTTGTCCCTTGTTTCCTGGAGGAGTTCCGGTACACTATTTACTATTTTCGGCATCAGATTTTCCTCGGTGGAGGGCAGCAGTGTTCTCGTTCTTCTGCTCATCAGCCACTGAGCGGCAGAACCGAGAGCACCGCGGGGAATGTTTCTTTGATGGAGGAGCGCAAGATAAGGATCTGATTTTTCATGGAGACACTTTTTCAGAAGCAGTTTGGCTTCTTGGACATAACGTTCTGCTAGTCCATTCGATCTTGAAAAGTGCGGACTGGAGATCCTCTGGTTTATGTTCCATTCGTTCTCAAACTTTTTAAACTCCTGCGAGCTAAATTGCGTGCCCCCATCTGATAGCAGAGTTTCCGGAATCCCGTGTACAGAGAACCATTTTTACTTTCACTTACCTATATATGAAATATATAGTAAGTGGAAGTATTGCGATCGTGAAAAAATTCGACTTCCGGTTTTCAACGGAAATACACGTTTTGGGGTCCCCTGAGTCGAAATGACCAAGTCCCGCGAAATGGTCTGTGTGTGTGTGTGTCTGTGTGTGTGTGTGTGTGTGTGTGTGTGTGTGTGTGTGTGTGTGTGTGTGTGTGTGTGTATGTGAACAGACTAGCTCAAAAACTATAAACCGTGCGATCCTGAAATTGGGTATTTAGTGTAGGTATATGCCCGCGATGTGACAGCATAAATTTCATCAAAATTACTTAAAGGGAGGGGGTACTTTACTTAATAACTTTTTAGGTTTTTTTCGATTTTCTCAAAAACGGCTCTAACGATTTTGATTAAACTGAGTATTTCATCTATTTATATGCCGGAGATATGACTGTAAAAATTTCATCAAAATTGATTAACCGGAGGGGGGACTTTACTTAATAAATTTTGTAACATTTTCACGTGTTTTTTTTATTTACTCTAAATCGGCTTTAACGATTTTGATCAAACTGGGTATTTGATGTATTTATATGCCCGAGATATGACTTTAAAAATTTCATCAAAATTGATTAACCGGAGGGGGGACTTTACTTAATAAATTTTGTAACATTTTCACGTGTTTTTTTGATTTTGTCAAAAACGGCTCTAACGATTTTGATTAAACTTAGTATTTGATCTATTTATATGCCCGAGATATGTCTGTAAAAATTTCATCAAAATTGATCAACCGCAGGGGGCACTTTACTTAATAAATTTTGTATCATTTTTACGTGCTTTTTTTATTTACTCAAAAACGGCTTTCACGATTGTGACCAAACTAGGTATTTGATATATGTATATGCCAAATATGTGATAGCCAACATTTCATCAAAATTGATCAACCGAAGGAGGAACTTTACTTAATAAATTTTGTATAATTTTCACGGGGTTTTTTATTTACTCAAAAACGGCTTTAACGATTAATAAAAATAAGATATGAATGTAGAAAAATGTGTGACTTTGGGAAATGATATTTAACAAAACACGTCAATTTCTTATCTAAGTAAGTTGGTAAGTGAAAGTTGTGTGTTGCGCGCACGCACCAGATTTTTTAAATTCCAATATTATACTCGAAGATGAGGATGATTTAATTTCTACAAAGTCGTAGAATCCTGAATAAGAGTCAGCTATCACTAAGTAGTCTTTTCCTAACAAGTGACATATGTCTGTACCCACCTCTTTCCATGGTCTATTCGGTACAGATGTAGCGAGTAATGTCTCTTCGCAGTTGTCCCTCTGCAACTGGGAACAAGTTCTGCAGTTACGGACGTAGTTTGTGATGTTATCTATCATGTTAGGCCAATATACATGTTCCCTAGCTAGCTGCAAGGACGCCTGTACACCTCTATGCCCGAGATGGATGTGTTGTAAGGTGAGGTTTCTAAGTTGCAAAGGAACGACAAGCCGTTGTCCCTTGAAGACGATGTCCTCATGGACCGCCAGTTCGTCGCGGTAGGACCAGTATTTTTTCAGGAAGTCCGGCAGCTCAGACTTCTCATCCGGCCAGCTGTTCATGATTGTCTCTCGAAGCATTCTTAGTTCGTCATCTTCGTCGGTGAGTCTCCTTGCTTGGAGGATTCTTTCCTGGGAGAAGATGATCACAAGGTCCCCAGAGAACTCCAACTCTTCTTCGGGAGCAGGAGCATTCTGACAGTCTCGGCTCAATGTGTCTGCTATGAGGAGCTCTTTACCTCGCCGGTATACTATCTTCGGATTGTAAGGAATAATCTCCATCATAATTCTCTTGAGCCTGGGCGGAGCGTCGTGGAGGGGCTTCTTAAAAATAGCTTCAAGTGGCTTATGATCGGTTTCTATCGTCAAATCGACAGAACCCCAAATGTACTCGTGGAAACGTTTACATGCCAAGGAAATAGCTAGAGCTTCCTTTTCTAACTGGCTGTAACCTTTCTGAGTTTCGTTTAGGGATTTGGAGGCATAGGCAACAGGCTGGGATTCTTGCAGGAGTACAGCACCAGCCGCATGGGAGCTCGAATCCACAGAGAGGACGATAGGGAGATTTGAATTATAGAATCTCAATAGTGGGAGTGATGAAAGCTTTCCTTTTAATTGTTCAAAGGATTTTTGCTGCTCGAAATCCCAGGTCCATGCCACATCCTTAGTTAAGAGCTTTCTCAAGGGTTGTGTCAAATCTGATAAATTTGGAATGAACTTCCCCAGATATGTGACCATTCCTAAGAACCTTTGCAGTTCTGTGATGTTTGTGGGTGGTTTTAAGTTTTGAAGAGCTTCAATCTTCGAGGGATCGGGCAGGACTCCTCTATCGGTGACCAGGTGACCAAGAAATTTTATCTGTGTTTGATTAAAAATGCATTTATCTTTATTTAACTTAAGCCCAGCTTCATTCAGTCTTTCTAGGACCTTCTGAGTTCTTTCTTCTAGTTGTTCGCTTGTGGCACCGTGAATAAAAATATCGTCCATTGAGATTTCGACGCCTTCCAGACCTCTTAGCGTGAAGCTCATTCTCTCCTGGAATACTTCTGGAGCTGATGCAATCCCGAACGGAAGACGCAAGTAGGAATAGCGACCCCAGGGTGTTGAGAAAGTCAAGTACTTGGACGTGCGTTCTGATACTTTAATCTGCCAGAAACCTTTCTTACAATCAAGCAGCGTGAAGAATTTAGAATGACTTAGTCTTGCTGAAATTTCGTCAAAGCTTTGAAGGGGGTGATGCCTACGCTTGATGTTCTTGTTGAGGTCAGTAGGATCAAGGCATATCCTGACTTTATCCTTCTGCTTGACCACCACCATCGGAGAGACACAGGGGGTAGGCTCAGTCACCGGCTTGATAATGCCGAGATCGACCATCGAGTCTAGTTCTTGCTTAACGGTATCGCGTAAGGCATAGGGGACACGCCTTGCGGGAAATATTTTTAAAGATGGATTTTCTACCAGGTCGATATCGTATTCGTAATTTTTCAAACAACCTATACCGGTGAATAAATTTTCTTCGGTCAATGTGGGATTTACTTCATCAATCCGTTGAATTAATGAAAGTTGTTCACAGCTTTCGCGACCAAGAATAGCCGGGTAGTCATTATTCACAACAACGAATTTAATTGTACGATTTAAACCTTTCCTGGTTGTTACTGTGGCAACGCATTCCCCCAAAACAGGTAACTTATTGTTAGTATATGATATCAGGCATGCCACTTCTGATTTTGTTAAATTTAGTCCGCTCCTAGTGGCTACATCTTTGCTGATAACATTGCACTGGGCTCCTGTATCTAACTTAAATGGAACCCTGTTACCTTTGGGTAAGGTTATGTACTCTATCCAATCTTTCTTAGAAGTACATAAATTACTTAGAGAGCTGATATGTAGCCATTGGTCGGCGGGACGAGCGAGAGTTGCCACCTCGTCCTGGCCGGGGCCAGCCATGAGGGACTTGACCTTCTTACTTACCTGACGACGACAGACCTTCTGTAGGTGACCCATCTTGCCGCAGAAGGCACACCTCACCTTAAAAGCTGGACAGGACTTCCTAAGGTGACGTGTACCGCAGCGCCAGCATTGAAAGGTGTCCTCCTGGAGACTGTTGACGGAATTTTCGCCCAGGGACATGCTGGACAGCTGTTTACTTACCTCCTCTGACGACTTACACATGTTAATGGTTCTCTCGAGAGTTAGTGCCTCCTCAAGGAAGAGTTTCTTACGGACTTCGGTGTTCCTGATCCCACACACCAACCTATCACGGATTAGAATGTCCTTTATCGGGCCATACGAACATTTATTGGCTTGGATTGTGACCCTTGTAAGGAAGTCGTTAAACGATTCCTCCTCAGTTTGAACTAATTTATTAAAAAGAAATCGTTCATATATAATATTTTCTTTGTTAATAAAGTATTTATTGAATTTTTCGATTAGACGGCATAGGTCATACTCTCCGTCATCTTCGAAAGATTCATGAATGTAAGTAGCGTCCTCGCCTATGACTGCCATAAAAGTGGCGATCTGTTTTTCGCTACTTTTATTATATAAATTGTAGTGACCGACCGAAACTCAATTTTTGGCCGAAACCGAAACCGAAACCGAATTTCGGCCCCAGGTCTGGTTTCGGGCCGAAACCGAAACCGAAACCGAAACTTACCTATTTATATGAAAATGTATTTACTATATTATTATATTTTGTTAGGTGTGCGAAAGGAATCATCAAATAAAAAGAAGAAACAAAAGCAGAAGAAACGAATAAAAATAGATTATATTACACAAAATATTTATATATATACACGGAAAAAATGTTTATTTACAATAATGCTAATCAAAGCTAAAAAATTATGATCAAAATAACATAATTAATCAGAATCAAATAATTTGATATTATATGCCAAGAAAAACAGTTTCTCAGCATTTTCACCAATCAGATTGTTTCGGTGATCTGCATAAATTTGTCCAGCAGCACTGAACATTTGCTCGCTGGGAATGCTCGTTGGTGGTGCTGAAAGGTATTTCAATACCGCCTTTCTTAACAAAGGATATGGACTGGAGTTCCAATAAGAATAAATATCTGCATTCCGTTGTAAACGAGGTTCTGAAATATAGCATTAAATGGTTTCTTTAACCATGAGTAATTTTTTTTTATCACATGATTCTATTCTGTCATATGATTCAATATGGTCAGGGGAATTATCATATGAATCCCACAGACTCTCTTTAGCTTTCTGAATTGTGGACTTCGGACAGATCATTTCATTAAGTGGAGAGATATTGTCTCTTATCACACTTTTGTCGTTTTCACAGGTCTTTAAAAACGATATTATTTCTGTTATCGCAACGTCAACCTCATCCGAAGTAAGGTATTTTGATTTGAACCTTGGGTCCAATAGCGTTGCAGCTAACAGAAAAGGACGCCCTTTCACAAATTAAAATTTTTGTTCAATGTTTCGTGTAGCGATATTTTCATATTTGATATCATTAAGTTATCTCCTTCACTTATCTCGAGAAGTTTTCGATTTATTAAGTATAGAATAGGTATTAATATCGATACGCAAGCGTTATCAAACGATAACTCCAGAGTTGCTTCATAAAAGAATTTTAAAACACTTGTCAAGTTTTCTATTATTTCCCATTCTGAAGGTCAAAGGGTGGTAATCCCGCCATATTCAACACTGTACAAATTCACTGCCCTTTTTTGTTCGAAAAGCCTTTGTAACATTAAGTAGGTGCTATTCCATCTCACCTCCAAATCTTGGACCAATGAATGTTCCGGGAGTCCACATTGATTTTGACATTCTGTCAATTTTCTGGAGGCTGGCTCACTGAGGTGGAAGTGGCCTACTATTCCCCTACACTTTTTTATAACAGATTTGACATTTTCATCAACAAATATGGAATTTTTTATCACCAAGGGGGGTGTGTGACACACAACCTATTGATTCATAATGACCACGCATGGCACAAACCATGTTTGGTGCATTGTCGCGTATCACTATAAAAATTTTGCCCGCCATTTTGCCCAAATATTCTTCGTAGTATTTTATTTTTAAAGACCTTAAGGCGTTTCTCATCCCTTACTGAATGCGGCCATGTTTCACATCCGTAAAGAACCGTTGGAAGAATAATAGTTTTGTAAATCCTAATTTTTAAGTTTCGGGACAGAAGCGCGAGCTAAGCAATTTTGCGACGGAAAAGTAGCAAGTATTACCGGCTTTAATCTAGCCTTAATTTCCTCATCGATTTCGTTTTTTCTAGTTACCATCGCCCTAAATATCTAAATTCTTCTACGGAATACGTACGTATCCCCTTCCCCTTCATGCTCTATGGTTTCCGTGTCCTCACCAAGCAATACCAAATCATCGGCATATCTGAGGACCGGTAAATTCCCTCCAAAATTCAAACCCTTTTCATTACCTATGTTATTTCATTTTCGATCCCTTTTTTGAGAATCGGAATTCTTTCCACTCTTCGGGTATCTTTTGTTGTTCCCAGATCTTTTTAATCAAAAGATGTATTTTTTAAATCCCAGCTTCCCCGAATGCCTTGATCAGTCCACTAGGAATAATATCTGTTCCCGCTGCTTTATGAGATTTTACGAGTAATTTACCAATGGCTATTTCAACTTTCTCTTTACTCAGTTCAACTGTTAACGCTTAAGCACTCTGGTATTCCGGAGAGGAAGATATACTATTATTTGATGTCTACCGGATCGGCCAAGATATTGTTATTTTGATTCCTATTTCCAGTTTTAATCGGCCCCGACCGTTCACGAATTTTGTTTATGCATCCATACATGGCTTGAAAGTTATTCTGGATTTTGTTACTTTCAAATGCTACTATTTTATTTGGAGATGCCTTTGCTTTTTAAATTTTAGTAATTTAGTAGTTTATTTTCTTAATGCTCGAAATTGGGAAAGATTGATTTTGTTAGGATTATTTAACGCTTCTAATTTAGCAGCTTTTCTTTTGTCGCACATGTTAACACAATCTTCAACGAACCAAGGGTTGTTCATTTTATTTTCCCTTTTCCCAACAAGTTACCGACCTCTTTAATATTATCCCTGATACCTTCCCGTAACTTATTAATGTCTTCGTTATCCTCGTCAGAGGATTCCGAAGCCCCAAACCTATTTTTGACTTCCAGTTTGAATTGTTTTCTAATCTTCGGAATTTTTAACATCTCCACATTAAAATTATCATTCGCGGTAGTTTATCATAAACAGAGTTTTTCGTAAAATTCGAATTTAACTTCATCGTCACTATCTTCAGCAGGTGCGTGTATGTTGATTAACGCGATTTTAAACCACCGCCCCTGGAATATAGCTACCGATAACCTATCTCCGTAAAATCGAATGTTCTTCAACGCAAAAAAGAAAACTATTTCTAATCAGAAATCCGGCGCCTAAACAATAATTTCCACTCCCTCGTTCCACAAAGTGTACTTCCCTTCCTTTAGCGAGCCCACCCCTAGCCAGCGGACCTCTTGCAGCGCCACGATATCTAAACTATTCCCCATAACCTCATTCACGACCGATTTTAACGGATAATCAGCGTTTTACTTTAGGGAGATCCATGACTTTTGTGATGTGTGGTGAACTTACATGTGATTAGGGGGTTCAAACCTACGTCACACCCTCCAACAAGATTGGGGAACCGCTTTCATTGTTGGTCAGCAAGTCCAACGGACTTAGCCGGGTGGAACTTCCTAGGAATTTCCACCGACTATCCCCACATCCGCCAACCGTGGGACGCTCCCCATACGCGGTAATGAGACCCGCGCAGGGATCGAAAGGCCAAGGTAAACTAAATACTCATATTTGAAAGAGAACATTCCGACATATTACACGATCCTATTTATATGATGTCTATAAAAAGCTAATCTATCGTTTGTATATACATTTTTCGCTTAAGTTTTAGCTTTGGTTAAGTAAAGAATCTAGTAGCTTTAAAGCTCGAATATTCTGGCACCGCTTTATTAACCGTATGGTCTTAGAATATTAAAACATTTATTCACATGAGCGACTTTTTTACTTTCACTCAAATTTTTATGTACTATTTATTAGAAGAAGCATTGCAATCATTAAAAATATCCTGTTCGACTATTCTTAAGAAATACATTTTTCGGTGTCTTTTAATAAACGACAAAGACCGCGCAACGTTTCTGTGTATGAAAACAATACCACTCAGAAACTAGGTATAATTTTATTGTGATTGGGGAGGTAAATTTTACACGTTTTGGTAAAACATAATATTATAGCAATTTTTGTCAAAGTTACCAATTTTGATATAGTTCGTTACATGGATGAAATATTAACCATTCCTTCATTTCAGAAAGGTTTTTTGTGAAGCAATCTGATATGGCTTTATTAGAAAAGAAAAACATTCTCCCTCTATAGTACCTTATTTTATTTTTTTATTTGGATCAATTATCTGCTTCTCATTCTGACAAAATAGGAATTTAAAACATCAACGCCTATAATATAAAAAGTCTATTTAATTCTTTCTTCTAGAGGGCTGAGAGACCCTCCTGGGGCAGCCTACCCCGTTTGGGAAATTTTTTTTCATACAAGGATAGAAATTAACTTATGTAACTAAAAGTAAGGAAGGGAGGTAAAGAACAAATAATATCCAGAATAAGTAGAATTTTAGCTGTGGGAAAGGAACATGAAGGTAAAAAAGCTGACAGGCAGATCCAGGGGAAGGGCTGTGGGAGTGCAGCACCCCCTTTACAACCGGCTGGATTCGCCCACGATTTGATTCTCCATCCCGTTGACTGACCGTGGAAACAAATAGTTTTCATTGAGTAAGAGTAATTTCTACTATAATTGAGCCCTATAATGAGGTAGGTGGGAAACCTGTACCGCCCTTTAATTTTACGTCTGGAAATATTTTTTAATGTTAATACCGTGGCTGGGTTTAAGAAAAAACAAATGAAAATCCTGAATAACTAGAAGTTAAAAACTTACAATTTTTATTTAACTCCTTAATATTATCATTTTATAATTATTAACCCAAATTAATGTCCACTGTCAAGTAAAAATGTACAATTTATTACCTATAACAATTTATCTGTGGGTCATATTTTGATAACAAAAGCCAAAACGAAATTCCTGGAATAAATGTTCTACCGAGCTCACACAAAACAAGTCAATATTAAACAATACCCGACATTGTTTCGCAATCGTCTCTTTGTCCCATTGCTTACCTCTGATATTAATTTAACTTAAGTAGAAACTAATAAATTTAATGAAATATCCGGAGATATAAATAAATAATGTCCCCCTTAGTGACTCCCCCCCGCCCATATCTGGCGATAATTCCAGATAAAAAGAGAAAGTTCCAAAAGATAGACAATAAATAGATTCGACGGTAATGTAGGAAGGTCCTCTTTGATGTGGGAGAAAACCCGCTTCTAGAAAACATAGTCAACACAAGTCAACTCTTATTAAACCGAGGCAAACTTACATCCACTCACATCTACATAATTTATAAAACTATGAACAATTAATTTCATTATAATTGAAATTTATAAAATTTTGATTAATTGATGTTATTACAATTGAACAATACAAATACAGCAAGAAATAATATAGTTCCATAATAAATACATTCTATTTTACTCTGTAGTTAAAACAAAAACAAATACTTACCACTTGAAGAATATCTGATGTCTTGAGTGCTGGCTTATATTCGTTATTTATAAATTTGTTGATGAATTAACAAAATACACTATACTAACAACAATAGTAATAACACGATTAACAAAATCCAAGGGAGCACAAGAAAATTAACAAGATCGGGTCGAATCGGCTAAAGTCGTGTTATCCCTCCGACCAAAGTCGGACGGAAACGCCCGAAGAGCTAGTTTCGGCCTGGCCGAAGATTCGGCCGATTTTTGGCCGAAACCGAAAACGTGGCCGAAACTCGTTTTTTTGGCCGAAACTGGCCGAAACCGAAACCGAAACCGAAACTTCGGTCGGTCTCTAATAAATTGGTTGCTACAGCGAACCATTTAAATTGTTTAAGCCATAATTTCCATCGATTAGCCATATCAAAATCATTGTTAATAACGAGAGGTTTAGGAGGCTTCAGACTTACCGAGCCATGGTCAGCAGCTTCTGGATTAGTATTCTTTCCATCCAAAGGCTGAGCTGCTGCTTCTTCAGCTATCGGTGACTTCTGACGCCTATTACGAGTAGGTTTCGGCACCATGTCAAGTTAAACAACTTATTGAAATATTTGTTAAGAGAAATAACAATTTTATTAACTTGATCAACAATTATCTCTGTACAAATTAATCATTTGTGAGTGTCTAAAAACATCAATAATATAAACATATGTTGTCAGAGTGTAAAAATTCCACCTTTTTGGACGGATAAGCCAGAAATATGGTTTTATCAGGTTGAGGCCCAGTTTCAACTTTCTAATGTAACTGCGGAAAACACTAAATTTAATTACTTGATATCACAATTGGATCTCAAAGTTGTAGAAAATATTTGGGATATTGTTTCATCTGCAGACTCTAATAAATATACATTAGCGAAAAATAGACTGTTAAAAATATTAAAGAAAGTGAGGAAAAACAATTAAAAAAATTAGTGAGTGAAATTGAATTAGGTTCACTTAAACCCAGTCAACTTTTGTTAAAAATGAAAGCCCTGGCTGGCACGGAAATCAGTGAAAAATTGCTAAAAACATTTTGGTTAGATAAATTACCACCACAAATTAGAGGAATACTTTCAATTTCTGATGGGAATTTAGATAAATTATCTGAAATTGGAGATAGAATATGGGAAATGTCAAGTACATTTACTCAAGTTAAAGCGATATCACAACCATCTGATTCCTCAATGATTAAAGAGCTTTGTGATCGAATAGCAGCCCTAGAAACAGAAATAAAAAAGCATCGTTCAAGATCAAGGTCTCGTTCTAGATCCAGGTCTCGATTTAACTCTAACGGGAAATATTGCTATGGACACTTCCGTTTTGGAAAAAGATGCAAACCAGAAAAATGCAATGAATCTTGCCAATGGAACAAGAAAAGTAACCAGGAAAACTGCAGCCGGCAGTCACAGTAATGGCCGAGTGTGCTGCCTCTCATGTCTTTCCAGGCCAACAACATAGATTATTCGTCCGGGATCGTCGTTCTGGTATTAAATTTCTTGTGGACAGTGGTGCGGATGTGTCAGTAATTCCTGTCACTAAGCATAACAAGCCAACTGACTTCAAGTTATATGCTGCTAATGGCGCAGAAATACAAAGTTATGGTACTAAAATTCTAAACATTGATTTAGGACTTCGCCGGAAATTAGAATGGCCATTTTTTATTGCAAAGACATCGAAAGCAATCCTAGGAGCTGATTTTCTTCGTAAATTTGATTTGTTAATCGATTTTAAAAATAAGATATTAATAGATAATACCACCAAATTGACTGTGTCCGCGTCGGTTGATACGATTTCGGCCGAAGATACGGTCAGTTCTTTAATATCTACTAATTCATTTACAGATTTGATGAAACAATTTCCAGATCTTACCAAGCCCAATTTGATGCCTACACATTCAGCCCATAGCGTTGAGCTCTATATAAATACTTCTAGTGGACCACCAGTTTACTGCAAACCACGTCGACTAGATCCTCATAAGTTAAAAGTAGCTAAAAACGAATTCCAATACTTATTAAATCCGGGCATAATTAGACCATCAAAATCACAGTGGGCAAGTCCTCTTTTACTCACAACAAAGAAAAATGGACAATGGCGCGCTTGCGGAGACTACCGAGCTTTAAATGCGCGAACACAGCCAGACCGCTATCCAGTTCCGAGAAGCGAAGATGTCGCTGAAATTTTAGAGAATAAAAAAATATTTTCAAAGATTGATTTGCATTCTGCTTTTTATTTTATTCCAGTAGCAGAACAAGATAAGCAAAAAACTGCCATCATAACGCCTTTTGGGCTCTATGAATTTAACGTAATGCCTTTTGGCTTAAGAAACGCACCTTGTACTTTCCAACTTGAGGTATTGTTTGGATTGCCATATTGTTTCGTATATCTTGACGATATATTAGTTGCGTCTCGAACTCCTGATGAGCACTTAGAGCATTTGAGAGTAGTCTTCAAAAGACTGAATTCTTTCGGACTTCGCATCAATCTAAGTAAATCCGTATTTGGTGTAGCAGAAGTAGTTTTTCTTGGAAATAACTGGTGAAGGTATCAGACCAGACCCAGAGCGTGTAAAGACTATAATGGAGTTTAAAAAGCCAGTTACAGTACAAGAGCTTAGACGATTTTTAGGTGTCATAAACTTTTATCGTCGCCATATTCCTCACGCAGCAGAAAATCAAGCATTATTGTATAAATATTTGCAAGGATCCAAGAAAAATGATAAGAAAAAAATAGAAAGGAATGAAGAATCTAGCCAACAATTTGAGGAAGCTAAACAGGCGCTGGCTAATGCCACCCTTCTTACTTGTCATAATACCAACTATAAACTTTCTCTACTGGTTGATGCTTCCAATCCGGCAGCAGGCGCGGTAATACAGCAATTAGAAGAGAATGCATGGAAGCCTATTAGTTTCTTTTCCAAAAAATTTTCAGAAACACAACAAAGATATTCAACTTACGATCGTGAACTCCTCAGTATCTACTTAGCGATAAGGCATTTCAAGCATTACTTAGAAAGAAGAAACTTCACAGTTTATACGGACCACGCTCCGTTAACTTATGCCTTCCAACAAAAACATGATAAGGCTTCATCAAGACGCCTTAGGCAACTCCAGTATATATCACAATTCACGACGGATATACAACACATTCCAGGAAAAAATAATGTAGTGGCCGATCATTTGTCGCGTTTGGAAGAAATTGTCCCAATAAATTATGAAGCAATTGCGGCGGAACAAATTTCTGATACTGAATTACACAATCTTCGTCACAATCCATCAACAACACTAAAATTTCAACAATTTAGCACCCCTGAAGGCAAATTACTTTGGTGTGACACTTCAAAAAATATTCGAACTTACATACCCAAAAAAATTCGTTTTCAAATATTTCAGCATTATCATAGCCTAGCACATCCAGGTATAAGAAGAACATTAAATTTAATATTGCCTAAGTTTGTTTGGACAAACATCAACAAAGACATTAAAACTTGGACCAGGTCATGCATAGATTGCCAGCGAAGCAAAGTTACCAAGCATACTAAGGCACCTTTACATCGTTTTCCCAACGACACAGAACGATTTTCGACAATTCATATAGACCTTGTCGGACCACTCCCACCATCCCAGGAATACAGATACTGCTTAACTTGCATCGATCGCTATACCAATTGGATGGAGGTACTACCACTGCGTTATCAAACAGCTGAAGAAGTAGCCTTAAGTTTTTTCTCAGGATGGATTGCGCGATTTGGAAGTCCACGCCAAGTTGTAACTGATATGGGAACTCAGTTTCGTTCTGAGTTATTCACTGAATTGACAAAGCTTTGTGGATCTCAGCTAGTTCGTACTGTAGCATACCACCCACAAAGCAATGGTAAGGTAGAACGCCTTCATAGAACCTTAAAGGCAGCTATAATGGCTCACACTTCAAACAATTGGACCGCCGTCTTACCTACGCCGTCTTGCTGGGACTTAGGTGTTCAATCAATGAAGCAGCGCAAGCTTCCATTGCAGAACTTGTATATGGTACCCAACTCCGCATCCCTGGAGATTTTTTCGTTGAGCCTAATACCAATCCCAAACCCAATTTACCATCATTAATTAGCCAACTACGTTCGGCGTTTAATAATCTCCAATCTCTGCAACCACAACACAAACAGCTGCCGAAAACATTTGTCCATAAGGACCTTCGCAGTAGCTCACACGTCTTTGTACGAGTAGATCGTGTTCGAGCTTCACTAGAAAAACCTTATGAGGGACCCTATCGAGTTCTGGAGCGGAAAGACAAAATTTTTGTGGTCGACATAAAAGGCAAACCAATTAGTATCTCAGTGGACAGGCTCAAACCGGCTTACTTGCGACTCCAGAGTCTGAAGATTCAACACCTGAACAACAGCCACCAACGACGACATTGCTTACTCCAGCCGAACAGCCGCCTCTAGATGCGAAACAAACTACCACCACAAGATCAGGGCGACAAGTCCATTTTCCTCGCCGCTATGTCCAGGTCTTTAGCCGACCTGACCGCTAAGGAGGGAGTGGATATAGGAGCCTGGCAACACTGAGGCAATTAAAAAGTAACCTCCCTATTGTATAGAAACTGTTCTAGTTAGTTAGTGTGTTGTTAATGTATGTAAAAGTATTGTAATAAAAACTGTTGAAGAGTAATCAAGGACCAGTTTATTTAATTATTTGTACTAACATTGTACAAACTGTTCATCAGTGAGAGAAAAAAGGATGAGGTTCTTCTAGATTCAGATGAAAGATTTATATATAACGTATCTTATATCGGAGTGGTGTAGAAAATTCCGCCTTCTATATACATCCTCTTATAAAATCATAAAACTGGACCTAATGATAGAATTCTCCAAGCGATGGTGATGTTTGAGATGAGGTGGTTGAGGGTAACAGTGGTGAGTTTCGTTCCCCGATCAATTACCAAGACACTAATGACACCGGCCTATCGCCGTGTTCGTTGTCCTATTGTTTTTTAAGACGATCGCTCCAACAGCTGGTATAAATATCATATGATTCTTGTAATCATATTTTAAATTAAAATTCAATACTTACAGTTTGATTTACATTATAAATAATTAAAAAAATGTCTTAACCTATAAAGATTATAGAATAAAGAAGATAAAGATTATGCAAATTAAAGAAGAAAAAAAATGCAATTAATAACAAATAAAAGGGCCTGGTTTAAACGGGGAAAAAATGATATTAGAGAAAAAAATAGAATTAAAATTCACTATGGCTTTAACAACTATATTATCAGTTATAAGAACTATGAATTAATCAAAATAAACTTCTCTCTTAGAATCAAACCTATACAGGGACTATTTACAGTTTTATTTTAAAAAATCTGGTGCGTGCGCGCAACACACAACTTTCACTTACCAACTTACTTAGATTAGAAATTGACGTGTTTTGCTAAATATCATTTCCCAAAGTCACACATTTTTCTACATTCATATCTTATTTTTGTTAATCGTTAAAGCCGTTTTTGAGTAAATAAAAAAAAACCGTGAAAATGATACAAAATTTATTAAGTAAAGCCCCCCCCTCCCGTAGATCAATTTTAATGAAATTTTTATAGTCATATCTCGGGCATATGCATACATAAAATACCAAGTTTGATCAAAATCGTTAAAACCGTTTTTGAATAAATAAAAAAACACGTGAAAATGATACAAAATTTATTAAGTAAAGTCCCCCCTCCGGTTGATCAATTGTGATGAAATGTTGGTTATCACATATTTGGCATATAAATACATCAAATACCAAGTTTGATCAAAATCGTTGAAACCGTTTTTGAGTAAATAAAAAAAACATGTGAAAATGATACAAAATTTATTAAGTAAAGTCCCCCATCCGGTTGATCAATTTTGATGAAATTTTTACAGTCATATTTCAGGCATATAAATAGATCAAATACTCAGTTTGATCAAAATCGTTAAAACCGTTTTTGAGTAAATAAAAAAAACATGTGAAAATGATACAAAATTTATTAAGTAAAGTCCCCCATCCGGTGGATCAATTTTGATGAAATTTTTACAGTCATATTGCAGGCATATCAATACATCAAATACTAAGTTTAATCAAAATCGTTAGAGCCGTTTTTGAGAAAATCGAAAAAAACTTAAAAAGTTATTAAATAAAGTACCCCCTCCCTTTGAGCAAATTTGATGATATTTTTGCTGTCACATTGCGGGCTTATACATACTCTAAATACCTAATTTCAGGTTCGCACGGTTTATAGTTTTTGAGCTAGTCTGTTCACATACACACACACACACACACACACACACACACACACACACACACACACACACACACACACACACACACAGAGACACACACACACACACAGACCATTTCGCGGGACTTGGTTATTTTGACTCAGGGGACCCCAAAACGTGTATTTCCGTTGAAAACCGGAAGTCGAAAATTTTCACGATCGCAATACTTCCACTTACTATATATTTCATATATAGGTAAGTGAAAGTAAAAATACTCTCAGGGCCTCTGTAAATATATTACAATTTATATTTTTGTTGTCTGTGTCTTGTTCATTTAGCCCTGAAGAAGACCTGCATTGTTTTATTGGTTGGCTGCAATAAAATAGTTTAACACTATTTGTAGGGTTTTGACTGCGACCCTGGACTATTCTTATATTTATTCAATATTCAGTCAACCATCATTTATCCAAGTTAATAAATTTCATTAAATATAACTTATCATATTCATACTAATTAGTATATGCAATTAGTACTAGTATATAGTATTTACTATAAACATACCGTCAAATGGGGCAGCTTTGTGCAAGATTTTATGTTTTCTAAACTTTGATCGAAAAAAAAACAATGTTATCGATTCTGTTATACAGTTTTTCATTACTATATTATATGCCAGCCTCAGACTAGTAGATAGCACGTGTGATTTCATTGTTGACATGTAATGTTTATGAATTGCAATTAAAAATATATGTACTTTGCACAAAGTTACCCCAGCTTGGGGTTACTTTGTGCAGTAAATTAAATACAGGTTAATTATGTCATTTTTTGCTTATAACTTCGACAAAAAATTTTCAACCAAGTTAAATATTAAATTAATTACAAATTTATTTAAAATAGGGGTTAGAGACTTTGATATTATAAAGGAAAGTAATTTGGATCTTCGTCTCTACTACTGTTTATTATATTTTGTAAATTACATTAATTTATGTAATTTTTAGACACTGAAGACGGCCCTGGAGGTCGAAACGTTTGTAATTTACAAAATATAATAAACAGTAGTAGAGACGAAGATCCAAATTACTTTCCTTTATATTAAATTAATGTTCAACAATGTAAACATGTAATGTAAAAACAATATAAACAACAATAAAATCTAGTTTTTGCAAGCAATTTCACCTATTAAAAATTAAAAACACAATTATCGTTTTCAATCAATTTTTATTGATAAAGAAAATAATATTTACAAATTTCTCAATAAAAAAATAAACTTTTATAAAACAAACAAATAAACGTTAACTTTCCATCAACTTATCAAATATTAAAAAAATATTTTTATTATTTCAAAATCTCATCAATATTATGAAAAACATTCTTTTTAAAAGAAAATTGTACATATACCTATACGTTTAGAGTGTTGTTATGTCTCAACTTGATAATTGAAATGAAAAACAATGGTTACAAATATCATAATAACTATATTAAGATAACAGAAATTGATTTCGTTTTTTAAACAAGGGTAAAACATATTATATATCACAATAACATCTGTTAATGTCAATTAAGAATACAAAGAGATTTTAACATAGGGATATAACAGTCTCCCACACTTAAATATGAAGGAGGTATCTTCTGTTCCTAAACATAATCTTGAAGATAGGAGGGTGGTCTCCGTTGACGTTGCGACCTGCGAAGATAAAGAGAGGCTGGATCTGATGCTGTCGGAGCATCAGCTGGATCCTGAGGCGCTGGAGCTGGAGAGACTGTATCTGGTGGTCGAGGAGCTGGAATGGGTGCAGCTGGTGGTTGGAAGGTGTCTTCACGTTGGACTCCGGATCGCCCTGTCCTGGCTGAGGATGAGCTATTGTAAGCCTGCTCCTCTGGTGTCGGGACTAATGGTAATTTTGGGACCTGGCAAGCTCGAATTTTGTCTATGTGTCTTTTCAGACGATAACCATCATCGAGATTCACCATGTAGTGCACTCGCCCCAGCTTTTCTGCAATCGTTCCGAATTTCCATTCTTCCTTATTTGCCGCATACCATCTAACTTGTACTCTTTCTCCCACACTTAATTGACGGCAATGAGGATGCTGTAGTATTGCAGTGGCTTGCTTGGGTGGAAAAAGAGCATCTAATTGAATTCTTATTTGTCTCCCTAAGTATACCTGTGATGGAGAATGTCCGGTTTCTAAAGGGGTGGCGCGGTATCTAAAAACAATCTCTTGTAAATTTTCATGAAGCGCATTGTTGCTGGAAGTATTAGATTTTAGTTTCTTTTTTAGAATTTGAACATGCCGCTCTGCAAGTCCATTTGTAGCGGGGTGACCAGGAGCTATAAATTTTTGAATTATCCCACAACTCCGACAAAAATCCTTGAACAATGCGCTAGTGAAAACCGTCGCATTGTCAGATACAAGTATTCTCGGGAATCCATGGAAGCTGAAAATGTCTTTTAGAAGCTTGATCGTGGTTTGGGATGACGGCGGGTCTTTCGAAAGACGCACTTCTGGCCATTTCGACTTGGCATCGATGAGTAGTAGGATATGGTTGTTATTGATGGGTCCTGCGTAATCAACGTGCACTCTATCAAAATTTACTTCAGGCTCTTCCCAATGATGTATAGGAGCTTTTGGAGGATTGTTACGAACAATGGCACAGTTTTGGCAAGATCTGACCAGGCGCTCGATGTCTTTATCCATATTCTTCCAATAACAGAATTTTCGAGCGAGCTGCTTCATCTTGACAATGCCTGGGTGAGTCCGATGTAATTCGTGTAGAACATCCTCCCGTAGTCGAAGGGGGATCACGACTCGGCTTCCTTTAAAGATGACGTCGTCTTGAATTTGATAATCTGGGTCATTGAGTTGACCTGACCGTAGTTCTTCCTTGATTTTTTTTAGATCTGGGTCCTCATTGGTAGCTGCTGCTAAAGATTCGAATGTAACAGCTGTGGTCGAGATATGGTTAATTACTTGGTCATTAAGATCTCGGAGTTCTAGTTCAATTAACATATCAGCACTTTTAGAATCTGGTTCTATTGGAGATCTGGAGAGATAATCAACATGATTAATATTCTCACTTTTCTTGTGTTCAAGTGTGTAGTTAAAGCTTTGGAGGAACGCTGCATAGCGAAGCAGCCGGGCGCTTGTCATAGCCGGAATCTTCGCATCTTGATGTAAGATTGTAGAAAGTGGTCGATTGTCTGTTATGAGTGTGAAGTGTCTTCCGTAATGATAAGTGAAAAATCTGTCAACAGAAAAAACGATCGCAACAGCTTCTCGATCTAGTTGGCTATAGTTACGCTCAGCATCCGTTAACGCTCTGGATGCAAAGGCAATCGGCCTCTCGACTCCATCAATTACATGTGCCAATACTCCAGCAACACCTGTAGGACTAGCGTCGCAAGTCAGTCTCACAGGCAATCCCGGATCAAATGGTGTTAGAACTTTGTCACTTGAGATTTCACGTTTCAGCTGTATGAACGCTGATTGACAGTCTTGTGTCCATTGGAAGCGTCGATTTTCTTTCATTAAGCAGCGTAGAGGGTACGTTATTGAGGAATGATGCGGGATGAATTTTGAATAATGCGTTACCATACCTAAAAATCTTCGGACTTCTTGTTGATTAATTGGAGGCTTTAGTTTGCATATAGCTTCAATTTTCTTGGGACATTTCTTGATGGTGTTGTGACTAATGACATGACCTAAAAAGTGCTAACATAGGGATATAACAAGTGTTTTTTGTAAATTTTATTTGAGATAGTGTTACGGTGGATTTTGAACTTTGAAGAAGCATCTGTGATCGACATACCATTCAAAATTTCTTCCAAACATTTTTCCAGCATTTCTGAAGAGTAGTTCTTGTAGTTCCTTGTTCCAGGCTTTTTTTATAGTGCCTGACCATTTTTCTGCAGAAAAAATGTATTAATCAATTTTTGCATAAAGTTACCCCACTGACAAGATTTATTTATTTACATTTAATTTGTTATTGATTTTTACAATTTTTAGTCGATTATGCTGCATTTTTGTATAATTATATATAAATTAATCAGGTTGTACTTACAATGAATTTTTGAGCAACGCTCTTACATTTCACAGAGAAAGTTTGTCGATCTATATTTCGTATTGAAAGTGTGTCCGAATTCAAAAATATTAACAAACATTTCGAGCGATTTCAAAATTGAATAATTAAGCATGAGCGATCGAGGAGACCTCTAGCTTCAAATACCATGTGTTACAGTAATTTAAAAAACAAAATATTAGATGGCAGCACTTGATTTGCGCTAAATTTGGTTTTGCACAAAGTTGCCACATTTGACGGTACTATAGTTGATCATCACTTTCATTTTTATTAGAAAAGAAAGGACTGATCATGGCTAGTACTCGAACACAATCATCTTAGTCGGAGTGCGCTAATATTGAGCATTATAAAGTTGGAGTTGCCGAATCAACATATTGGTTATCAACATATTGTTTAACAACATATTATTTAATACTCTGCAGAAGTTGATAAGCTTTAAAATGATAAAGGGTGTTATTTGTATAAGTTTAAATGGTAAGAAGGTCCAAGAGACAAACTCAAGATTTCAAGAAAAAAAAATAGTATATAATTTATTCATTAAGCATAAATAATAATAATTACGATGGTACTTTAGCTTATAATAAAAATTAACTGAGGTATTTCATTCTCTCTCTTCAACTAGCAGCTTGGGAGGATTTTCCACTTCCGCAAAAAGAAGAGGTTGAATTTTCAAATCTTCAAATCGGAAACCTTTTTCAACTGGTCTAAGTTTCAGTCTTCTTATCATTTTTGACAATGCAATTTTCATTATAGTTGTACCAAACTGCATACCTGAAAAATATTGGAGTTTTTCTCATAGTTTAATAAAATTATTAACTGATTTATAAAACATTATGTAATCTACCAAGTAACAAATATCCTCAATTATGTTTTATCAAAATCTGGTTTGTACCTAACATAATGCCAAGAATGTCAATGCAGTACATTTGTCAAATGTCACTTAAATGTGAGGAGGTCATGGTCTAGCCCAGGCAATAGTGATGTAAAACTATCGATAGTACACTATCGAAAACATTGTTTTTAAAGGCGCTTGTTCGGCACTTGCTATGATGCGTGGTCGGTAGAAGAGGCCTCGCTCGCTCTTTATTTATTATTTCTGCATGCCAAGATTCTTTTGAGCATAGTATCCTTTAGGAGAAAATGATTAAGGAAGGAATGTACAGAGTAAAAAAAAATATTTCAATTAATTTTAACGAACAATTTTATTCATTTAAAACTTTTTTATTAAAAATTGGTTATTATTTAAACATTTTCATTAGTCCCTCATATCATGAAGGGTGGTCTAGGTTGCATCAATTGGTGGTAGTATGGGATGTGACTTAGATATGAAAGGCAAGTTTCCGACCTTGGCAACCCCTTTGATCTCTTTTGAATTTCACAAAACCTGCGAAATGCTTGCACTTTTTTTTCGTTTTTCGCCTTTTTGACGAGATAGAACCAACGCCTATTCTATATATATTTTTAAGCTATTGAATTACCTAAAATATGAGCCCAAAGTAGCAGAGTAGACAAAATAGTTCCTGAGATAAAGATTTTCAAAATAGGGACTTTTTCTAAACTTGAAATTCTTACTTTCACTTACCTATAAATGAAATATATAGTAAGTGGAAGTATTGCGATCGTGAAAAATTTCGACTTCCGGTTTTCAACGGAAATTCAGGTTTTGGGACTCCCTGAGTCGAAATAACCAAGTCCCGCGAAATGGTCTGTGTGTGTGTGTGTGTGTGTGTGTGTGTGTGTGTGTGTGTGTGTGTGTGTGTGTGTATGTGTGTCTGTCTGTGTGTGTGTGTGTGTGTGTGTGTGTGTGTGTGTGTGTGTGTGTGTGTGTGTGTGTGTGTGTGTCTGTCTGTCTGTGTGTGTGTGTGTGTGTGTGTGTGTGTGTGTGTGTGTGTGTGTGTGTGTGTGTGTGTGTGTGTGTGTGTGTGTGTGTGTGTGTGTGTGTGTGTGTGTGAACAGACTAGCTCAAAAACTATAAGCCGTGGAAACCTGAAATTGGGTATTTAGTGTAGGTATATGCCCGCGATGTGACAGCGAGAATTTCATCAAAATTGCTCAAAGGGAGGGAGTACTTTATTTAATAACTTTTTACGTTTTTTTCGATTTTCTCAAAAACGGCTCTAACGATTTTGATTAAACTGAGTATTTGATCTATTTATATGCCCTAGATATGACTGTAAAAATTTCAGCAAAATTGATTAACCGGAGGGGGGACTTTGCTTAATAAATTTTGTATCATTTTCACGTGTTTTTTTTATTTACTCAAAAACGGCTTTAACGATTTTGATCAAACTGGGTATATGATGTATCTATATGCCCGAGAAACGACTGTAAAAATTTCATCAAAATTGATTAACCGGAGGGGGAACTTTGCTTAATAAATTTTGTATCATTTTCACGTGTTTTTTTAATTTACTCAAAAACAGCTTTAACGATTTTGATCAAACTGGGTATATGATGTATCTATATGCCCGAGAAACGACTGTAAAAATTTCATCAAAATTGATAAACCGGAGGGGGGACTTTACTTAATAAATTTTTTACAATATCACGTATACATATTTTTTATTTACTTAAAAACGGCTTTAACGATTTTTGGGAAGTGTTCCAACGCTTTTCATTTCAGAAGTGGCGATTAAGAAAACGCATTAATTTCTAATCTAAGTAAGTTGGTAAGTGAAAGTTGTGTGTTGCGAGCACGCACCAGATTTTTATGCTTATTTTCATTTTTTATGATATGGAATTGTCTTTTTATCCTCAAAACCTGTCTTATATGATTCAGTGGATGGAGCTTAAATAAGCCAAGCCTACTTCTCCTTTGGCACAAAATTTGATGTATCAGGTTATTAATTTAAATTGCAATAAAAAAAATCTGGCGCGATGCGCGCAATACACAACTTTCACTTACGAATTTACTTAGATTAGAAATTAACATGTTTTTTAATTGCCATTTCTAAAAATAATATAATAAAGATGACTTGATTTTGATTAAAAATGATTAATTTAATTAAAATCATTAAAGCCGTTTTTGAGATATACGAAAAAAATGTAAAAATTGGAAAAAAGTTATGAAATAAAGAGCCCCCTGCGTTTGACCAATTTTGATGAAATTTTGGCTGTCAAATCGTGAGCATATTTATACTCTAAATACCCAGCCGTTTTTGAGTAAATAAAAAAAAAAACACGTGAACATAAGAAAAAGTTTATTAAATAAAGCCCCCCTCCGGTTGATCAATTTTGATGTAATGTTGGCTATAGCATCTTCGGCATATACATACATCAAATACCCAGTTTGATCAAAATCGTTTAAACCGTTTTTGAGTAAATAAAAATCTGGTGCGTGCGCGCAACACACAACTTTCACTTACCAACATACTTAGATTAGAAATTAATGCGTTTTGTTAATTGCCACTTCTCAAAGGAACAGAACAGTTTAATTATAACGCATTGGTTTGTCATTCAAGGCGTACGGCGCATGCGTGAGCTCAAGGTGTTTTATGAGTTGACGGAATATTTTCCTTTTTTTCTCCTGTATATGTTTACTTGATTTTCTTCATATATGATATTTAGCCATTTCTTATTTTCAAGCGTGATGAGAGACAGTTAATTTCTCAATATCGTTATTGAGTAAATAAAAAAAACACGTGAAAATGATACAAAATTTATTAAGTAAAGTCCCCCCTCCGGTTGATCAATTTTGATGAAATGTTTACAGTCTTATCTCGGGTATATAAATAGATCAAATACTCAGTTTAATCAAAATCGTTAGAAACGTTTTTGAGAAAATCGAAAAAAACTAAAAAAGTTATTAAATAAAGCACCCCCTCCCTTTGAGCAATTTTGATGACATTTTTGCTGTCACATCGCGGGCATATACATACACTAAATACTCAATTTCAGGTTCGCATGGTTTATAGTTTTTAAGCTAGTCTGTTCACACACACACAGACCATTTCGCGGGACTTGGTTATTTGGACTCAGGGGACTCCAAAACGTGTATTTCCGTTGAAAACCGGAAGTCGAAATTTTTCACGATCGCAATACTTCCACTTACTATATATTCCATATATAGGTAAGTGAAAGTAAAAAGGTTCAGAAATAAATTTTCTATCAATATTCAAATTATTATTCTAAAACATTATTTTCTAAAAAACTGGTGCGTGCGCGCAATACACAACTTTCACTTACCAACTTACTTAGATTAGAAATTGATGTGTTTTTTTAATTGCCATTTCTCAGAGTCAAATATTTTTCCACATTCGTTTCTTATTTTTGTTTTCATTTGCTCAAAAAAAAAGAACACTAATTTCTTGTATTATTAAATAAAAGTTTTTACTTGTGATAATTCAGGAATGCAAGCATAATACTCCAAGTCGTCTGATTTTATAATTCTCTATGTACTTGTTGAATATTTCATTTAGTTCCCATGAAACAAATAATTTTCATTAAATGAACAGAACATCTTTAATTATAACGCATTGATTTGTCGTACGGCGCATGCTTGAGCTCAAGGTGTTTTATGAGTTGACGGAATATTTTTCTCCTGTATATGTTTACTTGATTTTTTTCATATTTCATATTTAGCCATTTCTTATTTTTAGGCGTAATGAGAGACAGTTAATTTTTTCATATAAACAAAAACAAGGGTCCTTTACAGGAAAACAAAAAAGGCCCCTTCCCTATTTAAGCCAGAACATTTTAATAACAATAAAGCTTACCTGATATTAAAGAACACCTTATTTTCATTAAACATGTTGAATTTTATCAAAATCATTAAAGCCATTTTTAGATAATTTAAAGAAAGCTATAAATTGGAAAAAAAGTTATAAAATAAAGTACCCCCTCCGTTTGAAAATTTTGATGAAATGTTGGCTGTCACATCTTTGGCATGTACATACATCGAATACCCAGTTTGATCACAATCGTGAAAGCCGTTTTTGAGTAAATAAAAATTTTTTAAGTAAAGTGCCCCCGGTAGTTGATCAATTTTGATGAAATGTTTACAGTCATATCTCGGGCATATCAATACATCAAATACTAAGTTTAATCAAAATCGTTAGAGCCGTTTTTGAGAAAATCGAAAAAAACGTAAAATGTTAATAAATAAAGTACCCCCTCTCTTTGACCGATTTTGATGAAATTTTCGCTGTCACATCGCGGGCATATACATACACTAAATACCCAATTTCAGATTCGCACGGTTTATGGTTTTTGAGCTAGTCTTTTCACACACACACACACACACACACACAGACACACACACACACACACACACACACACACACACCCACACACACACACACACACACACACACACACACACACACACACACACACACACACACACTCACACACACACACACACACACACACACACACACACACACACAAACACACAGACAGACTATTTCGCGTGACTTGGTTATTTCGACTCAGGGGACCCCAAAACGTGTATTTCCGTTGAAAACTGGAAGTCGAATTTTTTCACGATCGCAATACTTTCCTTACTATATGTATATTTCATATATATGTAAGTGAAAGTAAAAAACAAAACAATTTTTTTTAAAAATATTTATTTACAATTCTCAATCTCTTACAAAACCTGTATATACTGGTTTCACCTAGAGAATTTCATTTTAGTAATCTATAAAGTGAGACTTAATAGATCGATTTCGTAATAGGTCGATTTCATAAAAACCAATGTAAAGCGAGATCAAAACCATTTTTATAACAATAAAGAATATACCCAGAGGTTGGCTGAAGTTATGCTATTTTAATATGGACAGGTATCAAAGAACCATCAATCAAACCACCTAATCAAAATATAATCACAAACATAAAAATCTGGTGCGTGCGCGCAACACACAACTTTCACTTACCAACTTACTTAGATTAGAAATTAATGCGTTTTGTTAATTGCCACTTCTCAAATGAATAGAACAGTTTAATTATAACGCATTGGTTTGTCATTAAAGGCGTACGGCGCATGCGTGAGCTCAAGGTGTTCTATGAATTGACGGAATATTTTTCTTTTTTTCTCCTGTATATGTTTACTTGATTTCCTTCATATATCATATTTAGCCATTTCTTATTTTTAGGCGTGATGAGAGACAGTTAATTTCTCAATATAAACTAAAACAAAGGTACTTTATAGAAAAACAAAAAAGGCCCCTTTCCCATTTAAGCCCCTCAGAACAGTTTAATAATAATAAAGCTTACCTGATATTAAATAACAACTAATTTTCATTAAACATAACGAATTTGATAAAAATCGTTAAAGCCGTTTTTGAGATAATCGATCAAAAATGTAAAAATTGGACAAAATTTATTAAGTAAAGTCCCCCCTCCTGTTGATCAATTTTTATGAAATTTTTACAGTCATATAAATACATCAAATACCAAGTTTGATCAAAATCGTTAAAACCGTTTTTGAGTAAATAAAAAAAACACGTAAAAATGATACAAAATTTATTAAGTAAAGTCCCCCCTCCGGTTGATAAATTTTGATGAAATTTTTACAGTCATATCTCGGGCATACCAATAGATCAAATACTCAGTTTAATCAAAATCGTTAGAGCCGTTTTGAGAAAATCGAAAAAAACTTAAAAAGTTATTAAATAAAGTACCCCCTCCCTTTGAGCAAATTTGATGAAATTTTTGCTGTCACATCGCGGGCATATACATACTCTAAATACCCAATTTCAGGTTCGCACGGTTTATAGTTTTTGAGCTAGTCTGTTCACACACACACACACAGACACACAGACACACAGACACACACACAGACCATTTCGCGGGACTTGGTTATTTTGACTCAGGGGACACCAAAACGTGTATTTCCGTTGAAAACCGGAAGTCGAAAATTTTCACGATCGCAATACTTCCACTTACTATATATTTCATATATAGGTAAGTGAAAGTAACAATACTTCCACTTACTATATATTTCATATATAGGTAAGTGAAAGTAAAAAGAATACTGTCACATGGAAAAGGTAAGCAGGCCTTTAAACCTAGGAGACCCTGAGAGAGAGGGGGAAATCCTAGAAGAGGCTGGCCCAGGCGAGTAGAAAGGGCAGGCTGAGGCAGTCTGAGTCTGAGATGGGCAGTCGAGGTCCGGGGGAGACAGGCAGAGTGAGGCCGTGGCAGGCACTGACATGCCAGGAGTGTGATGCGAGTAGTATAGTAGCCCCAAGAAGCGAGTATATAAGTGGCCCCAAGTATTTATGAGTTATGAGACCCCCCTTTTTGGTAGTTGGGACCTGTAGATGGTTTATTGTAAATAACTAAATGTTGTAAGTAGTAATTAGTTTGAATTAATTACCACACAACCCTTGCCCAAAGATCCCTGTGTCACATTGGACTAGTAGATTTAAGAATAGGGGTGACAATACAATTATTCATAAAATAAAATACAAAAGTGCAATAAATCAAAATTTCAATAACATGTTTCCTTTCTCTTCTTCTTTCTTCTTTTTCTTTTTCTAATTTCTTTGGATGTTCTATTTTTATTATTATGTGTTTTTTATTATTTCAGGTTATTTATACATCCAAAATCTATTCAAATTGTCCTCTTTATTTTTCGCTTATAAGTATAACGTTTCGGACTTATTGTTTGTCCATTTTCAAGTATATTAATTTTTTTATAATATTAACATTTTTTTGAAAATGTTTCGTCATTGCTTATTGAACAATTTTTTCACCATTCACTTGCTCATTGCTTTCTTGTGGACTGGTCTTGTTGTTAATGTTAATATTATAAAAAAATTATGATACTTGAAAATGGACAAACAATAAGTCCGAAACGTTATACTTATAAGCGAAAAATAAAGAGGACAATTTGAATAGATTTTGGATGTATAAATAACCTGAAATAATAAAAAATCATAATAATATTCAATAACATGATTTTTTTTTCTTCTGAAATGTAAAATTCAAAGCAGAGGAGGGCAATGATAATATTATACTGATCGCTAATCACATTCATGCCGTATTTACAAAAAACATGAATAAATGTTAAATAAATTAAATGGTAAATCACAGTAATAATCATGATTGGATAGAATAAAATAAGTCTGATCTGAAGTAAATTAAACAAATTTCATAAACATATCTCTCAAATTAAAACTGTTTTACAATTTATTTATTTTTTGTGAAAAAAAAATTTAATGTGACCACCTATTTCATCTTATTCAGCATCACTGCATTCACTCGAAAAGTTCTCGGATGTAGAAGTGTCACCTAATGAAACAATAATTTCTTCAATGGCAACATCAATGACACCATCCTTTAACCAATAATCTTCAATTTTCGTTACATGCTCACAGCATGCTTTCCATTTCGCTTTGGTATATTTACTGAACATTAATTGGACGTATTCTCTTTTTACTTTCACTTACCTATATATGAAATATATAGTAAGTGGAAGTATTGCGATCGTGAAAAATTTCGACTTCTGGTTTTCAACGGAAATACACGTTTTGGGGTCCCCTGAGTCCAAATAACCAAGTCCCGCGAAATGGTCTGTGTGTGTGTGTCTGTGTGTCTGTGTGTGTGTGTGTGTGTGTGTGTGTGTGTGTGTGAACAGACTAGCTCAAAAACTATAAACCGTGCGATCTTGAAATTGGGTATTTAGTGTAGGTATATGCACGCGATGTGACAGCATAAATTTCATCAAAATTACTTAAAGGAAGGGGGTACTTTACTTAATAACCTTTTAGGTTTTTTCTTCAACATTTTCTGACCTTCTTTCACTATTTTAATAACAGTAGGTTTCGAAAACTGCTATATTTCACATACTACATCTAAAATATTGTAATCTAGTCTATGTATCTCCTTTTTACTTTCACTTACCTATATATGTAATAAATAGTAAGTGGAAGTATTGCGATCGTGAAAAATTTCGACTTCCGGTTTTCAACGGAAATACACGTTTTAAGGGCCCCCTGAGTCCAAATAACCAAATCCCGCAAAATGGTCTGTGTGTGTGTACCCTATCTTTACCTTAAACAGATAGTAGTTCGACATATAGATAGAACATACAATTGATAAGTTCTTTAGGCACTGAATAAATGAATTATTTAATCATAAATAACAGAAGTACTCACCGGTTTTCAACGGAAATACACGTTTTGGGGTCCCCTGAGACCAAATGACCAAGTCCCACGAAATGGTCTGTGTGTGTGTGTGTGTGTGTGTGTGTGTGTGTGTGTGTGTGTGTGTGTGTGTGTGTGTCTGTGTGTGTGTCTGTGTGTGTGTGTGTGTGTGTGTGTGTGTGTGAACAGACTAGCTCAAAAACTATAAACCGTGGGAACCTGAAATTAGGTATTTAGTGTAGGTATATGCCCGCGATGTGACAGCAAAAATTTCATCAAAATTGCTCAAAGGGAGGGGGTACTTTATTTAATAACTTTTTACGTTTTTTTCGATTTTCTCAAAAACGGCTCTAACAATTTTGATTAAACTGAGTATTTGATGTAATAATATGCCCGAGATACGACTGTAAAAATTTCATCAAAATTGAACAACCGGAAAGGGGACTTTACTTAATACATTTTATATCATTTTCACGTGTTTTTTTTATTTACTCAAAAACGGCTTTAACAATTTTGATCAAATTGGGTATTTGATGTATGTATATGCCAAAGATGTGATAGCCAACTTTTCGTCGAAATTGATCAACCGGAGGGGGGCTTTACTTAATAAATTTTGTATCATTCTTACGTGTTTATTTATTTACTCAAAAACGGCTTTAACGATTTTCATCAAATTCGTCGTGTTTAATGAAAATTAGGTGTTCTTTAATATCAGGTAAGCTTTATTATTAATGTTCTGAGGGGCCTTAAATGGGGAAGGGGCCTTTTACTTTTTTTGTTTTCCTGTAAAGTACCTTTGTATTTGTTTATTTGGAGAAATTATCTGTCTCTCGTTTCGCCTAAAAATAAGAAATGGCTAAATATGAAATATGAAAAAATCAAGTAAACATATAGAGGAGAAAAATATTCCGTCAACTCATAAAACATGTTGTGGAGTACTCCTTTAATGAAAGAACATTGTTCATAATTAAAGCCGTTCTGTTCATTTAATAGAAATTATTTGTTTCATGGTAACTCATTGAAATATTAAACAAGTACATAGAGAATTATAAAATCAGACGACCTTGAGTATTATACTTGCATTGCCGAATTATCTCAAGTAAATACCTTTCTTTAATAATAAAAGAAATTAGTGTTGTTTTTTTTGAGCAAATGAAACCAAAAATAAGAAATGAGGAAAAATGTGTAACTTAGCGTAGAACCACATTAATTTCTAATCTAATCTAAATAAGTGAAAGTTGTGTGTTGCGCGCACGTACCAGATTACGGTTTGTTTTAAATTAGGATTCATCCCATTTTTAGTTTATAATATCAAAAAACGGCTTTAATGATTTTGATCATTTTAATGAAAATTAGAGGTTCTTTAATATCAGGTAAGCTTTATCATTATAAAAATGTTCTGAAGGGGCTTAAATGGGAAAGGGGCCTTTCTAGTTTTCCTATAAAGTCCATAACTTTGTTTTGGTTTATATATAAAAATTAACTGTCTCTCAATACGTCTAAAAATAAGAAATGGCTAAATATGAAATATGAAAAAAATCAAGTAAACATATAGAGGAGAGGAGAAGCAAAATACGTATTACGTCAACTCATAAAATACGTTGAGCCGTTCTGTTCATTTATTGGAAATTATTTGTTTCAAGGTAACTAAATGAAGTTTTCAGCAACTACATGGAGAATTATCAAATCTTTGAGTATTATGCTTGCATTGCCGAAGTATCACAAGTAAAAATTTTTATTTAACAAAATAAAAAAAAATAGTGTTTTTTATAGAGCGAATAAAAACAAAAGTAATAAATAAATGTGGAAAAATGTGTGATTTGAGAAGTGACAATTAAAGAAACACATCAATTTCTGATCTAAGTAATTGGTAAGTGAAAGTTGTGTGTTGCGCGCACGCACCAGATTTTTTACTTTCACTTACCTATATATGAAATATACAGTAAGTGGAAGTATTGTGATCGTGAAAATTTTCGACTTCAGGTTTTCAACGGAAATACACGTTTTGGGGTCCCCTGAGTCCAAATGACCAAGTCCCGCGAAATGGTCTGTGTGTGTGTGTTTTTTTTTTTTTTTTTTTGGGTAGGGGAAAAATCTTACATAAGACGCTGTGCGACTATAAGTCCACAACAGTGTGAGATTCCTACTCACTAAACAACCACCTCCCTATTCTTCAATGCCACCCCACGGAACCGCTGTCAGGCATTACTTCACGGGGGGCCGAGTGGCTAAGTGCCTACTTCTTTATTTCTTTATCATGCCATTGCTTGGCCTCTCCTTTTCCTCTCCTGGGCTCTAAGGGTCCTGCCGATTTTCGCGGCATAGTCTGTAACAGCCCTCCAATTCTCCTGCTTGATCAGCATCAACGAAACTAAGTTTTCCGGCGTAGACTTCTTCCCCAGAATCACATCAAGCTGCTCCTTCTCTTTGGCTAAACTCCTGCAACAAAAGAAAACATGTTCCACCGTTTCGTCGGCGAGGCCACAAATGCACAAAGCTTCCTTTTCTAGCTTGAATCTGGCTAGATAGGCTCTGAAGCAGCCATGTCCGGTGAGCAGTTGGGTGAGATAATAGTCAACCTCTCCATGTTTGCGGGCGATCCAACTTAATTCCTTATTAGGTATTGCGGAATATTCATCCTTTGCAGTCCTTCCATAATACAGTCTCATCTTGCTGAATTGAAAGCATTCCTTATGTCCAATGCTATAATGGCGCAGTACTTTTTTCCACCCCTTCTCCATCTTTTTCCAGCGATTGCTTCTCGAGCAGATCTGATCACAAAGTCTATTGCCTCGATAGTCGATCTTCCTTTCCGAAAACCATATTGGTTGTCTGAAAGTCCTCGAGCTCCTTCACTGAAATCGGTCATTCTGCCACAAACGATCCTCTCCAAAACCTTGCCTGCAGTGTTGAGAAGACAGATTGGCCTATAAGATGCAGGGTCTTCCGGAGGTCCTTTTCCCTTAGGCAGGAGCACGAGCTGTTGCTTCTTCCATTGGGTTGGAAAGATCCCTTCGCGGAGGCAAGAATTATAGGTGTCCAGGAATAGTTCTGGTCTTGACTTGATCGCAGCTTTTAACGCTTTATTTGGGATGTTATCCGGACCGGGAGCCTTGGAATCCCGTATTTTAGTGCAAGCTGCTTCTAGTTCTTCCATAGTGATTTCTGGAATTTGTCCCTCATCCTCGAGCTGGTTTATTTCAAAGAGTTCTATTCTGAGCAGTAGAGAGAGGAGGCCCAGGGCTGCCATAGTGGTTAATAACCCGAACCTCGATGTGATGGATCTGAGCCAGTACACCACGGCGGATTGTGTCGCTTGTCATATCAGATGGCGTAACGTCTCGTTTACGCTGGTATCTTCTTACTTACCGGACGGCAATGATATTGAAACAGACATATCCGCCTTGGAAGTGATCACGACTTGCACTAGGAACGTGATCATTTGCTCAGATACCAACTCCTGGAACACGGTCTGGGGATCCAATCGGACAAATAGAAGGGGTGTTCAGCTCGGGGAGTTTATTTCTAGAAGTCAGTTAGTGGTAATGAACGACCCTTCTGCTGCCCCTACGTTCTCCAGTGCGATGGGGCAGAGCTGGATAGATGTGACGCTGGCATCCCCGACGCTAGCGTATCGTATCAGCGATTGGACCCTCAGATCTGAAACGAGTTCCGACCATCACACGATAGCTTTTAAGATAGAAGAAAATGTAGATACTCGTAGTTTCCACGGCATATTCAAGGGTTACGTAACTCATAGAAACGATTGGAGAGCCTTCCGGTCAGCCCTGGAGAGTAGATTAATCGACGAAGAATGGGATGCGGCAGAGACGGACATTACTAATGACCTGGATTACATGGTGCACAGGATCACTAATGTTATCCGTGATGCCGCCGAAGAATCCCTCCAGCGTCGGAAGGCGAAATCTCGACCTGTCCCATGGTGGACGCCGGCCTTAACTGTCATGAAGAGAGAGGTCTACAAGGCACGGCGTTCGTACCAGAGGTGTAGTGATGAAAGGCGCCCTATACTTCGTGACGAGTACAGGTCTAAGGCCAGGGCATATCGAAATGAGGTGCGCTCACGAAAACGAAAGTCTTGGGATGAGTTTATTACTGAAGAGTCATCAAAGAATCCCTGGGGTATCCCTTACAGAGTGGCCATGGGTAAGTTCTCTCCGCAACAGGTCATAGCCGCATTGAAATGTGGAACTCGCCAAGCAACCACTCTTGAGGAGACGGCGAAGATGTTTCTTGCAGTTACCTACCCCAGGGATGATCCATCCCAAGATAATGAAGAGGAGGAGTTCGTGAGGCGCACCACGGTATACCCACCTGGTACGGACTTGTGCCCACCATGGGACATATGGGATCTCCGTACTGCTGTGGATAGGCAAAAGACTGGTCGCGCTCCTGGATTGGACTCCATTGACGCAGCAATTCTTAAGAATAGTATCCCCTTTGTTGAAGAAAAGCTTTTGGCATTGTTCAATGAGTGCCTCGATAGGGGATACTTTCCTAAAATATGGAAAATTGCTGATGTTAGGCTTCTTTATAAGGGAGGAGGCAAAGATAAGCAATTGGCCAAGTCTTACAGGCCTATATGTCTCCTCCCTATAATGAGCAAAGTGTTAGAGAATTTGCTGATGACAAGCCTGCGACCAGTCTTCTCAAGGGCGAGCCATCCACGGCAGTACGGAAGCACTAAAGGCAAGGGAACCGCTGATGCACTGCTGAGAGTGCGCCGCGATGTCGAAGAAAAGGCGGAGAAATATGTCATGCTTCTCCTCTTTGATATCTCCTCCGCCTTTGACAGCGTTTGGTGGCCGAGCGTGCTCCAGCAGTTGCAAAAATATGAAGCTCCCAGCAACTTGTATGACCTTTTGAGAAGCTACCTCCAGGACCGAAGACTGAAGATAAAAGGTAGCTTCTTTGAAGTAGAAGAGAGTATGGAAAGAGGTTGTCCTCAGGGGTCTGTCCTTGGCCCTGCTCTGTGGAAACTAGTGTTTGACGAGTTGCTGGGACTCCTGGAAGAGGAGCGGTTCCCGGCCACGGCTTATGTCGATGACCTAGCCGTCGTTGTGGCTTCGAACAGCAGAGCCAGACTGAAACATGAAGCCGAACGATGCGCCAACATAGTAGCTCGATGGTGCGAGAGAAAGAAGTTAAGGATGGCGGCTGCCAAGACACAGTCCATTCTTTTGAGGGGCAAGACCGATAGGGCCCACCCTATTACTCTTAATATTGAGGGAGAAAGGATAAGTCCAAATGAGGTTGTAACCTACCTTGGAATCAAGTTTGGAAAAAAATTCAATTTAACACCTCATCTGGAATATATAAGAAATAGGGTGGCCTTAGCCCTTAATGGGCTTTGTCGCATTGGGGGCGCCTTTTGGGGTCTTAGGTTCCCAGCCACACTGACCATCTACAAAGGAGTAATTCTGGGTATCCTGAGATATGCGTCCCCAGCATGGAGTCAGCACCTCTCGCACCAACAGAACAAGAAGCTGGCGACGATTCAGCGGATGGCTCTGCTGCGAGTAACCAGGACGTACAGAACAGTGTCTCACGAGGCAGTGCAGGTCTTAGCAGGAGCAATCCCAATTGACCTCCTCTTGCGAGAAGATTGCTTCAGAAACAAAGTGAAGAGGGAAGGCATTGCGGATCTACCGGTAAACCTTCGAGTGAGGATAGGTGAAGACCCACGAAGATGGAGGAGTATTATTCGTGAGAACACGATACAAAATTGGAACCAGCGATGGGTGACGACAATGAAAGGGGCTACCCTAAAGAAATACTTCCCCACCGTTCATTCCAGGCTAAAAGCCACATGGGTTGTCCCTGACTATTGGGTCTCACAGTTCCTCACGGGGCATGGGGGTTTCCGAGCCAAGCTCGTAGAACATGGTAAGGACATCGATCCCCTATGCCCAACTTGTAGGGAACCGGAGACCGCTGAGCACGTTTTACTGACCTGTACTGCCTATGAGACACTAAGAGCCAACCTGCTGAGAGAGACAGGGCTCTACATTCTGACTGCTAACGATCTCCCTCAGCTGATGGTGAAAGAGAACTACCCGTACTTCAAATCCTTTGTTTACGGGTGGAAGGAAGCAGTTGGCCAGGATCACTTCACCTTGGGACGGAGGGCTGGAGCTGCTCCGGGAAGACCGCCGGACTGAGGAGAAGAATAGAATAATACACCAATGAACAGAAGTACACACCAGTGATTAAACTGCTATTTTATGCCACGTTGCGGCAGTGAGTTGATTCTCAGAATCTTCTCACTGCTGCAAATCCGTATTGCCTTAAGAGGCAAGGTAGGAAGAAGAATAAATAAATAAATAAATAAGTTTATTTCAAAGACCACCTCTGTTCTTCTAGGGAATAAGGCTGCTATTATTTTTTCCATCAGGTCAGGTGAAGTTGGAAGCGATAGGCATGAAGTCTTCAACCTTGCCATGACTATTTTGTATGGTCTTCCCCATGTGTCTTCGTTAACCTCTTCGCCTAGCTTTTTCCAACTCTTACGTTTGCTTTCTTTTATTGCCTTTACCAGATTCCTTTTAGCATTTTTATGCTCTTGTTTTCGGACATCATAAACCGGGCGGCCTCTCGCTCTCTGGGCCAGTCTTCTTGTACGAAGACATGCCTGTCGAAGTACCGCGATCTCCTCATTCCACCAATACACGGTCATGCGATGGTTTCTATTGCGTGTCTTCGTCATTGATGCATCGCAGGCATCAGTAATAAGCTCCATCAGCTGTAAAACTTTCTCTTCTACAGATCCTTGTAATATAACTTTTTCCTCCATCATTCTATAGTGTGTGTGTGTGTGTGTGTGAACAGACTAGCTCAAAAACTATAAACCGTGCGAACCTGAAATTGGGTATTTAGTGTATGTATATGCCCGCGATGTGACAGCAAAAATTTCATCAAAATTGCTCAAAGGGAGGGGGTACTTTATTTAATAACTTTTTATTTTTTTTTCGATTTTCTCAAAAACGGCTCTAACGATTTTGATTAAACTTGATATTTGATGTATTGATATGCCTGAGATATGACTGTAAAAATTTCATCAAAATTGATTAACCGGAGATGGGACTTTACTTAATAAATATTGTATCACTTCCACGTGTTTTTTTATTTACTCAAAAACGGCTTTAACGATTTTGATCAAACTGGGTATTTGATGTATGTATATGCCCGAGATATGACTGTAAAATTTTTATCAAAATTGATGTACCGGAGGGGGGACTTTATTTCATAACTTTTTTGCAATTTTTAACCTTTTTTCGATTATCTCAAAAACGGCTATAACGATTTTAATCAAATTCGTTATGTTTAATGAAAATTAGGTTTTCTTTATTATCAGGTAAGCTTTATCATTATTAAAATGTTCTGAGGGGGCTTAAATGGGGTAGGGATATTTTTTGTTTGTTTGTTTTTGTTTATATGGAAAAATTAACTGCCTCTCATTACGCCTAAAAATAAAAAATCTGGTGCCTGCGCGCAACACACAACTTTCACTTACCAACTTACTTAGATAAGAAATTGACGTGTTTTGTTAAATATCATTTCCCAAAGTCACACATTTTTCTACATTCATATCTTATTTTTATTAATCGTTAAAGCCGTTTTTGAGTAAATAAAAAACCCCGTGAAAATGATACAAAATTTATTAAGTAAAGTCCCCCCTTCGGTTGATCAATTTCGATGAAATGTTGGCTATCACATATTTGGCATATACATACATCAAATACCCAGTTTGGTCACAATCTTGAAAGCCGTTTTTGAGTAAATAAAAAAAAGCACGTAAAAATGATACAAAATTTGTTAAGTAAAGTGCCCCCTGCGGTTGATCAATTTTGATGAAATCTTTACAGACATATCTCGGGCATATAAATAGATCAAATAGTAATTTTAATCAAAATCGTTAGAGCCGTTTTCGAGAAAATCAAAAAAACACGTGAAAATGTAACAAAATTTATTAAGTAAAGTCCCCCCTCCGGTTAATCAATTTTGATGAAATTTTTACAGTCATATCTCGGGCATATAAATACATCAAATACCCAGTTTGATCAAAATCGTTAAAGCCGATTTTGAGAAAATCAAAAAAACACGTGAAAATGTTACAAAATTTATTAAGTAAAGTCCCCCCTCCGGTTAATCAATTTTGATGAAATTTTTACGGTCATATCTCGGGCATATAAATACATCAAATACCCAGTTTGATCAAAATCGTTAAAGCCGATTTAGAGTAAATAAAAAAAACACGTGAAAATGTTACAAAATTTATTAAGTAAAGTCCCCCCTCCGGTTAATCAATTTTGATGAAATTTTTACAGTCATATCTCGGGCATATAAATAGATGAAATACTCAGTTTAATCAAAATCGTTAGAGCCGTTTTTGAGAAAATCGAAAAAAACCTAAAAAGTTATTAAGTAAAGTACCCCCTCCCTTTAAGTAATTTTGATGAAATTTATGCTGTCACATCGCGGGCATATACCTACACTAAATACCCAATTTCAGGATCTCACGGTTTATAGTTTTTGAGCTAGTCTGTTCACATACACACACACACACACACACACACACACACACACACACACACACACAGACCATTTCGCGGGACTTGGTCATTTCGACTCAGGGGACCCCAAAACGTGTATTTCCGTTGAAAACCGGAAGTCGAAAATTTTCACGATCGCAATACTTCCACTTACTATATATTTCATATATAGGTAAGTGAAAGTAAAAATGGTTAAATATGTGATATGATAAAAACCAAGTAAACATATAGAGTAGAAAAATATTAAGTCAACTCATAAAACACGTTGAGCCCACGCATGCGTAGTACACCTTTAATGGCAGATCATTGTTCATAATTAAAGCCGTTCTGTTCATATAATGGAAATTATTGGTTTCATGGTAACTAAATGAAATTTTCAACAAGTACATAGAAAATTATAAATATCAGTCGACTTGAAGTATTTTGCTTGCATTGCCGAATTGTCTCAAGTAAAAACTTTTATTTAGTGTTTGTTATAGAGGAAATGAAAACAAAAATAAGATATGAATGTGGAAAAATGTGTAACTGAGTGAGAAGTGGCATTAACACAACGCATTCATTTCTAATCTAAGTTGGTAAGTGAAAGTTGTGTGTTGCGCGCACGCACCATATTTTTTTTACTTTCACTTACCTATATATGAAATATATAGTAAGTGGAAGTATTGCGATCGTGAAAATTTTCGACTTCCGGTTTTCAACGGAAATACACGTTTTGGGGTCCCCTGAGTCAAAATAACCAAGTCCCGCGAAATGGTCTGTGTGTGTGTGTGTCTGTGTGTGTGTGTGTGTGTGTGTGTGTGAACAGACTAGCTCAAAAACTATAAACCGTGCGAACCTGAAATTGGGTATTTAGAGTATGTATAAGCCCGCGATGTGACAGCAAGAATTTCATCAAATTTGCTCAAAGGGAGGGGGTACTTTATTTAATAACTTTTTAAGTTTTTTTCGATTTTCTCAAAAACGGCTCTAACGATTTTGATTAAACTGAGTATTTGATCTATTTATATGCCTGAAATATGACTGTAAACATTTCATCAAAATTGATCAACCGGAGGGAGGACTTTACTTAATAAATTTTGTATCATTTTCACATGTTTTTTTTATTTACTCAAAAACGGTTTTAACGATTTTGATCAAACTTGGTATTTGATGTATTTATATGCCAAAGATGTGATAACCAACATTTCATCACAATTGATCAACCGGAGGGGGGACTTTACTTAATAAATTTTGTATCATTTTCACGTGTTTTTTTTATTTACTCAAAAACGGTTTTAACGATTTTGATCAAACTTGGTATTATATGTATTTATATGCCCGAGATACGACTGTAAAAATTTCATCAAAATTGATCAACGGGAGGGGGGACTTTACTTAATAAATTTTGTATCATTTTCACGGGGTTTTTTTATTTACTCAAAAACGGCTTTAACGATTAACAAAAATAAGATATGTATGTAGAAAAACGTGTGACTTTGGGAAATGATATTTAGCAAAACACGTCAATTTCTAATCTAAGTAAGTTGGTAAGTGAAAGTTGTGTGTTGCGCGCTCGCACCAGATTTTTTTTTAGGTAGTCATGAATATGGAAAATCATTTCTCTGGCTTGCCTTCTGATGAAGATTTTCCCGTTACTTTCTTCTTTGGAGCCTCGTAGCTGCATGAAGGTATTGACATTATAGCGGTTAGATCACAAAAAATCTAACGAACAAAACACTTTTATTTACAAGGAACACTTTGTAATAAAGCCGAAGCAAAAACTAACAATGAAGTATGAACTGCCTTTCTATTGGCCGCTAAAATGACGTTACATTTTGTGCATGAGATTCCCAGGTAAATTACTTGAGTTGTTGAGCTATAACATGCTGTGGATACCGTAATATTTGAAAGCATTCCATATAATCCCTAATATTCCATATCAGGCGTAATAATTCCGACATTTATCGCCCTAAAATCCCTATCCTATCCTATCTCCTAATATTTGTCATTATGCCATTTATCCTTTAATATTTGTTTATATATCATTCTAAAGATTAGCCTCATACCCTGTGAGAAAAAATAATAATGTCTCCAAGCAAGAAAAGAAAACTTGTTTTCAATCAATTATTACAAACAATTATAGAATTAATGATGGATATAATTTTTTTATTTTCTATTTTCCAGAAGTAAATTTGTATTATGTTTCATGGCATACATATGGTATAAATAAACAAACATTAAATTATAATATATATTTCATACTGGATTTAAGACCTGCTCTATTCAATATTTCCCTGGACATAAAATTATTTACCTGGACAGAATCTAACACCTATTCCAAATGGTGTATAACAATGTTTTAACTCAGGATTTTCTTCCAGAAAGCGATCTGGGTCGAAAACATTTGGATTTTTCCAATATTTTGGATGGAATCTCATATATCTCAACAGGAAAAGAACAATAGTATTACGTGGTATTGTGAGTCCATCTGAAAATAAAAATGTCCTTATTATATTAAGGATTGTGTATATTTAGAAAATGGTTATATGGGTTAACAAGCTACTACTTAATTATTTAAAACCTCTTTTATCGAGCCTCTGACATTGATCTTTCACAAATCGTCTTCATCCTCCTCCAGCCAACAGTACATTGGCGTCCATTCCTTTTTCAGCAAACATTTTATCAGAGAGAATCATTTTTAGTGCTATTTTTGATGAATTGATGAACTTGACAATGTCAGATATGAAAATGGCTCTGATTACTACTCATCAATGGCTCCTCAAAAAGGATAAAATTTGGGCCTGAATACGAAAAAAAGTGAAGATGTGCTCCTCTGAAAGAAGCAGGATACCATGAGGAAGTGGAAAATGAAGTAGACAGTTGATATTATTGGGATAGCGATGATACTGAATTGTTCTGTGAATAACTAAGGAGAATCTATCTTGATTTGTGGAACAAACATGGTTGGGAACATGAGATGCAATACTGCTTGATGGACAAAAGAAATCCAAAAAGAAGTTAAAGGAAAGAAAGAGAATAAAATGGTCAAATTTATGTATACAATGAAACTGCAGAAAATGAAGAGTTGAATCTTTGTATGTTTTGATTTGATGCCTGCCATTTCGTTATATAGTTACTTATAAATTTTATATCAAATCGTATTATCAAAGACAATCAACAAGGGTGTCTACTTTTATTGAACTAATATAATACAATATAATTTAATTAAATCAACACAAAAAGTATCCTTATCATTAAAGTAGAAAGCCATTAAATGGGACGGAAAAACCTACAATATATTTCAATCAATATTTCATACTGTTTTTACACCCTTGCATATGGGAATGTCTATTTCTATTCAAAGTAGGGTGGTAATTGGAAGTTGTGTGATTCTCCGCACCAGATTTTCATAAATTGGTATCTTCATGATAATTCATTCTAAGAGCTTGTCATATCCCCCTTCTTCCTCCCAACCTAAAATTGTATTGACAATTATTCAATGTGAATAACTATGCAAATAATATATTATTTCACTTACCTACTGTTAAGTCTGCTGAAGCTCTTTTCGCAATCATTGTAGGGCCAAGAAATCTCAAGCACTCTTTGATGAACCTAAATGAAGTAGGCAGATATACTTTATAATATTTGATATATATACTATTTATTTTAATGAATCCTTTTAAATAACCAATGAGATATGGACCGCTCCAATTCAATTGGTGCATCATTAGATTACGTACAAAATATCATTATAATACGTAATCATATTTAGGTGTACCTGTTCAGTGCACTATGAATAATTATAGGCAACAAGACTGCCCAATACTGAAAGGGCTAGTACAGTGCCAACTGGTGGCCAATCAGGGCAAGTAGTCACTACTGAGTGAACCCCTTAGGTGAATGGGGCAGTAGCGGATCCAGAAATTTTTTGAGAGGAGGGCGCACTTTTTTATTTTTTAAATTTTTGCTTCATAAAGGACCTAATTTAAAATATTATTGCACATTTAAGTAGTAAATTTCTATTATATGTTTAAATACAACCCATTTTTCATTTTTTTTTCAGGAGTTTAAAAAATGATTAAAGATAGCTCTTTTTATACAGAAATAGTAAAAATTGATTGGTATCCTCACCTCCCAGGGGAGGGGCACATGCTCACCAGGGGCCCACACCCCTCCCCTGGAATGGGGTCAGGTACCTCAACCATCATAAGCCTTATTCTTCAGCTTTCCTTCTGAAGCAAGGTCCGGCTCAGGAAGAGTAAGGGGACCAAGGTTGCCAGGATGGAAGGTGAAGAGCACAGCAGCACATAAATGGCAACACTTGGGCCAGCCATTGCCAGATTTAAGCGAGTTCAATATTTAATTCATGTATTTTATCATAAAATAAAAATTTTCTTTTATTTTGTTAAAATCAGTTGATCACTGAAATTTCCATTTTTACAAACATGACAACTAATAGCGGAGGGCACACTCCCTCCTGCCTGGGAATTGGGTTTGCCCATTTTTAACAGTACCTAAATATTATTAGTAAATAAAATTAATGTAATTATAGGGAAATTTAATCTATATAACTAAAGATGAAATTCTGTTCGTTTATTATAATAACTACTCTACAGAAAAAAACATTAAACATATACTTTATATAAATCTATATAAATAAAGTTGAAATTCTGTTTGTTTGTTTGTTTATTTGTTCTTTATAGAAATCCATACCGTTTGTCCTAAATTCTCCAAATTTCGCTCAGTGGTTCTTTCATACCAGGTGCAAACACCTGTCCATATTAAAATTGCATAACTTCAGCCAATCTCTGGGTACATTCTTTATTCTTATAAAAATCGTTATGATCTCGCTTTACATTGGTTTTTTACGAAATCAACCGTTTGAGTCGAAAAAAAGTCTCATTTTATAGACTTTGAAGATAGAAAAATGAAATTCCCCAGGTGAAACTGGAATATACAGCTACATAGTTATATATATTACTATAACTATAAATTATAGTGGGATTTAATAGACATTTATTTAATAAATCATCAAGAGAAAATAAAAGAAAGTGCTTAGAATAGTAAAAAAAAGGTTCTCGATTTTCTGATCAATGGAAAAACAAAAAGGCTCCAAAAATACATTTTTCTATTCAAAGGGTGAACAGCCATTGAGGGTCAGCCTCTTTATTGTGTACACCGCTCAATCCATTAGTTATTATAGTTATGGAATATCCAGCCAGAGCTACGCACTATATCACTGAGACAAAGTTATTTCCAAGAGATAAGCATGGACCTTGTTGCACCAAGACGCTATCTAAGCTAGACTTCCAGCCGAGTTAAGGACTTCCCAGTCTCAACTGAGCATCCGAGGGGACCAGCCCTCCAATGCAGCGTCTAAGAATTCTCACAAAGCAGTATCGAGGACACAAGTCCTGCCTACTACTCCAGAAGAGAAGGGGATTCCCAATCTTAACCCTACACCTGAGGGGACCCAGCCCTCCAATGCAGCAGATAAGACCTTTACACAAAGCAGTACCAGGACACAAGTCCTAATTACTGCTCCATTATGGGAGAAAGGAATTTAGGAGAAGGTTTTTAAAATAAAAAGACGATAAAGAAGGAAATAGTCCAGAAAGATGTCAGGCACTAACTTGGGAGACCTTACAACATTGCAGATGTTGTAAAAAAGTCTGATTGGACTTTTTTTTCTTTTCTTTTTTCTGATCCCTCTAAAACAGAAAAACAGTATTAAAATGGGAAATTCGAACCATTAATGCTAATGGAACGATGCTGTTTTACCTCATTACCTTATACTACCTGTGGTAGTCTGATTGGACTGGAAATCAGTGTGGGTATTATACCCCAATTTGGACTACAAGTTAGGACTACCTTCTCTAGATAGCACTGCCATCTCAGACTGAATTAGATAGGGCCGACATCTTCTAGGCTTAATTTATTACTTTTAATTATTGTACAAGCGATTATTTTAAAAATAATCATCAAAAATGCAAAAACATTCTTTAACAATTACGTTTTAAGAAAATAGTATGTTATGTTTTGATCCAAGCTTCTGGTTCTGACCATAAGATGACGCCTCAGCAGCCATTATTTACATTTAGCAGGTTTTAAATTACAAATAGGTTAAATTTAAATTCTTCCTAAATTACTTCCTAGTGTTTAAATTACAGTTAATGATTTACATTTTTACATTGAGTTGTTCAAAAGGAAAACTGTTAAACATGTGAGCCTTATTCACAGCAATTGTACATCTAAAAGTCAAATATCACTAAGGATTATTTACATTCACTCCCTAATGTTCCTTCATTTGTCATTATTTACATTACTATGAAAAAGAAATTCTCCATTACAAAAGAAAAACAGATTATTGATGAGGTGATTACTATTTACATCTTAATAAAACAAAAAAAAAACTTACAACAGTCTCATCTTTAAGTTAATAAGAAGGTTAGTTCGATCAATTAAAACATTACTTCTAATGTTCAAACAAAACTAGGTACTATTCAATTTACAAAAACATAAGACTGAAATTTACATAGAGACTTCTTAAATTCTTCAAATAAAAACCATATAAGTATTGATTACATTCTAAAATAAAATAATGACTCTGTTTTGACATCCAGTTTTAGTGCCTACCTAAATATATTACAGTATTTCTTATATCTTTTTTATTTGTCAATAAACGGTTTTGGAATAGCCTTTGATGTAGTATGGAGAACGCTGCTACTCAGTTGAATTTATAAGATGGGAATAAAGAACAAGCTGTAAAACTTCATAGCATCCTTCCTTTACCAGAGGTTCATTAGAGTCAGGCCCAAACGGAGAACCAAGGCACATCCTTTATACAAAAGGATTCGACATGGCTTGCCACAAGGAGTAGCCTCAGCCTAACGTTGTTTTGTATTATGATAAATGACGTAATTTGTTATTTTGAGTCGATACCAGGTATCAGAGTTCTAATCTTCTCGGCGATGACCTCATTATAAATGCCAGCAGCATTCAGGGATTGGAGGCAGGCATTTACACGGCCATTGTGAGGCTCCCTCTATGAGCTAAAGAAAATCAAATGCAGGTTAATCCAGCCAAAACTGTGTGCCAATTATTTTCTCTGTCTACCAAAAGTCATTCGGTAACTTTGAAATATGGATCAGAGGAAATAAGTCAGACTAATGCTGCCACATACCTGGGAGTAGTCCAAGATAACAGATTAAAATGGTCCAAGCATGCTCAGTATGTGGCCAAGAAAGCTGAAAGAAGAATAGGACTTGTGAGGAGAGTCACTGGAACAAAATGAGGAGCGAACCATGATGTGATTGCATCGGTTTATAAGAGCTTTGTCCGCCTGGTTTTGGAGTACGGGCAGAAGCTTCTAATTACTAATTACTGAGCCACCAACTCAGTTACCAACAAGTTAGAGTTGGTTCAGAATAAGGCCTAATGAGTCATCACAGGGGCTCCAAGCACTAATTGAGCCTACTCAAGTTAGAAGAAATATTGCTGCTGCTAATATGGGAGAAAACCTCGCGAAACTTGAGGGCTCCTGGAAACCTGCAAGTACTTGTCTAAAGACACAGATTTCCTCGCTTCATAAAATTGAAAAAATTCAAGATGTAAATGGAGTCAATATTGTCACACAAGAGAAGTACCACACTGGAACCACATGATTAACATCGAAAACAGCTGGATTCGGACCAAGCCTCATCGAGCCCATTATTAAAGAAAGAATGACTGCATATGAGATAAAGGCACTAGCCCAGGAAGTTGTATCTTGACTCTCCTCTTGACAAGTTGTATCATACACCGCCATGGTTGTATCTGTTTACTGGCGGTTTTGCAGAAAATAATGGTGGAGCGGGAGTATACTGTACACTGTTTGAATTTTCAATGCCAGTGGGCACGTTTGCTTCGAATTTCAATAGTGAAGTTAGAGCAGTTCTCATAGCACTAAAAGACCTGAAAAATGCTGCTGAGCATGCTATAGTTTTGCTTGTTGGTTCACAAGCCACAATTGCAGCCATTGCGGACTTGAATAATATCTCTTCGTACTTGAGAGAATGTCAAGGAATAATTGAGGACTTACTAAACAACGGAAAGAAGATCGTTCTACAGTGGATCCCAGGACATTGTTGTATCATGGGAAATGAGAAGTCCGATGTCCTTGCCAGAGCTGGAGCACAGAAAGAGCAGCCCCAGCCTCCAGTGACCTTTAACACAGCACGAAAAATGATTAACCCTTTAACTGCGGAGGTAGTGGGGCATAAGGTGGTCAGCTGTTGCGGCTTACTAGGCACACCAAGCAGTCCCGCTGTGTGGAGTAGTTTTACGGCATTTAAGCTCTCGCATCTTATATCTTTTGTGATCTTAATTAATCCTACACAAATTTTTTCATCCTCCTTCGTTACTTTTCGATACGGACTGTGAACGGGCGCACTGGTAGAGTTAAAAACTTTTTAAAAATTAAAAAGCTTCCCCATCACTAGCACCCGTTACAAGCTCCAAAAGCTCTTCCTCACTATATATTTTTTTGCCATCCAATATTTTTGGAAGGGGGCAACTACCTACACTCTCAATGAGACATAAATTGGCTATTTTTATAAATTCCAGTAAAATATATCGTTGGAGGAGAGATTTAAATTTCCTAACAGTAGTTTTAGATGTTTTTATTCCGACTTTTAGCCTCTCAAATTTTTACCTATCTATGAAAATATTAGCCCCCCCCCAATAATTTGGTGCTGGTGACGCTAATGGACAAAAGAATATGTTATTTACAGAAAGGTGAAAAGCAACCGTGTTTCTATGCAATATAGTAAGGAAAGGAACAATCAAATGCCTAAGCGAAAGCGCTAGTTACCCGGCTCCTATATTACTCTACAGCAGTAAAGGGGAAAACAGGGTGGCTCATATATGAGCCATCAGCACACGGGGACCATACACATACTGGCTCATATACGAGCCACCAGCAGTTAAACGAGTTAAAAGTGCCGTTATTGAGAGACTGAAGGAGGAACGGATTGTGGGTTCATTTGGTAAGAGGTGGACCTTCCAAATGAGTTAGAGGGACAAGTGCCAATAGACTGCTCCAGAAAGGAGGCTGTGGCAGATTTCAGGATGGTAACCAGCCATGACTATCTTCAGAGCTACCTGCACCGCATAGAAATAGTAGACTCTGCTGTCTGCCCTCTATGCCAGCAAGAGAACATGACATCCTTGAACGTAAGACATGTGCTCTGAACTTCAGGACGTTAGAAGTGTTAAACATTATAAAAGATGTGACCTCTACTGGGCAGCTAGACGTTGTATGGGACGTTGCCAACAAAAAGGGCATAGGGTAAAAAAAAAAAAAAATGTCAATATTAATCTTGCAAAATTGACTGGGATTTTGAACTTGTTTTATTTGTTGTTTTTTTACAGAGACTGCTATAAATAAATCATCTTTTCCTTGCAGTTAAATATTCTTTTCACTCAATTCTCATGCAAAGTGAAAATCTGGTGCCTGCGCGCAACACACAACTTTCACTTACCAACTTACTTAGATTAGAAATTAATGCGTTTTGTTAACTGACACTTCTCAAATGAACAGAACGGCTTTAATTATGAACAATGGTCTGTCACTAAAGGCATACTCCGCATGCGTGGGCTCAACGAGTTTTATGAGTTGACTGAACATTTTTCTTTTTTTCTCCTCCATATGTTTTCTTTATTTTTATCATATCTCATATTTAGCTATTTCTCATTTTTAGGCGTAACGAGAGACAGTTAATTTCTCCATATAAACAAAAACAAAGGTACTTATAGGAAACAAAAAAAAAAAAAAAAAAAAAAAGGCCCCTACCCCATTTAAGCCCCCTCAGAACATTTTAATAATTATAAAGCTTACCTGATATTAAAGAACACCTAATTTTCATTATACATGATGAAACAAAATACAACAAAAACAACAACAAAAAGTTGATAAAAATCGTTAAAGCCATTTTTGAGATCATCGAAAAAAAGATAAAAATTGGAAAAAAATTATGAAATAAAGTGCCCCCCCTCCGTTTGACCAATTTTGATGAAATGTTGGCTATCACATCTTTGGCATATACATACATCAAATACCCAGTTTGATCAAAATCGTTAAAACCGTTTTGAGTAAATAAAAAAAACACGTGAAAATGATACAAAATGTATTAAGTAAAGTCCCCCCTCCGGTTGATCAATTTTGATGAAATTTTTACAGTCATATCTGGGGCATATAAATAGATCAAATACTCAGTTTAATCAAAATCGTTAGAGCCGTTTTTGAGAAAATCGAAAAAAACTTAAAAAGTTATTAATTAAAGTACCCTCTCCCTTTGAGCAATTTTGATGAAATTTTTGATGTCACATCGCGGGCATATACACTATATACACAATTTCATGTTCGCACGGTTTATAGTTTTTGAGCTAGTCTTTTCACATACACACACAGACAGACTATTTCGTGGGACTTGGTTATTTCGACTCAGGGGACCCCAAAACGTGTATTTCCGTTGAAAACTGGAAGTCGAATTTTTTCACGATCGCAATACTTTCCTTACTATATATTTCATATATATGTAAGTGAAAGTAAAAAGCAAAACAATTTCTTTTAAAAATATTTATTTACAATTCTCTGGGTACCTGTATATACTGGTTTCACCCAGAGAATTTCATTTTTGTAATCTATAAACTGAGACTTAATAGATCGATTTCGTAATAGGTCGATTTCATAAAAACCAATGTAAAGAACGAGGGTTTAAAGATTTAAGTAGTTGTTTAAATAATTTTCTTGAAATGAATTAATTAAATAATAAATAAAATAAATGTGCATTGACTTATACCTGTCGAGGAACTGCATCTGATTTAAGTCCTCGACGGTGGGATCTCTCTTATCATTGCCAAATACTTCATTTTGCTCTTGCCAAGCTCTTTCCTGCATGTCAGGCAAAGTTGCTAAAATATATATTGTGTTTGATAATGTAGAAGAAACAGTGTGACTGGACTGAAAAATATAAACAAAAATATTAGATAATAAATTTACTTGAATCTAAACTATCATCATTATAATAATTAATATAATGATGATAAATTATATTAAAGCTTCATTGACATCATTATGCATCACTGAAGCCTCTACCATAGAAGGTACCACAGGGTTCAGCTTTTCGAACATAGTAATAAGTGAAACAATGTAACACCAATATCCACATTGACATTGGCCCTTATATGTTTCAGAGCGTAGTTTTCATGTACACATAGATCCAAGGTGAATTCACAAAACAATGTACCAAAGAATGTAAGGAGGAATATAATTGCTGTCTATAGATCCTTCCACAGCATGTCCAAGCATTTGAAAAGCAAGATTCTTTCCCCAGCAGCAAACAGCTTAATATCTACAAGACTTGTTAAAAATAAAATACGGTAAGATGAGTCACCGAACATTACCGGCAGTAGTGCCTATCAACCTACTACATATTGCTAATAATAATAATAATAACTGTGTGGTGATCCACACATATAATTATTAGGTCATGTATTATATAAATATTATGTATATTGGTTGTTATTATATTATATGCATGAGGGCTATTATATAAATATTCTGTAAGTAGATATTAATGAGAGTGACTATATATTATTGTAAGTTAGGTGCCGAAATAGATAGTTGAATATTTGAGTTTATATAAAATGCTAAGTAATAACATAGGGCCAAACATTGTACCCTGAGCCCTCCTTATCGCCCCACTACAAGAAGGCCCTAGAGATCAGTTTAAGTTGGAAATTGCTGCCGTATAGACATATTGTGACCTAGCTCCGGCCAAAAAACCTCACTCCTTTTCCAAGGCTTGTATACATTAATTTTATATATTTCTCAATCTGTATATATGTATATATTACTACCAATAATAATCACTTCCACTGCGTAATTTTGTTTACTTTTGCTTATCCCAATTATTTAGATAATTAAGATCTAATTATCACAGTCAGCTAAGATAATTTTAGATTTTTGAAATACCTTTTTCATTATAATATTCATGAACTCTCACCTTAACAGGAGAGTTGAATACAAGTTTGATATCTTATTTTATTAAATATTAAAGAAACGGAAATCTTAATACATACTGTGATGAGCAATTCGGTCAGCTCGCCATATATTCTTTCTCTTGTTTTATTTTTGGTATGCCTTGCTGCCACTAGCACTGATAAAGGCCATTCTTATTAAAAAAAAAAGAAATTAAAATATAATCACTACAGCTTACATAGTGCATCAAAATATGATATTGTAATGAATTAATTAAAAATAAAAAAAACATGCATTTTGATTAACGAAGCAAATAGAAAAAGATTTAAAAATTATGACCCATGGAGGAGGTTATAAAAAAAGTGATAAGATGACTAATTAAGAAAAGAAATATGTTGTTATTATGAATATTATTATTATGTGTGTTGAAGTACGGTGAGTACTTCTGTTATTTATGATTAAATAATTCATTTATTCAGTGCCTAAATCACTTATCAATTGTATGTTCTATCTATATGTCGAACTACAATTTGTTTAAGGTAAAGATAGGGTACACACACACACACACACACACACACACACACACACACAGACACACACACACACACACACAGACCATTTTGCGGGATTTGGTTATTTGGACTCAGGGGACCCCAAAACGTGTATTTCCATTGAAAACCGGAAGTCGAAATTCTTCACGATCGCAATACTTCCACTTACTATATATTTCATATATAGGTAAGTGAAAGTAATAAAATATCTGGTGCTTGCTCGCAACACACAACTTTCACATACCAACTTACTTAGATTAGAAATTAATGCGTTTTGTTAATTGCCACTTCTCAATTGAACAGAACGGCTTTAATTATGAACAATGGTCTGTCACTAAAGGCGTACTCCGCATGCGTGGGCTCAACGAGTTTTATTAGTTGACTGAACATTTTTCTTTTTTCCTTGACATATATCAAATACCCAGTTTGATCAAAATCGTTAAAGCCTTTTTTGAGTAAATTAAAAAAACACGTGAAATTACGAAATTTTTAAGTAAAGTGCCCCCGGTAGTTGATCAATTTTGATGAAATTTTTAGTCGTATCTCGGGCAAATAAATAGAACAAATACTCAGTTTAATCAAAATCGTTAGAGCCGTTTTTGAGAAAATCGAAAAAAACTTAAAAAGTTATTAAATAAAGCACCCCCTCCCTTTGAGCAATTTTGATGAAATTTTTGCTATCACGTCGCAGGCCTATACATACACTAAATACCCAATTTCATGTTCGCATGGTTTATAGTTTTTGAGCTAGTCTGTTCACATACACACAGACACACACACAGACCGTTTCGCGGGACTTGGTTATTTTGACTCAGGGGACCCCAAAACATGTATTTCCGTTGAAAACCGGAAGTCGAAATTTTTCACGATCGCAATACTTCCACTTACTATACAGGGTGTTTTGGAATTGCACGGCACTATTTTAGGTACGTGTTCTCTAACACAAAGTAAACAAAAAAGTCATATTAACATGTATCTCAAACTCATTTATTAAACAGATGTCAAAGGTTAAAGATTTATTATTACTATTTATTTATTATTATTACAACATTTAGAGTAAATGTTCAAAGGCGCCTCGGTTTTGTTGAATGCAACATTCAGCACGACGAATCCATGCTTCTCTGGCTCTTCGTATAGCATCAGGATGGTGGTTGATAGTTACTGCGGCTTCCACGATCCGATTTCTTAGCTCTTCTTGCGTGTCAACTGCCGCAGAATAAACCATAGACTTCATACAGCCCCACACAAAATAATCTAATGGCGTTAAATCCGGAGATCGTGGTGGCCATTTAACAGGTCCGTTTCGACCGACCCATCGGTCTCCATAAGTTGCATTTAAATAATCAGTGACACTATGAGAAAAGTGAGCTGGAGCACCGTCATGCATAAACCACAGCCTTTGCCTAATGCCTAGCGGAATATCTTCTAGAATATCATGCAGATTATTTTGCAAAAAATGCAAGTAAGATATACCTGACAGCCTAGGTGGCAAAAAGAAGGGGCCGATGATTTTGTCGCTTAGAAGACCACACCAGACATTTAAAGAGAATGTATGTTGGTAATGTCCAACAGCAGTCGTATGAGGGTTTTCTTCGGCCCAAGTATGGGTATTTCGAAAATTAAGAATCCCGTTTCTTGTAAAGCAAGATTCATCAGTAACCAAAATGCAGTTCAGGAAGTTAGGATCTCGTGTGCATTGTCGAATTAACCACTGGGAGAAATTTCTGCGCTTGTTATAATCTTGTGGTAACAAATCTTGCCTACTTGATACGTGAAATGGATATAATTGTTGTTCGCGTAAAGTTCGCCATACGCTGGTAGAGGAAACATCGAAACGACGTGACAATCTTCTGGTACTAGTAGTAGGAGATAACTGAACAGCATCGAGTATTTCTTCTTCTACGTTTGCAGTTCGTCGAAATCGTTGTCGACCGGCGTTCACTCGTATAGGTTTTAGCGTACCATTATCCCTAAGACGTCTTTCAATGGCCTCAAACGTTTTACGATTTGGTATTCTTCGGTTAGGAAATTTTTCACGATATCTTCGAACAGCAGCAGCACCGTTTGTATGTACCTCGCCATAAGTTAAAAGCATGTCTGTTTGTTCATCAAAAGTGAATAAATTTGTGGTATCTCCCATGATAATCATAAATTGAACTGTGTCACAAGATTCACTCACACTAAAACACACAGAACTAGACAAACAGATGAGCAACTACTGTCATTGCTTATCGTTCATTTGTTTATCAGGTGATTAAAACCTTTTATTTAGTATGAAACACGTTAAACGTTGTACAGTCAGTCTTAATGCAGTAAATAAATAATAAATCTTTAACCTTTGATATCTGTTTAATAAATGAGTTTGAGATATATGTTAATATGAACTTTTTTGTTTATTTTGTGTTAGAGAACACGTACCTAAAATAGTGCCGTGCAATTCCGAAACACCCTGTATATTTCATATATAGATAAGTGAAACTAAAAATACAAATAATAATAATAGTTATTATAACCTACAAACTTTTTATGCTATTATTTATGCTAATTAATCTAAATACCAATTCTTATAACTTACGTTCTCTAAGTATAAAACTTGCACCCAGATAAAACTTGTCAAAAGTTTCTCATAACTTATCACTTATCGCTGCCAGAAGAAAGGCCGTTGGTATAATAGCTCTCTTTAGCTGATATGATTTCTAGAAGGGTCTTAGAAGTTCTAGAGCTTCTTAAAATGGTTTCTGCGTTGCTGGCGCAAAACCATTCTATGGCGAAAGCAAATTAAGTTGCCCGAACTAAACGTGCTTCACTCCTTATTTTTTGAAGCCTATGGCAAGTGTCCCTTTCGCGCCCCACCCCCACTCCGATCTGCCCTATTAAACGGTCTTCCTTCTGATGATGCATGAATTATGTGAAGAAATAAGGAAATTATCAAATTATGTAGCAAGAGTTTGGGACTCCCAAAATGGAGAACAAGCAATAACCAGAAGTCAGTAAAATATCTTCAATATGTCCTTTATATAGAACACTTGAGACTACTCTTCCTTTTTTAATCTGCTTCCTTTTGATCTGGACATCCATTTTTCTCCTAAATTTCCATTAAATAGAATATTAATAAACATTATATATGTTATGGAGAAGGCATGCACAATATATTTGATGGAAGGAGAAGGGACAGTAGGGACACGGCGATAGAGGAAGAAATGACACAGAGGTTAGTAAGTGATAGGATCGAGTTGAAGAGAACCTGGGAGAAGGCACGGTGGAGGATTGAGAAAAAAAAGAATAGAGTTGCAAAGGAGAAAACAAGAATACGTGACGTGACTGGAGAGTTCGAAATAGGGACCATAGGCTATCGGAAGTTAGGGACGAACAGGGAAAAGGAGGTGGCGAGGTATGAGGGGCCATTCAAGGTAATTGTGCTTCGCGAGCATAATGTAGTAACCATTTAAAGTATCAAAGATCCTAAGAAACGCAGAATGGTTCTCATTGAGCTACTGAAGTTCCCGGCTGCGGAACCCAGGCAAACACCGTAGTAATTAAGTAAATTACCTTTTATTTACTTACCTATAGGCTGTCTTTGTTTCTGTTTTTTTTTACACGGTCTTGTTTATGTTGATATCGTAGTTTGTAAGTTTATTCCTAATAAATGCGTTGTAAGTTTATTCCTAAAGTGCATTTATTATGTTTTACCTTAGTTTGTAAGTTTAGTCCTAAAGTAAATTTATTTTAAGTTTAAGTGGAGTTTACGAAGGTGCCCGTAAACTGGCAGGGGGGAGTTGTGTTGAAAGGATACACAATATATAACTTAATACTAGTCGTAGAATGTAAACAACCTAGAATGTATATATATAAAATTAAGTAAAGTCAGTCTTTGCTTGGTATCCGAGAGCGTTATTCTGTCTCCTCATTCCTTTTTCTTACGTTAGTTTGCCTGCGAACATAAGCTTTATACATATATTGTAATACATTTGGATAGGCACTAAAAACAGTCCTTAGTTTTGTTTGAACATTAGAGGTAATGTTTTAATTAATTAAACTAACCTTCTTATTAACTTAAAGTTGAGAATGTTTAAGAGTCTTCAGTTTTAGTAAGATGTAAATAGTAATCACCTCATCAATAATCTGTTTTTCTTTTGTAATGGAGAATTGCTTGTTCATATTAATGTAAATAATCACAAATAAAGGAAGAGTAGAGAGTAAATGTAAATAATCCTAAGTATGTAAATAAGCCTAGGAGATGTCGGCCCTATCTAATTCAGTGTGAGACGGCAGCGCTATCTAGAGAAGGTAGTCCTAACTTGTAGTCCAAATTGGGGTATAAATACCCCCACTGTTTTCCAGTCCAATCAGATCTTTACTTTACAAGTCGAGCGCGCTAGCCATCCCCCTATACCGACCTATAGTATAAGGTAATAAGGTAAATCAGCATCGTTCCATTAGTATTAATGGTTCGAATTTCACATTTTAATTCTGTTTTTCTGTTTTAGAGGGATCAGAAAAAAAAAAAAATCTGGTGCGTGCGCGCAACACACAACTTTCACTTACCAACTTACTTAGATTAGAAATTGACGTGTTTTGCTAATTATCATTTCCCAAAGTCACAGATTTTTCTAAATTCATATCTTATTTTTGTTAATCGTTAAAGCCGTTTTTAAGTAAATAAAAAAACCCGTGAAAATGATACAAAATTTATTAAGTAAAGTCCCCCCTCCCGTAGATCAATTTTGATGAAATTTTTACAGTCACATCTTGGGCATATATATACATCAAATACCAAGTTTGATCAAAATCGTTAAAACCGTTTTTGAGTAAATAAAAAAAACACGTGAAAATGATACAAAATTTATTAAGTAAAGTCCCCCCTCCCGTAGATCAATTTTGATGAAATTTTTACAGTCACATCTTGGGCATATAAATACCTCAAATACCAAGTTTGATCAAAATCGTTAAAACCGTTTTTGAGTAAATGAAAAAAACACGTGAAAATGATACAAAAATTATTAAGTAAAGTCCCCCCTCCCGTAGATCAATTTTGATGAAATTTTTACAGTCACATCTTGGGCATATAAATACATCAAATACCAAGTTTGATCAAAATCGTTAAAACCGTTTTCGAGTAAATAAAAAAAACACGTGAAAATGATACAAAATTTATTTAGTAAAGTCCCCCCTCCGGTTAATCAATTTTGATGAAATTTTTACAGTCATATTTCGGGCATATAAATCGATCAAATACTTAGTTTAATCAAAATCGTTAGAGCCGTTTTTGAGAAAATCGAAAAAAACCTAAAAAGTTATTAAGTAAAGTACCCCCTCCCTTTAAGTAATTTTGATGAAATTTATGCTGTCACATCGCGGGCATATACCTACACTAAATACCCAATTTCATGATCGCACGGCTTATAGTTTTTGAGCTAGTCTGTTCACACACAGACACACAGACACACACACACACACACACACACACACACACACACACACAGACCATTTCGCGGGACTTTGTTATTTCGACTCAGGGGGTCCCAAAACGTGTATTTCCGTTGAAAACCGGAAGTCGAAAATTTTCACGATCGCAATACTTCCACTTACTATATATTTCATATATAGGTAAGTGAAAGTAAAAAAAAAGTCCAATCAGACTTTGGTCATCTGCAATGTTGTAAGGTCTCCCAAGCTAGTGCCTGACATCTTCCTGGACTATTTCCCTGTTTATCGTCTTTTTATTTAAGAAACCTTCTCCTACATTCCTTTCTCCCATAACGGAGCAGTAATTAGGACTGGTGTCCTGGGTACTGCTTTGTGTAAAGGTCTTATGCAGCTGCCTTTGAGGGCTGGATGCACCGTTGAGGCTAGGAAGTCCTTAACTCGGCTGGAAGTCTTGCTTAGATAGCGTCCTGGTGCAACAAGGTCCATGCTTATCTCTTGGAAATAACTTTGTCTCACTGATGAAGAGTTAACAAGCCATAAACAATAAAAGTCTTTTAAACCTTTTTCCCTTACTCAGGTGCTTCTCCAGCAGTATATTACCTATTTAGTATATATACCTCTTTCCCTTCCACTTGGGCTATCCATGTGACATATTGGATCATTCTTAGTCTATCCGTAGTCGTAGCAACTAGCAGTAAAGATCTATCTTTATGTAATCTTTGTACTTTTGAGCAATAAAGTTTATTTTTTAAGTTCGCTATTTGGTCAGCACGTTAACTGGCGCCCAAACAGGGACTGCAAGCATCAACAAATCACTGTTCACTGTTCACCCACTCATCCGAGGTATCTTTAGTATCACTGCTTCTGGCCCACTCTACCCGAGGTACCAGAAGATTCTGACGAATTTGGAAGATTCATCTTAGGACATCACTCACCCGAGGTATCCTAAGTTGCAGTTCCTGTAGAACTTCACGGCTCTCCAATAGTAAGAATTTAAGATAAACTTTGTTGTATTTTTTTTTCATTAATTTTTTTGCTTTTTATTTTATTGTATTTAAGTTTTATTGCATTTTATATTACTTTGTTAAATTTAAATTTTTATGAATATCGACCCTGCGCTAAGTCGTATTACTGAACAAATTGATAAATTAAAAAAGATGGAATCATTTCAAATTAAAAATGCAGACTACGACCATTACCACAATTTTATGGTAATCCGCATAATTTATTAAAAAAATTTAAATGTTGTTAGGCAAGTTAAAACTATTGTTTGTGGTAGCAATAATATCTTTAAAGAATTAAATGAAAAAAGATTACTTAGTAAAGTCCCCGCGCGTTTAACTGCTGATGCAGATTATACAACATGCGAATTTGCAACAATCGACGAACTCCTCAATTATTTAGAAATAACTTTCCGCGATTCGAGATCTATTGAACAATTAACTTTTGAAATATTTAACACCAATATTAAAAATAAGGAATATCCTCTAGATTTTCTCCAGAGATTGGATAAGAACCGTACTTATCATCATCTAATCATTTCTCGGCACAGAATAGACAAAACTTATAACAGGGAAACTGTCATTGCTCATTTGGAAACCCAACTACTTTACCACTTCTTTACCAATATGCCTTTGCAAGTTAGAACCTACTTGATGACTAAAACTGAGAAACTTAAGAATTTAGATGATTTAAGGAACCTTATTCAAAATGAGAATCATCTCCTGTTTGACGATTTAATTTCATCCGGATCAATGAATCGAGCTGGTGATAAAACCGAACATTATCAAAAGAAAAAATCTAGTGCGTGCTCGCAACACACAACTTTCACTTACCAACTTACTTAGATTAGAAATTAATGCGTTTTGTTAATTGCCACTTCTGAATTGAACAGAACGGCTTAAATTATGAACAATGGTCTGTCATTAAAGGCGTCCTCGGGCTCAACGAGTTTTATAAGTTGACTGAATATTTTTCTTTTTTCCTCCTCCATATGTTTTCTTTATTTTTATCATATCTCATATTTAGCCATTTCTTATTTTTAGGTGGAACGAGAGATAGTTAATTTCTCCATATAAACAAAAACAAAGGTACTTTATAGGAAAACAAAAATGCCCCTTCCCCATTTAAGCCCCCTCAGAACATTTTAATAATGATAAAACTAACCCGATATTAAAGAATAACTAATTTTCATTAAACATGACGAATTTGATAAAAATCGTTAAAGCCGTTTTTGAGATAATCGATAAAAAAGGTAAAAATTGAAAAAAAAATTATGAAATAAAGTGCCACATCCGTTTGACCGATTTCGATGAAATATTGGCTATCACATCTTTGACATATACATGCATCAAATACCCAGTTTGATCAAAATCGTTATAACCGTTTTAGAGTAAATAAAAAGACACGTGGAAATGATACAAAATTTATTAAGTAAAGTCCCCCCTCCCGTAGATCAATTTTGATGAAATTTTTACAGTCATATCTCGGGCATATAAATACATCAAATACCAAGTTTGGTCAAAATCATTAAAACCGTTTTTGAGTAAATAAAAAAAACATGTGAAAATGATACAAAATTTATTAAGTAAAGTCCCCCCTCCGGTTGATCAATTTTGATGAAATTTTTACAGTCATATTTCGGGTATATAAATAGATCAAATACTAAGTTTAATCAAAATCGTTAGAGCCGTTTTTGAGAAAATCGAAAAAAACTTAAAAAATTATTAAATAAAGTACCCTCTCCCTTTGAGCAATTTTGATGAAATTTTTGATGTCACATCGCGGGCATATACACTATATACACAATTTCATGTTCGCACGGTTTATAGTTTTTGAGCTAGTCTTTTCACATACACACACACACAAACACACACACACACACACACACACACACACACACACACACACACACCATTTCGCGGGACTTGGTTATTTTGACTCAGGGGACCCCAAAACGTGTATTTCCGTTGAAAACCGGAAGTCGAAAATTTTCACGATCGCAATACTTCCACTTACTATATATTTCATATATAGGTAAGTGAAAGTAAAAATTTGATCACGTTATACATCATAAAAAACATTATAATAATTATCATAACAACGGACACTACAATAACCACCATTATAATCCTCACTATAATAATCACCAATACGATTATAACCCGAATTATAATCATCAAAATCATCACCAACCTAGAGAGATCCACAATCGGGAGTGGAATCCTCAAGATCAACGTAACTTTTTTAATAAACCTAATTCCGGACGATACAGGCAAAATAATCAAAAACAGTACCATAATAACTATCAGCGACCCTATAACGGCACAACAGGTCAAACGGTTTCTATGAGAAGTGCTAACTCTTAACCTCCAAAGAACCAGTTTTTGAAATCGAGAAAACACAGGAAGATCCCAGAGACATAAAAATAGGAGAACTCGAATCTCAACCCACTCATTTTTTAGGAAACCGCCAGAACGAAACGGACAATCCCTAGTATTAGAATTTCATACTATAAATTTTTATCAACTCCCTTAAGTGATCGACCATAATGATCGGAAATGGCTTATAGATACAGGTTCGAAAAGTAATTTTATTAATCCCGATACCATTCCAAAGGAGTTACCGCGAGTAAAAGAAAAATTTGTTGTTAAAACAGCAACAGGGGAAAAATATAGCGAAGAAGTTTTATACACCTATTGTGATACTACGTTTTTGAAAAATCCAGAAAAACTAAATTTTTTTATTTATAAGTTTAGTCCAAATTATGATTTATTAATCGGCAATCAAACCATGGACGATATGGATTCTAAAATTGAATTTAAAGATCGCCTAATCACAAAAAAATATAGTTCGTTTAAGTTTCACCTACGTGACGAAAACTGCGAAGTAAAATTAAAAGAAGGAGTTAATTCGATCCCAATAAACAAAGAAGGAATCTTTTATGTTGATTTAAAAACCGACGATATAGAAATCCCACCAGGTAAATACGAGAATAATTTAAACATAATTAGCAAAAATAATAAAACGTTAGAAATAAATTTCCATGATCTTCTTGGCGAAGAGGTTGAAGAAATCCACCCCGGTTCAGAAAACATTTCTGAACAGATTCCAAATTTAATCCGTGGAGATCATATGGCTCCTAAAGACAGAGAAACTATTCTATCTGTCTTTAGGAGCCATATGAAGTTGAGTTGAACTACTTTTTGCCCAACTCTGCATGGATGATATAATAATTTTTTCTGAAAATATGACGGATCACATGAAACATATTGGAACGGTTTTACAAAAACTTTAAAAACATAATTTAATAATACAGTTGGATAAAACGGAATTTTGTAAACGTGAATTATTATTGTTAGGTAATATCATATCGGAAAAAGGTATGCAACCTAACCGAGCTAAAATTTCAGCCATTATGGAAGCAAAACTTCCGAAAACCGAAAAGGAAATAAAAAGTTTTTTAGGAATAACCGGTTTTCACAGAAAAATGAATCCAAATTATGCGAAAATCGCATCTCCCCTAACTAAATCATTAAGAAAAGGGTTAACTATTAACCCATCTTCTTATAAAGAAGCGTTTGAAAAACTAAAAGAACTCATTAGTAGTAGCCCGGTCCTACAAGTACCAGATTTTTCCTAAGACTTCTATTTAACGACTGACGCCTCTAATGTCGCTGTCGGCGCAGTCCTCAGTCAAAAACATAATAACATCGCATTACCTGTTTGTTTTGCGTCCAGAACGCTTAATAAAGCCGAGCAAAATTATTCCACAATCGAAAAAGAATGTCTAGCCATAATTTGGGTGTGTAATCTCTTTAAGCCTTACTTGTATGGAAGGAAATTTCATAAATACACCGATCATAAACCCTTAGAATACATGAAAACATGCAAAACCCAAAACGCTAGGTTAATTAGATGGAAAATAATGTTAGAAGATTTCGATTTTGATATAAAACATATAGAAGGAAAAGCTAATAAAGTAGCCGACTTTCTATCGCGATTCCCAAACGAAAAACAGGAGTTAGTACACATATCCGAATCAGACGAAGAAAGCCTCGCGACTGTTCATTCTGATAACTCATCTTCCGAAAATAGAATAATGATTAACGAAGACAAGAGCAAACCCGTTAATATAGAAAAACACCAAATTATAGTTCAAAAAGGATTTTCGAACACGCTTAACACACAACCTTTTCAAACCAAACATAGGAGTGAAATATTTGTTTTAGGGTATGAGCACGAGGAAGATCTAGAAAATTCATTATTAGAGTTCGTAAAACCAAACACGACATACGGTATATATTGTTCGACTAAAAGCAAAATAGCATCGGAAATAGTCCTTTTTAAAAAAACATATTTTAACATAAGTGAACTATTTAGAACAAAATTTCAGACAAATAAATTAAAACGATATTTTAATTTTGTCACAGACATAACCGATAAAGACCAACAGGACGAACTAATCTCCGATTATCATATCAGTAAAACCCACTATAGGGCAGCGGAAGAAACTTTCGAGAAATTAAAAAATGAATACTACTGGCATAACATGCTAAGAAATATTAAATCTTGGATTTCGAATTGTGAAATTTGTCTACAAACGAAATATGACAGACACCCACCAAAACCTAAATTCAAATTAACCCCCACACCAATCAAACCATTCGAAGAAATACAAATGGACACAATACAATCAACGGCAAATATGTTCACTGCATCGTGGACGTTTTTTCAAAAAAGATGTTTACTTATCTGTCGGAAACAAACAATCAGAGAGACACAAAAGATGCTCTTGTGGCCTACTTGAATATCTTTCCAAAGCCAACCCTTGTAACCACGGATAACGGCCGTGAATTTGACAATTTAGTATTTAAAGACTTATTAAGATATCTAAACATTCAGAAGCATGAAACCACTACTCAAAATTCAAACTCGTTAGGAACACTAAACAGAGCAAGCTCCACTCTTTTGGAACAAATGAGAGTTTTACATTTACAACATCCGGATAAACCTTTCAAGGAAATTCTAAAATTAGCTGCAATAATTCCATTATTACTAAATTAAAACTAACGCCGAACGAAATAACCTTCGGTATTAATACAAATGCTTTTAAAGAACACCCATTCATTCAAGAACAGTTAGTCAACGACTATCATAAAAATTTGGAAATTATACATAAAGCAGTTAAAAACAAATTAGAAAAAATAAACAAAAATATATAAACAAAGCTAACGAAAAACAGAGATTGAGCATAAGTACGCGGCTAGCATATGAATTAAATAAAGATATAACTATCCTAAATCACTATAAATCCCAGATCACCTCTAATAACGTAATGTCCGACTTATCATTAGAAAAACTAAAGCATCACGATTTATTAGCCATCTTGACTTTGTCAAACGAAAAAATTAAAGACATTGAAGATTCAATAGAATATTGTATTAAAGGCGTACTGCACCCCAGTATTATTAAGCCAAATGAGTTTGCTAACATTTATAACAATCGATCTAACTTGCTAACAAAAGACACAGAATTAAATTGGCTCCTTGGCAAGAGCACATGCTCCATAAAAAATTCTGGCATTATATATTATTTCATTCAATTACCATTAAATACCACTGGAATCATGTCGTATCTGGTCGTATCACCTTATCCTTATATATACAATAATAAAACTTTCATAATGCAAATTGAAAAAACTATTATTATAAAAAACAATAGCAATATATATAAACCCACTAAGTGCCTTAGTTATAATTATGAATTATATTGTAAAGATTTAGAAATATTAGATAATAAGTGTATTAAAGAATTAGTTCGTAATAAACCTCTTGATAACTGTAAGTTATTAATTGTAAGATCAAACCCCATGGTTATGTACATCCCTGAAACAAGACAATATATAACATATTTAATTAAATCCATCGAGACTGAAAAAGAAGGTTTAATTCATAACAATAATTTATATTATCAACTTCTTTAATAAACTTAGAAAATAAGGAACGTTTTGTAAACAATACTAAATTATCTGTAGTTTATAACGATATTGTATACCTACCCTTTATTCCCGAGCATCTCCCTCAACAACAAATTGTAACAAACATAACTTTAGAAAAATTAGATGATATTAAGCTTGACCCCATAGAAATAGAACAATTAGAAGAATACGTTGTAAATAGTGATGATATTTGGAAATACGAGTATGTATTGACTTTTGTAACATTTTATTTATTATTCTTTCATATTTACACATATGTAAAATTTATCCCAAACGTTTGTAAAACCCAACAAAAAATTGAGAGCCCTTCCTCTCTGCAAACTTTCCAATTCTCAAATCCTATTGAGTACCTACCAGAATTTGATGGCAGGGCCATAGCATGGCATTCACTTATTCATAAAATTGGCCAAACTTAATGTGTTCAGGAGATTTCACACTCAAGGAGGGAGGAGTTAACGAGCCATAAACAATAAAAGTCTTTTAAACCTTTTTCCCTTACTCAGGTGCTTCTCCAGCAGTATAATCAGAAACCCCCTCCTCTTTCCCTTCCACTTGGGCTATCCATGTGACATATTGGATCATTCTTAGTCTATCCGTAGTCGTAGCAACTAGCAGTAAAGATCTATCTTTATGTACTCTTTGTACTTTTGAGCAATAAAGTTTATTTTTTAAGTTCGCTATTTGGTCAGCACGTTAACTTAGGACTGCGTAGCTCTGGCAGGATATTCCACTGAGGCTCTTACCCTCGCTCAGATAGCGCCCTAAAATGATTAAGTTCCATGCATATCTCTCCCCTTCTTCCCTTTCCCCGCACATATCTGTTCGATGAAATATCCACTTCCACACATCCGTTACTCTTTGGTGTCATCTACCGACCTCCGAAAGCTCCCTTTGATGAAACATTCGTATCCATCCTTTACAACTTGATCCCTTCATACTCCAACATTATTCTCTCCGGAGATCTTAACACCAATCTCCTGATACCTTCTCCTGACCAAGCCTATCTATCAAACCCCCTGTACTCCCTTAATTTATTAATAGTCCGTTACGACCAGACCCATCATACCCACTTGGCTTGAACTTTATGTCATCGATTCACCTAAAAAACTCCTCGCCTCATCACAGCATCCAGTTCCTTTTCTGTTTTCCCACGACCTAATACAAATATCCTATAACCTTCCCATCCCGCTCTTTTCCACAAAAACTGTATCCTTTCGAAAGCTTGACATCCTATCACCTGCAATCCTAGCGCCTGATCTTGAGATGATCCAATGGGACCTCGTATACACCTCAAACTCCATTGAATCTAGGGTAAATACCCTGACCTCTAAACTTCATACCATCCTAGATCGTCACGCTTCTCTTAAACTCAAGACATTTAAGCATCCTCCAGCACCCTGGCTAACCTATGATATAACCTATGATAAGGAATTCTATGAAACAAAGAGACGCGGCTATATGAAGATTTAAGTGCACCCGACTTTCTGAAGACTATACCTCCTTCAAGCTCCACCGAAATAGCATCCATTCCCTAATTTGCCGCACCAAATCCAACTACTTCCAGCAATCCTTATCCAGCATCCCCGACTCCAAAGCAATATGGGCAACTCTCCGTAAACTGTCCTTAGGTTAACCCACTCAAAACCAATCAATTCCTATTTCAGCCGATGCACTCAACTCCCACTTTGTCTCCATCACCTCCCATCCTCTCCAAACACCAACTCCGGATCTTTTTCCTTCTCCCTTTAACCCCAACAACTTTTTTTTCTACCATATTACTCCTGACGACCAGCTCAAATCTATTCGCAAATCCCAAACAAGTGATTTCGGACCAGATAACATCCCAGTTAAATTAATTAAAGCTTCACTTCCTTTCATTCTCCCTATCCTTTTTCAAATCTACAACTTTTCCCTGCAATGCGCCACTTTCCCCAATACCTGGAAAACTGCTCTTGTACGCCCATTGAAAAAACTTCCATTTCAGAAACCCTCAATGATTTCCGTCCCATCTCCCTATTATCCAACCTATCCAAACCTTTGGAACGTTTAGTTCAGGCACAACTATCCCACTATCTTGAGCGAAACAACCTTCTGAACCGTCTTCAGTCTGATTTCAGGCCTGACCATTCCACTCATTCCGCCCTCATTAAAATTTCTCAAGACCTCCACACAGCTATAGACCAAAAGAAACTCACCATACTTATTCTCCTCGACTTCACCTAAGCCTTTGACTCAGTGGACCACAATATCCTTCTAAGCAAACTTAAAAACTTCCATATGTCTTCTAATGCTCTTCTCTGGTTCTAATCTTTCCTCACCAATCGCTTCCAATACGTTGTAGTCCCCTACAAACCTCCGTCAAAGCCTCTGCCGTTGTCTATAGGCGCACCTCAGGGTTCCTCTTTATCCCTCACCCTTTTTTCTATCTATATTAATGACCTTCCATCCTCCATCCATCACTGTCAATACGATATGTATGGTATGCCGATGACGTCCAGATTTACCTCTCCTTTGACCCCGCTGATTCCTCCGACGCCATCCTAAAACAGGAAGACATCGACAGTATATGTGCTTGGGCAAACATAAACAACTCCCTCTGAAAGAGGAAAGCCATCTTGATTGGTTCTCCTTCTCTCCTCAAATCAACTCCTGTCGCTCCAAATCTAATCCTGAATAACTCCTCCATCACATTTCACATTTCCGTTAAAAACTTAGGCGTTACCTTCGATCAATACCTCTCTTGGAAACCACACATCTCACTAATTTACCGTCGAACCATCTCCACCTTGAAACAATTCAACCGTCTACGATATCTTCTCCCATTCAAAACCCGCCAACTCCTCGTCTCCTCTCTTATCTTCCCCTACTTTGACTACAGCTGTATGGTGTACGGCGGACTGTCTGGGGAATTCGAAGCTAATTTTAAACGCCTTATGAATGGTGCAATACGTTTTATCTTTGGGATCCCAAGAGATACGCATATAACCCTGTGCTATGCCGAGTTGAAGAGGCTCTACCTATCTTATCGCCGTCAGTATCTACTGGCTTCCTTCTTATACCAGGCCATGAGAACTCAACGACCCTCCCATATCCTCCATCCATCCCGCCCAAGCAGATCCCCTACGCCCGATCTCTATCCTCCACCCCACCGAACTGATACTTATGAAAAATCCTTCATTATGCAAGCCACTTCCCTCTGGAACTCTATCCCTTCCAATATCCGACATGCTCCCCCGACTTCCACTTTCAAATTCCTCTTCTTTGAGTTCCTATTTAACTCCCAATTCAGATAATGATCACTAACGGCTCTTTAGAAATAATTCTGGTTAATACAGCCCAGATACTATGTTATCTATTTATTCAAATTGTTTTTATTATACTATGCTGTATCCAAATATTTATGTCTTCTTTCCTCCTCTTATTTATTTTTTTTTCATTTTTTCTCAATTATTATATCTACAGATTACTTTGGCATGAAGCGACATGAAGGAATGCACTGTCGCTGTTTCTTTTTACTTTCACTTACCTATATATGAAATATATAGTAAGTGGAAGTATTGCGATCGTGAAAAAATTCGACTTCCGGTTTTCAACGGAAATACACGTTTTGGGGTCCCCTGAGTCGAAATGACCAAGTCCCGCGAAATGGTCTGTGTGTGTGTCTGTGTGTCTGTGTGTCTGTGTGTCCGTGTGTCTGTGTGTGTGTGTGTGTGTGTGTGAACAGACTAGCTCAAAAACTATAAACCGTGCGATCCTGAAATTGGGTATTTAGTGTATGTATATGTCCGCGATGTGACAGCATAAATTTCATCAAAATTACTTAAAGGGAGGGGGTACTTTACTTAATAACTTTTTAGGTTTTTTTCGATTTTCTCAAAAACGGCTCTAACGATTTTGATTAAACCGAGTATTTCATCTATTTATATGCCCGAGATATGACTGTAAAAATTTTATCAAAATTGATCAACCGGAGGGGGGACTTTACTTAATAAATTTTGTAACATTTTCACGTGTTTTTTTTATTTACTCTAAATCGGCTTTAACGATTATGATCAAACTGGGTATTTGATGTATGTATATGCCCGAGATATGACTGTTAAAATTTCATTAAAATTGATTAACCGGAGGGGGGACTTTACTTAATAAATTTTGTATCATTTTCACGGGTTTTTTTATTTACTCAAAAACGGCTTTAACGATTAACAAAAATAAGATATGGATGTAGAAAAATGTGTGACTTTGGGAAATTATATTTAATAAAACACGTCAATGTCTTATCTAAGTAAGTTGGTAAGTGAAAGTTGTGTGTTGCGCGCACGCACCAGATTTTTTTATTTTATTTTAGTTTTATATTATTCACATGGATATATGACATTGTATCTGTAAATATTTAATATCACATTCGGCCACACTGGTTAGATTCCTTTATTATGTATAATTAATTTATTCTAAAGGGACAACAGTCCCAGGATAATAAAATTATTTTTCATTTCATTTCATATCTCTTGGAGTCACCTTTTTCACTAGGGTAGCGTAGCTCTGGCGAGATATCCTTCCGAATATATCCTGGAATATTTATTATCGCTTAGATTGCGCCCAGGTGTAACAAAGTCCATGCTTATCCCTTGGGAAATAACTTTGTCTCATCCGTAGGGCAGCATAGCTTTGGCGAGATATTCCACTAAAAATAGTTCAGAGTTGATTGCACCCTTGTCTTATAGAGAGGTTTTTGAAAAGAGATTGATTTACCTAGCAACAAGAGTAATCAAAACACACATCAGTCATTCAAGACAATCAAGATATTACATTTTTGGCATCCCTTCTGGGGATTACAGTTAAAATAACCGACCTTTGGATTAGAAGAAATGGATAAATCACAAACAGAAGAGATCAACAAAGATGTGTAAAATCTAGAACAATCTGAAGAAGCTACCAGTAACATAGAAGAGACCATCGAAGAAAAGGGTGCTGCAGCTATCAAAAGTTATAACTTGAGACCTAGGAAGGAGAGCACTGGCAGAAAAAGAGCGAGGGAAGCAGACTACGAAGAAGAAGATAAAGAAGAGAAACACCTTAGAAGAACTAAAGACTGGATGCAGATGATTTTCTCAAAATTTACAAAACATATATCAGAAGAAATGAAAAAACAATCAGAAGAAATGAAAACAACAATCAGAAGATCTCAAGAGCCTATTGATAGAGGTCAAGGCTGAAATGACAGAATTAATAATGAAACAAAGGAATTCAAGAGCCAATCCATAGAGGGCAAGGCTGAAATGATAGAATTAATAATGAAACAATCAGAAGAATTCAAGAAGCATTCTATAGAAGTCAAGGCTGAAATGACAGAATTGATAACGAGAAAATTTAAAAACCAGTCCGATAAATTAGAAGAAAAATTAAAAATTGCAACCAATAACATGGATTTGATTAGAAAAGAAAAAAATACATCGAAGGGTTAAATGGTATCATTAAAACCCATAAAATAATATAGAAGCATTAAGGAATCGAGTGAATCAAATAGAAAAGATCACCTCTGGGACAGAATTACAACGCTCAACATAATACAGGCTGCTACAAACGGTTCACCGAATACAAATGTGTAAATGATAATATAATTCATATATTAAAGGCACTAAACTCTACATTAATCCAACAAAACAAAGGAACGGTCCAGAAGCCAATATTTTTACTTTCACTTACCTATATATGAAATATATAGTAAGTGGAAGTATTGCGATCGTGAAAATTTTCGACTTCCGGTTTTCAACGGAAATACACGTTTTGGGGTCCCCTGAGTCAAAATAACCAAGTCCCGCGAAATGGTCTGTGTGTGTGTCTGTGTGTCTGTGTGTCTGTGTCTGTGTGTGTGTACAGACTAGCTCAAAAACTATAAACCGTGCGAACCTGAAATTGGGTATTTAGAGTATGTATAAGCCCGCGATGTGACAGCAAAAATTTCATCAAATTTGCTCAAAGGGAGGGGGTACTTCATTTAATAACTTTTTAAGTTTTTTTCGATTTTCTCAAAAACGGCTCTAACGATTTTGATTAAACTGAGTATTTGATCTATTTATATGCCTGAAATATGACTGTAAACATTTCATCAAAATTGATCAACCGGAGGGAGGACTTTACTTAATAAATTTTGTATCATTTTCACGGGTTTTTTTATTTACTCAAAAACGGCTTTAACGATTAACAAAAATAAGATGTGAATGTAGAAAAATGTGTGACTTTGGGAAATGATATTTAGCAAAACACGTCAATTTCTAATCTAAGTAAGTTGGTAAATGAAAGTTGTGTGTTGCGCGCACGCACCAGATTTTTTTATTTTATTTTAGTTTTATATTATGCACATGTATATATGACATTGTATCTGTAAATATTTAATATCACATACGGCCACACTGGTTAGATTCCTTTATTATGTATAATTAATTTATTCTAAAGGGGACACACTATCCCATATCGGAAGCATTAGTACGGTGGCTGATGCACGAGACCAAGATAACTGACGTCGACACCTCCACTGAAGAATTTTTAATTAAGTTCTGAAAGGGAAAATATGATCCCATTTTCTGGGAAGAGTTGAATCATGGCAGTTATTGCTATTACACAAATATAATTCCACAGCAATATTTCTGCAACATGATACTAAGAGCTCGTGCCTGTGAGTACAAACTGGATGAAGAATTTATTTGTATTTCCTTGGTGAAACACTTTGGAAAAAATATTGAAGAAGTGATGTTATACCAAGGTATTAAGAATATAGATGGATTCCTTGAGTTGCTGAATAGTTTCGGGAAAGACAGGATCCTTAGAGATATAAAAATCCCACTAAGAATAGTTCAAAGTTGATTGCACCCCTATAGCCTTGTCTTATAGAGAGGTTTTTGAAAAGAGATTGATTTACAAAGCAACAAGAATAATCAAAACACACATCAGAGTCATTCAAGACATTACAATATGTATCTTGTATTGTATAATATATATATATATATATATATATATATATATATATATATATATATATATATATAATATATTATTATATATATATATATATATATATATATATATATATATTATTATATATATATATATATATATATATATATATATATTATATATATGTATATATTATATATTATTATATATATATATATGGGGCCGGGATGGCCGAGTGGACAAGGGCGCTTGCAATAGATAATCAAAGTTAAGCAACGTCCATCGTGGTCAGTACTTGGATGGGTGACCGCTCCATTCGGGTGACCGACCACCAATAAAAGCCACGCAGTCCAAGTCTACCCCCACCCCCGGGTATGTGAGGCCCGTCAGCCTACTGGAGGCGACTCACACCGACCGGGCGTAGGAGTGACGAACCTTCCCCGTGTATCTCATCGAGAATCGTGGTGTGGTTTTCCAGGATGTCAGTAACCGCCCGGAGGTTTGGTTCAGGGACGGTATGCTTCAGGGAAAGAAATATAGGTCCTCGGGGCCTGCTGACTCTGAGCTACCATAATCCTTGGACCTAGACCAGTTTGTCACTGTCCTTGAACCCGAGAGAGCTGACGCCATCGGTGGGAAGGACACTGCCAAATTGGCCCCAATGGGATTGGTTATGGAGCTATGGGCAGTCTGCCGCTGTGCCATGGTGACCATGGCTTGCAGCAACGTGAGGTTTGGGCTACCCCCTCCAGGCTGTCTGTACTCCCGCAAGCAAAACAAATGTCTGTAAGAAGATCACACTGCGCGGCCAAAGGTCTCATTAGGCCTAATGCGCCAACCAAAAAAAAAAAAAAAAAAAAAAAAAAAAAAAAAAAAAAAAATAAAAAAAAAAAAAAATATATATATATATATATATATATATATATATATATATATATATATATATATATATATATAATATATATATATATATATATATATATTATATATATTATACTATATATATTATATATATATATATATATATATATATATATATATATATATATATATATAGACGTACCAATTGAAGATGGGGAAATTGCACATATTATTAAAAATCTGGATAATAAAAAATCTACCGGTATAGATAGAATCAGTCCTACTATAGTCAAAAAAGTTTTCGAATATTTTCCTAAAATTACTTTTCGAAAGAATGGAGTTTCCAACAAACTGGAAAGAAGGTAAACTGCTTCTAATCCATAAAAACGATCATAGCTCACTCAGACCAATTAGTATCCTTCCTGTCATTGGAAAGATATTTGAAAAAGTTATAAAAAATAGACTTATGCATTTTCTATTGTCGAAACAAATAATTGACAAACGACAATTTGTATTTCGACCTCAAACTGGTACGGATGATGCGATACACGCACTGACTGAACACATAACCTCTGCCATAAATCATAAAAGTAATATGCTAGTAGTAAGTTTGGATATAAAGGCAGCATTTGATACCGCGTGGTGGCCGGCGATACTAACTAATTTAAAAAAGTAGGAATGCCCTAAAAATTTATTTCTACTGATTAAAAATTACTTAACTAATAGATCATTGTCAATTTATATTAACTACTATACGATCAACAAAAAATTATCAATAGGTACTCCACAAGGATCCTGCCTGTCACCTCTACTTTGGAATGTACTCTTGAATACTGTTTTCGAAACAGAATTACCAAATGACACAACAATTTTGGCTTATGCAGACGACATTTTAGTTTTGGTCAAACGAAATAACTTTGAAGAACTGGAATATATTACAAATACAATCTTAACACGACTTATGCGTTGGGCTAACAGTAGCAAACTTAAATTGAATACGGACAAATCAAAGTATATAATATTGTAACACTTAGGTGGGTTAAAGAATATTTATTTAACTGAAATATACAGTTATCACAATTCCAACGAATTATTACAACTTAAACAATTGAGTAGGTTACAAAATTGATAACTTTATCACACACAATCATATGACTTGAGCAACACAGTCAAGACACAGACTTCAACTAACTCATTCAGTCTCTGCCCCTTATATATATCGTAAATAGTGGGGCCTGGAATCTTCTAGAACAATGTCGGCAATTCTCCGTCATTCCGGAATGATCTGGACAAAAACAGTTCGTTCCAACCGGTTATTTTGTTCCAACATGCGGTCCGGGAGGTTACGCCATATGTTTTTTTTTTTTTATTTGCTTATCGATTTAACGTTACACTGCCCCCTCCTTAGAGACATTCCTCCTGGATGTCTTCTTTTCCATGCTTCTGCTCCCTAGGTCAAACGAAAGGTATCTTCCGTAATCCGCTGCACCTGTTCTTCTTCGTGGTTCCTTGCATATGGCGCCAAGCGATTATAATGGACGATTATAGGCCTTCCTTTGGGATACTTACAGACCCTGTAGATCACATCATTGATGCGCTTCTTTATCACGTAGGGTCCCTCCCAGTTCTTCAGCAACTTTGGGCAGAATCCTCGCTTTCTTCTTGGGTTATAGAGCCAAACGAGGTCTCCTTCTTGGTACCCGCCCTGATCGGCTTTACTATCGTAGTGTCTCTTCATCCGGTCGCTGGCCAAACGAAGATTCTTGCAAACTAGCTCGTGCGTGTATTCTATTCTCTTCTGGAGTCCGGATACATAGTCTTGCCCAGATAGGACCACCCCAGGTTTGCTGCCAAAAATGAGGTCACAAGGTAACCTCATCTCTCGACCGAAGAGAACTCTCGTAGGTGTCTGTCCAGAGGATTCATTAACTGCAGAGCGGTAGGCCATGAGGAAATATGGGATCTGACGGTCCCAATCTCGTTGATTGTCAGAGGTTACCTTGGAAAGGTACTTTATAATGGTTCGGTTCATCCGTTCTACCATTCCGTCAGACTGTGGATGGAGGGCGGTAGTCCTGGTCTTTCGAATCCCAAGCCTCTTGCAGACTTCCTGGAATAATGTGCTCTCGAAGTTCCTCCCCTGATCTGAATGCAGTTCAATTGGTACTCCGAAACGGGTGATGAACTCCTTCACCAAAACGTCGGCCAGGGTAACAGCCTCTTGGTTGGGGACAGCATATGCTTCCACCCACTTGGAAAAACAGTCCACGATTACAAAAACGTACTTATTTCCGGCTTCACCTTCTGGGAATGGTCCTAGTATGTCCATGGCTACCCTCTCGAAGGGGCTCCCCGCAATATACTGCTGCATCCGAGCACGGCGTTTGCGAGCTGGTCCGTTGCTTGCAGAGCAGGTGTTACATTTACGGCACCAGTCCCTGACATCCTCAGAGCAGTTCACCCAGTAGAACCTTTCGCGTACTTTCTGGAGTGTTTTCGTCACACCAAGGTGTCCACCTGACACTTCATCATGTAGCAGACGAAGTACCTCCGGCACGCAGGTCCTCGGTATCAGAAGCTGCTTCCTGGATAGGCTGCGTCTACATTCTCCACAACCCTCTTGAGCAAGCCATTTTCTATTACAAGGGAGTTCCACTGTGCCCAGTACGCCTTCAAAATAGGTGAGAATGGTGCTACCTCTTGCCAAGTTGGGCGGCGATTGGCTAGTTTCCAGTCCCGTATCATTTTCAACTCAGGATCATTTTCTTGCCTATCCCGGATTGTGTCAGGTGTCCATTCTTCACTCACTACTCCAACGGCGCAAAGGTTGGCCTCTTTCTGTTCGATTCGGCTACAATGGGAACAATTAGGCGGGCATGGTCTTCTAGACAGGGCAACTTCATTACGATGTCTTAAACCTGGTCTGTGTTCAATTTCAAAGTCATATTCCTGGAGTTTTTGTAGCCATATGGCAACTTGGCCCTCAGGATTCCTGAAATTTAGCAGCCACTTCAAGCTTGCATGGTCAGTCCTCAATAAAAACCTCGTACCATACAAGTATTTGTAGAAATGGTCAACGGACTTAACAACTGCCAGGAGTTCCCGCCTGGTTACGCAATAATTACGCTCAGGTTTTGATAGCGTCTCGCTGAAGTATCCGATAACCCATTCCTGTTCCTGGCCCTCCTGCAGTTGTGATAAAACCCCGCCAATGCCTTCTTCGCTGGCGTCTGTATCTAGGATGAATTTGCCTCCTGGAACTGGGTAGCCCAAGATTGGAGTCGAGGTCAACCGTTCCTTCAGGGCGTCAAATGCTTCTTGAAACTCGTTGTTCCAGCTGAAAGCTTTACCCTCTTCAGTCAATCGACTCAGAGGCTTCGCAATGTCTCCAAACTTCCGTACATACCGGCGGTAGTAGGAACAAAGGCCCAGGAAACTTCGAATCTGCTGCTTATTGACCGGGGTAGGCCATTGCTGGACTACCTGAATTTTTGCAGGGTCCACCGCAACTCATTCTCCACTGACGATGTGTCCTAAATAGGCTACCTTCGTTTGAAAAAGATGACACTTCTTTGCGTTCAACGTCAAATTGGCCGCTTTAAGCCTCTTGAAGACCTCTTCAAGATTTGACAGGTGTTCCTCAAACGTCCGGCCAACCACTATGACATCATCGAGGTACACGAGGCATATCTTCCAGGACAAACCTCTCAGAATGTTCTCCATTAGGCGTTCAAAGGTCGCAGGAGCGTTGCAGAGGCCGAATGGTAAAACCGTGAACTGCCATAGTCCTTACCCAGTGGTAAACGCAGTCTTTTCCTTGTCAGCAGGGTCCATTTCTACTTGCCAGTATCCACTTTTTAGGTCCAGAGTTGAAAACAGTCTGGATCCTGCTAAAGCGTCAAGGGCGTCATCGATCCTCGGCAATGGGTAGCTGTCTTTCTTCGTCACATCGTTAAGCTTCCGGTAATCGACGCAGAAGCGGGTCGTTCCATCCTTCTTCTTTACGAGCACTACCGGAGAGGCCCATGGACTATTCGACGGCTCCACCACTCCGTCTCTCACCATCTCTTGGAGAGCATTTTCAGCCTCTTCCTTCTTGACTTGTGGAAGTCGCCGCGCAGCTTGACGAATAGGGCGTGCATCACCAGTATCGATTCTATGACGCACCACGCTTGTTCTACCTGGCTTTCCGGATTCCGAGCCAAAGACAGCGCGATAGCGATTTACAAGGTCCTTGACTTTCTCCTTCTCCTCCTTGACAGCGACGGGTCAAGGCCTTCTAACATCCTTCGCAGATTTTCATTAGTTTGCTCCTTCTTTGTAGATGCCTGTAGTATCATGGAGGTCACAGGCTCTAAACTTCCCACCTTTGTGCCTTTCTTGACAGTAACTGGGTAGTCGTTGATATTGCAAAGAGGTATAGGAACCTTACCAGACGGTATTACGAGTGCCTTCCCAACAAGGATGCCTTTCCCCACCTCCTGGTCATGATTCCTTGGCTCAAGTAAGACAGGATGTTTAGGCTGATCCGTAGGGGTTGAAGAATCGAGACGAGCAGCTACGATAGTCTCACATCTTGCAGGAAGTTCCACGTCTTCACCTAAGGTGACTTCTAAGCTGGCCAATTCTCGATTATGCATAAAAAGTTCCTCCCCCCTAACATTTACTGCTTGCCGTTTTAGGTCTATTTGGAAACCACATGCGTTCATTATGTCCATTCCGAGAATCACTTCTTCTTCTATGTCAGCCACTAGAGCTGAGTGCGAGACACAGTTTGAGCCCAACTGTATCTTTACCTCTGCTTCTCCGAATACTTTGGCTACTTCTCCTGTAGCGGTCCTCAGTCGCCACCTGGAGGGCGACAGCCTTCTATCTCCAACTACATTCGGGCCGACGATGGTCTTCGTAGCACCGGTGTCTACCAACATGGTGTAACTCATGCCGTTGACGATGCCGTCCACATATAAACTACCGGTTCTGTGCCCCAAGGAGGCTACCACCACAAGGGGAGGGTCTTGAAGACGTCGTTGGGTCGATGTCGCCCTCCAGGAGTCGACCCATCTTAGTTTCCCTGGGATTTTGGTGCGTCAGTAGCGGCCTGTTTCTTGTAGGCACTCCTGACGTGTCCGAGTTCTCCGCATCCCCAACACCGTACTGGTCTCCTTCTCCGGGAATCAAGCGCCTTCACAACTTTTAAAAGCACCTCTTCCAAGTTGTTTGGGTTCGTCGATTCCTGTTGCCCCTCGCTGCAGTCGGTACTGTTTACGGCCCGGACTCTTGCATGGCTGCGAGAAGCTTCCGTTGCCGCTTCATATTCCAACGCTGTGGATAGAGCGTCTACTAGTAATTTAGGGCGCGTGAGACGTACAGCTCTCTAAAGCTCCAAGTCCCTTAATCCGTCAACGAATGCTTGGACTGCTAAGCATTCCAACAAAGTTTCTGGGGCTGTTGGATAAGCCAGTCTTACCATTCTTGCTACGTCCGCCTCGAACTTTTGAATAGTCTCGGCTGCCTTCTGCTTCCTGTTCTTCAACTGGGACTGGTATACCTGCTCGAGGTGGGCGTGGCCAAACCGCATCTCCAGCCGGCTAACTAATAGGTCAAAATCATAAGGGTCATTAGGGTTGAGGGTCTGGAGGACATCCAGAGCGTCGCCTCTGAGTGCCACCGTAAGGGCAACTGCCTTATCTCTAGGAGATCAACCATTAGCACTGGCCGCAGCATTGAATTGCTTCAGGTAATTCGACCAGGACGACTTACCATCAAAAGTCGGTGGCTTTATCCTGGCTCGGTTCTCCATAACTGCGGGCTCACGTACTTCCTGGTCCAATAATGTCTCTGAGCTGAGCTGATCCCTGACGACCACCTGGGCGCCTTTTTCAAGAGTTCTTTTCAATTTTTCAAGTTCCTCTTCAAACGCGGCAGCCCTTGCTTCATGTTGAGCCAACCTTTCATTCACATTGTTCATCTCACCCGACAAGTTACTCAGCTTATCATTCATTTCACCGGAGAGATTGGTCAACCTATCATTTAATCCGTTCATATCACCAGACAAGTTGACCAGTTTGTCATTTATATCACCAGACAGGTTGGTCAGCTTATTATTTATTTCCGCCGACTGGCTAGCTAATTTGTCATTTATTTTATTTATCTCAGCAGTCTGGCCGGCCAATTTGTCATTTAATTCGCCAGATAAATTTGAAAATTTATCATTGATTTCAACTGATTGGCTGGCCAATTTGTCCTTTAATTCCCCAGATAAATATGAAAATTTATCATTTATTTCAACTGACTGCCTTGCCAATTCGTCATTTATTTCACCGGACAAATTTGTCAATTTATTATTTATCTCTGCCGATTGACTTGTTAATTTATCATTTATTTCAGCAGACAAATTACTTATAGCGGCTTTAAAAGAGCTATCCTCAAACTCTACAGTTTCAGGATCTGTCCTGACTCAAGTAGTACTCACGTAAGCGGGCCAACAAGATCGCTTTTGTCCCTGTAGTGTCTAAATCCAGCTCTTCTAATTCTCTCCGCAGCTCCGTGACTTTAAGTTCTCCAATTCGTTTACGTGGCATTTTTTTTTTTCTTTATACCCCACACCTGACACCAGTTGTAACACTTAGGTGGGTTAAAGAATATGTATTTAACTGAAATATACAGTTATCACAATGCAAACGAATTATTACAACTTAAACAATTGAGCAGGTTACAAAATTGATAACTTTATCACACACAATCATATGACTTGAGCAACACAGTCAAGACACAGACTTCAACTAACTCATTCAGTCTCTGCCCCTTATATATATCGTAAATAGTGGGGCCTGGAATCTTCTAGAACAATGTCGGCAATTCTCCGTCATTCCGGAATGATCTAGACAAAAACAGTTCGTTCCAACCGGTTATTTTGTTCCAACATGCGGTCCGGGAGGTTACGCCTTATGTTTTTTTTTTATTTGCTTATCGATTTAACGTTACAATATTTTCTCGAAAAAGAGCAACACCCACCCTAAATATTATATTAAATTCCTCAGGACTGACACAACATGACGTTCTTAGATATCTTGGAATTTTGTTCGACAGAAAACTGAATTGGAACCGACATATCGATAATATATACAACCAGACCTTACAAACAATTAATAGACTAGCAATTGCAGCAAGAGTCAGGTGGGGCCTCGGGTCAGAGGTACTGAAGGTCATTTACGAAGCAGCCTTAATTCCAAAGATGTTATATGGCGTACATGTCTGGGTTCAGGCAATTGGAAGAAAAAGGAATTTAGACAAATTAAAGAGGCTTCAAAGGCTTATAGCCATAAAGGTGTGTTAAGGCTTCAGTACGCTCTCATATGAGGCGCCAGTTGTTCTTGCTGGGATGCTACCGATTAATATGATTATTGACAAGAAGTATGAATCATAAAAAATTAAAAAACTACATACTAACTACAAAAACATATCACATGACGAAATAGAACTAACAATTCACTACAGCAAATGGCTCCACCCTGCATCATACATACATGTACTTTCACACATATCTGTACAGAACCCTCTTGACATCACAGACATATACACGGACGGTAGCAAGGAGGAAGGTAACGTTGGCTGTGCTTGGGTTGGTTTAGACAAACAGAGAAACCCACTGGAAAAGCAGTATAAACTTGCGTCGTGGTGTTCAAACAACCAAGCTGAAAAACTAGCCGTCTTAAAAGCATTAGAATACCTTACTAAAGCTCCTTCTACAATCCATTCACACATAATTTTACATACAGACAACATGAACATATTTCATTCACTAAATAACATAAATATTCGCGACCCATTGACTGAAGAAATTAGACTGACCATCTTAAAATTGATAGAATACAATAAATCAGTACAGATAAAATGGGTGAAAGGGCACTCGGGGGTCGAGGGCAACGAAAGAGCCGACCAGTTAGCCAAAGAAGCGGCCAGTAGCGAGGTGTTGGTGCCCTCTTACAGCCAGGCTCCGATCTCCCATATAAAGGGCCTCATCACCAAAGAGTCGGTTGCGAGGTGGAACACAATCTGGAAAGCATCTACGAAATCACCAAGCCTACACAATTACATCCCACAAATAACACTAAACAATCATAAAATTCTACACAGCAAAGAACACAGAGTAACACAATTCCTAACTGAACACGGAAACACTAAATACTATTTAAAACGATTCAATATCATACAAACGGACACATGTGATGAAGATGGACAAACACACAATTTCAGACACATACTTTATAATTGCAGATTGTACGACAGACAAAGATACAAATTATTACAAAGTTTTGTGACCAAACATGGAAACTGGCCTGATACAGAGCACATACTTTTTACTAAATTTAAGACAGACTTACTGAAATTTATAAAAGACATTGATTTCGATTTACTGACAAGCAGCAGAAAGGCATCCTAAAACTTGTTGTGCCTATAAGTGATATTTATTTCCTATTTTAATTTTATTTAATTTTATTTTTTTTGTTTTTTATTTTCTTATTTATCATACTTTATTATTTCCTTATTTTTACTTCATCGTTTTCTCATACTTTATTATTCTCATACTTTATTATTATTTTGTTTTTTACTTTTTATTCTGTTATTAAATTTTACTCTGTGTATTAAATAGTAATTTAACAAACTTCTAATGTAAAAATCTGTAAAATTACAATATACCTTATAAAGGCATGGAGCATGTATTTAAACAAATAAATTGTCTCTCTATGGGGTTACCATAAAGGGAAAAAAAAATAATATATATATATATATATATATTATATATAAATATACATACATACACATTACAAAGCTACACTATAAAATATCAATCAAACATCTACACGAACATCCAAATATTCATTATAGCATATGTGAAGTAGTACCACTGACAGAAATTACCTGCAGGAGGGCACTTGTTCGAAAGTAACTTATTATTTGCCTTTTCCTCCATCTGAAAGACAATACAGATCATTTAATATAGAGAAGAATTATTTTTTATTTTCTGTCAACTTTTATGAAGAAGAAGAATATATTTTTTATTATTCATTTATGTCATATATTTTAAATTTGCTATCTGCAAACATTTTTTTGCAATGAGCAAATATGTGCTCTACACGTATGTGTGATACATTGGCGTTAGTTATTCCAATAAGTCTCTAGGCCACCACCACAACAACCATCGGGGTGGATTTGTGGTGGATTTAAGTGTTTCTGCTAGTGGGTTCATGTTGAAAGTTAGTCTTTGATGGCAGTTTTTGTAGTATAGTGTGGCTGTACCGATTACTGTTTGGATGTTAAGGTCCTTGTGTATTAAGTCATTAGTCACGAAGTACGGTGCATCCTCCTCAATACTTTTGATTGAAAGGATTGGATCCTTTGGATATTTGAGGGTTTTGCAGTGCCCCATTACTCTATCCCGTAGGCTCAAATGGCTCTAATGAGCATGTTGTATATTGGAAGTCTGTTGGTTAGGGATAATTTAGAGCGTCTGTCAAGCAGAGTTGGGCAAAAAGAAATTTTTATTTTTTACTTTCACTTACCAATATATGAAATATATAGTAAGTGGAAGTATTGCGATCGTGAAAATTTTCGACTTCCGGTTTTCAACGGAAATACACGTTTTGGGACCCCCTGAGTCGAAATAACCAAGTCCCGCGAAATGGTCTGTGTGTGTGTCTGTGTGTGTGTGTGTGTGTGTGTGTATGTGAACAGACTAGCTCAAAAACTATAAACCGTGGGAACCTGAAATTGGGTATTTAGTGTAGGTATATGCCCGCGATGTGACAGCAAAAATTTCATCAAAATTGCTCAAAGGGAGGGGGTACTTTATTTAATAACTTTTTACGTTTTTTTCGATTTTCTCAAAAACGGCTCTAACGATTTTGATTAAACTGAGTATTTGATCGATTTATATGCCCGAAATATGACTGTAAAAATTTCATCAAAATTGATTAACCGGAGGGGGGACTTTACTTAATAAATTTTGTACCATTTTCACATGTTTTTTTTATTTACTCAAAAACGGTTTTAACGATTTTGATCAAACTTGGTATTTGATGTATTTATTTAATTTAAAGTTGTTGAAAATGATATACTGTTAAAGTCTTTCATTATATTGCAGGAGCTGGCGAAGATACTTCCCATTTCTAACTTTAGGAATTCTTTTAAAAATAATTTTATTACTGCCAGATTTGTAAGATAAGTTGAGTTGGAATTCAATTTTTACTTTTACTTAAATATATGAGAAATATATAGTAAGGGAAAGTATTGAGACCGCGAAAAATTTTGACTTACGGTTATCAACGGAAATACTAGTTTTGGGGTCCGCTAAGTCCAAATAAGCAAATCCCGCGAAATGGTGTTTGTGTGAACAGACTAGCTCAAAAACGATAAACCTTACTTTGGGTATATATTTGCCCTTGATGTAACAGCAAAAAATTCATCAAAATTGATTAATGTTTAATGAGAATCAAATATTCTTTAAAATCAGGTAGGTTTTATCATCATAGAAATGTTATAGTTTTTTGTTATAGTTTTTATAGTTAAGAGTTGTTTTTACTTTCACTTACCTATATATGAAATATATAGTAAGTGGAAGTATTGCGATCGTGAAAAATTTCGACTGCCGGTTTTCAACGGAAATATACGTTTTGGGGTCCCCTGAGTCGAAATGACCAAGTCCCGCGAAATGGTCTGTGTGTGTGTGTGTGTGTGTGTGTGTGTGTGTGTGTGTGTGTGTGTGTGTGTGTGTGTGTGTGTGTGTGTGTGTGTGTGAACAGACTAGCTCAAAAACTATAAACCGTGCGATCCTGAAATTGGGTATTTAGTGTAGGTATATGCCCGCGATGTGACAGCATAAATATCATCAAAATTACTTAAAGGGAGGGGGTACTTTACTTAATAACTTTTTAGGTTTTTTTCGATTTTCTCAAAAACGGCTCTAACGATTTTGATTAAATTGAGTATTTAATGTACTAATATGCCCGAGATATGACTGTTAAAATTTCATCAAAATTAATTAACCGGAGGGGGGACTTTACTTAATAAATTTTGTATCATTTTCACGTGTTTTTTTTATTTACTCCAAAACGGCTTTAAATATTTTGATCAAACTGGGTATTTGATGTATGTATATGCCCGAGATATGACTGTTAAAATTTCATCAAAATTGATTAACCGGAGGGGGGACTTTACTTTATTAATTTTGTATCATTTTCACGTGTTTTTTTTATTAACTCCAAAACGGCTTTAAAGATTTTGATCAAACTGGGTATTTGATGTATTTATATGCAATGTATTTATAGTTCCACGAAATGGTCTCTGTGTGTGTGTGTGTGTGTGTGTGTGTGTGTGTGTGTGTGTGTGTGTGTGTGTGTGTGTGTGTGTGTGTGTGTGTGTGTGAGTGTGTGTGTGTGTGAATTTGTACAGACTAGCTCAAAAACTATAAACCGTGCGAACCTGAAATTTGGTATTTAGTGTATGTATATGCCCGCGATGTGACAGCAAAAATTTCATCGAAATTGGTCAAAGGGAGGGGGTACTTAATTTAAAAACGTTTTACGTTCTTTCGATTTTCTCAGATACGGCTCTAACGATTTTGATTAAACTGAGAATTTGATGTATTAATATGCCCGAGATATGACTGTAAAAATTTCATCAAAATTGATTAACCGGAGGGGGGACTTTACTTAATAAATTTTGTATCATTTTCACGTGTTTTTTTTTATTTACTCAAAAACGGCTTTAACGATTAACAAAAATAAGATATGAATGTAGGAAAATGTGTGAATTTGGGAAATGATATTTAGCAAAACACGTCAATTTCTAATCTAAGTAAGTTGGTAAGTGAAAGTTGTGTTGCGCGCACGCACCAGATTTTTTTTATTTTTTTATTTATTTATTGAAATTTACAACTGTATTTACAAAATACATCTAGTAAATAAGCTAACAATAAGAAAATAACATGTCATGAAATAGCATGATGAGACGTTACCCATTGGTAGCACTCAACTAGTGCACTTAGCTTAGAAGATCCCTAGGCCATCTTCTTTTCAGACGCCTAGGAGGATTGTCTGGAATAGAGGAGGAAGCGAGGCTGGAAACAAGAGGATTCAGGTTGGCCGGGAGTTTATTATGAAAGGACTGGTATCTTGATCGGGCCAAATCGGCGATATATGGAATATTAAGGTCTTTATGGATGAGTTTGTTTGTGACGAAGTAAGGAGCATTAAGGATTTTTCGAAGGATTTTGGATTGCAAGGATTGGATTCGAGAGGAATTTGATGGTTTAGTAGAGCCCCAAAGCTCGATTCCGTAAGTCCATATCGGTCTTATTACTGTCATATAAATTAGCCTTTTGTAATAGATTGGGAGTTTTGAACATTTGTCAAGTAAGTGTTGAAGTAGTCGGAAGCGACGAGCTGTTTCTTGTCGTTTCAGTCTTGTGTGGGGATTCCAAGTAAGGCGTTTGTCCAGGTGAAGTCCCAGGTAACGTATCTGGTCGACAGGGATAAGTGGACTGTTATTGAAGGATACTGTTGGGCAAGAGGTCATAGGTTTACGACGAAGGGTAAAAGTGATTTGATGGGATTTTTCGGGGTTGATTTTGATTCTCCATTTCTGACACCATTCTTCAAGGGTTGTGATGTGAGATTGGAGAGTTTGGGATGCAAGGTCTGGGTCATTATTAACTGCTAGCACAGCTGTGTCATCGGCGTATGTGGTGATAACAGTGTTGGGATGGGTTGGAATGTCAGCTGTATAAACTGTGTAGAGGATGGGACCGAGGATACTGCCTTGAGGAACACCAGCAGACTGAGAAAAGATGGATGAAAAGGTATTATTATGATTTACTTTGAATAGTCTGTCTGAGAGGTAGGAACGGATAATGAGAAAGTATGTAGGAGGAAGGAATTTACGGATTTTGTACAGCAATCCCGGGTGCCAAACTCGATCAAATGCTTGTTCTACATCGAGAAAGACTCCAGTACAGTACATTCCGCGCTCCAATGCAGACGAGACAACGTCAACTACACGATGGCATTGCTGGATCGAGGAGTGGGATGTTCGGAATCCAAACTGGTGATCTGGGATTATGTGGTTTAAGTCTAGGATGGGGTAAAGACGCTTGAGAATGAGTTTTTCAAGGATTTTACCCTTGATGGGTAATAGAGAAATAGGACGGTAAGAGGATGGGCATTCTGGTGGCTTCCTGGGTTTGGGAATCATTTCAACAACAGCTAGTTTCCATGGATCAGGGAAATATGTGGTTCGGAGTACAGCGTTATATATGTAGGTAAGGAATAATATAGCTTTTCTGGGGAGAAGCTTTAGGATTCGGGAGGTAATGAGATCGTGTCCAGGAGCTTTGCAGGAAGGTAATTTTTTGATGATGTTGGATACTTCTGATGGATGAAATGCTTTAGGTGGGAGGGTCAATTGGAGTGGAGTGTCCAATTCTGCTTCAATACATTCAAGGTGAGTAGGATTTAGGATATCAGGATGTGGATTAAAAGTTTTGAACAGGTGCTCGCCGAATAGTTGGGATTTTTCTTCGTCGGATCTTGTCCAGGTTTGGGATTCAGTGAGGAGTGGATGATTGCAGTCCTTAAATTAGGAGCTTTTTAGTGGTATTCCACAAGGATTTGTCCGTAGTACTGAGGTTTTCGGTGAAGTTATTTAAATTTTGAAGTTTTTTAGTTCTGATTTTAGTCTATTGGTAAGTTTATTATAGTACGATTTATCTGATGGGTATCTGGTCCTATGCCACTTCGACCTTGCTCTGCGTTTTTCTCTTAATAAGATACGAATGTGCTGTGGCAGGTTAGTATGTTGTGAGTTATTGATTTTATTGGGTGAGGTGTTATCGGTTATACTGCTTGAAATTGAGGTTGTAAGTTTTTCTATGGCATTATTTATATCTTGTTTTGTCTTGAGTGGAATGTTCAGATCTAGTTTTATTTCCAAATCATCTCGAAAATTGTCCCAGTCAACACGTCCAGTAATCAATGAAGGAGGGGAAGGTTTAGGAGCGAACTTTGAATGTAAATAAAGCAAAACTGGACTATGATCTGATGAAAGGTCATTTAGGGATTTTATTGAAGCTTGGGAGGGGGAAATCTGGGAGGAAATGAAGATATCAAGGATATCGGGACGCTTTTTGAGGGATGTGGGCCAATAGGCAGGACTCATGGGTGAGAGGACAGAATAACTATTGCTGGATGTGACTTGAGTAAGGATGTTACCTCGTGAGTTGGATGTTCTACAACCCCATCGTTGGTGTTTAGCATTGTAGTCTCCTCCAGCAAGGAAGCGCGGTCCGAGGGATTTAAATAAGGAATCAAGAAGATTAAAGCTGAGGGGATCACCAGGAGGACAGTATACAGCTGAGAAAGTTAGATGAAAAGGACGAGTTGGAATGGTTATTGAGGTTGATTGAATGGCATCAGTTGGAGTGGAAGGAATAAAAGAATGGGGTATGGATTTATGGATAAGGATGCAGGAACCGGCGTGGGAAGTGTTATCTGGGTGGTCTGATCTATAAGTGATGTAGTCCCGTATGTAAAAATGTGACCGTTGTGTGAAGTGAGTTTCAGTTAAGAGGGCAATGTCAATTTGGTTATTATGTAAAAATAGGTCAAGTTCGTCTCGGTGGTTATGTAGTCCGTTAGCATTCCAAAGAACGACAGCTAGGGGCTTTGTGCTCATCGTGGGAAATTAAACGGAATTTCAGAAAGGAGTCTGGTTAGGAGAGTGATCAGGGGTTTGATGGTATTTTGGAGCTCTAGTAGGAAGGTGGTAAGGATAGAGTTGATGTCGGTGGGATTTTGTTGTAGGTTAAATGGTTGCGGTGTGGAATTTGTATTGATGGCTGAGGGCTGGGACCGTCGTTGTGTAGGAGGAGGTGGGTTTGCTCTTAAAGGTACATCTGATTGGGGATTAGTTTGGATATTAGGACGTGGTGATGCAGGATGAGGATTTTCTGGTGGTAGTTTAACTCGTAAAGGTAATTGATAGGTAGGGATTGGCTTACGTTGAGACTGAGGATTGGAGGTCTTGGGCTTGGATTGGGAAGTCCTAGGCGCCTGATGATGAGTCTGTTGGTTTGATGATTTGGTGATGTGACTGTTGATGGCGTTTGATTTCTATAAGTCGTGCTGAGGCTGGTCCGTAGCTGCAGGAATAGGTGGAGGAGGTGGTGCTTGTTGACTGAGACGAGAACTTGTCGGTAGTTCCGGAAATGTTTCAAGATTCTCAATTTCTGGAACCTTTTCAAAGTTTTGCAGACCTTGATTCCTTAGTGAATTGTTAAGGGCTCTCTGCTTATAAAGCTTTTTATATACTATGCAGCATTTGTAGTTTGCCGGGTGTTCTTCACCACAAAGAGCACATTTGGGTGGCTGATCTAGCGGCTTTTGGCAAGTCTCTGATGCATGAGGGCCGGCACATTTAACGCACCTGGCTTGGTGATGGCAATAAGCTTTAGTGTGTCCTAAGTTTTGACATTTATTGCACTGAACTATTAAAGGTTTCTGCCTTGGTTGCTCGAATCTAACAGTTGAATATACCAGCCTGTTAACTTGGAATATTTCAGAATTATTTCGGGCTGGCTCTAGGTCCACAAAAAACAATGGTAGTGGATATTTGTCTATAGGGTGCAGAACGGAGGAAATATGCCTCACATTGTGCCCTATTTCCTCTAATCCACTTTTGATGATAGAGGTGGGAGTAGATGAGTGGAGACCTCTCAATACCACTCTGTATGCCTTTTCTTCTGGTAACTGATAACAGTGAAAATCGTAATTATTGGCAGAAAGATGGCTTATTAGTTTCTTGTAGTTTTCTTTAGAGTTGGTATTTATTTTTATATCATTTACTCTGGCAAAACACCTAAAATTTGGTTGTCCAATCAATCCAGCTATTTCTTCACCGAAGGACATAAAATTATCGATTTTAGTGACAAAAATTGGCGGTGGTTCCGGATCTGAAATACCTTGAGGCTCCGGAGTTTTGTTTGATGGGTTGCTCTTGGTATTAGAATTATTACTGCTTGAGTTATTTGATGGTGTAGGTTTCGATTCATTGGCTGCAGTGGTTTTACTGCGAGTTACTGTTTGCGAGTTATTTTTCTCACGTGACTGCTTCGCTTTGGCCGCCTTAGATTTTTTCTTATTGGGTGATTTGCCCGCCGACCCGGGGGCGGAGTTACGCTGACGTTTTTGGAGCGTACGTCTTTTTAAATACTGCGAGTCCGTCTCGCTGACTTCAGAATATTGGGTTTCTTCTTCCGTTTCCTCACCAGAGGAGTGTTCGTCCAAATCCATATTTGACATATTAAATTAATAATGTAAAAGAAAAAGAAAAATACCTATTTATAATTTAACTAATTGTTAAATGAGAGAAAAAAAAAATACTATAGGTACTATATACAAATTCCTTAAAACCAAACTATATACAATTAATAAATTAAACATTTCTGAACATTTTAATAATAAACTAAAGAGTCTATTGAAGAAGAAAAAAAAAAAAAAAAAAAAAAAGAAGTAAATTAAAGTAAAAGAAAGAGAGAGAGAAAAAAAAAAAAAAAGATATCTTATAATGTTTTGGATTCGAACTCGAGACGGCCGAAGGGAGTCTGTTAGTACACAAGCCCACGCCTCGTATTAACATAACTACGATAAGACCCGCTAGGGGGAATTACCGTCACCAAGATAGCTAGGCTGATGTACGTAATTCACAAGTTTATAATATTTATAATAGTCACTCACCTCACTATTTGTGATTGAAAAAATGTTCAACTGTTTATAAAGTCACTGTTAACTGAATTTTAAAACACAATTCGCAGTAATAACCAGTTGACAAGGGAAAAATTACAGAGCGATGAAAACATAGAACTGCAGTTGCAGCCATGACACTTGGTACTTAAAAAGAAGTTGAACTACAAATTACAAAACTACTGACACAGTAGTTGGGAAGTTGTTGAAACTACAACTACTTTTGTAATTTGTAGTTGGTGGACCACAACTACAACTATTGTAGTTTCAAAAAAGTAGTTGCATATTTACATCTAAAACTAGTAGTTGCAACTGCAATTATGGGCCTGCAACTACAACTACTTTTATTGATAACGAGTAATTATCGATATCTTGGATTAATCGATAAGGAGTATATCAAATGCAATGCAGCTAATATATAAAACATGGGATTGATCGAGAGCCTTAGATTAAAAAATCTGGTGCGTGCGCGCAACACAAAACTTTCATTTACCAACTTATTTAGATTAGAAATTGACGTGTTTTGTTAATTGCCACTTCACAAAGTCACAAATCTTTCCACATTCATTTCATATTTTTTCCTTTTATGAGTAATTTAAAACACACGTGAAAAGGATAAAAAATTTATTAAGTAAAGTACCCCCTCCATTTGATCAATGTTGATGAAATTTTTACAGTCATATCTCGGGCATATTAATACATCAAATACTCAGTTTGATCAAAATCGTGAAAACCGTTTTTGAGTAAATAAAAATAACACGTGAAAATGAGACAACATTTATTCAGTAAAGTGCCCCCTCAAATTGATCAATTTTGATAAAATTTTTACTGTCACATCGCGGGCACATACATATACTAAATACCAAGTTTGATTGAAATCATTAAAGCCGTTTTTGGGTAAATGAAAAAAACACATAAAAGTAGAACACAATTTACTAAGTAAAGTACCCCCTCCGGTTGATCAATTTTGATGAAATTTTTACAGTCGTATCTTGGGCATATAAATAGATCAAATACTCAGTTTAATCAAAATCGTTAGAGCCGTTTTTGAGAAAATCGAAAAATACTTAAAAAGTTATTAAATAAAGTACCCCCTCCCTTTGAGCAATTTTGATGAAATTTTTGCTGTCACATCGCGGGCATATACATACACTAAATACCCAATTTCAGGTTCGCACGGTTTATAGTTTTTGAGCTAGTATGTTCACACACACACACACAGACCATTTCGCGGGACTTGGTTAATTGGACTCAGGGGACCCCAAAACGTGTATTTCCGTTGAAAACCGGAAGTCGAAATTTTTCACGATCGCAATACTTCCACTTACTATTTATTTCATATATAGGTAAGTGAAAGTAAAAAAATAATTGACTGCCGGAAATCACGGAAAAAATTTGTATTACGTATATGTATTGTAAATACTATTTTTAAAACAGATTATCAACCATAATGTAACTTTTAAAATTTAATAAAACACATGGCCTAACGTAGGTTCTCCCTGAAACAGGTTATCACACTGAGCGGTGGAAAACTGTATATATGTTACAATATAGTATTATATTCTTTATGTACACATTGCAGGCGGGTGTTATCAACAGGGAGAAGATGTCATTTTCGACGAAGGAAAAAAAAAAAAAAAAAAAAAACTTTCAGTACGATTTCACACTATCATTATCAATGAAATTTATTCCATATATACTAAAGGGGTCTTTAAATATCAACACATTTAAAAAGACATTCTATATTTCCATTTCCAACAATAAGCTCAACTAGGAAAAAAAACAAACAAAAAAAAACGAACTTTCAGTTCGATTTCACACTATGCATTATCAATGAAATTGACTTTTTCAGAGGAGGGTAAGAGTATAATTATTCAATTAAATAAATATTCCTACATATCTAATGACGTAGGGGCAGTTAAATATTTGATTTTGGTAAGATACGTCGTTGTTTCGAAATAATATATAGGTGATTATACAGAAGTTGGGAAACATGAATATATTTCCTATTTAAGTAATATTTCATTATATTACAAAAGGGTTATGTCATCTAGTTCAAAAATGATCACTGATTATAGGTAAAAAAATCGCATTTTGCGGCTAAATGATTAGCATACAATTTTTTATATGCAAACGAAATCGAACTTTTCTTCTTATAACTCAAACACTAGTCATCTTCAGGAAAATTTTACTATTTTCGAGCATCATCATTTCAGTTTAAAATGAAATGAGTGAGTTGCTCAAAGTCAAAATCGGTTAAATTGTTGCGCCAAAACCGATTAACAATCAACGACAATTTGTGCCAATAATTATCAATAATTCTAGCGGAAACAGGGATTATGCTCATGTTCCAACGCCCGCTATTGGGCTACTCCATTTTTAAAACTTTACATATAAATGTTCTAAAAATACGAATTCTCAAGAAAACGAGCTTAATTAGCGAAAAGAAAAATTAGTTCTTTCGTGTGTAGAGAAGCTAATCAAAACGTGAAATTATTGTTTAAGCTTAGTAGAATAAAATCCTCAAACAGAGGATAACATCGACAGTAGACCACCAAATCCTGACCATAACTCTTTCGTGCAAGATGGGTTTTAGCCTTATTGTCTCATATAAGATTTGTCATCACACATCACCAAGCGATTAAGAAATGGATCGTTTTTATTGTATGTCGAAAACTTGACAAATTGCTTAACGGCTATGTTTTGGAGGGGGTTTAAAGAGACGTTGTCAACCGTAGAATGGTCCTTACGACTTCCTTGTCTCTCAAGACAAAATCTCTAGAGTGAAACTTTAGGAAGCAATGCTACGCAATACATTCTTTAATGCCCCCCCTCTCCCCCCTATTTCATTCGGTAAGACAACGAGGTGGACCAGGGCCTAGGCTGTAGTGAAGGCTAGGTTTCGGCTATGAAGACAATTCCTTGTGGTATTGAATAAAGTTTGTTTGGAATGAGAGTGATGAGTCGGCGTTCAGAAAACATGAATCCATCAAAAAATTTAATATTATTAAAATATTTTGCTAAAATAATGGAGATGACCGATTAAATCACACATTAAACCAATTCTATTGGGGTCATTGATTAAAGAATTTCTCATATTTTCCAATGGACCAAGAACAACTTACTTAATATAAGCTATGTCATAAAATGTACTTAATGAATGTAAGCAGTAATGCTACCTATGTGAATACAAAGTAAAATATAGTTTAGGATTGGAACAACTTAAAAACAGAGGTTAATAACACTTATATAGATGTTTTCAAATCGCTTACTTCAAGAACAAGAAAAAAAAGTAAATTAGAAAGTGTATAATTTATGATCCATATTATCTATTATAAATAATGGAATGACCCTAACAAATACAAAGTGTCGGGTTAGTCTTCAAAATCATATATACCGAGAATTCGATGTCTCGAATGGCCTCAGGCAAGGAGACCCATTGTCACCTGCATTGTTTAACCTTAGTTTAGAATTGGCAGTAAGAGCCATTAGGACAAACCCAGGTGGAACAATCATGAATAGACTGACACACCAAATGGCCTATGCAGACGATATAGTCATAACAGGAAGAACACTAGCATCGATGGCTAGCGCCTACGAAGAACTTCAGGAATCTTCCAAGAAACTCGGATTGCAGATAAATGAACAAAAGACCAAATATATGAGATCTTCGCGAAAGGCAGATCACCGTGAGGGACAAAAGGTAGAAATATGTGGACAAAGCTTTGAAGAGGTCGACAAATTTAAATACCTAGGATCTGTACTCACAAATAAAAATGACATAAAAGAAGAAATAAAGGCGAGATTGGCTTCAGGTAGTAGGTGTTTGTATGCGCTCTAAAGATTGCTCCGTTCCCGAAATATCTCACGGAAGGCCAAGATAAACATATACTGCACAATCGTTAGGCCAACTGTGACATATGGCTGCGAGGCGTGGGTATTGACTAAAGAAAACGAACAATTCATTAGGATTTGGGAAAGAAAGGCTCTCCGCATTAATTTTGTTAATTGTTTTAATAAACATTTATGTTCGACAAATGTATCTATTTCTTTTTTTTATTCACTCTGGTTCCTGAGGTAAACGATATGTAAACAGTCATCGGAAAAAAGATTAAAATTCCCTACGAAGTTGTATCAATCCTCTGATACATTTTCTTCTATTCACATAGTAGTTAAATCACTCTCTTCCGATCGTATTTTAAGTACGTTGTTATTTTTCCCTTGAAAGTGATTTTGTCGTAAAAATCTTTTATAAATGATTCCAACAGAATATGTTTTATTTGCGTCAAGCTTTGCAATCAAAAATAGAATAAAAAGATCAGCAGGTTTGTGATACAAACCTAGTACGAATACTTTAGGTTTACTCAAAAGCATATACATATATTGGATGATTGAAATAGTGTTGATTTATGCGTGGAACCTCAGTGATATTTTTGCCTAACACAAAACTTTTACTTCTCGAAACTAAAAGAAAAACCAAGTCTTAAATACTCATTATAACATCCTTACGGACCTGAGAATAATAAAAAATATGACACCTGTTTCAGCTTTCTAGCTCAAATTTATTTTTGAATTTTACCCAAAAACTGTTTTAAAAACACACCTTTTCTTTGTTTTAATTCTTCAAAACTTTGTTTTTCAGAAACAGTACGTACGAAAAATCTAAAATTTCTTATTTTTCCTTACATTCATGAATGCAAAAAATAACCGAAAAATTATTAAAATAAAAAATCTAAGGGTTCAGACCCTCGTTGATTTGATAGGGAAAGACTATATATATATATATATATATATATATATATATATATATATATATATATATATATATATAAGAAAGGCATCATTTCCACAGGTGAAACATTTTATCTATTGCAACCTAGTCCTTCTCGTTGTCATGCTCCTTACTTAATGAATTTTATGGTTGGGGGACTATCAATGAGTACATTTTGCGGCGGGGGTTCCTGAAATTTCGCTCTTGAGATTTGGACTGCGACAAGGAAGGCCTTGGCGGCGATTCCGTTGTTGACCCCGACCAGCTGAGGTCCAATACTGGATAAAGACCTACGTTGGGTGAGTCTCATCAATTAAACGAATACCAAAAAAATCGCCGCTATGCACTCTGTTCCATGCTTTTGTTAATTAATAAAAACGACCCATTTCTCGATCGCATTATGATGTTATGCGCAACAAAAGGCGTTGTAGTCAAAAGCTGGCTAGCAAAGCAGCATTACCTTCAAAGTGATACTGCCTAAGAAAAAAAGTGGGAGGAATGTGCTATTATAATTGGCAGGAAAAATTCTAAGTCATAAACATATAAGAGGCGGTATAGCACCTGCCTGCAATTGTTCTTGTATATCATAAAATTTAAAAAAATATAGGAAGAGTATAGGTTCCCCCCGTTCAGTTCAGTGTGATGACCTGTCTCGGGAAAAATATAATTCTGCGTTTGCCAAGTGTTTTATTTAAAAGTAAAAGTTTATTTTATATTTTAAATGGGAATTTATTTAATTTTGAATGATAATATGTTTTTAAATAGTAAGTAATAGGTACAATTTTTTTTTTCATGATTCTCATGCAGTCAATTACTTTTTTATTCTTTGGTTCTTAATCAATCCTCGTGTTTCATATATTAGCTGAATTGCATTTGAAATACTTGACATCGATTTATATTTGATATCGATTAAAACTCCATTAACAATAAAAGTAGTTGTAGTTTTAGGTCTAAAATTACAACTACAACTACTAGTTGTAGTTGTAAAAATGCAACTACTTTTTTCAAACTACAGTAGTTGTAGTTGTGGTCAGCCAACTACAAATTACAAAAGTAGTTGTAGTTGCTACTATTTTCCAACTATTTTTACTGTAACATTTTACTGTATATGTAGTTCTGTAATTTGTAGTTGAACTACTTTTTGCCCAACTCTGCTATAAATACGCTTTTTAATTCATTCATTTTTACTCTCCATCTTTTTGCCCAGTCCGAAATATCGTCTAGATGATTTTGGAGAGTCGATGCGTGTTTGACTCTGGGTTTTTGTGGGATGTGAGGAGTGCAGTGTCGTCAGCAAATGTAGCTAGTAAAGTGTGTTTGTGTTCGGGTAAGTCTGCAGTTTACTCATTGAAAAGAAAAGGCCCAAGTACGATGACCTGTGGAACTCATGCTCTAATACTTTGTATGGTTGATAATTCGTTACAACATTAAAATTGCAAATTAATTTTGAATGTATCATATACTATTATATATTTACCAATTTCCTAAGTCCATTCACTGTCTTTCCAAAGACAGAATTTAATATCGGTTCTAGGAAGAAATATAGACGTCTGATTGAAATTCCGTTGGCACCAAAGTATGATCCAAGGGTGTTCATCCTGGAAGAATGTAATTGATACATCTGTTAAAGAATTAAGTTCTTATTAATAGTTCTGACTACTAGTTTATTTATTAATTAACCATATGTTTTTATAAATACGGTTGTTATAATGGAGGTTACCTTTTTTCACGAATACATTTCAAATAATGTTAGATTATTAATTAGTATAAGAATACTTCAGCGGCGACGAGTTTCAAGAATCCACTATGCCATCAAAAGGAGTGATAAAACTTGAGAATGAGAAAGACATTGTTGTGAATCAAGTAAGGCAAATATTTTCGTCTATTGAGAAAGGCATGAGGACAAAAGCTGAGGTAGAGCGGAAGCTGACCCGTTTGGAAACCCTCAGTGAACAGTTGAGCAACATACTGACAGACCTGCAGCGTGCATCAGATAACTTTGATGACCTGAGAGGCACCGTCGAAGATGAAGTGGACATAGCACTCGCTACCCAGCTCACCATGAAGGCGGACTTCGAGAAGGCAGAGCAGCCTACACATCCGGTAGGGGCTCCCAATTCTTAACAAGAAGGCGTGAGTACACATTTCACCCCTTTGCAAGGTAATGAAAACATTACTAATTTTATAAGGAGATTAGAAACTCATGTGGTTCTGAGGGGCATTACTGATGATTCTGTTAAACCCTACACGCTCATGAGTGGGCTACCACCAGACGTACACCAAAAGGTGTATGATTTATGCTCTCCAGACAAAAATTCCTCTCACGTACGCAAGAGCCTAATGAGAGTGCGAATGATTTTGCCTCGGAGTTAAAACGTCTTTCAGCTGATTGCAATTTTAATTGTGAGTGTGGTAGCAGATTTATTTCTTTCTGTTCAGTTTGTCCGAGGTCTGAGAGAAGATTATATTAAGACAAAACTATTGCAGGAGAGGGATAAACATTCTTTGAAGGAAATTATAAATAACGCCTAGTTATTAGAATTATCTTTAAGTTATTCTAAGGTCTTGACTCAACCTAAATTGAACTACTTTTTGCCCAACTCTGCTATAAATACGCTTTTTAATTCATTCATTTTTACTCTCCATCTTAGAATTAAATACTTATAAATTAATAAAATCAGAGGTTAAAAGTAAATCATCTGTTCTATTAAACAGAAGGATGTGGTGGCAAGTTCACACTTAGCTAATCAGTGTCAGCTTAAAAACACAGAATGCAGTTGCTGTAAGAAAACAGGGCATTTAGCTATGGTTTGTAGGTCAAGGGGGAAAGTTCAATAGCAGGTTGAAGAGTGCCATTCTGATAGTGAATCTTATTCTGAGATAAATAAAATTCTATGCAGTTCAAACGACAAAATAGAGTTGAATCTTAAAATAGAAAATACTCATCACTATGGAATTAGACACAGGTGCTGCATTATCGGCTATTTCATATAAACAGTTTAAAAGAATGGAGCTTAAAAATAGAATACTTAAAACTGATACACAAATGAAAACTTATACTGGGGAAGTAATTAAAACAAAAGGTATTGTTAACGTTAACTGCAGTTACAAAAATCAAATATTTCGTGGAAGGTTATTTTTAAATGATGAGATAGATCCAATTTTCGGTCGTGAATGGTTACGAGATTAAACTGGATTGGTATGAAATTAAGGCGTTCAATTTAAATTTGTCGAACAATAATTTAGAGGATTTGCTAAATGAATATGAGGATGTATTTAAAGCTGAAGTTGGATTAATACCAAATGTGAAGGGGCATTTCAAACTAAAGCCAGGTTCTAAACCTATTTACTTCAAACCAAGAAATAGAGTTAAACCGTATCCTATCCCGTTTCATAAGAAAGAAGATGTTAGAGAAGAGATAAAACAAATGTTGAAGCATGGGATAATAGAGGAGAGTAAAAGCCATTATTTAAACCCTACAGTTGTAGTAAAGAAAAGCAATGGTAAAATTAGAATTTGTTTGGATGCGAGAAAATTAAATAGTAAGTTACATGCGGATCATCATCAGTCAGAAACTTCTTCTTCTTCTTTACCCAACCCTTATACCTTCCGGTGTCGGGGCAGCCAACCATTTTCTATATACCTCTCTATCAGCAGCCAACCTCCTAATCTCACTCATCGTGAGTCCCTTCTCCCTCGCCAGATCCGATATGAGATCCTCCCATTTATTTCTCGGTCGTCCTCTAGGTCGTTTTCCGATTGCTCTTGATTCCCATACCCTTTTTGGCAACCGATTGATTGGCATTCTTTGCACATGGCCGAACCACTTCAGTTCTTTTCTGTGGATAAAGTCCATCAGCGGTTCCTGTCCCGTATCTTCTCTTATTCGTTGGTTTCGCACTCGGGCCAATCTTGTCTTACCGAGAGCTTTTCTAAGGAATTTCATTTGTGTGGCTTGTATGCGGCTTTCAAACTTCTTGATGCTAGGCCAGCTTTCAGCTCCATAGGTCAGTGTAGGGATGAATACTTGTTTATAAATTGTCATTTTGGTTTTCATCTCTACTTCCCTTTTTCCAATTATGACGTTGCGGAGCTCGTAATAAACATTTGTCGCTTTCCTTATACGTTGATTTATTTCTTGACAAAGCCGACCATCATTACTAATTTTGACGCCTAAGTATTGATAGGCATTAACTTGCTCCAAATCTGAACCTCCACATGCCACAGTTTCTTGTTCCATAGAACCACTTTTGGATACGACCATATACTTTGATTTCTTGGGGTTAATAGTCATATCTTTTCTGCTTAGTGCTTCTTCCCAAGCTTGTAGTGCTTCTTGCAAAGCTACTCTGCTCTCCGCAATTAAGAGAATGTCATCGGCAAATACCAAATTCTGAATATACATGGGATGCATTCTCCAGTTTCCTACTTTGAATTTGGGGCTCCTCTGTTTAGCTTCCCATATTATTCTGTCCATGTATATTATAAAAAGCAATGGGCTTAAGCTATCTCCCTGCTTTACACCTCTTACCATTTTAAATCTGTCTGATTTATTTCCATTAAGCCTGACTATCCCATAAGTGTTCCGGTATAGGCTTAGGATTGCCTGAGTTATGTTACTGGGAACTCCTTTGTCTTCCAGTGCCCGTTTGAGTTCCACTCTTGGTACATTATCAAATGCCCCAGAGAGATCTAAGAAGGCGAGGTGAATCTTTTTGTCCCTTTCAACAAACTTCTCGATTATGCATCGGATTGTGAAAATATTATCTTGGGTTTGTCGACCGGGTCTAAAAGCTGCTTGTTCTTCCTGTAGCTCATTTTCTACTATTCTTCTGAGCCTCCTTTCTAGTATTCTGGATTATAACTTTAGGGATACAGATGACAAACATATGGGGCGATAATTTTCACAATCTATCGTGGAACCCTTCTTGTGAATGGGAATTAAGACATTATTTTCCCAGTCAGTGGGAATTTCATTCTTTTGGAATGCTTTATTGAAGATATTCAGTAACCACCTTTGTACTTGGCAACCACCATATTTCAACATTTCGGCCGTTATACCATCATCTCCCGCTGCCTTGTTGTTTTTGGCGTCTGCCATTGCCAATTCAACCTCCCAATCTTCGATAAGATCATCCTCTTCGACCGGAAGTCCTATCAGTTCTTCATTATCCCTTTCTTCTATTCCATTCCCATTTCCAAATTTCTTACTGAAGAAGTATGCCCATTCTTTCAATACTTTAGCCTCTTCAGTAACCAGCTGTCCAGTACTATCTTTGATACTTCTTACTGGCTTTCCATATTTTCCACGCAGTCCTTTCACTGTGCTCCAAAACTTCCTTTTATCCTCAGCATAACTAGTTTGGAGTTCTTCACCAAATTCAATCCAGCTTTTTTCTTTAGCTAATTTCACTATTCGCTTTGCCTCTCTAGTCTTTTCTTTGTAAATGGTCATGTCAATGGGGTTATTTGTTTGTAGGTATTTCTTCCAGGCTTGCTTCTTTTCTTTGACCTTGGCTTGCACTTCTTCATTCCACCACCTAGTTCTTTTAAAAGCAGTGTTGACTTTTTTCTTTCCAAGGACTTTTTCTGCAACACCTAGGACAGTCATCTTGAATTTTTCCCATGTTTCATTAATTGACCAAGGATCAAGTGGATTCTCCTCATTATCCAGTTCACTCAGAGTTCGCTCCATCTCGTTTTCATATTCATCTCTTTTTTCTTTTTGTCTCACTTGTTCTGTGGCGATCCTCTCGTACCTTTTAATCTTCCTGGCTCTTGGAATCTTAATTCTAGAGTCTAAGACTAGTAGGCGGTGGTCGGTATTGACTTCCGCCCCACGTATAACCTTTACATCCATGACCTCACTAAAAAAAGGCTTGCTGTATGTGAAGTAGTGTATGGTGCTTTCTTGGTTTCTTTCCTCGGCCCTAAAAGTAATCTGGTGAACTCTTTTATGTGGAAAAAAGGAATTTCCTATGTAAAGCCCATTGTCAATACAGAAGTTTACCATCCTCTCCCCACTATCATTGAGCACTGGGTCGCTTGAGTATCTGCCAATTGCTCCTTCCCCTAAGTCTGGGTCATTTCCTATTCTTGCATTCCAATCTCCTTGCACAATCACATATTCATTCCGATTTCTTATTTCATGCAGATGGAGTTGCAAGTCATCGTAAAATTGGTCCTTCTCAGCAACACTGGCATCATCCGTTGGTGCATATATTTGTATAACAGTTAGTTTGTGCTTCAATTGGAGTTCTATACTCATAATCCGGGAGTTTATTGGTTTCCAGTTGAGGACTTTACTCTCCACTTCTTTGTTAGTAATTTTTTTTTTTTTTTTTTGTTCGGTACCCCTACCTGGCCATGTGTGGCATACGGGGGGTTACTCTACAGGTGTAACCAACCTATTCTAACCATGGTGGGAGGGTCGAGATTTATTCCGTGGGGCCTCCACGAAATAAAAGTTAACCCTCCCAGGGCGGATTCGAACCGCCGCCGTTCGGCTCGAGCGTGCAACAACGGGTCGCGCTCCTACACGCTCGGCTATCCCGGCCCTCTTTGTTAGTAATAATGGCTACTCCATGTTTTGCTCTCATATTTAGGTCAATTCCTGAATAGCGCATAGTATAACCATCTTTCAGTTGGGTGATACCCCTGCCCTTCTTTTTTGTTTCGCTAATCCCCAAGATGCCAATCTTATACTTTACCATTTCTTGTACTATTTCGACCTCTTTTCCGTTGATTGTTCGAGTGTTCCATTGTCCAATTCTTATATCCGTTATCCGTAGCCGTTGTCGTAACCTTGTAGACCGTCCAATTCCGAGGCTGCTTGTTGTTCTTTGAATCGTTTATACCCTGGACGGGTGATTAGCCCAGTGTCAGGGGCCCCGTATCCTCGGGAAAACTGGCCTCCTGAAACCCCCAGGAGAAAAGGGAGGATATGAGGATGGGATTAGGAAAAAATTGGTGATATAGGACTATCGGGTTAGGGACTTGATTCCCCCAATAGGGCAGTGGGGAACATCAAGAGCTCACGTGGGCAGGGTCGCCAGATCCCTGAAGTAGGTCTGTCCTCACCGGGATCGTAAGGAGTACCTACCCGCTACCCGATAGTCAGAAACTATCGATGAAATATTAAGACATTGTAGTGGAAAAAGAATCTTTTCTACTTTGGACTTGACCAAAAGTTTCCATTAAGTTAAATTGAGCCAAGACAGTTGCAAATATACCGCATTTATGTTTGAAGGTAAAAAGTCTCTTTAGCAGTATTGAGTCGAGGACTATCACAACTTCTGGGAGAGCTGCAAGAAAAAATAAGACCATATTTTGATGACCTCCTTGTAATGAGTTAATCTCCAGAAGAGCATGTAGAAATATTGCAGAAACTTTTTGTGACCTTGGAACAAGAAGGTGTAACTCTGAATTTAGACAAATGTATCTTTTTTCGAGAATCTCTAGAATATGCCAGATTTGTGCTTACTATCGATGGTCTAAAACCACAAGACACAAAGATAAAGGCTATACGGAATATCCCTTCCCCAAAGTGCATTAAAGATCTACAAAGTTTAATCGGATTAACCAATTATTACGCACGGTTCAATCCCAAGTATGCTCAATATATTGGAAGATTATTACATCTATTGAAGAAAGGTCAGAAATGGATATGGGGACCAAATGAAGAAGAAGCGTTATGTGATCTGAAACAGCCCTTTATTAACGCCGTTATGCTATGCCAGCCAGATTTCAACTGCCCCTTCATATTACAAACGGATGCTAGTGGATACGCAATCGCAGCCCATTTATTACAAGTTAAAGATGGAGAATCTAGATTTGTTTCATTTGCAAGTAGAGTTTTAAAAGGTCCAGAAAGATCATATAGCATAACAAAGAAAGATATGCTCGCAATTGTATGGTCAATTAAAAAAATTATCACCTATTTGGCAGATAGGAAATTTAAAATATATACTGACAACCATGCTCTTACTTATATTAAAACATGTAGGAATACAAAAAATAGACTGTTAAGATGGAGTAGTTCGTCCAACAATTCGATTTTGAGGTGATTCATATTAAGGGAAAGGAGAACATAGTAGCAGATTATTTAAGTAGAAACAGAAAATGCGACCACTACATACGCACCTGAAACCAATCTGCAAATCTGTGAAACTAAGAAAATAAAATGGTCCGTAAAGAAAGATCAAATAAATGCTTTGATAAACATCCAGAAGAAAATCCAGGGAGTGGGTGAATTTTAAAAATTATCTGTATAAGATAGAAGATCATTTACTAATTTCAAAAAAGCTAGATAAGCCGCCTCGAATTGTAGTCCCTACCAAATTAGAAGAAAATTTTATAACCTCGGCACATGAAACATTATCCCACTGTGGAATAGTTAAGTTGGTAAGTACATTGAATGCGCATTTTCATATTCCTGTGTGTCCTAATTGTCAATTCTCTAAGATCCCTAACCGCATTTTCTACGCCGAAGCACAGTCAATAATCCCTGACCAACATTTGGAGTTAGTCAGTGGAGTTAATCAGTCATTTCCTAGGTCCTTTTGTAACTGGTATAGGAGGAGTGAAATATGTATTTGTAATGGTGGATAATTTTAGTAAGGTGGTACACCTTGCGAATTTGCGTGCAGCAACGACGAAAGCCGCATTAAGTGGCGTTGATCAGTTTTATTGAAAAATGTGGAATACCAGAGAAAATCTTGACTGATCATGGTACCCAGTTTAAAAGTAAAGTTTGGGAGGAAACATTGAAGGAAAAAGGATTTTTTGCTCAATTAGACACGCTCAGGAAACGCTAGGGAAAGGATCAATAGAGATTAGGAAACTATTATCGAGTTTTCGTGGGAGATAGCCATAAGAGTTGGCCAAGATACACCGAGATCATAAATAATGTAATTAATAATACCTACCAAACAACTATAGGCGCAGTACCCATAGAAGTACATTGTGGAATTAGGAGAAAAACTCCATGGGACAATTTGATAACTAATATCTACCAGAGAACAGAGACATAAAAGAAGATAAAGAAATGAGAAGTCTAAGAGGGAAGGTGAAAAAGAGATTAGAGGAATCAGGTGAGAGAACCCGGAAACGATATAATGCAAGTCATATACATATACATTTAATATTTGAGATAGAGTATTAATCCGAGCAGATCAAACCCAACAATTTAAAGTAGCAAATTTATCAAATTGTTTGAAAGACCGTATACAATCACGTTGAAATATGGGGAGACAACTTATCTTCTAATAGATACACAGAAATATCCTCGTGGAAAGAAATGGGTCATGAAGAACTTCGAAAAATATGTCGAGGTGTTTTCCATAGTAGTTTATTGAAACCATTTTTTGAATAAATCACTAGTTGATGTGTATGAAAAAATATTTATTAAATCTGTCATTGATTTGATTTTTTTTTTTTCCAATTTAGATTGTTGAATAATTGTCTCTGATAGGCTTAGGGCATATATAAAGTATAAAACCATCGATATGATAGTTCTAAATCAAATCCAAAATCAATAACTGATAATAATGAATATTTTTATAAAGTATATAAAGTCTAGTTTATTAAAAGGAGTCATAGTTAACAATCAGAGAACCAATGCAATAATTCTTTCTTATATTTTGAATTGTATAGCATATATAGGTGAAGGGTACTTTACTAAGTGGAAAAAAACAGTTCACAGAAGTGTCTTCACTGGAAGCAAGGTAAATACAATTTCCGGTCAGCGGAGAGGTCTAGCCACTGACTTCCTCTAGGAAGAGGGCAAGGAGACTAAAGAATGAAAATCCGTCAACGCCATCATTTGTTTACATTATCCATTTGTTATCAGATAGTTGAAACAATTGGGTATGGGTAATAAAAAAAACTTAAGTGAGGAAGTGGATGGAGTAACGAATAAATCTAATGTAGCTTTGTGCTAAATCGAGTGATAATGACATTCGTAAACAATAGAGATAAGACTTTTGTTTCAATAAAAGTTAAGGTTTAATGGATATTGTGAGCAAGTCTAGTCTAGCTCTGCGTTAAATTGAGTGAAAGTGACATTCGTAAATATAAGTAATAAGACTCTCATATTAACCCAAGCTGAGAGCTTGCGGATATTTCAATTTTTATTTTTTGTTCAAGATGATATAGACATTCTTCTTTTTGGAAAATTTTATTGTTGTTAAGGCTAGTCTACCTTAGATTACATATTTTATTTTAGTCGTTTAGAAATACTGTTGTTTGTAATGTTTGTGTTTAAAATTAAAAATCAACTTTCAATTTTCATTGTATTCCAATTCAAATTTGTTTTTTGTCGGAAGACAAGGCAAATGCTATGTATTAGGTTAAGAGGTAGTCAAAATAGTCATATATCATTGTCATAGCTGATATGATATGAGAGCGCTAATGGTTAATTGATCTATTAGAGGTTGCAATAGTGGAGAAAGCTGTCATAGATCCTGGAAGTATCTAGATGATTACCAAATGTGTATATATGTTTGATTATTTTGTAATATGGTAGTTTTAGTATATTGTTGCATTTGGTTTAATCATATTTGGTTTATTTGTCTATTATATATTATTTGTAATGGTTGTAAGCTATGACAGTGTCAATCATCAATTTAATTAAAATCTCATTTAATTCTTTTAAAGATGCATAATAAATATTTAAAATGTTTGTTATTTTGCTTTGATATTAATAAACAAATAGTTAATACTTTTATTATCATTATTATTAATAGTAATATTACCATAAATACATATGCAGTCTTTTATCTATTTTAATCATATATATAACTATTTATATTACAAGCATGCTACGTTATAATGCCCCACATATGCATTTGAGAGAGGAATCTAATTCATGAAATTCTATTATCTTTTGATTCATAAAAGGGGAATAAAATTTTATTAGGAATTATCAAAAGGGGAAGGTATTGTATGTAATCAGGGGAAGTAAATATTTTATTAGTTTGGGCATTTCCTAGAAAATGCTCTGGCATCCCATTAAATCATTAACCACTTCTTAATTAAAAACAATAATAAATTAACCCCCATTACAGAGCAGGTGGTTCCTTTTGCCCTCCGAGATAAAGTTGGCAAAGAAATAGGAAGATTAGAAGCTCGAGGATCTATCACCCGCGTTGATCACTCACCGTGGGGTACACCGATCGTTCCCGTCCTTAAACCATCAGGTGAAGTCCGACTTTGTGCCGATTACAAAGTCACTCTTAACAAATGCATTGAAGATGAGCATTATCCGATACCCCGAATCGAAGACATATTTGTACAGATGAATGGGGGAAAACTATTCACAACCCTGGACATAAGGGAGGCTTACCTTAAATTAGAAATGGATGAAGAAAGTTCTATGATGCAAACTCTAAGCACTCCGAAGGGTCTTTACAAAGTCAATGGACTCATGTTTGGTGTGAAAAATGCTCCGTTAATTTGGCAAAAACAAATGGATGACATGCTTTATGGAATTAAAGGGGTCCAATGCATTTACGATGATATAATCATTCAAGGGGGAAATTACGAGGAAGCTTTTCAAAGATTAAAAGAAGTTTTGGAAGTAATTAGGCAGAACGGCTTGTGCCTTAACAAAGAAAAGTGTAAATTCTTTCAAAAAAGTATTAATTACTTGTGTCATACAATTGATGAGCATGGACTGCATAAAACCAAAGAAAAGACTAAATAATTAAAAATTATTGAAACAAAATACAAAATTTCCATGGAACAAGGATTGTGAAAATGCGTTTCAGCAAGTAAAGTCTGAAATCATGAGTGAAAAGGTCCTCTGTCATTACGACCCATCGTTGCCAGTCATTTTAGCCACAGATGCATCACCTGTCGGTCTAGGGGCCGTCCTTTCACATCCATTAAGAGATGGAAGTGAGAGACCAATTGCCTTTGCATCTCGGATACTAACAAAAAGTGAACAGCGCCATAGCCAAATCGATAAAGAGGCAACTGCAATATTTTGGGGTCTTAAGAAATTCATGCACTATTGTTACGGTCATAAATTCATAATCGTCAAGGATCATAAATCTCTAATCTCAATTTTTAACCCTTCAAAAACACCCCCGACTCTCTCTGCACAACGAATGATCCACTACGCACATTTTCTGTCAGGTTTTAATTATATAATTGAAGATAGTGGTACTAAAGAACTTGTTATGCAGTTTCCCGTTCCCCCTTTGCATTGGCCAAAACAGACAATAATCTTGACCAATACGCAAAATTTCAGGTGAACCAAAGTTCAGTGTTGCCTGTATGCAAAAAAGTTATCTCGGAAGAAACAAAAAAGGATGCTGGGCTTAGTAATATTCTAAAAAACCTTTACAGCGGGGAAAAGTTTGGTTTTCATAACAACGAGCTATCCCTGCAAGATGGATGTTTGCGCAAGGGTCCAAGGGTCCTCATACCGAAAGCATTGCAGAAGAGAGTTCTTCAAGAATTACACACTGGACACATAGACGAAGGGTTTGGCTCGTTCATATTGCTATTGGAAAAACATTGACAGAGACATTGAAGATTAGGTAAAGAAATGTATAAATTGTTGCATGAATCGAAGCAATGCAGCGAAAGTTCCTCTTCTTTGCAGAACCAGAGTCAGGGAAATACTTCTTAATAGTTGTTGATACGTTTAAATGGGTCGAGGTTTTCCCTAGCAAGACAACTACGGCCAGTTGGTGTTTATCTAAACTGAGAGGATTATTTGCAACTTTTGTTCTCTCATACGTAATAGTAAGTGATAATGGACAGCAATTCCTATCTCGGGAGTTCAAAGAGTTTCTAAAAAATCATTGCATTACTCATAAGACGACACCACCGTATCATCCTGCGACAAATGGCCTATTAGAACGGTTTGTACAGATAATAAAGGCATCTGGCTTCTTCTGGCTATGGCAGAAGAAGCCGGAGATGAACTTTCAAAAGTTTCACGACTTTTAACCGAACTACGGAAAGCTCCAAAATCAATGGGGAGGTGCTCATTTGAGTTAATGTTTGGCAGAAATATTCGTACTAAAATTGACATGATGAATGAAGGGTCACAGGAGAAAGTAGGGAAGAAATAAATAGAAGGTGTTCGCTCGCTGAAGATAGGAGACAGAGTTCAGGTGCGGTCATACTCGATGAAGAAGAGGAAGTGGGAATTCGGCAAAACGGTGTTCTACACTACTCGTTTAAAATGGACAACGGACAGGTATGGAGAAGACATATAGATCAGCTCCTACCAACAAAATTTAGTAGGTAAGGCTGTTATATCTGTTAAAGAATAAAGTTTTTATTAATAGTTCTGACTACTAGTTTATTTATTAATTAACTATATACTAGCAGACCCGGCCACGCGTTGCTGTGGCTCAGTATTTATATCCTAATATTTTTAAACAAATACAGTAATACCAATATTCATTGATAAAGATGAAAACCTTTCAGCTAATCAAAATCCAACGTGATTGAGAATAGAGCATTACACCATTTAAAAGTATTTGGTAAAGAATATAGGAAAGTTAAAGTTTTTATTTTTTACATCTCATATTTCAATGTAGTTTGATTAAAAAGGAGCTGATTGTGTTTACGACTCACAGAGCTGCCAACACTATCGCCCTTTTTTTATGGATCGATATAAACTAACTCGAAATGGCTATATTTTTCCACTAATTTTAAAAAGGATGACTGAAGTAAGGTTTGGTAACCTCAGCCATTGATCTATTGATTATTGGCCTAACACTACTTCAACTTGGTATTATTAGTTTAACAACGGGTTTAATTTTGCTCAGGGTCATGCCAATCTTGGTTAACGCGCCATATATGTCCTTTTGATAGGCGTTTTTCTCAATTTCTTTGAGACCTCAATTTCCCAACCCTCGGCTAATAAGTTTTCGGTAGGAGGGTGGTGTGTTGAAGCTTTTAATTTAGCAATATATTTGAGTGATAATAAATCTCTTCTTAAAGAGGTTTTTACATAATACAATTAAGAATTTTTATTTATTCAAGTACTAATTTGTTCAAATGTTTTGGGTTAACCTGTTTTTTTTTTTGTTTTTTTTAACACAAACCAAAGATTTGATGGTTTCCACACACGTGAGCAGGCGATACCCATTTCCCTAGTGAGTTATGCCATTGCCCAAGGGAAAAACACGGATTTTCAAAGTCCAAGTGGACATTGTTTGCCCTTGGGATTTGTTTATGGTCATGGCAAAAGCCAAACGAATAGGATATTGAAGCCTTTTAAATTTTATTGAAAATTCTGTTGGTTCCAGGGCAATAGGTGGCAACAGGACGATATCTCCTGTAAACCTTCCAGGCAACATTTGTCCTTCAATAACATTTCCTGTGATTCTTTTAATGACCAAACGTGTACCGTTGCACAATTGAGGTGGATTTAAGTTACGAAGAAGAATGATCGGTGAGCCAATCTTCAACTGGAGATTGTTTGGGTGTATATCCAGGGAATTAAAAAATTCAGATGGGAAATTTACGGCTTCGTTTACATCTAGAACATTGTCAATTGATTTTGGAAGTTTATTTCATCGAAATCAACATTTTTTTCTGCCAAAATAGCACGACTACCCAGCCAAATATAGTCCAAATAATTGTTCAAAATATCAGGAAAGACACTTTATATTTCGTAGACAGTTCATTTTTCGTCTCTACAACAGTTCATAAATTTTCTGGTAATTTGATAAATTTTGAATTTCGATGCAGCTCTATTTCACCGTTTCCAATATAGAGCAATTGTTTAAAAAATATATCTGCCGATGGATTATTTTGCAGTAGTAATCTCATATGTATGGCGGATAAATCTGAAACTTGAAGTTACCCAAATAATAATTATGTTCAGTAGAGGTGTAATAATCATTAAATGTAAAATTTAAAAAATGCCGCAATTTGTAATCCTTTCTTAATCAACAATCATTTAAAGATAAGTAAAAAATTGTATTCTGGTAAAATTAACAACGAAATATCATTCCCAAAAATAGCCTACTTTAAATTAAAGAAAGGATTAAAATCTTCGCTAACATTTCTTAAATTTTACATTTAAAGATAATTACGACTCTGCTGAACAGGAAGTAACATCCTCTATTCGATTGGGATTAAATTTTCTCAACTTTAAATTATTGTTGATAAAGGAGGAATTGCAAATCTTCACTGACATTTTTAAATTTTACATTTTAGATCTCGGGATAAAAATGATAAAAAGGTTTGGTAAAATAAAAAAACACTGTAATAATAATAATATTACACATAATAATAACAAAACGAATAATGAAAATAAAGAAACTTCTGTTAAATAAATGAACTGAAAATATAATATTAAAGTCTTAATTATGCAGTTCTTTAGCAAATCACAAAGTATCCCACAACACCTAATCAAAACACACTCTTTTTGTGAGGGAGTTTTTACGACTCGTTACACGCAGTGTAGCCAGCTTACTAATTTTCACTAATTTTTGGCAACACTGACTCCCGAAGTACAGGGTTCATAGGTTACACCTATGACAGTAGGTGCTGTTACAACATTTATAGAGTATAATTTCAAATAATAGCCTAATTTAAATTATTAAAATGTTTTTACTTTACTAAAAGTTGATATCAGGGTGGGCCACACCAAAGCGTTTCAGCTCTTAGCTAGTAATTTAATTTAAATACAAATAAAAAAGGAAAAGGAAGAAAAAGTACCTACACATTTGAGAATTTATTGTAACCTTTTCTTGATTTATTTATTCTTTAATGAAAATTAACAATAAATACAAATTTGTATTACTATTTGTCTGTGGAAAATAATAATATAGGAACAAATAACTGCACTCACATAACGCAATACAAAATTATAATAATGATAACCTGTATTACAGTTAATAAATCGAAACACGAACTACTGTATTTGCAATAATTCGCTATATAAGAATTATTTTGATCACTAATCAAGTTAAAAACTATCCGGTCCGTTAAGTTGGCCAAAACTATATACATTGAGCCAAATTTCATTAAAATCGGTTGAGTAGTTTCTGAGAAATAGAGAGACAAACATCGGGACACGAGATTTTTATATATATAAGGATATTAATTAACATATGTTTTTATAAAAACAGTTGTTATAATGGAGGTTACCTTTTTGCGCGAATAAAATTGTTTATTCCAAATAATGTTAGATTATTAATTAGTATAAGAATACTTCAGTAATTTTACTAACTGCAGTTATTTGCAGGGGGCTCATAATGCTATGTAGATCAAGCCTGTATTTATGAATGTTCCTAAAAAGTTTGTTCTGAAACTTTATCGAGAATCCCTAAATGTGTCCATTTAAATAAAACTTTTTGTTAAACACCATCCCTAAATAGAATAGAATAGAATAGAAAAATTTCTGTATTTATGTACATAAACATTTTACAGGGGTATGTTGGGTATAAACTAAAATAATTTCTCACATTTTTATAAAATCTTAACTATAAAATAAAATTGAGAAACAAAAAAAATGAAATAAATAAACAATAAACAATAATAATCTAAATAACATTCACAAAAAAAAAAAAATAAAATAACTCTATAATTTCATTGACAGAATGATTCATATTTGATTTAATATATGTATATTGTAATTTATGCTAATATTATAACTTAAATATGTACATTATGTAGAATGCTTTTATAGTTGCAATTTATATTTAATTTAGTATCTAGTAGCTAAATATTATATTTAATTGTATTTGCAATTTATATTTAATTTATTATTTAATAGCTAAATATTATATTTGATAACTATGCCCATCTCTAACTAAATTCAAATATTTAATTTCTCAGTAAACAAAGACAGTATATTGTTTAAATTATAGAAAAGAACAAAAAACAATTATTCATTAGTGATGAATGATCTTAAGTTTAATGCAGCCATAGTATAGTTAAACAAATCGTTTATATCTATATTCTCTTTAGGATTCAAAATGGATATCAGGTTATCGGTACTATTGTGAATAGATGTTACATGTTTGTTTATATATTGTTTTCTAAATGTTTCATACATCGGGCATTCTAATATAATCTGTTCAAGGGTTTCCAATTTTTTTAGATTATAATCTAAAAAAATTGGAAACCCTGTAATTACAGATCGTTCAAGTGGCCTGCGCGTCAATAACATAAGTTGTGCCATTGATAAACAGTCGTAATAGATCTTTGCTGCTTAATCGCAATTGAATAATTAGTCGTTGTTTACTTATTGGCACATTCTTCATCAAATAGCTTTCCCCCTCACCCATGCTACTTAGTAATCTAAAATTGTTGTTATATTTCGAGTTTAGGGTGTTTTCTATGTCTATGGATCTGATCTGACTCTGATATCTTTCTAAGATCTCGTTGCGATGCAATGTTAAAGCGTTTTCATCAGATAAAACATTTGTATTTACGTATCCTAACGACCTTAATATTCCATCTATTTGTGTAAACCAATTACTCTTCTTAAAATGAATAGTAATTAGTTTATCAAAACATTTTTTGGGAAAGTCGTCTGGGTTCATAGTCAATAATTTTTGAACCCAATTGAGAGTTCTTTGGAGTATCATTAATCTAATTGGCTTGCACACAGTTTCCAGCCTGATAAAGTGGTTGGGGGTATTTTTTGGGAGATGGAATATATTTTTAAAGAAACCTATTTGCACTCGTTCAACCTCGTGTAAGTAACCTAATGACCATAATTCTGAGGAGTACAAGGTAGATGCTGCTGATATTGATTCAAAGAGTCTTACCTTAGGTTCCCAAGCTGCGACCTTTCCTTTAACTAATATTTCTTTTACCTTCGCTAACGCCTTTATCCCTTTATTTACGAAATTGATAGACGCAAGACGAAAATTTCCGGTACAAGTAAAGGGAACCCCAAGATAAGTATAACTATTAACGTATTGGACTTCTCTACCATTCAATTGAATAGGTTTAATTTTTTTACAGTTATAGGATGATCTATGTATCATAACCTTAGTTTTTTCAATATTAATCATTAACTTATTATTTGAAAAGTACTGTGCCAACGAGTTTAATTTAGATTGTGCATCGGTTCTTGAGTCAGCGAACAAGACTACATCTTCAGCCATCAGAAGACTAAGAATATTCATAGAACTGTCTACTCGAACACCAGTATGACCCTCATTGTTCAAGTATTCCACCAAGTCAGAGATAAACAATGAAAATAACAGAGGCGACAAGGATTCCCCCTGTAGAACACCCTTTTTAATGGGAATACTGTCATTTAACAAATCATTATTTACTTTTACCTTAAACATGGCATTTCGATATAGCATTCTAAGAATCCTTAACATTTTACTACTCATTCCGAAAGAATGTAATTTATCCCATAACAAATCATGATCTATGGAATCGAATGCTTTGTGGAGGTCAACGAATATGACAAACAAATACTTTCTCCTAACATGTATGTAGAGGATGGCAAGACAATAAAGAGTGAATAAATTGTACATACAGGATCTTCCTTTTCTAAACCCTGACTGCTCTTTTGGGATGACCTTGTTCAATTCACACCAGTCACTTAACCTTTCCCTTAGTATTGAGGTAAATAATTTACATAAAGTATTGAAAAGAGCAATTCCACGATAGTTGTTTGGGTCATTTCTATCTCCCTTTTTGAAAAGAAGACTTAAGGTTATTTCCGACCATTTAATGGGAATCTGTTCAGTTCTCAGGATGATATTAAACATATTAAGGATGTAATGATACCACTCTGGGGATAGGTTTTTTAAAACCTCATATGGGATTCCATCTATGCCAGGGGATTTATTATTTTTGCATTTAAAAATACACATATGTAATTCATCAAGGGTTATGTCTGTATCAAGCATTGGATGGCCTAAATTTGAAAAGTACAAGTGATCCATGGAAATATCTGAGTATGAATATGGAAATTTCTTTATGGGATTTAAAATTCCTATGGATGGATTTATTTTTTTAACGGCAAACCAAAAATCTTTTGTGTTTCTAACATTGTTTAGTTTAGATATTAAAGTATTAAAATATTCTTTTTTCATATTCCTAATAAAAGCATAATAATTTCTTCTCGCGAGGCAATACTCCTCATAAATAACATTGTTGTATTTAGATCGTCTTAGCTCCTTAAGGTTATTCTTTTTTAATTTACAATCATCATTAAACCAAGGGTTATTTTTTAATCTATTGGAACTAGTGTTACTTGTTCGAACGATCAGATTACAGAGGGAAGCTGTGAGAAAGGTTGCTTCGAGAAAGTTTTCATATAAAACATTCGGATCTTCACTATTAAGATAGATTGAATCAGAGTTTGAGATCAATGAAATAAACTGCTGCGATTTATCACTATCCCACTTAATTCTATGAGGAACATTATCATTAATGCAATTATCAGAGGAGCAATCATCGTCACTTGTTCCCGTCGTTAGGAATATTGCTTTGTGATCAAAGATGTCAGAGGGGCTTATAATTTTTAAATCCCTTATATGTTTAAGAGCAAGATGGTTGGCCCAAACTAAATCAATGACACTCATTCCAACTGATGATATATAAGTAAAGTGAGCAGGGTTATCGGATTTATTCCGCCCGTTACACACTTCAAAATGGTGTAAGGTTATATAGCAGTCAGTGTAACGTAAATGTGCTCTGTATTTTTTCTGTTCGTTTCAAGTGAAATAAAAACATTTATAGTGCAAATTATAGTTCATTTCATCGAATAATACCTCACAAATATCTCAGGAATAAAGAAACTAGTTATAGTGAAGTTTAAATAGAACTAAAAGCATCTTATCCAAACTGTATTTCTCACCATCCCTAAATATGTTAGTATATATCTAGGAACGGGGCAGCATTGTGCCCCACTAAGTAAAAAAATCGTGAATAAAAAAAAAGTTTGACATAGCCGTGACATTATTTTTTTACCGAGGCAACAAGAACAGGTTTTAAGTTGTCACTATCATCGGAGATATACGGTCTTAGAGCCTGCTGACATGGTTAAATTTTTGGCCTAGAATCTTCGAGGCTGTTCTTCTTACGACTAAATATAACGAGCGGTGAGTTTCAATGATTTGTGTGGCATTGTAAATTATTATTTTCATTAAATAAAAATAGTTTAACCCGCATAAGTGTTACAACTGCTATCAGTTGTGGGGTTTAAAAGAGAAAAAAATGTTAGGAGTACGGAACAGAGAACTTCTAGTAGTGGAGCTGAGGAGGGAATTAGAAGAGCTTGATTTAGACCCTACTGGTACGAAGACTAATTTTACTGGCCCGGTTACGTGAGTATTACCTGAGCCAAAGCGTAGATCCTGAAACCGCAGAGTTACAGGATAGCTCTTTAAATAATTTGTCGGCTAAAATAAATAATAAATTAGCAAGCCAGTCGGGAGAAATAAATGTCAAGCTGACCAATTTGTCTGGTGACCTAAATGGGTTAAATGACAAGTTGGCAAGCCAGTCTGCTGAGCTTTATGAGGAAATAGGCAGTATTAATTGCTGACCAGTCTGGAGATACAAATGACAATAAATAAATCTGGTGATATTAAGATAAATTGGCCAGCTAGTCAGCTGAAATAAATGAAAAATTGGTCAGCCAGTCTGCCAAGCTTAACGAAAAGATAAATAGTCTGAAGTCGAGCTTGTCGGCTGAGATAAACGAGCTGTACAGTGGGATGAATCGCAAATATAGGTGGAAATAATTCTGGAAGTGATTTATTTCATTTTAATTTTTCTAAACGATTAAATTTAAGTGTGAATTAATAAATAAAAGTCAGCACAATGTTTCAGACGAAGGATTTATAAAAATAAAATAAAATGTATAGGGGAGAGTGGGGTTGGTTGGCATAGGGGGTAGGTTGGCCATTGGCTTGTAGTTTCCGTCACACCTACCGTGAAGGCCCCAACATTGTACCATGTGACCCGCTCGACCTCGGGAGTCTTGTCCTGAGTTTTCAATCTGATGCTAACAGTGTAGATAAGAGTGTGCTTCATTGATTGATTTTACAACATGTAAGTAAATTTTTATATTTTCAGTAAAGTTGGTTTAAAGGCATGGAAAAACATTTAACTCCGATTCTGTTCACATAGCCCCAAACTCCTGTGAAAAACCTAACCTTTCGACTAACCAGTTTCTTGTTTGATTGCACTCCCCTGTCCTGGCAGTCATCTTTCATATGATCTCTCCTGTGGGATTATTTGGCTCTCTTCAACTTTTTTTTTGGTGCAGTAGCAATTCACAAAAGCAGGGTAAACATAATCAAAGGTGAAACTACCAATTGTCTTTAGTTCCAGCGGGGAAGATGAGAGCAATTTTTCTTATGCAAAAGGTGACGACAGTCTAAACTTCTATCTTCTTCTATTGTCATTCTATTTTCCCTTAAAAGTTGTTAAAAACCGATTCAAAATTATCATACCATCATAGTGCAGCTTTTAATAACAATAATATTTGTCAGGCAGTACTTGAATGAGATGGCTAAACAACTCCACCTTCTAGGCCAACCTGCCCCACATAGGGGGTTAATTGGCATAGTCTGGATTGACGAATTCTTCAATTTTCTATGATCTTAGTATTAAATATTACGTGTTGAAAAAAATACTTGAAGTAATCTAATACTTGGAGTTTACAGTGGTATCAGCCTTATTGGGAATATATTAACAGGAACGACTCAACAATCTAAAAAGTGAGAACTGTTGCCAACCAACCCCGCTCTCCCCTACTTAATTAAAATAGAAAAAAATAAATTATAATTATTTAAGTAAATTGCATATAATGGAATAATTATTTTTAAATTGTTGTATTATTCTAAAATTATAAATTAAAATAAAATATAAATTATTAAAAAAAACACAAAATAAATATAAAAATTAAATATGTATTAAATTCTCAAAAGCAAATAATCGAATATTTCATCGTTCTGATTCATTCAATTCAAATCTGAAGTATCTATATCCAGGTTACATTCTTCTTCACAAATCATCAAGGTAACGCCGGCAGTCTCTTTTGAAAATTAGGAACTAAAGGTCTACAATGAATGACTCGGGTAGACTGATGATTTCATGAAACCGGCATGATTTTTTTCATTTTCATCTATTCTTTGTTCCTAAAAATAAAAGAAATCTCTTTCGGAAAAAAAATTGCCATTTGCTTTTAATTCTTGTACTTATGACCGACGAATCTCGTTTTACCATACCTTTGAAGATTTCCATACTGTATTCTAATGAATCTGGCTCAATATATTATCATAAATTTCATTTGCATTCTTGTACTGTCTCCCAATAAAAAAGATATAGGCTCTCAAAAAAGAGAGATTTACACCTTCATTAGCATGTATTAGGGATTCATAATGAATAATTTATTTCTATTTAGTGTGGACTATATTCTGTTAAAATAGCTGGATGTAGATCGGTATATACTCCCATTTTTCAAAATAAAGAAAACTATCTTACCGACTGTTGAAATTAAAGGAGGGTACTCTGTACTATATCCACAAGTAACTTAATTTCTGAATCGCCTTCTATTGCCTTTTGATCCAATCCACTTTTTGATTTTATTTATTTCCTAATACAATTTGGAAATAAACTGACTGAGCATTATGAGGGAACTACCATGTTCAACCCCCCATTATTCTGTTAATATTTGCTTAAATCAATTAATAAATTGGAAATGACCCAGCTAGCTTGTTGTTTTCATGAGACCGACGTGATTTTTTCATTTAGTTGATGTTAACTATTTCCACCTAGATTGGCGATTCGTCCCACTGTGGAGCGATGTGGCTCCAGCAATCTCTTGGGGTTGGAAGAAAATTTTTGTAGTAAGCCTTTAAATAAAACTTTCATAGTTCTCAAACACAAATTTTATCATAGCCAGCCCATTTGATTGATTTTCACCTATAGAGTCTCTCAATGTTTTGATGTAATTCTCGCAGACTGCTGAATGATCGCTCTATTGTGCTGGTGGTGCAAGGAAGGGTAAGTAATATAACAAGGGCTTTCCTTGTCGGTGGAAAGAAATACATTGTTTTACCTTGGAGTTGTGACAAGTTGGTCTCAAGACATCCTCTTCATCAGAGCTAATGTCTTTCCTCTTCTCGCTCCTATCCTCTCAATATACTCTCCATATTGGATTTTCGGGCGACCCCTGTGCCTTCTGCCCAGCATGCGGGCTTTCATTAACTTTCTCGGTAGCCGTTCCTCATCCATGCGTCACATATGGCCGAACCACTTGATTCTTTCGATGTCAGTTTTTACTTCAGACACTTGCAGCTGATCTCTTACAGAAGTATTCCGCAGACGATCCCTTCTCGTTTTACCTACCACTCTGCGAAGGTACCTCATTTCTGCTCCTGTTATCTGGCTGACTTGCCTGTCCAGCATGACCCAACTTTCACTACCATATGTGAGCGTTGGGAGGTATACTGCCTTATGTATGTATAGCTTTGTCGCTTTCCCTACATTTCGATGGCCTACTATGCTGTTGCAGATTTGGTAATAAACTTGGTTCGCTTTATTGATTCTATTACTAATTTCTTCATCTACTTTGCCAGACTTGCTGATGATGGTTCCTAGGTAGGAAAAGTGGTCCACTACCTCCAGAACCTCACCGCCGCAAAATTGAAGCACATCTTCATGCTCATGCCTGGACATCACAAGCATTTTGCTTTTGACAATATTTATTTGCCAAATAAATTATTTAAAGAACTGTAGATAGTAGAAGAACCAAGCAGAGATCAATAATTCTAATTGGGGATCTCAATGGCCGAACCCTGTGGAATTATACAGCAGTGCAAGGAACTATGGGGCGATATGGTGGAGAAAGCACCAAAAACGAAAATGGCCAGCGACTGGTCAATTTTTGTATTGACAAAAATCTTCTCATTGGCAAATAAATTATTTAAAGAACTGTAGATAGTAGAAGAACCAAGCAGAGATCGATAATTCTAATTGGGGATCTCAATGGCCGAACCCTGTGGAATTATACAGCAGTGCAAGGAACTATGGGGCGATATGGTGGAGAAAGTACAAAAAACGAAAATGGCCAGCGACTGGTCGATTTTTGTATTGACAACAATCTTCTCATTGGCAATTCATTTTATCCACATAACAATGTCCATAAGATCACATTCCCCAGCGAAAGCCGAAACAGCATTATAGATTATATAATTTTCGATCGCTGTATCAGAAGACACTTCACCGATGTGAAGGTTATCTGCGGAGCGGAGATAGGCTCTGATCATTTATTACTTGTGGCAGATCTAGGATTTTAAAAGGACGCTGCCCCCAACCAAAAGTGTACAAGAACATAAAGGTGCGAACGTGTGAACGACCCTGTAAAAAGAATGGAGTACGCTGACAAACTGGATGAAAGGATCAGGGACATGAACCTAGATGGAAATGTTGAGACCCTGCGGACTAATCTAAAACAAGCAATTTTAGAAACAGCAAAAGAAGTCTGCAGCATGCACAGGGTGACAGGGAAAGGTAAACGTACCAAATGGTGGGATGAGAATATAAAGAAAATGGTCGGCAAGAAGAAGCAAGCCTGGAGATCCTATCTCCATGATAAGTCCCAGGAAAAACGAATATCGGATGGCTAGGAACGAATCTAAGAAAGCAGTTCAAGCGTCCAAAAAGAGGACATGGGAAGAGTTCGGTGAAAGTCTGGATGTTCTGGAGAACAGCCAAGCGCCTAAAAGGGAGGCACAAGAAGCCTATAAGGAATATTTAAGACCGGAATGGGAACACACTCTCGGAAACAGAAGGAATCCTCGAAAGATGGAAAACCTACTTTGAAGAACTCTTCAAGAAAGTGGAATACGCAATTCCTCAAATCATTGTCAATGGCAATGGAAGCCAGGAGGCAATAGAAGAAGAGGAGATAGCCGATGCCATTGAGAAAATGAAGGTAGGAAAGGCTCCAGATCGCAAGAAGAGATGGCATCGCGCCAGAGTTCATCAAATATGGAGGCTAAGAGTTAGTAAAGACCCTCCGGATTCCGGGAGTGTACCAGAGGATTGGTAGTGTTTATAAGTTTAGCGTGATTGTTGCAATTCATAAGAAGGGCAGCGCTACGGAATGTAGTAACTATAGGCCAATCAGTCTACTTTTCACATTATATAAGATCTCACGCATTTTGGAAAGGAGATTAAGAAATATCGTTCGAACCAGAACAAGCTGGATTTAGGCCCGGGAAACAGGACTCATGGATGAGAATTAGTATCAATGCACTTTCGAATCTATTTAGTGTACCATGTCAGGGGGGGGGGGGGGTCTGCATGCAGTATACTAGTATATTGGATATATAATAGATAGTTTGATTGATTGGGTTCCCTATTGGAACCGATAGAAATAAATAATACACTAAATATATATGATAGACTAATAATATATATGCAATTTTCGGGACCAACAACTCTGTTGTGTCCAAAAATAACTAAATATACACTTACCAAAATACTAGAACATTTATTCACATATTTATTATAACATTTTCATATAATATATCTAAATAACTGTTTTCTTTGTACAACCTTCCTGATCTCTCACATGTATATTAGAATTAAACATAATCGATTTTTGGATACAACAGTCTCCCACGCTAAACCACTTTCCCTGGAGTGGTGATCAGCGTGGAACGTAATCCTGGAGCCAGGAAGGAGGCTTCTTTGAACGTTAGGATCTGCGTGGTGATGGTCCGAGATCTGGCTGAGAAGTCTGTGGCGGACTAGGAGCTGCAGTCAGTGTCCTCGCGGGAGTGTTGATGTGTCGAGGAGTGTTGACCAGTTTCTGAGGCCGCACCGGGGAAGTCTGAGGACTCGATCTGGGTGTCAGCTGTGGAGCGGGTAGAGAGTTTTCTCCAATTTCTTTTCGTGGGTGGACTATGTGACGATGATAAATCTCCTCTGCATGCTGTCGGTGTTGAGGTTCCGATGTATGAGGTGCCTCCTCAGTCTTAGGGGTTTTTATGTCTTGAGATGATCGCTGAACTCGAGAGGCTCGAAGTTGATCAATGTGTCTTTTTATTTTGTACCCATTATCAAGTTCAATACTTAATATAGTGAAGCTTACCAAGCGTCTTTACCACCGTTCCGAATTTCCATTCCTCTCTGCTTTTAGTGTACCACCGTGCATGCAACCTCTCTCCCATGCTTAGTTGGCGCACCTTTAGTTGTGAGTTGTGAGTTTACTTATCACGTTTGGGTGGTATGAGACCATCCAGTCTAATTCTAAGGTTTCGTCCCAAGTACATCTCTGCCGGTGTTAAGTTATTAGCCTGCGGTGTCGCTCGGTATCTGTAGACAATCTCAAGAATCCAGGATTTTAATGATGCTCCAGAAGATTTCATTGATTGGATTTTCTTCTTTATGGTGTCTTTCAGCTAAGCCGATGGATGTCCCAGCGCGATAAATGTTTGCAGAATGCTGTATTGAGAGCAAAACTTTTTGAATGACTTGCTTGTGAAAATAATAGCTTTGTCAGAGACGAGGATTTTTGGCAGACCGTGAAAACTGAATATATCCTGCAGAAGCTCAATCGTCGATTCAGTTGAAGGAGCTTGCCCTGAGATTCGTATTTCTGGCCATTTAGATTTCGCGTCCACTAGTATCAGACAGTGGTAACCTTCGACGGGCCCTGCCTAGTCGATGAGAACTCGCTCAAAATTTCCGGTCGGCTCCTCCCAGTGATGTGATGGGACTTTAGCTGGATTTTCTTCACTCGCGCACAGTCGGAACAGGACTTGACTAGGGATTCGATGTCTTTGTCGATTGTTTTCCACCAACAGTACCGTCTTGCCAACTGCTTCATTTTAGTTATACCTAAATGCGTTTTGTGGAGTTCATGTAAAACTTCTGATTGTAGAAACTTGGGAATGATGACCCGATTGCATTTAAATGGAACGTTGCTTTCGATGTAGTATTCTGGGTCAACAATTTTTCCTGCTTGTAAGTCTGTCCTGAGAACGCTCAATTCGGGGAACCGGGATATCTCGCGAACCAAATTGTTGTACGTAAGTTCTAATGTTAAAATTGATTTATCATCTGTTCTGCCATGTCACGTACTTCCTCATCGATCAACACGTCATTGGTCCGAGAGTTAGACCGAAGCGGCACTTTTGATAGACAGTCAGCATATGGAACCTCTTCAGTTTTTTTTGTGTTCAATAGTGAGGAGGCGGGAACTTGTCATTTGTGGTAGTTTTGAATCATGTTTGAAGATCCTTGGCAGGGGTTTGTTGTCGCTGATCAGCGTGAAACGTCGACCAAACAAGAAATTAAAGAATTTACTGACGGTCAAGACAATGGCGAGTGCCTCTTGTTCGAGTTGACTATAGTTTTGTTCGACTTTCGAAAGGGACCTTGAAACAAATGAAACAGGACGTTCAAGGCCGTTTACAACGTGAGACAGGACTCCTGCAATACCTGAGGGACTGGCATCACTGGTTACTGTTACTGGGAGATCAGGATTAAATGGCATCAACACCCTTTCACTGGCAACTTCATTTTTTAGTTGAATAAAGGCTCTTTCACAAGCTGAGGTCCACATAAAGCGTTTGTTCTTACCGAGAAGTTGCCTCAGAGGATGCGTCATTGTTGAGAATTTGGGTACAAATTATAATGTGTAATACGAATAATGTGTAATTCACGAATAATGTGTGACCATTCCGAGGAAACGGCGAAGCTCGTCTCTTTCACTCGGTCGGGGAATTTCTTGACTTCCTGCCACCTTCTTAGGGTTCTTTGAAATGCTGTTCTTAATTATATAGCCCAAATATTTAATTTCTTTCAGGAATAATTGGCATTTCTTCTTATTAACGTGGATATTATTTTCTCTCAATCAATTAAGAAGGGCTACCAACCTATTGTAACATTGTTCGAGAGTTATACCATACACCGTCAAGTCATCGAAGTACTCAGTTACCCCTGGAAGGCCTGCTAATACTTGAGCGAGGACTTGATGGAACAACGAAGGTGCTGTTTTTAACCCAAAAGGCAATCTGTTAATCGTATATGTTCCTCTATGAGTTGACATTGTCTGGAGAATCGCGATATCTTCATCTACCCGTACATGCAAGTATGCTTTATATAAATCTAAAGTGCAGAAATATTCAGCATCCCAAAGTTCATTAAGTACTTCTTCAATTTTTGGAATAGGATAGTGCGAATCTTTCAGTTGTGGATTTACTATGCTTTTGTAGTCAACACAAATCCTAACATTGCCGTCTGTCTTGGGGAGTACTACTAATGGTAAACCCCAGTCGCTACAGTTGATTTTTGTGATGATTCCGTCCTTTTCTAAATCATCTAGTTCCTTGTTTACTTTGTCACTGAGGGCGAAAGGAACAGGTCTTGGTTTCAGGAAAACCGGTTTCTAGTGTGTAGCGTGCAGGTAATTTTGGGGATACATCCAACCTTTGGTTCAAAAACATCTAAATATTGTTTCTCTATCATATCAGTCATCTCGGTCGAACTAACTGCTTGTACTGAAGTTTTTAAGATTTTGTGTAAGTATTTCCATTCAATTCCAAATTTACGGATACAGGCCCTTCCAAGGAGAGGAGAATACTGATTGGGGAAGATATACAGATTTTCTGTTGAAACTAAGTCGTTCTATTGTACGGAAATCTTAGTGACTCCGATTGGCTTAAATATTCCATTAGTGTAGGAACGAAATTGTACTCGAGAGGGTGTTATTCTAGCTCCCAGTTGGAGTTTTTGAAAATCTTTGATAGGCAATAGCGTCAGTCCTGCGCCTGAGTCAATCTCGAATCTTTGCTTTTACCCATTTAGAAGAAGATCAACATAATATTTTTCTGTATTATTTGAGCTATACGACGAATTGATATCCACGATTCTATTTAGTTCGTATTCATAAGTTGAATCGTCTGACTCTGAGTTGGGGTTTGACGCATGATCCAGATGTTTGATGGTTTGAAGAAGTGTTCTAATACAAAACACTTTTAAGGTGTCCTGTACGGTGGCAGGAGGAGCAACGTAGGTTTTGACGATCGATGCAATTAAATGAGTTGTGATTATTTCTACCACTTCGAGGCCATAGTTCATCAATTCCTAGTTTTTTAAGATCGACTTTTGAGTTCTTTCTGGGACCGGAACGGGATTGAGTGAGTGTTTGTGGGCTACCTATCAATTTTGGTGATATTCTAGAAATCCGATTGATATCGTCAGAATCAGATGGAGTGCCGACGTTTGAAACTTGTTTGGAGTCTAATTTTGAGGCTTCTAAAGCTAAGGCTTTGTCCACAAGTTGAGAAAATGATAATTCCGGAGTCATTAAGAGCTGTCCCCGAATAGTATTGTCTTGAATGCCCCTAATAAATTGTGAGGAAAGAAAAATGTCTGCAATAGAAATTTTACAAGTGCAACTAAAGTTGCAGTTAGGTACATACTGTCATAGAGATGAAACATAGTCAGACAGGGTTTGATTTTCAGTTTGAACACAGGTTAAGAATCTGTGACGCTCGACCATGATATTCTTTTTCGGACTTAAGTGTATAATAAGATATAATCAGATATCTGTTGAAATGTCAGTTCACTGGGTGATTTGGGGGCCGAAAGTGTTGAAAGAAGAGCGTATGTGCTGGGGCCAATACTATTTATTAGCAGGGAACATGTTACTTCCGACGTTTCATTTAGCCCTTTTATGCGGATATAATTTTTAAATCGTTCTAAGTATTGTTGAATCGGCTCTTTCTGGGAATCGAAAGTATCGAAAGGAGTTATTGAAATAGATTGGTGTTGCGTACCTTGAGACTGAAGTATAGTGTTGACAACTCTTTCGTTACTGGCTGTGATTGCTGCAATGAGGGCTGCAAATTGGTCTTTATCCATGATTTCTTTTTTTTTTTTTTTTTTTCTCTCGTCGCCAACTCTGTTGTGGCCAGAAATAACTACAAAGACACTTACCAAAATACTAGAACATTTATTCACATATTTATTATAACCTTTTCATATGGTAGAATCGTATCAAAACAATTAATTGTTGATTATTTTTTAAAAGGCTGGTGGGTGCGGTCAAAATGAATAATATATTTATATTTGTAATTTAATATCATGATTTCAGGTCCTCATCAGGGGTACATCCGAAAGAACCAATAAGAATAAAATGTATAAAGAAATATCAAATATATTTGCAAAATTACTTCAGATTTTACACATACTATAAACTGACAGCTGTAGGTGGTTTTTACTTCTTTTTTCTTTATATTCTTGCATATAATTCGCAAAATGCGTAATACACAAATTGTTTTCTCTTTTACCATAAAAGGGTTTACTATTCCAAATTATATATTTGAAGTTAAAATCGTTTACTTGATTTATGTTTTTAATTTTATGATTTATTTTTATCTGAATCATTTTGCGTAGATGTTATCGATTTACAGTTGTTAGAAAATGAGTTTCCACTACAATTGTAAATTGTATGACCAATCTTTGATGTTCAAATTTGGCTAAACCACTACATTCAGCCTATCAAAAATTTCCTCCAAATCCCACGCAGTTTTTGGCCCTGGCTCCCATAATATTTTTTTATTCCTATATCTGTGAGCAGGGAGGGGGGGATGGTTTATCTAAAAAATTGGGGGTCGCGAACCACCGATCTCAAACTCACGTGCTCTTTCGCTTGATACCACTTCTGTTTTAAAAGTTAATAATGATAAAGTTAATCTAGAGAACTTAATAATGATGAGCCTACGGCCAGTCTTGACACGAGCGAGACATCCACGGCAGTACGGATCAACCAAAGGAAGGGGAACTGCAGATGCTCTGCTGAGAGTGCGCCGTGACGTTGAAGAGAAGGGGAGTAGATTTCTTCCGCCTTCGTAGTATTTGGTGGGCGTGCTCCAGCAGTTGCAAAAGTATGAGGCTCCCAGCAACTTACGAGATTTTGAGAAGCTACTTGAAGGAAATTAATAATTGAAATTAAGGGGTATCTTCTTTGAAGTAGAAGGTTCTATGGAAAGAGGTTGCCCGCAAGGATCCGTCCTTGGTCCTGCTATGTGGAAGTTAGTGTTCAACGAGTTGCTGGGAGTGCTGGAAGATGAGCAGTTCCCCTCCACTGCCTACGTCGACGATCTGGCCGATGTGGTGGCCTCGAACAGCAGAGCCAGATTAAAAACCGAAGCTGAGCGATGCGCCAACCTTGTGCGGCGCTGGTGCGAGAAGAAGACGTTAAATATGGCAGCTGCCAAGACTCAGGCAGTTCTCTTCCGAGAGACGACAGATAGGGCTCACCCTATAACTATTGTTATAGAAGATTCAAGGATTCGTCCAAGAGAACCTCCTGCTAAGAGAAGACTGGAAGAGATATGTTGTTAAAAGGCAAGGCTTGGCGCATCTACCAGAAAACATCCGAGTGAGAATAGCAGATGATCCCAGCAAATGGAAGAGGATCCTCCAGGAGGAATCACTAGAGGAATGGAACCGACGGTGGACGACCTCTCAAAAGGGGGCTACCCTGAGAAAATACTTCCCTACTGTCGGATCACGATTAGAAGCAACTTGGATCCTCCCGGACTATTGGATCTCACGGGACATGGGGGTTTCCGAGCGAAGCTTTATTTTTGAAGAGAAAAGACTTGGCTCCGCCGGGAATCGAACCCGGGTCTTCCGCGTGACATGCGCAGTATGCTAACCATTGCACCATGGAGCTCGCCTCCGAACGGTGCCAAATCCTTCCTCTTCACTGACACCTCTCCCACGATCTCGCAAGTTTTGCGAGTATTTACGGGAGGTGGACAATTTTTGTCTAATCCTGGGCATCTCTTGCGAGATCGTGGGAGAGGTGTTAGTGAAGAGGAAGGATTTGGCACCGTTAGGAAGCGAGCTCCGTGGTGCAATGGTGCATGTCATTATTTAAAAAAATGTATATATAGCTGTGTTCCAGTTAAAATTTTATAATTGGATTTAATCTACTCCTTTGCACAGGGTTCATTAGAGTCTTCTCCTAAAGGTGTGTGTGGGGCAATGAATACTGCGTACTACCAATTTGGTTTTAAAATTACCTATATTAATACATTCTGATTTTTATGTTAAAGAAAAGAGAATCTTTTAATCAAGAACATTTATTAAATAAGAATAAAAGAAAAATTCTGAACATTAAACTGAATATAAAATCAATTCGAAACCCATTAAACATTAAGACTACTATTGGAAATTAATCTTATTATTAATAAGTAATAAATAAGTAATAAATTAATTAATCTAATGTTTAATGAATATCTGTCAACCTGTTAATGTAAGTTTATTGGAATATATAAAACTAAGATTTTATTGATTAAATAAAAATAAACTGAACATATTGAAAATGGTTTATGAAAATATATTATGAACTGCATGTATTAATTTACTAACAAATAATATTGACCTCGGAAGACACTAAACCACAGCCATCATAGTTTACAATTTTTTGTTATATATTCTCTACAGAGTTGGGCAGTAGTTAACTACATTTGTAATTAACTACACAGACAATTACATGTAGTTTATAGTTGGAAGCGCGCAACTACTATTTTTCAACTACCAGTTAAGTAGTTATAATTTAAAACTACAACTACAGTAGTTGGGAAAAAGTAGTTGGGAATGGCAAATACAACAAGTAGTTGTAAATGCAGTTTTAGAGCGGCAACTACATTTGCTAAGCAACGTCTAATTAAATCATATGTTTTTGCTATTTTTATTTTGTGTTTATAACAATACTTTAAAAAAATAATTAATTTTAGATATTTTATTAACACTCGTTATAACGCCAAATACGTCTAATAATCAACAGTGATAACACGGGGTACAAAAAAAAAATTATTTTCTGAAGAATTTTTTTTGTTAAAGGTTTTAATTAACGTTTATATTAATTCTACCTCAAAATTATACACTTTCTAATTTACTTTTTTTCTTGTTCTTGAAGTAAGCGATTTGAAAACATCTATATAAGTATTATTAACCTTTGTTTTTAAGTTGTTCCAATCCTAAATTATATTTTACTTTGTATTCACATAGGTAGCATTATTGCTTACATTCATTAAGTACATTTTATGACATACCTTATATTAAGTAAGTTGTTCTTGGTCCATTGGAAAATATGAGAAATTATTTAATCAATGACCCCAATAGAATTGGTTTAATGTGTGATTTAATCGGTCATCTCCATTATTTTAGCAAAATATTTTAATAATATTAAATTTTTTGATGGATTCATGTTTTCTGAGCGTCGACTCATCACTCTCATTCCAAACGAGCTTTATTCAATACCACAAGGAATTGTCTTCATAGCCGAAACCTAGCCTTCACTGCAACCTAGGCCCTGGTCCACCTCGTTGTCTTACCGAATGAAATGGGGGGGAGAGGGGGGGGCATTAAAGAATGTATTGCGTAGCATTGCTTCCTAAAGTTTCACTGTAGAGATTTTGTCTTGGGAGACAAGGAAGGACCATTCTGCGGTTGACAACGTCTCTTTAAACCCCCTCCAAAATATAGCCGTTAAGCAATCTGTCAAGTTTTTGACATACAATAAAAGCGATCCATTTCTCAATCGCCTGGTGATGTGTGATGACAAATCTTATATGAGACAATAAGGCTACAACCCATCTTGCACGAAAGAGTTATGGTCAGGATTTGGTGGTCTACTGTTGATGTTATCCTCTGTAACAGTGGTACTCAACTTAGGGCGTGACCACCAAGAAGCACGGCAAAGGGATCCCGAGCTGCGTTGTCACAGAGTAATCTAGGAGTGACATGCAAGGAACCGATAAAATATCAATAAATTTTGAGGATTTTATTCTACTAAGCTTAAACAATAATTTCACGTTTTGATTAGCTTCTCTACACACGAAAGAACTAATTTTTCTTTTCGCTAATTAAGCTCGTTTTCTTGAGAATTCGTATTTTTAGAACATTTATATGTAAAGTTTTAAAAATGGAGTAGCCCAATAGCGGGCGTTGGAACATGAGCATAATCCCTGTTTCCGCTAGAATTATTGATAATTATTGGCACAAATTGTCGTTGATTGTTAATCGGTTTTGGCGCAACAATTTAACCGATTTTAACTTTGAGCAACTCACTCATTTCATTTTAAACTGAAATGATAATGTTTGAAAATAGTAAAATTGTCCTGACGATGACTGGTGTTTGAGTTATAAGCAGAAAAGTTCGATTTCGTTTGCATATAAAAAATTGTATGCTAATCATTTAGCCGCAAAATGCGATTTTTTTACATCTAATCAGTGATCATTTTTGAACTAGATGACATAACCCTTTTGTAATATAATGAAATATTACTTAAATAGGAAATATAGTCATGTTTCCCAACTTCTGTATAATCACCTATATATTATTTCAAAACAACGACGTATCTTACCAAAATCAAATATTTAACTGCCCCTACGTCATTAGATATGTAGGAATATTTATTTAATTGAATAATTATACTCTTACTCTCCTCTGAAAAAGTCATTTACATTGATAATGCATAGTGTGAAATCGTACTGAGAGTTTTTTTTACTTTCACTTACCTATATATGAAATATATAGTAAGTGGAAGTATTGCGATCGTGAAAAAATTCGACTTCCGGTTTTCAACGGAAATACACGTTTTGGGGGACCCCCTGAGTCGAAATAACCAAGTCCCGCGAAATGGTCTGTGTGTCTGTGTGTGTGTGTGTGTGTGTGTATGTGAACAGACTAGCTCAAAAACTATAAACCGTGCGATCCTGAAATTGGGTATTTAGTGTATGTATATGCACGCAATGTGATAGCATAAATTTCATCAAAATTACTTAAAGGGAGGGAGTACTTTACTTAGTAACTTTTTAGGTTTTTTTCGATTTTCTAAAAAACGGCTCTAACGATTTTGATTAAACTGAGTATTTCATCTATTTATATGCCCGAGATATGACTGTAAAAATTTCATCAAAATTGATTAACCGGAGGGGGGACTTTACTTAATAAATTTTGTAACATTTTCACGTGTTTTTTTTATTTACTCTAAATCGGCTTTAACGATTTTGATCAAACTGGGTATTTGATGTATTTATATGCCCGAGATATGACTGTAAAAATTTCATCAAAATTGATTAACCGGAGGGGGGACTTTACTTAATAAATTTTGTGACATTTTCACATGTTTTTTTTTATTTTCTCAAAAACGGCTCTAACGATTTTGATTAAGCTTAGTATTTGATCTATTTATATGCCCCAGATATGTCTGTAAAAATTTCATCAAAATTGATCTACGGGAGGGGGGACTTGACTTAATAAATTTTGTATCATTTTCACGGGTTTTTTTTATTTACTCAAAAACGGTTTTAACGATTTTGATCAAACTTGGTATTTGATGTACTTATATGCCCGAGATATGACTGTAAAAATTTCATCAAAATTGATCTACTGGAGGGGGGACTTTACTTAATAAATTTTGTATCATTTTCACGTGTTTTTTTTATTTACTCAAAAACGGTTTTAACGATTTTGATCAAACTTGGTATTTTATGTATTTATATGCCCGAGATATGACTGTAAAAATTTCATTAAAATTGATCTACGGGAGGGGGGACTTTACTTAATAAATTTTGTATCATTTTCTCGGTTTTTTTTTATTTACTCAAAAACGGCTTTAACGATTAAAAAAAACAAGATATGAATGTAGAAAAATGTGTGACTTTGGGAAATGATATTTAGCAAAACACGTCAATTTCTAATCTAAGTAAGTTGGTAAGTGAAAGTTGTGTGTTGCGCGCACGCACCAGATTTTTTAACTTTTTTTCGATTATCTCAAAAACGACTTTAACGATTTTTATCAAATTCGTCATGTTTAATGAAAATTAGGTTTTCTTTAATATACGGTAAGCTTTATCATTATTAAAATGTTCTGAAGGAGCTTTTTTGGGGGTGGGGGGGCTTTTTTGTTTGTTTCTTTCTTTCTGATAAAGTACCTTTGTTTTTGTTTACATGGAGAAATTAACTGTCTCTCGTTACGCCTAAAAATAAGAAATGGCTAAATATGAGATATGATAAAAATAAACAAAACATAAAGATGAGAAAAAAAGAAAAATATTCAGTCAACTCATAAAACTCGTTGAGCCCACGCATGCGGAGTACGCCTTTAATGACAAACCATTGTTCATAATTAAAGCCGTTCTGTTCATTTGAGAAGTTGCGATTAACAAAACGCATTAATTTCTAATCTTAGTAAGTTGGTAAGTGAAAGTTGTGTGTTGCGAGCACGCACCAGATTTTTTTTAATCTAAGGCTCTCGATCAATCCCATGTTTTATATATTAGCTGCATTGCATTTAATATACTCCTTATCAATTAATCCAAGATATCGATAATTACTCATTATCAATAAAAGTAGTTGTAGTTGCAGGCCCATAATTGCAGTTTCAACTACTAGTTTTAGTTGTAAATATGCAACTACTTTTTTGAAACTACAGTAGTTGTAGTTGTGGTCCACCAACTACAAATTACAAAATTAGTTGTAGTTTAAACAACTTTCCAACTACTGTGTCAGTAGTTTTGTAATTTGTAGTTCAACTTCTTTTTGCCCAACTCTGATTCTCTACAATAAATTTGAAAGATAAAGAAAAAAAAAATGATACAAAAAGAAATATTCTACAGGGTACTTATCAACTGGTGGTCTTCTAATTGGCTATCTCCCACTGGGTGGCTGTAGTAGTGTTTCTTCATTACTCTTATAGGTAAGGTATCTTATATCTGGAACTCGGGTAGTTAGTGCCGCTTACTCGTTGATACATCAGCATAGCACTGGCTTAACACTCACTCATAAAAAACAAAACAGTGTCTAAAGCAAACTTCAGGACAAGACTGATCTCCGCACTCGTCAAGTACTCACCCTCGAATACCCATATTCTCTTCGCTGGTCAAGAGGTACCAAGGTGGGGGAAAATATTCATCCACGATGAAAAATCTTTAAATTGGATATCTGGGAAAACTAAATTGATAGGATTGTAGGGCTTAATTAGGTAATGCCACCAGAAAACTTGCCCGGGCTTCAAATTTACAATTAACCTCGTAATTAGCAAAAACAAGATAGGGTGGGGACTATATTTCTTCTAACGGTTGTTTCAGAAAAAGACGCTTTAAGTTAGTCACCGTGGATGTTGGGGATTTATTGAATTTCTTTCGATCTACCTCCTTTATCGGATGGCAGGCATCCTTATTTGATTAAGACTCTAGTTCCCTGATCATCTTTGTTATTAATGAATTTATTAAAATTTTAATTTTTCCATTGAATTGTTCTTAAAAATGTAAAGCATTGATATCTCATAAGGTATATCCAACCCTATTCATTACGAAGATTTAATCAATCCAGGATATAAGAAGCCTCACTAAATGGTTATAAATACTAAGTATGATTATACAAGCTATTTAGATTAAAACTGCTGGGTTTTAATACTTGACTGGTACCCAGTCTGATATGTAGCTATATTATATATATATATATTTATATATATATATATATATATATATATATATATATTTATATATATATATATATATATATATATATATATATAAACTAATTTACCTGCTATATAAGCAAATAATCTGAGCGAATAATTTGAAAATATTCTGTATGCATCTTACCTTTCAAATAACTTTTCTACATCAGGATGGTACGCTAAACTTGTCTCAAAACCATGTAAGGTTTCTGGAAAAGAGGAAAAATTCAGGTGACTTTAATACTTCAGTGATGTACTGCTGTTTAGTTAAATAATAACGTACGCATAGTTATGTCTAATAAAAGACCAGAGGAGACTGCATGCATGTTAACATAAGAGGATGGTGATGCCAAAATTAAATCCACCATTTTGTTGGTACATCTTATAAAATTACTATAATAATCATTGTCTATACGAGATCTCTTCAAAGCAATATTGTAATCCTTTCTCATCACTTTCCATGCATCATCCGCATCTGTAAATAGAAGAGAGTTAATGAATTATGGAGGTAAATAAATTATTTCAAGAAAGTTTTAATTTTAATAGGAGTTAATTCACACCCCTTTCCCTCGTTCTCACTGTGATAAATGCCCCCCCCCCCCCCCCCGATCATTGCAAACTGAAAATGGGGCCCCGAGGTTTGGACCATAGAAGTGGTCTTGCTAGGCCGCTGAGTTAAATCAGGAATAGACTCTTAATTTTCTATGCTGATGGTCCTAAAAGTACAGCACAGCCTTGTTTATTTTTTAGGTACCTCTGAGTAAGTTTATAGATTAGATAGAAAATTCGGTTGGACAAGCTGGGTAAAACCTAACCATTCTTATCCTATTGCACCATGGAGCTCGCCTCCGAACGGTGCCAAATCCTTCCTCTTCGCTGACACCTCTCCCACTATCTCGCAAGTTTTTCGAGTATTTACGGGAGGTGGACAATTTTTGTCCAATTTTGGGCATCTCTTGACGTTCGTCAATTTTTAAATTATTTTATAATAATTTAATCATTATTGTAGGTTACCACCTTGTTTTTAAATTATTTTAAATAATTTTTTTTTTTAAGAGAAAAGATATGGCTCCGCCGGGAATCGAAACCGGGCTCTTCCGCGTGACATGCGCGGTATGCTAACCATTGCACCATGGAGCTCGCCTCCGAACGGTGCCAAATCCTTCCTCTTCATTGACACCTCTCCTACGAACTCGCTAGTTTTGCGAGTATTTACGGGAGGTGGACAATTTTTGTCCAATTTTGGGCATCTCTTGCGAGATCGTGGGAGAGGTGTCAGTGAAGAGGAAGGATTTGGCACCGTTAGGAAGCGAGCTCCGTGGTGCAATGGTGCATGTTATTATTTAAAAAAAAAAAAATATATATATATATATATATATATATATATATATATATATATATGTATATATAGCTGTGTTCCAGTTAAAATTTTATAATAGAAACTAATCTACTCCTTTGCACAGGGTTCATTAGAGGCTTCTCCTAAAGGTGTGTGTGGGGCAATGAATACTGCGTACTACCAAGCTGGTTTTAAAATTACCTATATTAATACATTCTGAATTTTATGTTAAAGAAAAGAGAATCTTTTAAGCAAGAACATTTATTAAATAAGAATGAAAGAATCCTTATCCTATCTTATCCTAGCTACCTGGTATTTCTCCGAGCTAGCAAAGTAATAATTGTGTTTTTTAAAGATATTATATTTTAGTACATGGTGATGAAGTTTATCACAAGAAAGAGCACATAATATTACACACTGATAAAATAAAACCTCTACTGAAATTATGGCAAAATATAGAATTAAGCTAAAAACTAAAAGCTATTTTAAGGGTGTAGCGGCGCTTATAATAAATAATCACATCCACACCTCTTTGGATCGGTGACGTAGTTTATATCTCCTAGGTTATAAACATTAGTAAACAACAACTTGTTAGTAGACAATAGTAGCCAAGGGGAATAGAGGCAAGGTGGGCTCACTTTGTAAGGGGCAATATGGCTGCCCAAGACCTATGACGTAGTTGGACGCATCTGTGAATTTATCAATGAATTCCAAGGTTATGGATAGCCAGTGGGAAGGCATCACTCCATTGTTTATGTTCTAATTGTGTATCATCAAATAAGGTATTGTAATTTCTTTAACCTAATTAATTAAGTTTTTAGTTAATAATTTGATGAAAAGATTTAAAAAATTTTTACAGTAGGTGGTTTTTAATAAATATTGGGTGGAAGATATGCGCAGTCGCTATATGCAAGAACACCCAAAAAAAATCACCACAATTATCATTTCATAGTTAAGCTTAAGTCTTGAACTCTTAAGAAATATAAAATTGATTTTTATATTCTTAATACCTAGTTCAAAAAAATGTTAGGGTTATAAAATGTTGCAGAGCTCATGATTTCAACATTGATTGCAGAAAATGCAAGAATTATGTTCAGCTCACTTTCAGGCAGATGATTTTGAAAGAGAATTCGTGCTGAATTGATTGGGTTTTGGGATTTTATATTTTGAATATATATTTTTAAATAAATAAATTGTTTAATGCACATTATTGTTTTTGTTTTTTTTAATTTCTACATTATCATTAATAAGCAATACATTATATTGATGTTTCTTTACCTACAACGGATTTTTATGAATTTTATAAATGAAAACTATTTCTATAACTTCTAGGTTTTTATTTACTTATTTATTTTAATTAATAGATCTTTCCTGGTTGAAAGTACTAAGTCATTAGCGAAAATCCAATGAGTCGTCACACCAGATATAAATAATCACTGGGAAAATATTATTAATTGGTATGTACATGCAAGATTATTTCAGTATTATGAAAAGAAAAAACTATACTAAACCTATTTTTTAATGTAATAAAAGCCTGACGTTCGTGAATAATATAATGGTCGGGTTTGCGGAAATAAAATCTCAGTTGTGAAATCATAATTTAAGATAATGGAAAATATTAATGTTTTTCACTTTAACCCATAACGGCAAATTATAGTATTTAAAGAGAATTCAATATGCCTGAGCTGATTCATGCGTCCGGTGACGTAGCGGGAAGAGGTTGTGCGGTTTTGCCTACGCAAGTGAGCCCACCTTGTCTCTATTCACCTTTAGCAGTAGCCTCCTGCATGTTATACAAGTTTTGTACCGAGAAGATTCTGTGAGAGGCATGAGTTAAGTTTAGCATGTTTAAGGGCATATTAATTACCAGAAAGTTGAGTACCTGCAGGTCTACCAGTTATTTCTTGTTTAGCATTTTTGTAGATATTATTAGGGTGCACCATATTTGTGGGGAGTAGATGTTTAGTTTAGTTTGTGGAGGTAGTTTACTTAATTTAATTTATTTCATTTGTTCCTTTTTATTATAAAGTTTACTTTTATAACAGAGAGGTGTATTTATTTTCCATTTTAATTTTGTATTTCTTTTATTGTGTTATAAATAATTTTCTACTGAGCAGAGTTAACTTAGCCTATTATTGTGACGTCAATAGGCCAAAGAGCTAACAGGAGTAACTGGTTACTTAATTCAGAAAGAATTAACCATTGATACTCATGGTTAGATTTTCTTTCTCTTTTAAACATCAAGTTTTATTTCTTTGGACATTATTATCAAAAGAAAGAATATCCTTTGATTCTGGTGGGCTGAAACAAATTCAGTTAACTGTCTCGTGTGACTAACACTTTAGCATTTATTTACACTCAGTATTAAAATTAATTATTTAAATTAAGAGGAAATATATAATAATATATTTGCACTGTAACACTTAGGTGAGTTTAAATAACTTTTATTGCCATAAACATATAATTCACATTTCAAACAAAAAATAAAAGCTCAAATTGGTAACGACGTTACAAACAGTAACTACAAGTAATGGAAGATTGACTCTAAAGTAACCTTTTGCTTGGATATCCACGGTCTGACTATTCCCCTAGTCCATCTCTTGTCGGGGAAGGATCAATCTTTTTAAGGGTCTAGATCATTCCCGTCAAGTCTAGAACATGTGATTACGTTTTAATACATGAATACTACAAGGTTCCAACAAAAGTATAGAACTCTTCGTAGTAATAAAAATTAATCATGAAGGTAGAAGATTGACCGAAGTTTATGTGATGGACATGGTTGGGGTACGGTCAAATATTTCTTGTACGTCAAGATTGGAGGCTGCTTTCTTGTTATCTTGTTGTTTGTGAAAATTAATCATATGATATTGTTTTACGTTACATAATTATATTTTCAATATGAAAGATAATTAAAATAATGGTTTCATATTTTGAATCAGCTGAGTGAACCGTTGACCGTTTCCACTTCCTCATAAGCGATATGTATAGCTTTTAATTAATCTAATCTTAATTTGTGGCTGACCACCATTTTAAATTATTTTTAAATAATTTATTTTTTGAAGAGAAAAGATTTGGCTCCGCCGAGAGTCGAACCCGGGTCTCCTGCGTTACATGCGAGGATGCTAACCACTACACAACAGAGCTCGGCTCAAGGCAGAGCAAATCCTTCCTCTTCACTGATACCCACTCCCCCTATCTCACAAGTTTTGCGAGTAGTAGCGGGAGGTGGACATAATTTTATAATTGAATAAAACATTTATTTAAGAAATAATTTAGATTTAAAAATAATTATAGTTTTATTTTTAAATGTTTTACCCAAACATTAGTAATCTGAAGAACGAAAGACATATCTAAGGAATCTGGCGAAATCATACATATAAAATAAAAATAACTTAGTTACTTACCTGTATGGCCGAACGGTCCGTGTAGAACACAATTAAGTCCACCATATAGTGCTTTAGGCTTATCGGCGAGGTTGGGATGATGTGATAATTTCTGAATAATATAAATAAAATTGTATAAAAATTTCAAAAAAAATTCACAGATCTATGCAATAAAAAAATAATCATGGGAACGGTATAGGAGGGTATAATCTGTTAAATTTTCAATAAATTCGTATTGTAAAGAACATGATTTTTGAGGAAAATGAATCTTAAGTTCCAGAGTAGTATGAAATGTATTAGGAATAGATATTAGGTCTAAACTTAATATTATTACTGGTAATTTTACAATATTAATTTTATTTTTTTATAGCTAAAATGCTTTTAGAGTAAACCCAGTTTTTTTCAACCTCACTTTTCCCGACAATCCTCCGAGGCTCCTGGAAAGAAGATTGTGCACAAAGGAGATAGATAAAGAAAAAAAAAATATTGTTAAAAAGTTTTTCAATAATCTTGAAACTAATCTTAAAACTTTAGGTGATATAAACTAATCTCAAAACCTAAGTTGATAAGAATCAAACATGATGTAAAGAATACCACGGTTGTATTGCAATATATTGTATATTTTTAGAATTCTTCGATATTAGGATCCATCCTTTTATGAAAAAGTGTGGATGGATTTTTATTCTTGTTTTGTAAATTACAATAAAATAATAAATTACAATTTTCTCCAATATATTACCTTGACTAACTCAGGAGTTAAAACTCCTATAACTGGGCAGATACCAGACATCCAATGGAATCCAAACTCTTCTTTTATTTTTTCTGTAAGCACTGACACTGCATACTCATTACCACCTAAATAATAAAAACTATATCATCATCTTAAACGTTAGCTTTCATTATTGTATCAAGACGATAAAATCAATATACTCTTAAAAATCAGTTTACGGTAAAATTTCTGAACAGGGGCTCACGCGCCGTTCAGTAAGGCGCCCTTCAGAGTAAGGCCAGATCTTCACGGAAAAGGACTTTTTGTGAGTTTATTCATCTTTGAAGAGCGAGCGTAGCGAGCGGGATCTAATAGAGCTTTTTAAGGCCCTATTTAACTGAAAAAGACGCGATGAGAGTTCGATAATATCACGATCATATAACCTCTCAAAAGAGGACACGCCCATGCGCCACAGTTCATTGGTAGCACCCAATTGACATTAACATAGATCTGCCTTTCTGAATGAAAAGAATTCTGGCGTTCCGATTTTCTTTGGATCTCGGCGCTCACGTGCACCTGTACTAAGAGTGAACCAAGTAATTTCAATGAAATAAATCTTAGACACCTATCAAGGATGACCTTGTCCAGCAGTTTTGTATTTAGTGTTCCGAGATATGCATCCTCTTCACAAACCAACATCAGCAGTTGGACTGACATCGTTGATAGTCATGAAAAAATATAGAACAGTCGCGAGTGAGGTAGCGTAGGTTCCTCAAAGGGGAATCCTTAAATTACGACCTGACAAGGCAAGGGATTAAATTAAACGTGGCGGTATCCGGTGAAATTTAATAATAAAACGTGGTAGATAATAAATCTACATTTCATTTCAAGGAAACAGTAACTCCGCATTGTCCTGTTAATATCCAATAAATAGACAACTACCTTATTGGCGTAAGAGATTTTGGTATTCTAGATAAATAGATGAATCTAACTCATAAATATACTTACTAGGTATTGTAAAGATGAATAGTGTTCTGTAGAAATAGTAGAGATTCCCGATAACTGGGAAGCCCAAGAGATTAGGGTAACGATAGAGCTTCCGCACTTTATACCACAAAACAACGCCCAAGATGAGGTGAGCCAGCAAAATCATGAGAACTGCATTCACAATCATCTCCATCTTCCTAAAAATATACAAGAGTATAAGAAATGTAATGCGATATATAGCTTATAACGAGATATACTTTTTACTTTCCTAGTATAAATGAAAGATAATATATTGCTATAGTTGAACTTTATTATACTCAGGGAAAAGTATTGTGATCGTGAATGGTTTACTGCCTCATGCAGAGCAAGAACTTGGCTAGTGCCAGTGCGGGCTTGGAAAAGGCTACTGACCAAATATTCAGCCTTCGACAGTTCTTGAAAGAGGAAAGGAATATTGGATTAAGACGCATCGGCGCTTTATTGGTTTTTTAGTAGTTTTTGTGGCTTTTAAAGCATTTTAAGATTAAACTAATATCCCTTGTGTAGCTAACGCTGAGCAAAGTCAGCTGAATCATCCAAATCGGCTCCAAATTCTCCAAAGCCTCCAAATCGGCTAAGAATTACTTAAGGAATTCCACTCAGGCATTTGCCTTCAACAGGGAAAAGCGCTGGCCTGCCTTCTATTTCACCTCGCAGTCGAGAGTGAGAGATGCTGGTTAAAATATCAACAAGGGAAAAAATTATTGATGGGAAGTCATTGGGTGGCGGGATGGCCGATTGGGCATACGCGTTGCCCATGACAACGTCTAATTGGAAAAACGAAGATAGCAAGTTCAAAACCCGGAGCCAGGGGAAAATTAAATAATACTCGGCATCAATCCCCCGCCCTCTTCCCTGGCCCGGGAAATCCCATATAGCCTAAAAGGCGAGGAAGGGGAGAATCAAAAAAAATAAATGATGGGAAGTCAGATTTCTCTCTGGAGAATTCTTTGTGGAGAGAGAAGACTTTCTTTCAATTTTCTGCCCTTTCTGTAATGATTGACCCAGACCTTTTTGTAATACTGTAACCATGTTGCCATCGAAATATTTGGAATTAGGTCATTCATGCCTCGTCCCCTGTTTACACCGCATTTTCAGTCACCATTCGTCTAACTACTTCCGCAAACCTAATTACTGCCTCAGAATAAACACAATAGAAATTTCAAGCTTTAAAATGATGAATCCTCACACTGAACAGAAAATACAAGAAACCATCCGCAGATTCCGAATACTACAGCATTTACTAGACAAATGCTCCAAACGCCCTATTCCATATAAAAGGTCAACCTACATGACAACGATAAGACCTACGGAGTCGAACTTTGGGGTGCCACCAATCCATCGAATTACTCTCGCAACCAGTCCCTACAATCCAAAATCCTTCTTAAACTCCTTACCGCTCCTTATTTAGTCCCAAATGAAATTATCCATAAAGACCTTAATGTTCCTTATGTCACTTAGTGTTCATTGGCCCGATCCAGGTATCAATCCTTTCATAATAAACTCCATAATCATCCCAACCCATTTAATCCAGCCTTGCTTCTACCTCAATTCCGGACGATTAACCCAGGTGACTGAAAAGAAGATGGCCTCGGGATTCACTAAATAATAAACTACATTTGAGTGCTAACAATGGTTAGGTTCTCTACATGCCTGTACACAACATTGATCTATTTATATAATGTTTCCTAATGTATTGTTTTTATACAGTCGTAAATTTAATAAATACATTTTTAAAACATGGTGGAATTCAGTTGTACCGGATCAGGTACTGTACTAAGGTGCTAGTTACCTGGTTACCAGTTTGCCAGCTGTTGATATGGAGCAGGGTATAGTACGATAGCTACAAGAGGCTAGCCAGCTAGCTGAGGGATGAGCTGAGTGATGCAGTTGCACAATAATGACTGTTGCATCAATATGAATAATAACAAATGCAATTTATAGTTTGGCCGGAACTAGGGGCAAAGGGTTAAGGTATGCGGGCTGATTACGCGGACATCCAATATATTTTAATTTAGCAGGACATAAATAGACCCTGGTGCAGGTCAGGGAATAAACAACTAGAGGGGATGTTCCAATTTTAATTCATTTAAAAGCTGGTTCGAATAATCCCTGGTACTTCCCACTATGGCTAGAATAGGTTGGTTAAAAGTCTAGAATAACCCCCCATGGTCAGGAAGGGGTACCGAACAAGAAACCACCTTGGGTATTGTTGAATACACCGCCGCTTTTTAATCACTTTCGGCTTCCTCCAGTTTATTTTTATTTGTAATAGAAACTGGAAAATTTATAAATATAAAATTAAATGTTGAAATTTGATCTTTTTTATTTTCAAATAATTAATTTATTATTTTTATACATTTTTATTATAATAGAAAAGATTAGACATCGGCCGGGGATCGAACCCAGGTCATCTGCATCTCCGTTGCAGTGCCCTTACCAATGAGCTAACCATGGAGCCATTTCCAACTGTAATCGAACCTTTCTCTTCTGCGGTATCATCCACCATGTATGGCACATTGCACCGTAGTAACCGGTATGTACAATTGTCCAGACATACGCGACGTGGTGGGGTTGTATCGCTGTTTAGCTCAGTGGTACGAGCGCTGCAACGGCGATGCAGGGGACCTGGGTTCGATTCCAGGCCGTGGTCAAATCTTTTCTATTATAATAAAATTGTTTAAAAATCATAAATTAATTAATTAAATATCAAAAATGATTAAATTTTATATTTTAAAATTTTCCAGTTTCTATTACAAATAAAAATGAACTGGTAGAACTCATTTCATCGAAATATTTAATGAAAGTGATCAATAAGCGGTATCGTATTCAAAAATACCCAAGGTGGTTTTTTGTTCTGTGAAGTTGGAGAATTGCCTTATCAAACGAGAATGAAAGAAGTATGACTTTCTTGTGAAATCATAGCTGGAAGGGCAGATACACACTATCAGAGATAAAATTTGGAAAATCCGAAAAAAGAGTGGTAGCATTGCTTCCTAGTCCATTCCCGTCTAATTAATTACCCTTTTAGGTTAGATATACTGTAAGGGGAGGATTTTTTTTTTTTTTTTTTAATTTCCAAATTGAGGGTAATGAGCTATTTTGTTCGTGTCCGTTATTTCGGTTTAACTATGCATTTCTTCTTCAGGGGTAAATGGACAATATAAAGATAGACTAAAGAAACTATCGAGAGAATAGATAATAAAAAAGAAGGATGGAAAGGGTTATTCCGAGTCCAGTGGAAGTTAAAGCATTTTATTACTTTTTTTTTGAGAATGTCTTTTCTTTGCTCTTTATCTTTGAGTGTTGTATGATTCAAATAATGATAAATGTTCAGTATATTTATATTTTATCTTAAGCAATTATTCACTCCCTTTGAAATTATTAAAAATTGTGGCGACCGTGACAGGACCTTTGTCTGTTTTTACTCTCACATATCTACATATGAATAATTAAGAAAGAGAATTGCAATCGTGATAAGTTTCGACTTCCGCTTGTCAACGGAAATAGGCGTTTTGGGGTCCCCTACGAGTCCAAATAACGAAGTCCCGCAAAATGGTGTGTGTGTGTGTGTGAGTGAAGAGACTAGCTCAAAAACGATAAACCGTGAGAAAATAAAATTAGGTATTTGATATATGTATATGCCCGCGGTGTCACAGCAAAGATTTTATCAAAATTGAGTAAATGGAGGAGTAAACGAACTTTATTTCATAAATTTTATCACATTTTTACACATTTTGTCAAAAATTTAACATCTCGTAGTACCGCTGCATTTCGGAATTCGGGTGGTATTAGGGAACATTTCGATACTTTAAAGTATCGTTACATCGCTTCCGATACTACTGATATCAGTACCGATACTTTTTATCCGATACATCGAAATTACCGATACTTTTTCACCAATAATACGCGGTACTTTTTTGTTTGGTTAACTGGCATGAAAAACTTGTAAGTATATGTTGATTCTGTTTATTTTTAGAGAATTTGAAACACTCCTAAGTAGGTTTATATTTCAAACAGATGCTCCTCTTGCAGCGGATAAAATTGCACTAGTCCGCTGGCATGATAGATCGGCTCATCAAAATCTGAAGCAGGCCTTGAAATATTATGATATTGATGTTAAAAACTAGCATGATATTATTCGTGAATCCTTGTGTTCCTGCCTACGGAATAGGAAAGGTTTTAGAGCGAATAACTCAAAACCTGCAAAATTAGGTAAATTAATCATACTTTAAAAAATCTGCTGTGATACGCCCAACATACACCTTTCTCTTACCTACTTATTTACTTATTAGAAATTGACGTCTTTTGATAAATAAGTAAACGCCATTTTTTATCTTCACACAATTTTCCACATTTATTTACTTATTCTTGTTTGTCTCCCTAAGTTATAGAGTATTATAATTTGTATTGCAAAGCTTGGAATATTGTCAGTATTTTTCCATTCATTAGTGTTTCTATATTAAGGGGCCTAAAAAATCCTTCTCATCAACAGTCGAGTTTTTTTACTGCTTGCTTGTTACTTTCACTTACTTATAAATGAAATATATAGTAAGGGAAAGTATTGCGATCGTGAAAAATTTCGACTTCCGGTTTTCAACGGAAATACATGTTTTGGGGTCCCCTGAGTCCAATTAACCAAGTCCCGCGAAATGGTCTGTGTGTGTGTGTGTGTGTGTGTGTGTGTGTGTGTGTGTGTGTGTGTGTGTGTATGTGAACAGACTAGCTCAAAAACTATAAACCGTACGAACCTGAAATTGGGTATTTGGTGTATGGATATATCCGCGATGTGACAGCAAAAATTTCATCAAAATTGGTGAATCGGAGGGGGTACTTTACTTAAAGAATTTTATCTAATTTTACGTTTTTTTCGATTTTCTCAGAAACCGCTCTAACGATTTTGATTAAACTTGATATTTGATGCATGTATGTGCCTGCGATATGACAGTCAAAATTTCATCAAAATTAATTAATTTGAGGGGGTACTTAAAAAAACATGTCAATTTCTAATGTTAGTTGGTAAGTGAAAGTTGTGTGTTGCCCTCATCGCACCTGATTTTTTTTTACTGCGAGCTGGGAATCGATAAAAGGTGTATTTGCGGCTCTTAGTAAATCAAATTTAATTTTCAAATGTTTGTCTCTCATGATTTTCCGGAAACCGAGAACGATTAATGTTCTTCTAAAATCACCTTATGTTTCATTCAGAAAGCTATTATGGAACCATAGTTTCTAAACTAAAGTATATTTAATTCAAGATTACCTTTTTTTACATATCTTTACCTGCTTAAAATAAATTGAGTATCACGTATTTACTCTCTAAAGTATTTTTGATTGTTAAACAAAAAAAATTATTTTTGATAATATAGGAATTCAAGCATTTAGAAAATCGAAAAAAAAATGTAGTAATGTGATAAAATTTATGAAATTCCCCTCTGTTTACCCAATTTTGAAGAAACTTTTGCTGTCAAATCACGGGCATATACATACCTACATCAAATACCTAATTTCAGGTTCGTACGATTTATTGTTGTAGGTAAGTGAAAGTAAAAATGGAAGGTAACCTAATTCTATTAGGACATCGAAGTATGTTCAATAGGTATTAGTATTTTCTTTTATTTAAGGATGGTTATTTGAATTATGGTTCTGTTTATTTTCTTAAATAAGGTGTAATATATTAGGGGAGGGAATAAAAATTGTTGTAAACACAGATTCATTATATTTTATTTTAGAATGTAATCAATGCTTATATGATTTTATTTGAAGAATTTAAGAAACCTCTATGTAAATTTCAGTCTTAATGTTTTTGTAAATTGAATAGTCCTTAGTTTTGTTTGAACATTAGAAGTTTTGTTTTCATTAATTGAACTAACCTTCTTATTTATTAACTTAAAGTTGAGATTAACCGGTAAATGGTTTTAATGTTTAAGAGTTTTTAGTTTTATTAAGATGTAAATAGTAATCGCCTCATCAATAATCTGGTTTTATTTTGTAATGGAGAATTTCTTGTTCAAATCAATATAAATAATCACAAATGAGGGAAGATTAGGGAGTGAATGTAAATAATCCTTAGTTATATTTGACTCTTAGATGTACTATTGCTATGAATAAGGTTCACATGTTTGACAGTTTTCCTTTTGAACAATCCAATGTAAACATTTAAATCATTAACTGTACTTTAAACAATAGGAAGTATTTGGAAAGAGTTTTAGTTTGGCCTGTTATTGTTTAGGTCCTGCTAAATCTTAATAATGGCTACTGAGGCGCCATCTTGTGGTCAGAACCAGAAGCATCGATCAAAACATATCAGCTTCGTTCCCACCCAGCCAGATAACCATAAGATAACTGCTAGAGACATGCGCAGTACGATTTTAGCGTTCCCACCCTGTCGCTTTCAGTAAGCTTATTACTAGTAAGCTGTTCCAACCCAGCCAGAATTCTGTAAGATAACCACTTGCTTATTACCAGAGCTGTCAGCGTATTTTTCTCTTACAGCTCGTCAGCGACATGCGCAATGAATTTTTTTTTTCTAGCCCAGCTAAGCTTGGTGGGGAAGGCTACAATTTTGACAACTTGTCTTCTGTCCATGATCCCAATATTCTAACCTTAAAGGTAAGCACTTTATTTTTCTCTTAGATAATATTTAGAATTATCTCATGCATAATTAATTATTTAAATTTTATAAATTAAATATAATGCATTCCAGAAATCTCTTGGTAAATTTTAAAGGAATAAAGTCCTGTTTTCCTTTATTTTATATAATTTTTATCCTGAGGATGAACTTTCACATACTCATTTTCAATACTCTTTTAAATAAATTTCTCAATATTTGCTTTTATTTTCTTTCTTCAAATATTTCCAATCCTAATGATCTTTTATTTGTCAATTTTTTTAGTGATTTTATATATTGTCAAATATATTTTCCTGATAGTGTAATATTCCTTTCTCAGCTTGTTCTTATTTTGAAAATATAAGTGACAATATGTAAATATTGAACCAGAGAACTATTTGATCCAACAGGTTGAATTTTATTTTCATAATTTTCACTAAAAATATTTGTCAAAGGTATATAAGATAGTTTTCATTTTATTTCTTATATTACTATATTTCATTTTATTTCCTCTATTACTATACTTTTTTTTTCTAATTTTCTAATTAATTTATTTTAGGATCTCTGAAATATTGATATCAACATGTTGTGGAATCCAGGACGTTTCCTGCTGAGAAAATAACAGGTATGGCCTTAATGCTGATTGAATGTAATTTTGATTTCTTTCCTAAAATTTAAACAAATATTTTCATTTCCAGAGCCAGAAGACTTTCTTATTTATTCATCCAACTAGCCACAAAACTATGAAGAATGGTTTCATAAGGCAAAAAATACGTTCAAAATTCAACATTGAATGGGATCAATTAAAGTTAAAAAAATATTATATATATGTTTATGTAATTTTTTTTTTAATATTTTATATATATCCGCTGTGGAAAGCTCAACAGATAGATTACACAGACTACCAAGAAAAACACCAGGATTTTGTATTTCATTTCAATACTTTGTTTGATCCCAGCTTTCGACCCCCACTTGCTTTTCAATGATAAATAAACCCCAAAGGAGTCCTTTTGAGTTGAGATCCGGGCAACTCTTTTATGGTGCAATATAAGGTACACCCAGAAGTAACATGGCAATACTACTAATTTATTAACAGGAGTCATCTCTAGAAAGTATTTTGACCAATTTCCATTTAATGCAGCAAACTGATGTCATAAATTTTTTTTTTTCCGTTTACACGTTACCTGTATAGTTATGTAAACATTAAATTGTTTGTTTGTTAATAAAAGATAATTTTTTTCCTAAAGGCTTGTTTTATTTTGAGATCTTGTTTTTCACTGCACACCTTCACTAATTTATTTTCACAGCAATTTCCTTGCTTTCCACAAATTAAAGAGATTTTTTTTAAATATTGAAATGGTATCCTTATCGATGCCAATACTTCATGCATTATATTTTTCCCAATGAAATTCAGAACAGATAATTGAATTTTTTATGGTGTGATATGGGTGATTCTAAAATTTTGGTGGTGTTTGGCTCTTAATTTTTTTGGAATTTCAAAGTCATCTTTTCTTATGTTTCTGGTTGCAGATGGCTTGGTCACTTTCTCCTTACCAATGATGTGAAGTGTGCACACACTTATATTCATAGTTTTCGAGATAATGATTTTCAGAAAAATTAATGTTCTAGGGAGTGACAAAATGTAACATATGACATTATTATATTAATTTAAATCTTCTCAAAAAGAATTATCTAAATTTCAAAGTCTTGTCTAAAGTCAATCTCGTTCTTATAGAGATACAATGAGTTCGATCCCTACCATCAAAATAGTTAAAGAACTGAAAGTTAACTATTGAAACAAAAGTTTATTTGGTGGTTTGAGGGGGGTGGGGGAGCTATAACATATGCATACTTAATCAGAAAAACAACTCTGAACTGACAATGATTATTAATCAACATAACAAAGTTATAAATTTAATCGCAAGTCTCTCCCTGACCAACATTGTCACTCCCTAGCTAAAACAAAATCACTATCAGGCTAGGGAGTGACAAATTGGCCATTTATCATAAATTTTGGCAAAACTGGTACAAAATTTACTAAAAGGAGGTTATGGCTGCGAAGAGATTTGGAAGGTCTATAAAACTGTAATAAATAAAGTATATATATAGTTTGTATATATCAACATGATAATAGTTAAGTATATATTTAGTTAACTTTAATCATGTTGATAAGGTATAGGGAGTGACTCACTATAAAAATATTGTTTAGCATTACACCTTCCTCCACGTCCTGAAAGCAACTGAAGTAAATTTAGGAAAAATGATGTGACTTGACTTATAGTCAGGTTCATCACCAAATGTTCCCATCACTAAATTCCATTTTATGAGGGATTGGTGGGTTTTTAAAAAACTAGCTAGTGAGTGACCTCACAACTATGTGACAAAGAGAAAAGCTGTTGTACTTTGCCTATACCCCTGCCAATTTTCTTTTGCATCGTGAAAGTTCGCTGATATGATTGGTGCCTGAGTTTTTAGAATTATTGTGACGGAAAAGGGTTTAATTATTTTTCAAAGTACATGACCGCTACTTTGTGACAGGCTAAGGAGTGACAAAAAGAGCTTTGTTGTTGATTTTAGTGAATGTCATCCTGTCTTTAGGCGCTTGAAAATTAGATAGCAGTGTTCGTAACCAATGAGGTAATAAATAGAAAACAAAATTTAAAACTCCTTCAGGCGGTTGTCAACTGATCACGTTGTGACACAAATACCATCATAATTTTAGAATCACCCATACATCTTTTTGTTATCAAATGCTTAGTAATTATTAATTTTATGTTGTAATCATGTATTATGTATTCAATTCTATATAGCAATTTAATGCTTATTAAAGCCTTGTTAAATGTAAGGTGTTTTCTATTCATTAAAGAAGGTCTCCCTTCATATTACAAATGTATCACTCCTTTGGATGAAGACTGCCACTGTACAAAAATTTTTGTCTTTGCTTAAGAGAAATAAAATAATATTATCTGGGGAAAAATAGATTTTTAAATCCAATATTTAATGGTTAGCAGTCTTCCATGGAGTTGTGAGATAGTAATATTGATCATAACATGTGCTTCTATAAAATTTCAGTTGTGAGAATTGTGGCACTCTTCTTCCGCAGTAGTGATAGGTATATATCTTGCCATTCAATAGGTTCCTAGTTTCCATTATTAAAATGGTGACCTAAGATTAGCAGAGCTTTCATGACTAGAATCAATTAAAAGTCTCCACATTACTAATTAAAAGTTAATGCACCTAAGTATAAGCTATATGAAATAAAATTAATGGTACCAGGAATTGTATCAAAAGGTGGATAATCTTTATGAATAAATTAGTTAATTAGGTACAAATAGTCATTTATTTGAAAAATGCAATTTATTCACAGAGTTGGGACATTATGAACTGAATCCCAAATAATGTAAAAAAAAATAGAGTAACAAAACCTTATTTCACATTTTTTGCCAAATATTCAATCATATAATAAATTCTTCAATAAACATCAACTTTTTTTGCAGAGATTTAATGCTGAATAAGTCTCACTAAGAGTCTGGAATCTGTATTCCATCAGAGTACTGAGGAATTATAAACCTCTTAAGATATTGAGTATCACATCTCAACTTAATTATATCTTCAGATTTTCCTTTTAACAATGAGTACAATTCATATCTGTTTTATGTCTATTTTATGATATTAGACTAAAACTTCAATAATCTTTCAAAAATTTAAGCAGCCCTTAAATATTCAATAAGAACCTAAACCCTCTTAAGAATTTTATTTTATATATTTTTCAATCACAATAGGATTAGGCATCAAATTAACTTTTTGTTGGGAATTGTGTCTAAAATCAACTACCAGAGTTTTGTGTTTATTGAATATCACTGCATGATACAATGGCTAACCCTAAATCAAAACATTTTATTTGATTAAAAATTAAGATATCGGATGCAGTAAATGGTGTGTCAATCAATAAAATGAAAAGAAATGTCAAAAATCATGAACCCAATGAAAAAAGTAAATGATTCTAATTTACTAGTGAATTTAATAAACTTAGAACAAACCCCACCCAATCTAAATTTACATTGATGAATCAAATATTCCGGAATAATACTTATATACTTGAAAAAGACTATAGTAAAGAGACTAGGTTAGCAGGAGAGATAACCTTGCCCGATGGAGAAGAACCTATCTATCAGAAAGTGGTAAGAAAAGCGTTCCAAGTGAGCTTAAAATTTCTGATGGTTATCTTACCAGACATGCGCACTAACCTATCAGCGAATTACCAGAAAACAGCTAGAAAAATGAACTTGGAACGAACCTATAGGCGGGCGCAATCGACTATAGGGTGCGCTAGTAGTTTTGCAAAATGTCGGAAAGAACGGGGATAGACAGTTGATGTGATAAGAGATATTTGGTAATTTTAAAAGACCATTAATTGAAGGGCAGGCTATCCTTCATGCAAACCACATAATAATAATATAATAACATGTGGAATAATATCTAAAATCTTATCAATTAACACAACGCATTAATTTCTAATCTAAGTTGGTACCACCAGATTTTTTTTTTTCAAAGTTTACCTTTTTTTCGATTATCTTAAAAACGGCTTTAATGATTTTGATTAAATTCGTCATGTTTAATCAAAATCAAGTCTTCTTTAGTATCAGGTGAGCTTTATCATTATTAAAATGTTCTGAGGGGGTTAAAATGGGGAAGGGGCCTTTTTTGTTTTCCTATAAAGTACCTTTGTATTGGTTTATATGGAGAAATTATCTGTCTCTCATTTCGCCAAAAAATAAGAAAGGGCTAAATATGAAACATGAAAAAATCAAGTAAACATATAGAGGAGAAAAAAAGAAAAATGTTCAGTCAACTCATAAAACTCGTTGAGCCCACGCATGCGGAGTACGCCTTTAGTGACAGACCATTGTTCATAATTAAAGCCGTTCTGCTCATATGATGGAAAAGATTTGTTTCATGGTAACAAAATGATGTTTTCAACAACTACTTAGAGAATTATAAAATCAGACGACTTGGAGTATGATGCTTGCATTGGCGCATTATCACAAGTAAGATCTTTTATTTAATAATAAAAAAAAAAAAATAGTGTACTTTAGGGAGCAAATAAAAACAAAAATAAGAAACGAATGTGGAAAAATATGTGACTCTGAGAAATGGCCATTAAAAAAACACGTCAATTTCTAATCTAAGTGAGTTGGTAAGTGGAAGTTGAGTGTTGCGCGCATTGCACCAGATTTTTAAAATAATGGCTTGTAAAATCATAAAAAGTAATAAATTAAGCCTAGAAGATGTCGGCCCTATCTAATTCCCACTGTTTTCCAGTCCAATCAGACTTTGGTCATCTGCCGTGCTGTGAGGTCTCCCACGTTAGTTCCTGACATCTTCCTGGACTATTTCCTTGTTTATCGTCTTTTTATTTAAAAAACCTTCTTCAACATTCCTTTCCCCCCTAACGGAGCAGTAATTAGAACTGGTGTAAAGGTCTGCTTTGTGTAAAGGTCTTATCTGCTGCATTTTAGGGCTGGGTCCCCTCAGGTGTAGGGTTGATTAGGAATCCCCTTCTCTTCTGGAGTAGCAGGCAGGACTTATGTAACGTTGTCTCATTCTTAGGATAGTGTAGCTCTGGCAGGATATTCCACTGAGTCTCTTACCCTCGCTTAGATAGCGGCCTTAGGTGATTAAGGTCCATCCATATCTCTTGGAGTCACCTTTTTTACTAGGGCAGCGTAGCTCTGGCGAGATACCCATCTGAATATATCCTGGAATATTTATTCTCGCTTAGATTGCGTCCTGGAGGAACAAAGTCCATGCTTATCTCTTGGGAAATAACTTTGTCTGACCTATAGGGCAGCATATCTTTGGCGAGATATCCCACTAATAATAATTCAGAGTTGATTGCACTCTGGTCTTATAGAGAGGTTTTTGAAAAGAGATTGAGTTACCTAGCCACAAGATTAATCAAAACACACATTAAAGTCATTCAAGAGAGGCAAGATATTACACAGGATGAGGTTAAATAAAAATTGAAATTATTACAGCCTTATTTGAATACCGAGTAGGTAATAATAATAAAGTATAAACTATTTTTTTTAATTCACCCTGTTGGTGAAATAATTGTTTCTAAACAAGTACACTAACTTACGTTTTGCCGCTACGTTTCAAGGTAAAAAGAGAAGGTGAACTCACGCGGGTTGACAAACCCGCTCAACCCCTTACCGCTTACGTCATAGGACGCATAACTCAGGGCAGACGTATTGAATTCCCTTTAAATACTACAATTTTTTGCAATGCCTTTAAAGTGAAAAAGTTTAATATTTTCCAATATTTTAATTTCTGATTTCACAACTGAGATTTTATCTCCACAAACCCGACCATTATTCACAAACATCAGACTTTTATATTTTCCATATGATTTTTTATATCTGGTATGACTACTCATTGGATTTTCGCTAATCCTTATATATATAAAAATCTCGTGTCCCGATGTTTGTCTTTCTATTTCTCAGAAACTAATCAACCGATTTTAATGAAATTTGGCTCAATGTATATAGTTTTTGCCAACTTAATAGATAGGACAGTTTTTAACTTGATTAGTGATCAAAATAATTCTTATATAGCGAATTATTGCAAATATGGTCGTATTTCGATTTATTAACATGGCGTCATATGTCGATTTCATAACGTTTTTGTTTATAAGCATGCTATTGTAATACAGGTTATTATTATTATTATTTTGTATTGTGTTATGTGAATGCAGTTATTTGTTCCTATATTATTATTTATTAGTAATACTAATATTTGTATTTATTGTTAATTTTCATTAAAGAATAAATAAATCAAGAAAAGGTTACAATAAATTCTCAAAAGTGTAGGTACTTTTTCTTCCTTTTCCTTTTTTATTTGTATTTAAATTAAATTACTAGCTAAGCGCTGAAACGCTTTTTCTGTGGCCCACCCTGATATCAACTTTTAGTAAAGTAAATACATTTTAATAATTTAAATTAGGCTATTATTTGAAATAATACTCTATAAATGTTAAAACGGCACCTACTGTCATAGGTGTAACCTAATAGAAACCTGACTTGGGGAGTCAGTGTTGCCAAAAATTAGTGAAAATTAGTTAGTTGGCTACACGGCGGGTAACCAGTCATAAAAACTCCCGGAGTGTGTTTTGATTAGGTGTGGGATACTTTGTGATTTGCTGAAGAACTGCATAATTAAGACTTTAATATTATATTTTCAGTTGATTTATTTATTTATTTAACAGAAGTTTCTTTAATTTCATTATTCGTTGAGTTATTATTATTTAAATACAGTGTTTTTTTATTTTACCAAACCTTTTTATTATTTTTATCCCGTGCTCTAAAATGTAAAATTTAAAAAATGTCAGTGAAGATTTGTAATTCCTCCTTTATCTACAATAATTTAAAGTTTAGAAAATTTATAATAATTATAATTTATAATCCCAATCGAATAGAGGCTGTTACTTCCTGTTCAGCAGAGTTGTAATTATCTTTATATATAAAATTTAAGTAATGTCAGCGAAGATTTTAATCCTTTCTTTAATTTAAAGTAGGCTATTATTGGGAATGATATTTCGTTGTTAATTTCACCAGAATACAATTTTTTACTTATCTTTAAATGATTGTTGATTAAGAAAGGATTACACATCGCGGCATTTTTTAAATTTTATATATAATGATTATTACACCTCTACTGATCAGGAATAATTGTTATTTGGGTAACCTCAAGTTTCAGATTTATCCGCCATAAATATGAGAGTACTACTGCAAAATAATCCATCGGCAGATATATTTTTTAAACAATTGCTCTATATTGGAAACGGTGAAATAGAGCTGCATCGAAATTCAAAATTTATCAAATTACCAGAAAATTTCTGAACTGTTGTAGAGACGAAAAATGAACTGTCTACGAAATATAAAGTGTCTTTCCTGATATTTTGAACAATTATTTGGACTATAATTGGCTGGGTAGTCCTGCTATTTTGGCAGCAAAAAATGTTGATTTCGATGAAATAAACTTCCAAAATCAATTGACAATGTTCTAGATGTAAACGAAGCCGTAAATTTCCCATCTGATTTTTTTAATTCTCTGGATATACACCCAAACAATCTTCAGTTAAAGATTGGCTCACCGATCATTCTTCTTCGTAACTTAAATCCACCTCAATTGTGCAACGGTACACGTTTGGTCATTAAAAGGATCACAGGAAATGTTATTGAAGCAAAGATGTTGCCTGGAAGGTTTACAGGAGAAATCGCCCTGTTGCCACCTATTCCCCTGGAACCGTCAGAATTTTCAATAAAATTTAAAAGGCTTCAATATCCTATTCGTTTGGCTTTTGCCATGACCATAAACAAATCCGAAGGGCAAACAATGTCCACTTGGACTTTGAAAATCCGTGTTTTTCCCATGGGCAATGGCATAACTCACGTGGGAAATGGCCATCGCCTGCTCACGTGTGTGGAAACCATCAAATCTTTGGTTTGTGTTAAAAATACAAAACAGGTTAACCCAAAACATTTTGAACAAATTAGTACTTGAATAAATAAAAATTCTTAATTGTATTATTTAAAAACCTCTTTAAGAAGAGATTTCTTATCACTCAAATATATTGCTAAATTAAAAGTTTCAACACACCACCCTCCTACCGAACACTTATTGGCCGAAGGGTCGGGAAATCGAGGTCTCAAAGAAATTGAGAAAAACGCCTATCAAAAGGACATATATGACGCGTTAACCAGGATTGGCATGACCCTGAGCAAAATTAAACCCGTTGTTAAACTAACAACAATACCAAGTTGAAGTAGTGTTAGGTCAATAATCAATAGATCAATGACTGAGGTTACCAAACCTTACTTCAGTCATCCTTTTTTAAATTAGTGGAAAAATACAGCCATTTCGAGTTAGTTTATACCGATGCATCAAAAAAGGGCGATAGTGTTGGCAGCTCTGTGAGTCGTAAACACAATCAGCTCCTTTTTAATCAAACTATATTGAAATATGAGATGTAAAAAATAAAAACTTTAACTTTCCTATATTCTTTACCAAATACTTTTAAATGGTGTAATGCTCTATTCTCAATCACGTTGAATTTTGATTAGCTGAAAGGTTTTCATCTTTATCAATGAATATTGGTATCACTGTATTTGCTTAAAAATATTAGGATATAACTACTGAGCCACAGCAACGAGTGGCTGGGTCTGCTAGTGAATTAATAATTTTAACCAGGAAAGATTTATTAATTAAAATAAATAAAAACCTAGAAGATATAGAAATAGTTTTCATTTATAATTGATAGTAAAATATGGGATAAAAATTCATTGTAGGTAAAGAAAAATCAATAAAATGTAGTGAGTTTTAATGATAATGCAGACATTTAAAAAAAAAAACAATATGCATTAGACTATTTACATAAAAATATATATACAAAATTGATGAGCATTAAAATAATATAAGATGTCATGCTAATTTTTTTAGTTTAAAATGGAAGAGTGACCTACAGTAAATTCAAGAGAATAATAACATATTATTGTATGTATCTTTTATTTATATCATCTCTTCCTGTATGTACAATAATAGAAGAAAAAAATTATATTTTATTTATTCATTAAGTATAATTTCAAATAATACTAATTATTATGATGTTAATTCAACTTATAAAATAAATTAATTAAGGTATATCATGTTCTTTCTTCAACTTGCAGCTTGGGAGGATTATCCACTTCCGCAAAGAAGAGAGGTTGAATTTTTAAATCTTCAAATCGGAAACCTTTTTCAACTGTTCTAAGTTTTAGTCTTCTTATCATTTTTGACAATACAATTTTCATTAAAGTTGATGCATAATGCATACCTGAAAAATATGAGTTTTCCTTTGAGCCTTATGAACCTCATTGAAATTCAGACATTATGGAATGATGTTTGATATTGGTTGTGCCTTACGAAATGATTAACTGATTAGTTTATTATTAATTATTAAACCGATTAATTTAAAAAATTTACAAATTTATATATCATTCCTCAACCGACTAAAAAATATTCCCTGCCATATTAGTTTACTCAAAATGTTATTTTTTTTTTTTTACAAAACATTGGTTTTTGATGAGAAACATCTATTGGCACGTCGAGGAAGAAAATTGTATTACCCCCTCTCCCACTCCTATTTTTACGTACGCACCTTCATTTAGTTACCATGGAAACAAATAATTTCCATTAAATATACCATGTCAACGTGTTTTGATACATATATGTATGTTCCAAACACGTTGACAACTCTATCCCATGACCTGAACGGCTTTCCTTATAAACCAATGTCTGCCATCAAAGGCGTACTGCGCATGCGTGGTTTCAACTTTTAGTGAGTTGCCGAAATATTATTCTGTTTTCCTCTGTACATGTTCCTACATTTTTTTCATATTTCATATTTATCCATTATTTATTTTTAGGCCTAATGAGAGACTGTGAATTTCTCCATTTAAACGAAATCAAGGGTCTTTCAGTAAAATATTTCCTTTGCAATTTAATCCCCCTCAGAACATTTCTGTGACGATAAAACCTACCTGATATTAAAGAATAGGTACTTGATTCTCATTAAACATGACGAGTTAAAAAAACATTTTATAAAAAAAAATTAAACCGACTTCGAAAACTAGGAAACAGTAAAAATTAATGCACTGAAAACTATGAAATAATTATCTTCTGATTATTATGAATACACGGCAAAATCGAAAATGGTATAAAAAGCGGGAAAATGCAATAAAACGAAAAAAATTATTTTTATTTGTACGATTACACACTAACTCTTTGTTCATTAATTTCAATAAAATTTATATAATGCATTTTTATAAATCATCAATATGTAATAAATTTTTATAAATTATTAATTTGTTTATAAGGGGTACTCAAAGGCTAAATAAACTACGTTAAATTATTTATGTGGAGTCTGACCCCTTAATCCACGTCCGGGCCCTTAGCCTCACTCCTTTTTCGTCATTCAGAACGAACGGACGTCGTTCGTAGTCATAGGCCCTTTACCAGTCATTTTTATGTACTTAAGTAAATTAATGTGCTTCAACTACGAATTCGTAATATATGCGTGTGTCGTCATTTTCATGCACGCTGCGTTTTTATATAATCTCTTGAAAGGGATCGTCTTTTTCTTCACCTCCAGCTTGAGACTAGCTGCCTATCGCCAGGATCAGGGCTTCATGTGGTTCGTCCAATTTTATTCCTTTTCCCTTTACCCCTTTTTCCTTCTGCCACTTAGCTCTGATTTCAGGTTGTGCCGTGCGGTCCAGCAGTTCGAGGTAAGCGATTTTACATATATAATTTTGTTTGATTTCCATTTGCTCTCTGAGCTCACCAGGGTTTAATCCCCTTTTACTTTCAATCATTTTTTCTTGATATTTACTTAATTTAAATTTGTTACTTAACACTCTTAATAAAAAGTATTAAGTTGAAAAATTAAATACCATGTTTAATATATCACAATCTTTTTGGAGGCGGCGCAAAATTTTAACTCTAAATATTATGAAAAATCTATCGATTTTCTATTTTGCGCCGCCTCCGAAAAGATGTATTAAACATGGTATTTAATATTTCAACTTAAGTGGTATTTAATATTTCAAGATGTATTAAACATGGTATTTAATATTTCAACTTAATACTTTTTATTAAGAGTTAGTGTGTAATCGTACAAATTTTCGAAGTCGGTTTAATTTTTTTTTATAAAATGTTTTTTATTTCATACTTTTTAGTGGTAGGAGATAATTTATAGAAGCAATAAGTTAATTTCTAAAAAGAATCGAAGTGTTTTTTTTTATACGGATTTTAAGTGTATTTTGTACTGGTTTCTGGTTTTCGTAGTCGTTTTCTTTTTTTTTTAATGGGTACCCCTCTTTGGACTCTACAGAGGAGTTTGGTTCATTGGTTGGTTGTTCTATCTATGGTGGGAAGGACGAGATTTATTCCGTGGGTCAGTCGCGAAATAAAAGTCAACCCAGGTAGCGCTTTACCACATTCGTCTATCCCGGGCCTTTATATTAAGAGTCACCTTTTCAATTTTATGAATACGCGTGGAAAATCAAGTGCTGGGCGTGCATTACACTCCTTTCAACACCGTGCCTACTTTGATTAGAAATGGACTTTTTTGTAAAAGACCAATGTTTCATTGGGACGACATATAAAACTTAAAACTTTTTTTTCACAATTACAATAATTTCCTTTGCTGTATTTTTTGTCAGTAATTGTCATTTACATACATACATCTGTGTTCCGAGAAGAGGCATCGAGTTTGCTCCGCTGTCACATAACTCCAAGATGATGTAGGTACGTTACTGAACAGTCAAGATTTTGGCCGTATTTCGAATATACATGGTGATATAATGAAGATGTTTATATGGCCTATAATAAATTGGACCCTAATTTTTTAATTATGATCGCTTGAGTATTCTTTTGAAAACTAATGCGATGATATAAACTGCTCCGTTAGGGACCTTTTATATTTCTTTCTTTAAATTTATCGTTGGAAAGTAGTAATTAAACTAAATAGCATTTCCAAAAACAACATCTTTGGATAGAAGTACTCGCAGCAAATAAGGGGCAGCCATAAAATTGATCGTAATCAAAACGAGGGCAGCCGCTAGGATAGAAGCGACAGCGTTTTGGGAGTCATTTTATGGTTAATTTATTATTACGAAGGATATTATTGTTCTCGATATAATACTACTGGTTTAATTCAATAATATATCTTGGTCGAGTCGATTATGTTCGTCATCCCTTTCGATGAATTGTTGACTAAACTTGAGAGCGAAGTGGTACGAATAATATCCTTCTTAATAAACAATTATTCAGAAAATGAGTTTGCAGAAAACACTGCAGCTTCAATTCTAGTGGAGTAGCCTTTTTGACAGCAATCATTTTTATGGCTGCTATATTTTTGCTGCGTGGACGTTCATACAATGTGGTTGTTTTCTAAGAGATATTAACTTTAATTTGCCGTTAGTTTTATTGATGGATGAACATTGGCAAACATTGAAATTTGAATTTCTTTTTTAAATGTCTGTAAAGATGATTTAATTATCATTATTATCACATTACTACTGGGAGAACATTTCCTAGGAAAATTTTCATTTATTGGGGAATATAATACAACATATACGTTAGTTATTGCGGTACTTGAGTGCATGGCCGCCTCGAACACGAAAGACCAATAAACACATCCAACCCAGACCTATAAGTCCATTATCATTTCTGTTTGAATAAAATGCATTCATTCAACACTAGACTTAGTTCCTGAAAAGCGCACTCATGCTTTCAGGAAACGCAAACACTTAATGACGTTTTGACTTTTGAAAATCTTGGCAACCTTCATAGAATATTTAAATTTCTTTCGATTTAATAAAGATCGATCAAGACTTTAAAATCCATAAAAATTGAAAACACAATCTGGCCCTTTAGTAACGATTTATTATGCTACATTTCATTTATTACATAGGAAACGATTGAGACTAACACATAGGGACGTTATCATAACGTAAAGTACACAATCATACAATTACCCATCATATATGGAATTGGAGAACGTATTTATTGCATTTTCGAACCACATTTGAACTTAGATAATAGTTATTTCTTTCTCATAATCAAGAATTCGACGCTTAACTGCCATTTTCATTTATACGCTTCAATAGTTGCAGAAACAAAATTAAAAACCTATGATAGTAATCCTGATAACATAACAAAAGTTTCACTCCAGAATATCTTTACACAACTTTATTTAAATATGTTGTTGAAAATTTATCTATTATTGAAAAGTTTGTTCCAACAAGAACCTGAAACATGTCAACAGTTAACAACAGACTGTTTCCCCACTACTCTTTTGATTCTGAATTTGATTGGTTGGTTTTTCCAACCGATTAATCGAAAATTGAAACATTATTAAGCATTGCTTAAAATCAACCAATCAAAGTTAGAATAAAAAAGTGAGGAAAGTACATGAGCAGTTTGTTAGATATTAACGTGTTTTAATTGTTTGTTGGAGCATACCTTATGTTATATATGCCATATGTTTTTCCAATAAGTAAATATTTTAAGCGATAATTAAATAATTATTTTCATCTTTTTTCCTTATTAACTTATTAAATAAATTAAGAACCCAAAAAAGAATTTAATGGGACCACATTGGGAAAATACTCTACAAGATGCAAAAGGTTTCGTTCCTATTGGTCCACCCACCTCGGAGTAATCGGTGGACATACATAGAAAAAAAAAAAAAAAAAAAAAAAAGGCACATACGTATCGAATTGAGTAACCTCCTCTTTCGAAGGCGGTTAAAAATAAAAATAGTTTGAGCCGTTTTTAAGAAAATTGAAAAAAACGTATAAACAAGACAAACTTTTTGACATAAAGTGCCTCCTCCGATTAATAAATTTTGATGAATTTTTTTTATAAAATTTCGGCAGCATAAATATGCATCAAATATGAAATTTCAGGTTCGTACGGTTAACTTTTTTGATCTAGTCTATTCACACAATGACCATTTCGCGGGATTTGGTTATTTGGACTCAGGGGACCACAAAACATGTATTTCCGTTGAAAACCGGAAGTCGAAGATGTTCACGATCGCAATACTTTCCTTTACTTTATATTTCATAGTAAGGTAAAAAAAAAAAAAAAAAATATATATATATATATATATATATATATATATATAGGTAAGTAAAAGTAAAAAAGAGAAATTATATAATACATAATAGATAGTAATGATATTATACATCGATACTGCGGAGACCATATACAAAGCCTTAATTGGTTGGTTTTTTTTATACCTTCGAAACCTCCCAATTTTTTTTTGGACTACACCTAATAGGTAGTGTATTTTTATTACATTTTCTTGATAAGTACAGTTCAGATGACAGTAATAAATAGATAGAAAAAGGAACTTTAAGTCACTCAATAAGAAGAATAAGAAATGTACATATGAAATACATAGAGCCGCAAATATACCTTTTATCAATTCCCCGTTCGCTGTAAAAAACAAGCAAGCAGTAAAAAGTATAAATATATAAAAAAATAAATACAGATATCTGGTCATCATACTAATACATAATATTTACATTTGATGTCAATAAGATACTAAGCAAAACGAAAGCAATCTTCTTAAGGAAAACCCATAAAGAAGAAAAGTACAAAAAATTAAAGTAAAACTTGAAAATATTAATATTAAATTAATATTAATATTAATGTAAATACAGTATTGGATTTAAAACATCAACTATTCCATAAATTAAATTTTCACCTGGACAGTGTCTAATACCAATTCCAAATGGTGTATAACAATCTTTTAACGAATCAGTTTCTTGAAGAAAGCGATCTGGGTCAAAAACATTTGGATCCTTCCAGTATTTTGGGTGGAATCTCATGTATCTTAATACAAAAAGAACAGTAGTATCGCGTGGAATTGTTACTCCATCTGAAATAAAATTTACAATATAAAGGACCGCATTTGTATTTGTGTCTAGTACCATGTTTTGAGGAAGGTTACAAGGAAAAATGGAATATATTTGTGGGATTAATCATTGTGTGATTGATAAGCGTTTGAATAATTTATTTACACAAAAATTTCTAGCAAGCAATGATAATTCAAATTAATATCAACGTGACAAAAGAGTATACAACAGTGACTCAAAAGTAACTTTATTCTTCTCTACCCAGGCACTGGTCGATCGCTTATCCTCATTTGGTCAGAAAATCCTAGAACGAACAAACACGTGATTTCGTGCGAATGATTGTAACCGTTCCAGGCAATTCTAGAACTGTTCACAACCTAACAGAAATAAACTTCTGTTTTGGTTTCTCCCAGCACACTACCCCCTCCTTAGAGAAATTCCTCTTGGATATCTTCTTTGCCACACGGGCCGGATCTCTCGCGACGGACAACTGCATGTTTTCCTAGGTAAGGCTTGAATGTCCGGTAGATTAAATCGTTGATTTCACCGCTTTTTTACAACTTTTAGTAGAATTCTTGTTGGATTGTAGAGTTAAAAGAAGTCTCCTTCCTTGTTTCCGGCATGGTCGGCAATACTATTTAGTGCGTCTTTATCCAGTTGCTGGCTGTTGGACATCTATTCGTTACGAATATCGGAGGCCCTTGGACAGATGGTTACAACAGGGTTGCTCCCCTACAGTCGATGAGGAAGGTCCTTCTGCCGGTTGCTCCTGGGGATTAACCCCACCCTGCTCACTGATTCGCTGTCATTTATCTCCGAGACATGGTCGAAGTATGACGTGTGTTTGGAGTTTCCTGGGGTATGTGCGTGAGTGTGGTTGAGGCCAGAGGGACACTTAGTTGCAATCCGGGATTCCCAAAAGACAGGAGAGATTAGTAATTTGGCTTTTATTTTAATTTTTTAAATTTGGAAGTTATTTTTCAGTGATGAACAGGAGATTTGTGTTGTGTGGAAGATAGACAGTGAGGAAATTTTGACTATTAGTCGGAATCCAAAAAAGTTTTTTTAAAAAATAAGTACGTAAAACTGATTAAAGGGGGTGAATTTTGTAGTTTTTTTTTTTCAGTTGGCATATTCGTTTTAAGAGGAGAGAAGACCTTTGCGTGAATTTTGTTAAAAATTTTTGAAAAACAAAAAAGTTTTTTTCAAAAATTAAATTAAGTAAGTGGCACTGAAAATTGGTTGTTTGACAAAAAAATCGATGTTAATTTTTTGAGTACTTCAAGCAATATTCCAAATTTGGTTTTAAAATCTCAAAAAATTAAAAAGTTTAAAAAATAAAACACATAAAAGTACGATAGAACCGGAAACCATGTCCGGAAAGGAAGTAGAAGTTGAAACAAGCGGAAAAAGGAAGAAATACCAGGCGAACCGAAGGAAGTAAGGAAAACATAACTTCCGGTAAAAGTCGAGGAGACTTCAATATGGAGGAAGATGATAAGGCGACCTTCGACCGAAGGAAAGAAACATTTTGGTTGAATATATAAATAATGCACAACAGACTTTAACGTTGGTTCATATTACAAAACTTTACCTCTGGGACAAAAGGCAGAATGCCCCTCCTTGGCCTCCTCAGAGACTTTAGCTCTGGGGCAAGATGTTTAAAAGGTTTTAAGGGATACCATAAGTGAAATGGACTACTCGGACATGACGGAGGGAAAGGAGAAGAGGCCGGAAAGCCCCATAAAAAGAAGCTAGAGAGCACGGGATCTTTAACAACACAAACAAATGTTCTTGAGTTTTATTTCGTGGCAAAATTTTCCAGGAACGACAATAACTTTGCCGGAACCATAAAAAAGAGTTTCATTTTTCAGAAAACGACAGCGATATTATATTCTACTGATATTATATATCTTTATTTCAATCTTTTTTTTTTTTTTTTTTTTTATTGTACAAATATTATTATTATGTCATTTTGTGTGATTTGCAATCTGCAAATTAGCAATAAGCAAATTTGTTAAATTCCTATTGGATGAATTGCTAACATACTATATACTAAGTTAGCATATCTCTCGGCCACCGCCTAAAAAGTCTTCGGGGTGGAATGTAAGGGTTTATGTTTGATGTTAGTGTCTGTGCTAAGGGGTTCATGTTAAATGTTAGTCTTTGGTGGAAGTTTTTGTAGTATTGTGTGGCTGTATCGATAACTGTTGGGATATTCAGGTCCTTGTGTAGTAAATCATTTGTCACATAGTATGGTGCGTCTGCTATTTTCCTCAATACCTTGGACTGGAATGACTGAATTCTTTGGATGTTTGAGGGTTTTGCAGAACCCCATAGTTCTATCCCGTATGTCCATACTGGTCGTATTAGTACTTTGTAAATAGTAAGTTTATTTGTTATTGATAATTTCGAACGTCTGTCGAGTAACCTAGATAACATTCCAAATAGTTTGTTAAGTTGTTTCCTTTTCAGTCCGATGTGGGTTCTCCATGTCAGTCTCTTGTCCAGGTGAAGCCCCAAATATCTTACAGCTTGGGATTCAGGGATCGGTGTATCATTGAAATATACTTGTGGGCATGAGCCATGGTTGAGGGTGAAGGTAATAAATTCACTTTTCATCCCATTCATTTTTACCTTCCACCTGGTAGCCCAACTAAATATATCGTCTAAGTGGTTTTGAAGGATGGAAGATGCTATATCGGGGTTTCTGTGTGATGTTAGTAGTGCGGTATCGTCAGCATTTCAATCTAATTTTGAAAATTTATTTAAGGTTAATTATAAGGTTTGTTCCAATAAGCACTTAAAACACGTCAATAACTAACGGACTGCTCATGTTTTGCCCCACTCTTTTCATTCTGCATTTGATTGGTTGGTTTTCCCAACCGATTGAGCATTGCTTAAAATCAACCAATCAAATTTAGAATAAAAAACGTGGGTATAGTACATGATCAGTTTGTTAGTTATCAACGTGTTTTAATAGTTTGTTGGAGCATACCTTATGATATACATGCCATCTGTTTTTCAAATAAGTAAATATTTTGAGCGATAATTAAATAATTATTTTCGTGTTTTTTCTCAATAACTTCTTAAACAAATTAAGAACCCAAAAATGGTTTTAATGGGACCACCTCGGGAAAATACTCTACAGGTGCCTTGACACTCTACGAACCTCACCCTCGAACCTTGCCGTACCAGCGTTAAACGAACAGCCATTTATACTTAACGTGGCTTTAAGCGAACCAACATGGCTGACGCACCCAACGCTAGCTTATGATGAAAAAAAATTTCCATTATCAATATATTTTATATTACCTGAAAAATAAGAAGAATTTGAACGGCACAATAATATCAGAAACAACTCCTGTCACTTGGGAAACCCCAAATCAAAAGTGACACTAGCGCTTCCCCCGAACACAGGCGAACAGATGAAGTACCTAGAACACCCGAACGATCGACTTGAAAGCTGTTCGAGGGTGGTGTTCGAAGGTAAAGTTCGTAGAGTGTAAAGGCACCTTACAATATGCAAAAGGTTTCGTTAAAATTGAATTGGTCCATCCATCTTGGAGTAATCGGTGAACATACATAGAAGAAAAAAAAAAAAAGGCACATACGTATCGAATTGAGTAACCTCCTCTTTCGAAGTCTGTTAAAAATATAGTATTTTACTCACCTATATTTACATCTGCAGAAGCTTGTTTTGCAATAAATGTAGGGCCGAGATATCTTAAGCATTCTTTAATGAACCTTAAATAAAGTAAGCAGATTTATGTTGAAATATTTGTAAAAAATAAAATTATACATTATAAGATTTACTAAAGTTATATAAATTAATAAGTTATCATGAGATATCAATTATATTCAATGATACACTGTTTTTTACTTTCACTTACCTATGTATGAAATATATAGTAAGTGGAAGTATTGCGATCGTGAAAAATTTCGACTTCCGGTTTTCAACGGAAATACACGTTTTGGGGTCCCCTGAGTCAATTTAACCAAGTCCCGCGAAATGGTCTGTGTGTGTGTGTGTGTGTGTGAACAGACTAGCTCAAAAACTATAAACCGTGGGAACCTGAAATTGGGTATTTAGTGTAGGTATATACCCGCGATGTGACAGCAAAAATTTCATCAAAATTGCTCAAAGGGAGGGGGTACTTTACTTAATAACTTTTTAGGTTTTTTTCGATTTTCTCAAAAACGGCTCTAACGATTTTGATTAAACTGAGTATTTCATCTATTTATATGCCGGAGATATGACTGTAAAAATTTCATCAAAATTGCTCAAAGGGAGGGGGTACTTTATTTAATAACTTTTTACGTTTTGTTCGATTTTCTCAAAAACGGTTTTAACGATTTTGATCAAACTTGGTATTTGATGTTTTCTCAAAAACGGCTCTAACGATTTTGATTAAACTGAGTATTTGATGTAGTAATGCGCCCGAGATATGACTGTTAAAATTTCATCAAAATTTATCAACCGCAGGGGGCACTTTTCATTTTCACGTGTTTTTTTTTATTTACTCAAAAAGGGCTTTCACGATGACAGCCAACATTTCATTAAAATTGACCAAACGGAGGATGCACTTTATTTCATAACTTCTTTTCCAATTTATACATTCTTTTCGATGATCTCAAAAACGGCTTTAATGATTTTGATCAAATTCGCCATGTTTAATTAAAGTCAAGTTTTCTTTTATATCAGGTAAGCTTTATCGTTATTAAAATGTTCCGAGGGGGCTTAAATGGGGAAGGGGCCTTTTTTGTTTACCTGTAAAGTACCCTTGTTTTTGTTTATATGGAAAAATTAACTGTCTCTCATTGCGCCTACAAATAAGAAATGGCTAAATATGAAATATGAAAAAAATCAAGTAAACATATACAGGAGAAAAAAAGGAAAATATTCCGTCAACTCATAAAATACGTAGAGCACACGCATGCGGCACAGGACGCCTGGCAATGGCAGACCATTATTCATAATTAAAGCCGTTGTGTTCATTTAATGGAAATTATTTGTTTCCATGGTAACTAAATGAAGTTTTCAACAACTACATAGAGGATTATAAAATCTGACGACTTGGAGTATTATGCTTACATGGCCGAATTATGGTAAGTAAAATTTTTTATTTAATAATAAAAAAAAATCTGGTGCGTGCTCGCAACACACAACTTTCACTTACCAACTTACTTAGATTAGAAATTAATGCGTTTTGTTAATTGCCACTTCTCAAATGAACAGAACGGCTTTAATTATGAACAATGGTCTATCATTAAAGGCGAACTCCGCATGCTTGGGATCAACGAGTTTTATGAGTTGACTGAATATTTTTCTTTTTTTCTCCTCTTTATGTTTTCTTTATTTTTATCATATCTTATATTTAGCCATTTCTTATTTGTTGGCGTAACGATAGACAGTTAATTTCTCCATGTAAACAAAAACAATGGTACTTTATAAGAAAGAAACAAACAAACAAAAAAGGGCCCCCCCCCAAAAAAAAGCCCCCTCATAACATTTTAATAATGATAAAGCTTACCTGATATTAAAGAAAACCTAATTTTCATTAAACATGACGAATTTAATAAAAATCGTTGAAGCCGTTTTTGAGATAATCGAAAAAAAGGTAAAAAGTTATTAAGTAAAGTACGCCCTCCCTTTAAGTGATTTTGATGAAATTTATGCTGTCACATCGCGGGCATATACCTACACTAAATACCCAATTTCAGTTTTGTACGGCCTATAGTTTTTGAGCTAGTCTGTTCACACACACACACACACACACACAGATGTCATGAAATAAAGTGCCCGCTCCGTTTGACCAACTTTGATGAAATGTTGGCTTTTACATATTTGGTATATACATACATCAAATAACCAGTTTCTTCAATATCGTAAAAGCCGTTTTTGAGTAAATAAAAAATATGTGCACGTGAAATTGGTACAAAATTTATTAAGTAAAGTCCCCCTTCCGGTTGATCAATTTTGATGAAATCTTTACAGTCGTATCTCGGGCATATACATACATCATATACCCAGTTTGATCAAAAGCGTTAAAGCCGTTTTTGAGTAAATAAAAAAAACACCTGAAAATTATACAAAATTCATTAAGTAAAGTCCCCCCTCCAGTTAATCAATTTTGATGAAATTTTTACAGTCATATCTCGGGCAAATAAATAGATCAAATACTCAGATTAATCAAAATCGTTAAAGCCGTTTTTGAGAAAATCGAAAAAAAAACGTAAAAAGTTATTTAATAAAGTACCCCCTACCTTTGAGCAATTTTGATGAAGTTTTTGTTGTCACAACGCGGGCATATACCTACACGAAATACCCAATTTCAGGTTCCCACGGTTTATAGTTTTTGAGCTAGTCTGTTCACACACACACACACACACACACACACACACACACACACACACACACACACACACACACACACACACACACACACACACACACACACACACACACACACACACACACACACACACACACACACACACACACAGACCATTTCGCGGGACTTAGTCATTTGGACTCAGGGGACCCCAAAACGTGTATTTCCGTTGAAAACCGAAAATCGAAATTTTTCACGATCGCAATACTTCCACTTACTATATATTTCATATACAGGTAAGTGAAAGTATAATCTGGTGCGTGCGCGCAACACACAACTTTCACTTACCAACTTACTTAGATTAGAACTGGGTGTTTGACGTATGTATATGCCAAAGATGTGATAGCCAACATTTCATCAAAATTGATCAACCGAAGGGGACACTTTATTTCATAACTTTTTTCTAATTTTTAGATTATCTCAAAAACGGCTTTAACGATTTTCTTCATATTCGTCATGTGTAATGAAAATTGAGTGTTATTTAATATCAGGTAAGCGTTATCATTATTAAAATGTTCTGAGGGGTTTATAGAGCAAATGAAAACAAAAATAAGAAATGAATGTGGAAAATGTGCAACTTTGAAAAGTGGCATTAACAAAACGTATTAATTTCTAAGTAAGTTGGTAAGTGAAAGTTGTGTGTTGCGCGCACGCACCAGATTTTACTTTCACTTACCTATATATGAAATATATAGTAAGTGGAAGTATTGCGATCGTGAAAAAATTCGACTTCCGGTTTTCAACGGAAATACACGTTTTGGGCTCCCCTGAGTCGAAATGACCAAGTCCCGCGAAATGGTCTGTGTGTGTGTGAACAGACTAGCTCAAAAACTATAAAAGGTGCGATCCTGAAATTGGGTATTTAGTGTAGGTATATGCCCGCGATGTGACAGCATAAATTTCATCAAAATTACTTAAAGGGAGGGGGCACTTTACTTAATAACTTTTTAGGTTTTTTTCGATTTTCTCAAAAACGGTTTTAACGATTTTGATCAAACTTGGTATTTGATGTATTTATATGCCCGAGATATGACTGTAAAAATTTCATCAAAATTGATCTACGGGAGGGGGGACTTTACTTAATAAATTTTGTATCATTTTCACGGGTTTTTTTATTTACTCAAAAACGGCTTTAAAGATTAACAAAAATAAGATATGAATGTAGAAAAATGTGTGACTTTGGGAAATGATAATTAGCAAAACACGTCAATTTCTAATCTAAGTAAGTTGGTAAGTGAAAGTTGTGTGTTGCGCGCACGCACCAGATTTTTTTTTCTTAGTTTAAAGTACCTTTGTATTTGTTTATATGGAGAAATTATCTGTCTCTCGTTTCGCCTAAAAGTAAGAAATGGCTAAATATGAGATATGATAAAAAAACAAGTAGACATATAGAGGAGAAAAAAAGAAAAATATTATTCAACTCATAAAACACGTTGAGCCCACTCATGCAGAGTACGCCTTTAATGATAGACCATTGTTCATAATTAAAGCCAATCTGTTCATTTAATGGAAATTATTTGTTTCATGGAAATGAAGTTTTCAACAACTACATAGAGAATTATAAAATCTGACGACTTGGAGTATTATGCTTACATGGCCGAATTATGGTAAGTAAAATTTTTTATTTAATAATAAAAAAAAATCTGGTGCGTGCTCGCAACACACAACTTTCACTTACCAACTTACTTAGATTAGAAATTAATGCGTTTTGTTAATTGCCACTTCTCAAATGAACAGAACGGCTTTAATTATGAACAATGGTCTATCATTAAAGGCGAACTCCGCATGCTTGGGATCAACGAGTTTTATGAGTTGACTGAATATTTTTCTTTTTTTCTCCTCTTTATGTTTTCTTTATTTTTATCATATCTCATATTTAGCCATTTCTTATTTGTTGGCGTAACGATAGACAGTTAATTTCTCCATGTAAACAAAAACAATGGTACTTTATAAGAAAGAAACAAACAAACAAAAAAGGGCCCATAAAATCAGACGACTTGGAGTATTATGCTTGCCGAATTACCACAAGCTTTTATTTAATAATAAAAAAACTAGTGTTTTTTGTAGAGCAAACAAATAGAAAAAATAAGAAATGAATGTGGAAAAATGTGTCTTTGAGAAGTGGCAATTAACAAAACCCACCAATTTCTAATTTAAGTAAGTTGGTAAGTGAAAGTTGTGTGTTGCGCGCACGCACCAGATTTTTACTTTCACTTACCTATATATGTAATATATAGTAAGTGGAAGTATTGCGATCGTGAAAAATATCGACTTCCGATTTTCAACGGAAATACACGTTTTGGGGTCCCCTGAGTCGAAATGACCAAGTCCCGCGAAATGGTCTGTGTGTGTGTGTGTCTGTGTGTGTGTGTGTGCGTGTGTGTGTGTGTGTGTGTGTGTGTGTGTGCGTGTGTGTGTGTGTATGTGAACAGACTAGCTCAACAACTATAAACCGTGAGAACCTGAAATTGGGTATTTAGTGTAGGTATATGCCCGCGATGTGACAGCAAAAATTTCATCAAAATTGCTCAAAGGGAGGGGGTACTTTATTTAATAACTTTTTAGGTTTTTTTTTCGATTTTCTCAAAAACGGCTCTAACGATTTTGATTAAACTGAGTATTTCATCTATTTATATGCCCGAGATATGACTGTAAAAATTTCATCAAAATTGATTAACCGGAGGGGGGACTTTACTTAATAAATTTTGTAACATTTTCACGTGTTTTTTTTATTTACTCTAAATCGGCTTTAACGATTTTGATCAAACTGGGTATGTGATGTATTTATATGCCCGAGATATGACTGTAAAAATTTCATCAAAATTGATTAACCGGAGGGGGGACTATACTTAATAAATTTTGTAACATTTTCACGTGTTTTTTTGATTTTCTCAAAAACGGCTCTAACGATTTTGATTAAACTTAGTATTTGATCTACTTATATGCCCGAGATATGTCTATAAAAATTTAATCAAAATTGATCAACCGCAGGGGGCACTTTACTTAATAAATTTTGTATCATTTTTACGTGCTTTTTTTATTTACTCAAAAACGGCTTTCACGATTGTGACCAAACTGGGTATTTGATGTATGTATATGCCAAATATGTGATAGCCAACATTTCATCAAAATTGATCAACCGAAGGGGGGACTTTACTTAATAAATTTTGTATCATTTTCACGGGGTTTTTTATTTACTCATAAACGGCTTTAACGATTAATAAAAATAAGATATGAATGTAGAAAAATGTGTGATTTTGGGAAATGATATCTAACAAAACACTTCAATTTCTTATCTAAGTAAGTTGGTAAGTGAAAGTTGTGTGTTGCGCGCACGCACCAGATTTTTTACTTTCACTTACGTATATATGAAATATATAGTAAGGAAAGTATTGCGATCGTGAAAAATTTCGACTTCCGGTTTTCAACGGAAATACATGTTTTGGGGTCTCCTGAGTCCAAATAACCAAGTCCCGCGAAATGGTCTGTGTGTGTGTGTGTGTGTGTGTGAACAGACTAGCTCAAAAACTATAGGCCGTACAAAACTGAAATTGGGTATTTAGTGTAGGTATATGCCCGCGATGTGACAGCATAAATTTCATCAAAATCACTTAAAGGGAGGGCGTACTTTACTTAATAACTTTTTAGGTTTTTTTCGATTTTCTCAAAAACGGCTCTAACGATTTTGATTAAACTGAGTATTTCATCTATTTATATGCCCGAGATATGACTGTAAAAATTTCATCGAAATTGATCAACCGGAGGGGGGACTTTACTTAATAAAAAATTTCGACTTCCGGTTTTCAACGGAAATACATGTTTTGGGGTCCCCTGAGTCGAAATGACCAAGTCCCGCGAAATGGTCTGTGTGTGTGTGTGTCTGTGTGTGTGTGTGTGCGTGTGTGTGTGTGTGTGTGTGTGTGTGTGTGAACAGACTAGCTCAAAAACTATAGGCCGTACAAAACTGAAATTGGGTATTTAGTGTAGGTATATGCCCGCGATGTGACAGCATAAATTTCATCAAAATCACTTAAAGGGAGGGCGTACTTTACTTAATAACTTTTTAGGTTTTTTTCGATTTTCTCAAAAACGGCTCTAACGATTTTGATTAAACTGAGTATTTCATCTATTTATATGCCCGAGATATGACTGTAAAAATTTCATCGAAATTGATCAACCGGAGGGGGGACTTTACTTAATAAAAAATTTCGACTTCCGGTTTTCAACGGAAATACATGTTTTGGGGTCCCCTGAGTCGAAATGACCAAGTCCCGCGAAATGGTCTGTGTGTGTGTGTGTCTGTGTGTGTGTGTGTGCGTGTGTGTGTGTGTGTGTGTGTGTGTGTGTGTGTGTGTGTGCGTGTGTGTGTGTGTATGTGAACAGACTAGCTCAACAACTATAAACCGTGAGAACCTGAAATTGGGTATTTAGTGTAGGTATATGCCCGCGATGTGACAGCAAAAATTTCATCAAAATTGCTCAAAGGGAGGGGGTACTTTATTTAATAACTTTTTAGGTTTTTTTTCGATTTTCTCAAAAACGGCTCTAACGATTTTGATTAAACTGAGTATTTCATCTATTTATATGCCCGAGATATGACTGTAAAAATTTCATCAAAATTGATTAACCGGAGGGGGGACTTTACTTAATAAATTTTGTAACATTTTCACGTGTTTTTTTTATTTACTCTAAATCGGCTTTAACGATTTTGATCAAACTGGGTATGTGATGTATTTATATGCCCGAGATATGACTGTAAAAATTTCATCAAAATTGATTAACCGGAGGGGGGACTATACTTAATAAATTTTGTAACATTTTCACGTGTTTTTTTGATTTTCTCAAAAACGGCTCTAACGATTTTGATTAAACTTAGTATTTGATCTACTTATATGCCCGAGATATGTCTATAAAAATTTAATCAAAATTGATCAACCGCAGGGGGCACTTTACTTAATAAATTTTGTATCATTTTTACGTGCTTTTTTTATTTACTCAAAAACGGCTTTCACGATTGTGACCAAACTGGGTATTTGATGTATGTATATGCCAAATATGTGATAGCCAACATTTCATCAAAATTGATCAACCGAAGGGGGGACTTTACTTAATAAATTTTGTATCATTTTCACGGGGTTTTTTATTTACTCATAAACGGCTTTAACGATTAATAAAAATAAGATATGAATGTAGAAAAATGTGTGATTTTGGGAAATGATATCTAACAAAACACTTCAATTTCTTATCTAAGTAAGTTGGTAAGTGAAAGTTGTGTGTTGCGCGCACGCACCAGATTTTTTACTTTCACTTACGTATATATGAAATATATAGTAAGGAAAGTATTGCGATCGTGAAAAATTTCGACTTCCGGTTTTCAACGGAAATACATGTTTTGGGGTCTCCTGAGTCCAAATAACCAAGTCCCGCGAAATGGTCTGTGTGTGTGTGTGTGTGTGTGTGAACAGACTAGCTCAAAAACTATAGGCCGTACAAAACTGAAATTGGGTATTTAGTGTAGGTATATGCCCGCGATGTGACAGCATAAATTTCATCAAAATCACTTAAAGGGAGGGCGTACTTTACTTAATAACTTTTTAGGTTTTTTTCGATTTTCTCAAAAACGGCTCTAACGATTTTAATTAAACTGAGTATTTGATCTATTTATATGCCTATGATATGACTGTAAAAATTTCATCGAAATTGATCAACCGGAGGGGGGACTTTACTTAATAAATTTTGTATCATTTTCACGATTTTTTTTTATTTACTCAAAAAAGGCTTTACGATTTTGATCAAACTGGGTATTTGATGTATGTATGTACCAAATTTGTAAAAGTCAACATTTCATCAAAATTGGTCCAACTGAGGGGGCACTTTATTTCATGACTTTTTTCCAATTTTTACCTTTTTTTCGATTATCTCAAAAACGGGCTTTAAAGATTTTTATAAAATTCGTCATGTTTAATGAAAATTAGGTGTTCTTTAATATAAGGTAAGCTTTGGCATTATTAAAATGTTCTGAGGGGGCCTATAGGGATAGGGGCCTTTTTTGTTTGTTTGTTTTTTTGTTTCCTACAAAGTACCTTTGTTTTTGTCTATATGGAAAAATTGACTGTCTCTCGTTACGCCTAATAATAAGAAATGGCTCAATATGAGATATGACAAAAATAAAGAAAACATAAAGAGAAGAAAAAAAGAAAAATATTCAGTCAACTCATAAAACTGGAGCCCACGCTTGCGGAGTACCCCTTTAATGACATATCATTGTTCATAATTAAAGCTGTTCTGTTCATTTGAGAAGCAATGCAATTAACAAAACGCATTAATTTCTAATCTAAGTAAGTTGGTAAGTGAAAGTTGTGTGTTGCGTGCACGCACCAGATTTTTTATTATTTGCCATCCTCATACAATGATGATGGGGATGACATACAATAAATAAAACAGCATATCATTGTATATATATATATGTATATATATAAAGATTGGTTCTTCTAAAATACTGGCGAAGTGGACTCTCTCTTACAAAACCTTTGAAATACAACACCTTACCATACAAATACAAACACGTATTTAACAGACTACAAGACATACTAGGTGACGATGACTAGATCTACACTTGTGGCTCCAACATCTAACTCCACTGGCGTTGGAACATCAGTTGTATGCCGTGACCAATCTATTAGCACTATTCAACTTAAGTAACATTTTCTCTTCACCATCGTCGGTTTTTTTGTTCTTCTTGTTAAAAATAAATTAAAAGATTGTTTGTAATTCTTTAAATTTTGATTTAGTTTTAAGACAATTGCGATTAGAAACCAATAGTTCCTTTTAAATCATCTGAAAGTAGAAATTATTATTTTCTTGATACTCCAATATTTTGTTTCATCGACCTTCTACCATATTAGAAACCAAATATTTTTATTTTTTAAATTCTAAGCTTTCCAATGATATATTATACATACATCTTATTAATAATAATATTAGAAATTGAAATTTTAGTTTTGGGAAATCATACAATTTTTTTCTCTTTTATTTGATTATGAATCCTTTCATACTTTATATATAGCCATTTCTTGTTACTAGGGATAACAAGAGACACTCATTTACTCGAAATAAATAAAGGTATTTAAAGTAATTAAATACCTTTATTAAAATAATTATATTTAATTATTTTATTTTTTTATTTTATTATTATTTTTTAATTTATATTTAAATTACTACTTTATTTTAATAGTAATTAAAATAAAGTAGTTTCTTTAAAGTAACCTTTAAATAATTAAAGGTACTTTAAAGAAAGATTTTTTCCTTAGCCATTTAAGCCCTATCAGACCTTTTCAATGACGATAAAACCTACTTCATATTAAAGAATAAAAAAAGAAATACATAAAATAAAAATATTACATTACATAAATTAAGAATTACATAAAAAAAGAATACATCGGGATTAAACATGAAAAGTTTAATCCAAATCGTTAGTGTCGTTTTTGAGAAATTGTAAAGAGAAAAATAGACGTTGGGATAAAGTGTCCACTACATTTAGACGAAATCTTTGCTGTCACACATTTTCCTCATTCAGCAGAAAAAGAAGAAAAAAAATCTGGTGCGTGCGCGCAACACACAACTTTCACTTACCAACTTACTTAGATTAGAAATTGACGTGTTTTGCTAAATATCATTTCCCAAAGTCACACATTTTTCTACATTCATATCTTATTTTTGTTATCTTTTTATTTATCTTGTTTTATTTATTGTACGTCATCCCCATCATCATTGTATGAGGATGGCAAATAATAAAAAATCTGGTGCGTGCACGCAACACACAACTTTCACGAACCAACTTACTTAGATTAGAAATTAATGCGTTTTGTTAATTGCATTGCTTCTCAAATGAACAGAACAGCTTTAATTATGAACAATGATATGTCATTAAAGGGGTACTCCGCAAGCGTGGGTTCCAGTTTTATGAGTTGACTGAATATTTTTCTTTTTTTCTTCTCTTTATGTTTTCTTTATTTTTGTCATATCTCATATTGAGCCATTTCTTATTATTAGGCGTAACGAGAGACAGTCAATTTTTCCATATAAACAAAAACAAAAGTACTTTGTAGGAAACAAAAAAACAAACAAACAAAAAAGGCCCCTATCCCTATAGGCCCCCTCAGAACATTTTAATAATGCCAAAGCTTACCTTATATTAAAGAACACCTAATTTTCATTAAACATGACGAATTTTATAAAAATCTTTAAAGCCCGTTTTTGAGATAATCGAAAAAAAGGTAAAAATTGGAAAAAAGTCATGAAATAAAGTGCCCCCTCAGTTGGACCAATTTTGATGAAATGTTGACTTTTACAAATTTGGTACATACATACATCAAATACCCAGTTTGATCAAAATCGTAAAGCCTTTTTTGTGTAAATAAAAAAAAATCGTGAAAATGATACAAAATTTATTAAGTAAAGTCCCCCCTCCGGTTGATCAATTTCGATGAAATTTTTACAGTCATATCATAGGCATATAAATAGATCAAATACTCAGTTTAATTAAAATCGTTAGAGCCGTTTTTGAGAAAATCGAAAAAAACCTAAAAAGTTATTAAGTAAAGTACGCCCTCCCTTTAAGTGATTTTGATGAAATTTATGCTGTCACATCGCGGGCATATACCTACACTAAATACCCAATTTCAGTTTTGTACGGCCTATAGTTTTTGAGCTAGTCTGTTCACACACACACACACACACACACACACAGACCATTTCGCGGGACTTGGTTATTTTGACTCAGGGGATCCCAAAACGTGTATTTCCGTTGAAAACTGGAAATCGAAAATTTTCACGATCGGAATACTTCCACTTACTATATATTCCATATATAGGTAAGTGAAAGTAAAAAATCTGGTGCGTGCGCGCAACACACAACTTTCACTTACCACCTTACTTAGATAAGAAATTGACGTGTTTTGTTAAATATCATTTCCCAAAGTCACACATTTTTCTACATTCATATCTTATTTTTATTAATCGTTAAAGCCGTTTTTGAGTAAATAAAAAACCCCGTGAAAATGATACAAAATTTATTAAGTACAGTCCCCCCTTCGGGTGATCAATTTTGATGAAATGTTGGCTATCACATATTTGGCATATACATACATCAAATACCCAGTTTGGTCACAATCGAAAAAGCCGTTTTTGAGTAAATAAAAAAAGCATGTAAAAATGATACAAAATTTATTAAGTAAAGTCCCCCCTGCGGTTGATCAATTTTGATGAAATTTTTACAGACATATCTCGGGCATATAAATAGATCAAATACTAAGATTAATCAAAATCGTTAGAGCCGTTTTTGAGAAAATCAAAAAAACACGTGAAAATGTTACAAAATTTATTAAGTAAAGTCCCCCCTCCGGTTAATCAATTTTGATGAAATTTTTACAGTCATATCTCGGGCATATAAATACATCACATACCCAGTTTGATCAAAATCGTTAAAGCCGATTTAGAGTAAATAAAAAAAACACGTGAAAATGTTACAAAATTTATTAAGTAAAGTCCCCCTTCCGGTTGATCAATTTTGATGAAATTTTTACAGTCATATTTCAGGCATATAAATAGATCAAATACTCAGTTTAATCAAAATCGTTAGAGCCGTTTTTGAGAAAATCGAAAAAACTTAAAAAGTTATTAAATAAAGTACCCCCTCCCTTTGAGCAATTTTGATGAAATTTTTGCTGTCACATCGCGGGCATATACATACACTAAATACCCAATTTCAGGTTCGCACGGTTTATAGTTTTTGAGCTAGTCTGTTCACACACAGACACACAGACACACAGTCACACAGACCATTTCGCGGTCATGGTCATTTCGACTCAGGGGACCCCAAAACGTGTATTTCCGTTGAAAACCGGAAGTCGAAAATTTTCACGATCGCAATACTTCCACTTACTATATATTTCATATATAGGTAACTGAAAGTAAAAATGGGAACAGACATGGTCATGTCTAAAAATAAAATTTAGCTTAGCTCTTAGTGGAAGATGAGGTGATGATGACTCTAGTGGTTGCAACCTTTAATAGAAATACTGTATATTTCATATATAGATAAGTGAAAGTAAAAAATACAGCTAAAATAGAACAGCTAGTTCCGTGGTACCACAGGAATCCATTGAATTTTTACTTTCACTTACCTATATATGAAATATATAGTAAGTGGAAGTATTGCGATCGTGAAAAAATTCGACTTCCGGTTTTCAACGGAAATACACGTTTTGGGGTCCCCTGAGTCGAAATGACCAAGTCCCACAAAATGGTCTGTGTGTGTGTGTGTCTGTGTGTGTGTGTGTGTGTGTGTGTGTGTGTGTGTGTGTGTGTGTGTGTGTGTGTGTGTGTGTGTGTGTGTGTGTGTGTGTGTGTGTGTGTGTGTGTGTGTGTGTGTGTGTGTGTGAACAGACTAGCTCAAAAACTATAAACCGTGCGATCTTGAAATTGGGTATTTAGTGTAGGTATATGCCCGCGATGTGACAGCATAAATTTCATCAAAATTACTTAAAGGGAGGGGGTACTTTATTTAATAACTTTTTAGTTTTTTTTCGATTTTCTCAAAAACGGCTCTAACGATTTTGATTAAACTGAGTATTTCATCTATTTATATGCCCGAGGTATGACTGTAAAAATTTCATCAAAATTGATTAACCGGAGGGGGGACTTTACTTAATAAATTTTGTAACATTTTCACGTGTTTTTTTTATTTACTCTAAATCTGCTTTAACGATTTTGATCAAACTGGGTATTTGATGTATTTATATGCCCGAGATATGACTGTAAAAATTTCATCAAAATTGATTAACCGGAGGGGGGACTTTACTTAATAAATTTTGTAACATTTTCACGTGTTTTTTTTATTTACTCTAAATCTGCTTTAACGATTTTGATCAAACTGGGTATTTGATGTATTTATATGCCAAATATGTGATAGCCAACATTTCATCAAAATTGATCAACCGAAGGGGGGACTTTACTTAATAAATTTTGTATCATTTTCACGGGGTTTTTTATTTACTCAAAAACGGCTTTAACGATTAATAAAAATAAGATATGAATGTAGAAAAATGTGTGACTTTGGGAAATGATATTTAACAAAACACGTCAATTTCTTATCTAAGTAAGTTGGTAAGTGAAAGTTGTGTGTTGCGCGCACGCACCAGATTTTTTGTTATATTCAATCTTAGTTTCGATCAACGAACATCGGTTGTTTGAATAATTTTCTTGAAACACAACAATAATATTAGAAATAAATAATTTTACTTTATGTATTTATATATCCTCATTCACTTAGTCTCAACATCCCAATCTTGAGTAAAAAAGACTTTTTAAAATCCCAGGAATAACCTATAGGACCTACTAAGATTATTTTTTATATTTTTAATTTATTTATTAAAATTTACACCTGTATAATCCACTAAGATTAATATTGAAAATTGTAGCTTTTCAAATTAATTTTGTACTTCTTATATTTTTCAATACTAATCTTACAAAATTTACAGAGATTTTATAGAGATAGCAATACATAGATAATTTTTCTTTGTAGTTCAAAAATTGTTTCACTCACCTCTCACTAAAAGTAATCAATCATTAAAAAATTAATTTTTTACTTTCACTTACCTATATATGAAATACATAGTAAGTGGAAGTATTGCGATCGTGAAAAATTTCGACTTCCGGTTTTCAACGGAAATACACGTTTTGGGACCCCCTGAGTCGAAATAACCAAGTCCCGCGAAATGGTCTGTGTGTGTGTGTGTGTGTGTCTGTGTGTGTGTCTGTGTGTGTGTGTAAACAAACTAGCTCAAAAACTATAAACCGTGGGAACCTGAAATTGGGTATTTAGTGTAGGTATATGCCCGCGATGTGACAGCAAAAATTTCATAAAAATTGCTCAAAGGGAGGGGGTACTTTATTTAATAAATTTCTAAGTTTTTTTTGATTTTCTCAAAAACGGCTCTAACGAATTTGATTAAACTGAGTATTTGATCTATTTATATGCCCGAGATATGACTGTTAAAATTTCATCGAAATTGATCAACAGGAGGGGGGACTTTACTTAATAAATTTTGTATCATTTTCACGTATTTTTTTTATTTACTCAAAAACGGTTTTAACGATTTTGATCAAATTCGCCATGTTTAATGAAAATAAGGTGTTCTTTAACATCAGGTAAGCTTTATCGTTATTAAATTGTTCTGAGAGGGTTTAAATGGGGAAGGGGTCTTTTTTGTTTTCCTGTAAAGTACATTTGTTTTTGTTTATATGGAAAAATTAACTGTCTCTCATTACGCCTAAAAATAAGAAATCGCTAAATATGAGATATGATAAAAATAAAGAAAACACAAAGAGGAGAAAAAAAGAAAAATATTCAGTCAACTCATGAAAGTCGTTGAGCCCATGCATGCGGAGTACGCCTTTAATGACAGACCATAGTTCATAATTAAAGCCGTTCTGTTTATTTGAGAAGTGGCAATTAACAAAACGTATTAATGTCTAATCTAAGTAAGTTGGTAAGTGAAAGTTGTGTGTTGCGTGCACGCACCAGATTTTTTAATAATTTTTTTTATATTAAAAAAATCATAATAATGCAATATAGAATCTACTGAATAATTAATATAAATAAACCCATTGAGTTTATGTTCTATTCCATCTTTGCTCAGGATAACAATTGGAACGAGGGATTAAAGTAATAAATTTTTAAATATATGTTAAAATAATTTTCTTCAAGTGAATTTAGAACAGAATTGAACAGAAAAATCCTTTATTTACAAAATAGTATAAGTGATTACAAATTTTATATTTATAAAGTACCGTAAAGAATCAGGTCGCAGCGCTCTTACCACTGAGCTAACCGTGAATCCGTTCCGATCGTGATCGAAGTGTACTTGTCAGTTGGTCAGTAATGTGCTGCAACCTACTGGCCACATATAACTTCTTTCATTCCATTTACCATGCTGCTTTATTTCATATATGTTTGATTTTTTCATTTAGTGGAAACCTTGAAAAAAAAGCACCATGGTAAATGGAATGAAAGAAGTTATATGTGGCCAGTAGGTTGCAGCACATTACTCACCAACTGACAAGTACACTGAATTGCCTAACCTGATTCTTTTTAAGGAGGGAAATTCAAAAACTGTAGAAAAATAGGCTTGTCACAAAGTCACCCCATTAGTCACAATGTCACCTCATTTTACAGTATATAATAATTAGTGCTAACATATTTAAAAATAGGTTACGCAGGACAAATGCTGACATGGCTTTAGCCTATATATATAGACCATGTCAGGTCTGTTTTATTATTATTTTTAACTTCTTCTAAAAAGTAGCAAACTCCTGGCAGACAAGTGAATTTATTAAATCTATATAAATAAAGATGAAATTCTGTTTGTTTGTTTGGTCTTTATAGAAATCCATACAGTTTGTCCTAAATTCTCCAAATTTCGCTCAGTGGTTCTTTCATAACAGGTGCGAACACCTGTCCATATTAAAATTGTATAACTTCAGCCAATCTCTGGGTATATTCTTTATTGTTATGAAATTAGTTATGATCTCGCTTTATATAGGTTTTTAGAACATTTAGAAAATTTAGGAAAATGAAATTCCCCAAGTGAAACCGGGGTTTACAGCTAGTAATAAATAAAATTGAATATATCCGTATTAAAATATACCTGTCGAGGAACTTCATCTGATTTAAGTCCTCGACGGTTGGATCTCTCATATCATTGTCAAATATTTCATTTTGCTCTTGCCAAGCTCTTTCCTGCATGTCAGGAAGTGTTGCCAAAATATATATTGTGTTTGATAATGTAGAAGAAACAGTGTGGCCAGCCTGGCAAATAAATAAAAAAAAAAGTATTAGTTAATAACATTGATGGAATATAAACTATCATTTATTTTAATCTTAATTTTTAAATTTTCTTGAACCTTAAATATTGATTTTTACTTTCACTTACCTATATATAAAAATATATAGTAAGTGGTTACTTTCACTTACCTATATATGAAATATATAGTAAGTGGAAATATTGCGATCGTGAAAATTTTCGACTTCCGGTTTTCAACGGAAATACACGTTTTGGGGTCCCCTGAGTCAAAATAACCAAGTCCCGCGAAATGGTCTGTGTGTGTGTGTGTGTGTGTGTGTGTGAACAGACTAGCTCAAAAACTATAAACCGTGCGAACCTGAAATTGGGTATTTAAAGTATGTATATGCCCGCGATGTGACAGCAAAAATTTCATCAAATTTGCTTAAAGGGAGGGGGTACTTTATTTAATAACTTTTTAAGTTTTTTTCGATTTTCTCAAAAACGGCTCTAACGATTTTGATTAAACTGAGTATTTGATCTATTTATATGCCCGAGGTATGACCGTCAAAATTTCATCAAAATTGATCAACCGGAGGGGGGACTTTACTTAATAAATTTTGTATCATTTTCACGCGTTTTTTTTATTTACTCAAAAATGGTTTTATCGATTTTGATCAAACTTGGTATTTGATGTATTTATATGCCCGAGATATGACTGTAAAAATTTCATCAAAATTGATCAACCGGAGGGGGGACTTTACTTAATAAATTTTGTATCATTTTCACGTGTTTTTTTTATTTACTCAAAAACGCTTTATCGATTTTGATCAAACTGGATATTTGATGTATGTATATGCCAAAGATGTGATAGCCAACATTTCATCAAAATTGGTCAAACGGAGGGGGCACTTTATTTCATAATTTTTTTTCCAATTTTTACCTTTTTGATCGATTATCTCAAAAACGGCTTTAAAGCTTTTTATCAAATTCGTCATGTTTAATGAAAATTAGTTTTTATTTAATATCAGGTAAGCTTTATCATTATTAAAATGTTCTGAGGGGGCTTAAATGGGGAAGGGGCCTTTTTTGTTTTCCTATAAAGTACCTTTGTTTTAGTTTATATTGAGAAATTAACTGTCTCTCATCACGCCTAAAAATAAGAAATGGCTAAATATGATATATGAAGAAAATCAAGTAAACATATACAGGAGAAAAAAAGATGAATATTTCGTCAACTCATAAAACACCTTAAGCTCACGCATACGCCGAACTCCTTTAATGACAAACCAATGCGTGATAATTAAAGATGTTCTGTTCATTTGAGAAGTGGCAATTAACAAAACGCATTAATTTCTAATGTAAGTAAGTTGGTAAGTGAAAGTTGTGTGTTGCGCGCATGCACCAGATTTTTTTATATCATTATAAGAAGTAATTAAATTTAATTACTTAAATATAAGTTAATTTTTACTGATTAAATAGTTCTAAAACTGGTAAAAAAAGAAATTATTAAAATCAATGTTTTATAAATAGGAAAACACATTGTATTTAGTGTTAATTATCTGTTAGTGGATTTATATACATTTATGTATCACACTTTTAAAAATATATCTATGAATAGCAAATTATTTAGTTAACTTCATAAAGCAGAGAACATTGCCAAATCCTTCTTTTATTATTTATCTGATTTGTTTTTAGAAAATCATTTGACATAATTTATATTCAGTTGGCTATTTTATTTGAATTATAATATTGGAAATTATAAAATCATAATCATTCTGTTCACATTGATCAACATAACGTTGAGAATGTGATGATAATGAAGCAATACTTTTTTTATATTTCCTCATAACTAAATTTGATTAGCATGCATTGTGGAGGTTCCCACAGGATATGAATTATTTTTGTTTTCATCATTTTTTAAAGTTCCACAAAAAAATCACAGTCTCGCCCTACTAGTCGGCCCCACACAGCCTCGCCACGTTCCTAGTGAGATGTAGACTTGCATTTGATTCTTCTAAGAAACACATATTTACTTCTAGTCTATTCAGTGAGCCAACACCCATATTCTCAATTGGTTTTGTTTCACATATACAAATTACATGGTATTGATTTTCAGTTTCATTTTTTAGTTTTTTACATCAACTTTTTTTGGGGGAACTAATCGCCTTGCCCCCTCTCTTCCTCAATAGGAATTGAATTTAGTTAAATTTGAACATTATCCCTTATGGTTCTACTACACGACTAATTGAACAACGTTTTAGAACAAAATTGTTTATTTTTATTATGAACTATTAAGGAAATTAAAATCTTTATACGTACTGAAAAGAACAATTCTGACAGCTCGTCTAATATTTTTTCTCTGTTATTATTTTTGGTATGCCTCAATGCCACAAGAACTGATAAAGGCCATTCTGAAAACAAAATATTACATAACTTACATAGTATATGAAATATAAAATGTAATATATAATATAGCTTACACACAGCGAAATATGATCTATTGTTTCTTAAATTAAGACTTATATATGTGACTATTTTCGAATATTTCATGAATAACGTAAAACAATATTATTTTCAAATACTAAGTTCTTACCTTTCTGAAGGTACTGGTTCGAAATCAATTTCTTATTTGCCACTTCCACCACCTGAAACGCAGTAGACAACATTTAATCGAGAGAATAATTTACTGTCAGCAATTAATGACCTACAAATTCTTTCTATCTACATTTAAAACGTATTATAGGCAATTATAAACTTACTAATTTTCTAAGTTCTATTACTTTCTTTCCAACGAAAACATCCATAAGTGGTTGTGCAAAGTAATATATTAATCTCATTGAAATTGCGTTTGCTCCCAAAACAGAGGCGATTATGTTTATCCTGAAAGTATGTAATTTTACTTATTTTGGTTATTTGCAGGCGTTAATAAAGCTATGTAGAAGCCTTAAATTAAATTTTTATCATTTCAAAGCTGTAAGCATTTTATGTCTTACATTAGGTTTGTATTTATAAATGTTCCTTAGAAAGTTTGTTTATAACATCAAAATTGTACATTTATACTGAATGAAAAGTAACACTAACTTCTCCAGTCACAGATATCGATTATATTTAACATTTAATCTAACTTCTGAGTATTACGCTGGTGTTCGCCTCCCTACAAGTCTTCAGCAAGGATGGAATTTTGAGGTATAAAATATTTAAGTCACCATAATATCAGAATGGATTAAACCAAAACAATTGTATTGTTTATTTATTTATGCTACCATGGCTCACCAGATGATGTTACAGTGAGAGTCCCAAATTTTGCCAATCCAGTTATATTTAGGATAGGGATCATAAACGAGTACCTGAAATCGCGCAGGTTAGGGACCTCCATTTTATGTCCCCTCCGAAGGACGTTATAATTTTTTACTCCCTATAAAAACTCCTAGGGCCACCTACCAAGCTGTGATGTTGAGATTGGTTGGTTGTCATGCTAATCACTAAACCACAGGTGACCCTAAAATAAGTGTAAATAAATAATAAATAAGAAAATTTTCTCTAATTTATATAAAACAATTTTACTTTACTCAATATAGTTTACATTTCAATAATATAAACTGACACTCAAAAAAACTTTGGATTTTACGTAAAACTGCAGATTAAAAAAAATTATTTTGTGTCTCAAGTAAAGCAAGGTATATGTCAGGTCAAAGGGGATTAAAACTTTGGGTGATAGGCACTGGGATCAAACTCAACGATAAGCTGTCAGATTCCTGGAGTTGCCTGAAACAATGGTAGTTTTATAAAAAGATAAATACGATTGAATTGGTCGATTGTGTATTCCGCCAGGTACAGATATTATATAAATAAAAGATAGAAACAGAGATTCCCTGAACTTTAATTACTTTAATGATAATGGAAGATGGTTGACCTAGAAATAAAGTGGAAATGGTTGGGTGGTGTGGTGAAGATAAAGAACATATACCTATTAGGGTTTTACAGAATTAATGATCCAGTGTTTCGACCCAAAGTTTAGGTCCTCGTCTGGGCTAAATGAAAAAAAAATCTGGTGCGTGCTCGCAACACACAACTTTCACTTACCAACTTACTTAGATTAGAAATTAATGCGTTTTTTAATTGCTACTTCTCAAATGAACAGAACGGCTTTAATTATGAACAATGGTCTGCCATTAAAGGGATACTTCGCATTCTTTTTTTCTCCTCTATATGTTTTCTTTATTTTCATCATATCTCATATTTAGCCATTTCTTATTTTTAGGCGTAACGAGAGACAGTTAATTTCTCCATAAAAACAAAAACAAAGGTACTTTATAGGAAACAAAAAAGGCCCCTACCCCTTTTAAGCCCCCTCAGAACAATTCAATAATGATAAAGCTTACCTGATATTGAAGAACACCTAATTTTCATTAAACATGAAGAATTTGATAAAAATCGTTAAAGCCGTTTTTGAGATCATCGAAAAAAAAGGTAGGTAAAGATTGGAAAAAAATTATGAAATAAAGTGCCCCCTCTGTTAGATCAATTTTGATGAAATGTTGGCAATCACATCTTTGGCATATACATACATCAAATACCCAGTTTGATTAAAATCGTTAAAACAGTTTGTGAATAAAAAAAACACGTGAAAATGAAACAAAATTAATTAAGTAAAGTCCCCCCTCCGGTTGATAAATTTTGATGAAATTTTTACAGTCATATCTCAGGCATAATAATACATCAAATACTCAGTTTAATCAAAATCGTTAAAGCTGTTTTTGAGTAAATAAAAAAAAAACACATGAAAATGATACAAAATTTATTAAGTAAAGTCCCCCCTCCGGTTGATCAATTTTGATGAAATGTTAACAATCACATCTTTGGCATATAAATTCATCAAATACCCAGTATGATCAAAATCGTGAAAGCCGTTTTTGAGCAAATAAAAAAAACAGGTGAAAATGATACAAAATTTATTAAGTAAAGTCCCCACTCCGGTAGATCAATTTTGATGAAAATTTTACAGTCATATCTCGAGCATATTATTATATTAAATACTCAGTTTAATCAAAATAGTTAGAGCCGTTTTTGCGAAAATCGAAAAAAACATAAAAAGTTATTAAGTAAAGTAACCCCTCCCTTTGAGAAATTTTGATAAAATTTTTGCTGTCATATCGCGGGCATATACATACACTAAATACCCAATTTGAGGTTCGCACGGTTTATAGTTTTTGAGCTAGTCTGTTCAGACACACACACACACACAAGGTTCACCTTTATTATTAAATTTATATTTAATATTATTAAATATTAATTTAATTATTAATTATTAAATATTATTAAATATTAATATTATTAAATAAGTACATTTATTAAATAGGACTACTTTTATATATGTACATTTATTACATAGGTAATAAGTACATTTATGAATGAATGAATGAATGAATTTTTTTTTTAATAAAGTAAATTTTATTTCTTTAATGTTTACAAAATAACCAAACAAAATAAATGAATTTACTCAAAGCTTGGGATAAACCCATCAGCTAGAGTGACTTTGATTTAATTTTTTAAAGGAACTAAAAAAATTATTTTAGATGTATAAAAGAAATATGATGAAAGAACAAAACAAACAAGAACCCAGATCTATGAATAGTCAAATTTAATGGCTATTGCCCTTTTTACATACTGGTAGAGTAAGTGATAGTTCTCTCCATTTAATAAAAGTTTCACTTCACTTTCCGATAGTCTATTCTTTCCAAACACGTCTCTTCTAAATTCGCTGAGGATTGGACAGACAGCTAAGAAATGAACAACATCCTCCGGTTCTCCAAGGTTGCAGAGTGAACAGATAGCACTGTTATCCTGGCTCCAAGGTTTTCTGTTGAGGCTAAGAGTTTCAGTCCTCGTCTTCATCAACGTGCTGATCATATGTAGGCTATTGTCATCACTGATATAGGAAAGCTGGTCTGCTTCAAATTTCAACGTTTTGTAGAGTGAATGAAATTGTGCCTTCGCTAGTCTCTCATGCAGTAAGCTCCTTTCAGACTTCGCCATGGCTAGCACAATATCATTCACAGTATTCTTCCTTCGTATCTCTGGTGTGTCAAAAAAGTTTTGGATAATTGTTCCAGTTTTTATGCAGACATCTTGGAGATCATAAGTACATTTATTAAATAGGACATTTTTATATATGACAAGTATGAGCTGACATATATGAAAAATGTAGAACAGTGTATTTTAGCATTTGACAGTGATGTAGTATGGAATATTTATTAAAAGATTATCAATAATACGATTGAGAAATTATTTTATGTTTTGAAAATGGGGTCGAAGCCCCGAAACGTTAATATGTTGTAATGTGAAATAAATAGTTGTGGAAGAAAGGAAGATAAATTTGCTAGTTAATCATTACTTATGATGTAGGGGCAGATCCATTGGGGGGGGTGACAGGGGTCATTACCCCCTCAAATATTGGTTATTTAAATTTTTTAGTATTTTTGAAGGAATAATACAATTACATACAGATGATAAACCCTAAACATAATAATGTACTTGTGGCTGTTTAGATGACAGTCCTTTTTAATACAAGAAAATAATCTCATCGAAAATTAGAAAACAAAACGCAACAATATAGGATGAGATGAGGGTCGTGGACCTTCCCCCAAATATCGCACCAAATTCTCTTCTGCTCATACATTTCTTGCCCTTCATTAACTGATTTATTCCGTATTATTATATTTCACTAAACAGTTGTGGTGATCCACACATATAATTATTAGGCCATTTTATATATAAATATTATGTATATTAATTATTATTATATTATGTATATTATTTGAGGGCTAGTATATAAATATTCTGTATGTAGATATTAGTGAGAACGATTATAATTAGTTTAATTAGGTGCCCAAATAGTATGTTAGCTATATAAATATGTTAACTAATAACATAGGGCCAAACTTTGTACCCTATCCATCCTTATCGCCCCACTCTAAAAAGGGCCCAGAAGACAGTCTCTAGCCGAATCTCCTTCCAGATAGTCGTTCTTAGCTGCCTTAATCCTCCGGCCAACCCCATTCCTTGTTCAGGCTTGTATTGTTATATTAATTTAATATATTTCTTTGTATGTATATATATATATATATATATATTATTATAATATTCTTCCACTGCGTAATTCTGTCTAGTTTTTGCATGTCCCAATTATTAAAGATAATTAAGATCCACGGACCTAAACGGATCTCCTTACTAACCCATATTATAATTTAAATAAATCAGGGACATAGCAAATTGTTAGCAGTTAGCGTGGTTGTTTTTGATTAAAAAATAATACATAGCAAATTGTAAGCATCGAGCGTGATTGATTTTTTTAAACAAAAAAATTGCATATAAAGAATTATAGTAATGAAAATTTTTTGTCGCGCGTATTAGAAAATATCGGGGCTTAACTATTTGTATTTAAACATTTATTAGTGAACTTTGGTCGCGCGTATCTATAAATTAATTGGGAAAATATTGGGGCTAAATTATTTGTACTAATTATTAAGGGCAATTTATAATTGATTGAAAATTAAAATGTAATACTATAATTATTAGGGCGATTTTGTGATAATATTAAAATTAAAAATGGCCGACGAATCCAATAAAATTATAAGTATGAAAATGATTATGGAATATTTATCTAAAGGTATAGAATTTATGATTGAAGAATTAGAAAGTTTAGAAAATAAAATGGCCGGGCAGCTTAATGAATTTATTGTTAAATCTAATGAATTTAATGAACGCGTGGAAAATTTTGATTTAAGATTAAGTGGTCATGTTAAAAATCCAATAGGAGTGGGGAATAAAAATATTAACAGTAATTATATTAATTCGGAGAGGAAAAATAATAATGATATTCTTCTAAGTACTTTAGAATTTTTAAACGCGACGGAAATAAATATGGATGATTTAAAAAATTTAATTGAGATCAATCGGATGGAAATAATTCAAATAAATAACGCGCGATTAACTTATATGGAGATTGCCCCAGAAAATAATGAAAATTTAAATATTAGCCCAATTGAAGAAATTGAAATTAATAGTGAACAGGCCTGCCAACCTTTATCTTTGTTAGATAATAATAATGCCAGTATTTCTCCGAATAATCAGTATAATGTCGTCTTTCGCCCTAATCCTGTCTACCAAGTACTAACTGAAAGGATTATTTTGTTTTCGTCGAGCAATAAAAACAACCGTCGCAATAATAAATTTTATTATTCGAATGAAAATATTCGTCCACAGAATATGTATAATTACTTTAAAAAGAGAAAGAATCGTCGTAAATACAATACATCCGAACGTCGAATTAGTAATAGTAAGATGAAAAAATATTTTAGAAATAAAAAAGAAAAGGGCATTCATAAAAATAATTAAGCTAATAATCTAGTGAAAAACTATAGTCAGAATAATAATGTTAATTGTTGGAAGGATAAATATAAATCATTATTAGGTTCGGATCGGAACGGCGGCAAGGTATTAATTAATTAAATAATATAATTAGATGGGATTTAAAAAAATATAAAAGGACCGCGCGTGTTTAAGGAATTTAAACAATTGGATTAATGAGTGTAATATTAATTGCATAGTGTGTATAATGATGAGTACGACGTTTAATTGAAAAATATTAATTGTTAATGAGAAAAATATAAATGACCATAATTAATAATATTAGTTATTGGTAATAATAATTAATATTGATTTGAATTTAATATTTATAGAAAAATAAATGTGGTTAATATCGACGAAGAAAGTATTGTTTAAAATATTAAAGGGGCCTAAAATTTAATAAATTTTAAAGTGTGCATCTATTAATAAATAGATAAATCTATAAGAAAAATTGTGTTCATATAATTTGAATGATAATATGATGGCTAATAATAATTGTGAACTGCGTGCGTACATTTTAATTGAATTAATTGATGGGTAACAATAATAATAATGATAATAAAAAAAAACCTTCACTCATTTTTAATGACAATTTGATGGATATTAAATTGATTGGGATATATATATATACATATATATGGTGTTGAAAAAAAAAAAAAATTTTTTTTGATGGCCTATCCTTGAATCCTTTCCTGAGGCAGCATTTTGTTTTAAGTAAAATTAAAATTTATTGTATAAAGCTCAGTTGCAGATATTAATAGTTATCAATTAAGAAGTGTTGACCTTGAACTTGGCCAGAGAGAGAGCTATACTAGCAACTTTAATTTTGGCTCTAATATCACTATTATTGCATGGAAATTATTGGAAAATTGAATGATGCACAGAGATAAGTTTGAATTTAATTATTTTTGTTTAGAAATAATAATTGTGAATATGGCCTTTGTAGAATTTAATTGAATAATTTATTTATAATGAATACACCTATAATAATTTGAGGCCTATTTTGATATTCTGTTTTGTGTATATGAAATGTATTGTAATTAATGATTTTTATATTTAGAAAATTGAAAATAATTCAATATGTATACATTTTTATGAATTTGAAATTAATATTGATTTGTGAATTCTAGATTTGAATGGAAATTCTGAATTTGTAATTTTATTTAAGAAGATCATTACAACAAGAAGATTTGGTTTTAATTTTATATGCACAGAGAAGTATTTTTAAATTTTTTTTTCAGGAATTTTGATATTTTTTATTTTTTGAATTTTGTTTGAATGAATGATTTTTGTTGAATGAAAGGAAGTTTTATGTTTGTAAACCCCTTAATATGTTACATGTTTGTGTTGTAATTTTGTTGATTATACAATGCGCAACTGAGCATAAATAAAATGGCCAAGTATTACTTCGAAAAACAATAGGGGATATAATGGGATTTGAATAAATGAATTCATGAATAAAATAATTGATAAATATATGTGGTATGAAATATATTGGTATATATTGATATGTATAATGGTGTCATTATTATTGATGAAGGTTATTTTGAATATTGATAATGATGTTTATTCGTATTATTTAAAATTAATTATTGCTTGGGATTATATTGATATTGATTAAATTATTTTTTGATGAAATTTATATTATGGTGAAATTACTGTGCATCAAAAGTTATTTTCTGTGGTATATCTGAGAACAAGGTTAAGCGCTGGAAGAATTTTCAGATCCTTATAAGGATGTTCCTGACTTAATGCAGTAAGCCAACCTTGCAGTCATGTATCCAGATCTGTTAGCAGAGCCCTCCTTCTGCAACTTTAAGGCTACAAGAACTCTTAATCATCACCAACAGACCATCATCGAATCCACCCACATCCATGCATCCACCACCAAGGTCACCAACCCATCGACACCCATCAACCTGCCATCAAGACATTTCTTCAAGCTGCTTCTCATCGAAACCAAGTGCTGTAGAATAACTTTTAATTGTATAAATTTTGGGGGGAAATTAAGAAAATATTGTATAAATTTGAATTTCGGCTTAAATTTTTTTTTTTCAGAAAAAGTGAAATTTTGAAATATTTGAATGAATATTATTATTATGAAAGATGATAATTTAATATTAAAAGAATACAGTCCTTAAATTAGTAATTTGGGTTTCATAAAAAAAAAAAAAAAGAGACTGAAGTTTTTTTTCACATGTATATAGTTTGATTTATGGCTTCGAAAGAAGCAAGACAGATCAATCTACATAGATGTTTTTTTTGCCTTAGTGATGTAGAGACCAAACCATACATTTTGATCTAATTAAAAGAAAATAAAGGACTAATGATTATTTACATTGAAATTAGTACAATTTTGTTGAGTGGGAGCAAATCATATATTATTGAATGATTTAAATTATTTGGGCATTTTGAATATTTCTGAGTTGATAAAACATTTAATTGTTTTCGTAGGAATTGTCTGAATTTAATAAGCCCTTAAATTATTATTGAGACCTTGTAATAAAAAAAAAATTGATGATTAATGCCACCACAACGATTATCAGAGCTGCCTAATATTTGCTTACAAGGTTTGTTTTTTATATATGTGCAATAGGTCTCTAAGATTAAGATTAGATTAAGACTAATTTAATATAAGATATATGTTTGTGGCCAATATGTATATAAGGATTCAATATATTAGACATGACATCACATATGATAACTGACACATGCCAATTTATTTTGCTGGGCAGTAATTTTGAAAGGATAGTTTCCATTAAAAAGGGTTCCACATCTGCTCTGATTTGCTATTTTCCTGCATTTAGCTATAAATTTGACCTAGGGTCCTTTTAAATTCGTGAAGGGGTATGTTGGATTCCTTGCCTTTCCATATCCTGTGGTTCAAGACGACTGCATAAGTGGAGGCCCCACTTATAAGGTTGTGATCTTGAATCCTAACCCTTCATGATGGTTCAAGACGACTGCATAAGAGGAGGTCCCTCTTATCAGGTTGTAATCTTGCAGCCATAAATCCTTATCTAGGCGAAGGGATCAAATACCCCCCCCAGGGAAACCCCCCTCAATTGGCACACACAGAAATACTGAGACTATTAATTAAACTTAATTTTGAAAAAGATGATTCTATATACACATTGTTATATGTGTGTGTGTCTAACATACTTTAAGTTAGAATAAGTTTAAAACCTTTTACACATCGGATTATATCTGCCCATATTGATGTTCTATTATAAAGTATTACAAATTTTTTCTTCTTCGGCATGAAACTTAATTATAATCATCAATTTTTTTTAATCGAGAGGGGGGGTATTGTGGTGATCCAAACATATAATTATTAGGCCATTTAATATATAAATATTATGTATATTAATTATTATTATATTATATTATTTGAGGGCTAGTATATAAATATTCTGTATGTAGATATTAGTGAGAACGATTATAATTAGTTTAATTAGGTGCCCAAATAGTATGTTAGCTATATAAATATGTTAACTAATAACATAGGGCCTAACTTTGTACCCTAGCCATCCTTATCGCCCCACTCTAAAAAGGGCCCAGAAGACAGTCTCTAGCCGAATCTCCTTCCAGATAGTCGTTCTTAGCTGCCTTAATCCTCCGGCCAACCCCATTCCTTGTTCAGTCTTGTATTGTTATATTAATTTAATATATTTCTTTGTATGTACACATGTATATATTATTACCAATTATAATATTCTTCCACTGCGTAATTCTGTCTAGTTTTTGCATGTCCCAATTACTAAAGATAATTAAGATCCACGGACCTAAACGGACCTCTTTACTAACCCATATTATAATTTAAATAAATCAGGGACATAGCAAATTGTTAGCAGTTAGCGTGGTTGTTTTTGATTAAAAAATAATACATAGCACAGTGAAGGGACACTGCATATGCTGTACAAATAAATTGGCAGCGTGTGAAAATAAAAGTTATCGAATAATTTGAACATATTCTGTAAGAAATATATATATTATGTATCATACTTTTCAGCTAGCTTTAGGATATCTGGGTGGTACGCTAAACTTGTCTCAAAGCCATATAATGATTCTGAAAAAGAGGAAAAAATAAGGTGAATTTAATACTTTAGTGATGTACACGTTGGGTTATAACTTTTTGATTTCTAACCATCTTCTTGCCGATGTGCAATAAATTCACTGGAAAAAATGTAAATCTTCATAAAAAAAATCATAATTGAAACTAAAATATAAGAAATAAACTTACATTAAAAATAATATTCACAGTAAAAATCTTTGAATATGAATGTATTGTAACACTATAGTGGGTTTAAACATACATTATATATAATGATGTAATATATATTACATTATTTTATCTAATAAAAATTGATTAGACAAAATAATAATATAATAAAAATAAGTTAGACAAACAATGACAGATCAAATAATGAACAGGGTAAGTATCAACTTGTAAGGACACAGTAACACAAAAGTAATCATATGATTCCATCTTCAGAGCAAGACTATCTCTCCAGTCCACCCCTCCTTATATTTAGTCTGGATCTGGATTAGAACTAGTGGTGTGTTGTTTAGTAGCAATCTGTTTATTTGAAACAGTTAATTTCATTAAACAGAAACAGTTAACTGTTTCGGAAAAAAATAAACAGATACAACAGGGTAGTGAGAAAAAAAAAAGGTACTAAATAATAATAAAAATTAAACACAAACAATTAGCTTGCAATAGCACGGGCGTGACCTGTTTAATAAACAGTTTCGAGAAGCAGGCAGAATTAGCAGGTTAACAGGCTGTTGACCGAAACAGTTTATGAATCTGTTTCTTTTTCAAGGCCACTGTTTCTGTTTCGGTTAACAGGCTGCTTCTCGAAACTGTTTATTAAACAGCTTGCGCCCGTGCTGTATCTGTTTATTTCATTCGCAAATCTGCTACTATTCGAACTTGTTAGATATTTCAATAATTAAAACATAATTCAAAAGAATGCTGGAATGCGAAGTGGGACTAGTTTTTTTTCTTTTTTCCCATATAGTATTATTTTAAACAGTTGTATCTGTTTTTTTTAAACTGTTTAATGAAAGTAGCAGAAACAGTTGCAACTGTTTTTCAAAATTAACAGTTTTGCCCATCACTAATTAAAACAGTTTAAAGGTTCTCGACAAACAGAAGATTCTCTTACAATCACGAAGAGGTACTAAAACAGTTCAAACAAAAAGTCTAGAACGCTTTTCGATGTTCTGTGTTTCACATTTCACATTACAGTATGTTTAAGACTTATAATAATAACAACTAATTTGCCTCTTAATTCGATTTTAAATTGTCTAAAATTCACAACTCATTCTTTGATTTTTTTGTCATAATTACAATTGATTTGTGAATGAATTCCGATAAAAGTATTTGTATTGATTCTCGTATGTGAATACAAATAATGCAGAATGAGTACATTTTTATTCATATTCACAAAAAAATAACTATAAGAATAAATTATTATTCTTATTTATTTTGTAACATAACTGTTCCAGTACATAATCTAGATTTTTCTAGAATATTCTCCGTCCTAGAATGTTAATGTTCGGATTAAATATAAGAAGCAATGGACTGGAGTTTTATTCTTGCGCTATACATCGAAGCACATTATTACTTTGGTGTACTTAATAATTTGAATTTTTATTGTTTGTCTCAAACTAAATTTCTTCTAATAATAATTAATTTAACACACATTGATAGTGTTATATAATATACAAATATGCTCAACTCTGTACGTACTATTATTTACACAAATAATGACTTACTTAAAGTAATGTCCAGTAAAAATCCAGTGATTACTGCATGCACATCAAAATCAGAGGATTGTTGAGCCAAAATCGTATTCAACATTTTTTCAGTGCATTTAATAAATGTGTTGTAGTAATCACTGTCTACACGAGATTTCTTCAAAGCATTATTGTAATCCTTTCTCATCACCTTCCATACTTTATCCGAATCTGTAAATAAAAAGAGATTCGTAATATAGGTTAATGAACTAATATTGTACTATGTACGTTATGTATGATAATAGGTTAATGAATCTACTATATAGGTTAATGAATTAATATTAGAATGTTTTAAGACTAATAAGAGTTTGATATTAAAACGACCAGCTCTGAGGTATTTAGAAGCTCATCATGAACTAGTTATATTTCATTTTGAAAGCTCCACATCTTCCTGACACTGCATTACACACGTCGTATCTGTGAGATAGTCTATCATTTAATTAAAAAATCAGGTGCGTGCTCGCAACACACAACTTTCACTTACCAACTTACTTAGATTAGAAATTAATGCGTTTTGCTAATTACGACTTCTCAAATGAACAGAACGGCTTTAATTATGAACAATGGTCTGTCATTAAACGCGTACTCCGCAAGCGTGGGCTCAACGAGTTTTATGAGTTGACTGAATATTTTTCTTTTTTTCTCCTCTTTATGTTTTCTTTATTTTTATCATATCTCATATTTGGCCATTTCTTATTTATAGGCGTAACGAGAGACAGTTAATTTCTCCATGTAAACAAAAACAAAGGTACTTTATAGGAAAGAAACAAACAAACAAAAAAGGCACCCCACAAAAAAAAGCCCCCTCAGAACATTTTAAGAATGATAAAGCTTACCTGATATTAAAGAACACCTAATTGTCATTAAACACGACGAATTTGATGAAAATCGTTAAAGCTGTTTTTGAGATAATCGAAAAAAAGGTAAAAAGTTGTAAAAGAGTTATGAAATAAAGTCCCCCCTCCGGTTGATCAATTTTGATGAAATTTTTACAGTCATATCTCGGGAATATACATACATCAAATACCCAGTTTGATCAAAATCGTTAAAGCCGTTTTTGAGTAAATAAAAAAACACGTAAAAATGATACAACATTTATTAAATAAAGTACCCCCTATAAACAAAAACAAAGGTACTTTATAAGAAAGAAACAAACAAACAAAAAAGCCCCCCCCCAAAAAAAAAAGCCTCCCCCCCCAAAAAAAAGCCCCCTCAGGACATTTTAATAATGATAAAGCTTACCTGATATTAAAGAAAACCTAATTTTCATTAAACATGACGAATTTGATAAAAATCGTTAAAGCCGTTTTTGAGATAATCGAAAAAAAGGTAAAAATTGGAAAAAAAGTCATGAAATAAAGTGCCCCCTCAGTTGGACCAATTTTGATGAAATGTTGGCTTTTACATATTTGGTATATACATACATCAAATACCCAGTTTCTTAAAAATCGTTAAAGCCGTTTTTGAGTTAATAACAAATATGTACACGTGAAATTGGTACAAAATATATTAAGTAAAGTCCCCCCTCCGGTTAATCAATTTTGATGAAATTTTTACAGTCGTATCTCGCGCATATACATACATCATATACCCAGTTTGATCAAAATCGTTAAAGCCGTTTTTGAGTAAATAAAAAAAACACGTGAAAATGATACAAAATTTATTAAGTAAAGTCCCCCCCCCCCCCGGTTAATTAATTTCTTTGAAATTTTTATAGTCCTATCTCGGGCATAAAAATAGATCAAATATTCAGTTTAATCAAAATCGTTAGAGCCGTTTTTGAGAAAATCGATAAAAACGTAAAAAGTTACTAAATAAAGTACCCCCTCCCTTTGAGCAATTTTGATGAAATTTTTGCTTACATATCGCGGGCATATACCTACACTAAGAACCCAATTTCAGGTTCCCACGGTTTATAGTTTTTGAGCTAGTCTGTTCACACACGTGTGTTCACACACACACACACAGACCATTTCGCGGGGGTTGGTTATTTCGACTAGAGGGTCCCAAAACGTGTATTTCCGTTGAAAACCGGAAGACGAAATTTTTCACGATCGCAATACTTCCACTTACTATATATTTCATATATAGGTAAGTGAAAGTAAAAATATATATATTAAAACTGAATTTTTCGCATTTCCCATGTTAAAAGGTGCAGATATCAGGTGTGGTGCGCGCAACACATAACTTTCACTTACCATCCTTCTTGATTAGAATGAAAATAGAAAACTTTTTGAAAATGGCGAATTTAAGTGCTACCAGAGAGGAAACACTAAATTTTTTTCCTCTATATATATTTTTACTTTCACTTACCTATATATGAAATATATAGTAAGCGGAAGTATTGCGATCGTGAAAATTTTCGACTTCCGATTTTCAACGGAAATACACGTCCCCTGAGTCCAAATAACCAAGTCCCACGAAATGGTCTGTGCGTGTGTGTGTGTGTGTGTGTGTGTCTGTGTGTGTTTGAACAGACTAGCTCAAAAACCATAAACCGTGCGAACCTGAAATTGGGTATTTAGTCTATGTAATAAATAAAATGTCTTAATAAATTTTGTATCATTTTCACGTGTTTTTTTTATTTACTCAAAAACGGCTTTAACGATTTTGATCAAACTGGGTATATGATGTATGTATATGCCCGAGATACGACTGTAAAAATTTCATCATGATTGATCAACCGGAGGGGGGACTTTACTTAATAAATTTTGTACCAATTTCACGTGTACATATTTTTTATTTACTTAAAAACGGCAGTAACAATTTTGAAGAAACTGGGTATTTGATGTATGTATATACTAAATAGGTAAAAGCCAACATTTCATCAAAATTAATCCAACTGAGGGGGCACTTTATTTCATGACTTTTTTCCAATTTTTACCTTTTTTCCGATTATCTCAAAAACGGCTTTAACGATTTTTATCAAATTCGTCAGGTTTAATGAAAATTAGGTTTTCTTTAATATCAGGTAAGCTTTATCATTATTAAAATGTTCTGAGGGGGCTTTTTTTTTTGGGGGGGGGCCTTTTTGTTTGTTTGTTTCTTTCTTATAAAGTACCTTTGTTTTTGTTTACATGGAGAAAATAACTGTCTCTCGTTACGCCTAAAAATAAGAAATGGCTAAATATGAGATATGATAAAAATAAAGAAAACATAAAGAGGAGAAAAAAAGAAAAATATTACGTCAACTCTTAAAATACGTAGAGCACACGCATGCGGCGGAGTACGCGTTTAATGACAGACCATTGTTCATAATTAAAGCCGTTATGTTCATTTAATGGAAATTATTTGTTTCATGGTAACTAAATGAAATATTCAACAAGTACATATAAAATTATAAATGTCAGTCGACTTGCAGTATTATGCTTGCATTGCCGAATTATCTCAAGTAAAAACTTTTATTTAGTGGTTGTTATATAGCAAATGAAAACAAAAATAAGAAATGAATGTGGAAAAATGTGTAACTGAGTGAGAAGTGGCATTAACACAACGCATTAATTTCTAATCTAAGTTAGTAAGTGACAGTTGTGTGTTGCGCGCACGCACCAGATTTTTATTAATTTCACTTACCTATATATGAAACTGAATTTTTCGCATTTCCCATGTTAAAAGGTGCAGATATAAATAAAGAAGGCTACATATAAAAAAACATCAGGTGCGGTGCGCGCAACACACAACTTTCACTTGTGTGTTCACACAACACACATCCTTCCTTCTTGATTAGAATGAAAATAGAAAACTATTTGAAAATGGCGAATTTAAGTGCTACCAGAGAGGAAACACTAAATTTTTTTCCTCTATATATATTTTTACTTTCACTTACCTATATATGAAATATATAGTAAGTGGAAGTAATGCGATCGTGACAATTTTCGACTTCCGATTTTCAACGGAAATACACATTTTGGGGTCCCCTGAGTCGAAATAACCAAGTCCCACGAAATGGTCTGTGCGTGTGTGTGTTTGAACAGACTAGCACAAAAACCATAAACCGTGCGAACCTGAAATTGGGTATTTAGTCTATGTATATGCCCGCGATGTGACAGCATAAATTTCATCAAAATTACTCAAAGGGAGGGGGTACTTTACTTAATAACTTTTTAGATTTTTTTCGATTTTCATAAAAACAGCTCTAACGATTTTGATTAAACTGAGTATTTGATGTATTAATATGCCCGAGATATGACTGTAAAAATTTCATCAAAATTGATTAACCGGAGAGGGGACTTTACTTAATAATTTTGTAACATTTTCACGTGTTTTTTTTTATTTACTCTAAATCGGCTTTAACGATTTTGATCAAACTTGGTATTTGATGTATTTATATGCCCGAGATATGACTGTTACAATTTCATCAAAATTGATTAACCGGAGGAGGGACTTTACTTAATAAATTTTGTATCATTTTCACGTTTTTCTGTTTTTATTTACTCAAAAACGGCTTTAAAGATTTTGATCAAACAGGGTATTTGATGTATGTATATGCCAAATATGTGATAGACAACATTTGATCAAAATTGATCAACCGGAGGGTGCACTTTTTCCAATTTATACCTTTCTTCCGATTATCACAAAAACGGCTTTAATGATTTGGATCAAATTCGCCATGTTTAATGAAAATAAGGTGTTCTTTAATATCAGTTAAGCTTTATCGTTATTAAAATGTTCTGAGGGGGCTTAAATGGGGAAGGGGCCTTTTTGTTTTCCTGTAAAGTACCCTTGTTTTTGTTTATATGGAAAAATTAACTGTCTCTCATTACGCCTAAAAATAAGAAATGGCTAAATATGAAATATGAAAAAATGAAATATTCAACTAAATGAAGTTTTTAACAACTACATAGAGAATTATAAAATCAGACGACTTGGAGAATTATGCTTGGATTGCCGACTTACCACAAGTAAAAACTTTTATTTAATAAAAAAAAATAGTGTTTTTTATGCAGCAAATTAAAACAAAAATAAGAAATGAATGTGGAAAAATGTGTCTTTCAGAAGTGGCAATTAAAAAAACACACCAATTTCTAATTTAAGTAAGTTCGTAAGTGAAAGTTGCGCGCACGCACCAGATTTTTACTTTCACTTACCTATATATGAAATATATAGTAAGTGGAAGTATTGCGATCGTGAAAATTTTCGACTTCCGGTTTTCAACGGAAATACACGTTTTAGGGTCCCCTGAGTCAAAATAACCAAGTCCCGCGAAATGGTCTGTGTGTGTGTCTGTGTGTCTGTGTGTCTGTGTGTCTGTGTGTCTGTGTGTGAACAGACTAGCTCAAAAACTATAAACCGTGCGAACCTGAAATTGGGTATTTAGAGTATGTATATGCCCGCGATGGGACAGCAAAAATTTCATCAAATTTGCTCAAAGGGAGGGGGTACTTTATTTAATAACTTTTTAAGTTTTTTTCGATTTTCTCAAAAACGGCTCTAACGATTTTGATTAAACTGAGTATTTAATCTATTGATATGCCCGAGATATGACTATAAAAATTTCATCAAAATTGATCAACCGGAGGGGGGACTTTACTTAATAAATTTTGTATCATTTTCACGTGTTTTTTTTTATTTACTCAATAACGGTTTTAACGATTTTGATCAAACTTGGTATTTAATGTATTTATATGCCTGAGATATGACTGTAAAAATTTCATCAAAATTGATCAACAGGAGGGGGGACTTTACTTAATAAATTTTGTCCAATTTTTACCTTTTTGATCGATTATCTCAAAAACGGCTTTAACGATTTTTATCAAATTCGTTATGTTTAATGAAAAGTAGTTGTTATTTAATATCAGGTAAGCTTTATCATTATTAAAATGTTCTGAGGGGGCTGAAATGGGGAAGGGGCTTTTTTTGTTTTTCTATAAAGTACCTTTGTTTTAGTTTATATTGAGAAATTAACTGTCTCTCATTACGCTTAAAAATAAGAAATGGCTAAATATCATATATGAAGAAAATCAAGTAAACATATACAGGAGAAAAAAAGAAAAATATTCCGTCAACTCATAAAACACCTTGAACTCACGCATGCGCCGTACGCCTTTAATGACAAACCAATGCGTTATAATTAAACTGTTCTGTTCATTTGAGAAGTGGCAATTAACAAAACGCATTAATTTCTAATCTAAGTATGTTGGTAAGTGAAAGTTGTGTGTTGCGCGCACGCACCAGATTTTTTTTTATGTTATCCCCTTCCTCGGAACCCAATGGAGCAAAACTGATTTAAAAAATGTCTAATGGATATTGCTCGGTACCTAAGTGTTATGCTCGATTTTTAAAAGTGGTGTCATTTCATTATTTTTCAAAAATAAGAAAGTAGTTAAAGAATGGCATGTGAAACTAAGAAATGTTAGTCTATTTCAAATTGTCATTTTAAAGAAAATAAGCATTTTTATTAATATTATATATCTAAAAATTCCATAATTCATATTATTTGGTGTGATGTTTTTGCATGTTATTAATTTTTCATCATCAAGAATAGCCTGTCTTTCAATTGATGGTCTTTTTAAAATGTACAATTCGTCAATCCCATGAATCAAGTCTATCCCTGTTCCCTCCACCATTTTATAAATCTACAAGCACACTCTATAGCCGATTACGGCCGCGAACGGCACAATAGACGGTAAGCTTATTTGTAGAAGATAAGTGATGATGAATCCTTCAACTTGGTCACCTGAAAAGTTGGAAGTATTGACTTACACTCATAAGTCAATACTTCCAATCCAGTCATTACTTACACTCATAAGGCCTAAGATGTTTGATATACTGAGAATGTAATGTGTAATCTGACAATGGGTGTTGGTCGGGCGCTAGTCGGATAGGGTTAGTAACAAAATAATCCATTTTTAAATATTAAAAATTCATTATGCAACTTACCTAGTCTGCAGAATGGTCCTTTTAGCATACTATTAAATCCACTGTATATTGTTTCAGGCTTATCTGTCAGGTTCGGATGAAGTGATAATTTCTGAACAATATAAATAGCCATTTTAACAAAACTTATAAAATAATAATTATGGGGACAACATAGGGGAACATAATATATAACATACTCCTTTCAACTAAATCAAATCTGAAAAAACATGATCTCTCAGGAGTGTGAACCTTTTTTTTTTTAAATATAATTTATTTAATTAGACCAAGTTAGAGCCAAAAAAAATTAGGCATTATCGGTTAGTTGATCAAACTTTATCTTTAATAAGATAATTAACCAAACACAACATATCAAATACAAAAGATACTTTCTTCATCTACTTATAAAAATAATATTTTACATAATAAAATAAGTTTTAAAAGTATTGTAACACTTATGTGGGTACACAAATGTTTATTTAACAAAAATATACAATTATCAAATGCCACACCAATTACATATCACAATATAAATATTCGAGCAGGTTACAAAAATGAAGGGTCATGGGGAAAAACCACGGTGGTCCAATCTAGTCTATTCTGAGAAAAATGAAATTTAAAGTTTTTGGTCACCTTGATCCATTTTCCAAAAGTTAAAATTAGTTTCAAAAAACATATTCCTCTAACCCAGATAATTGGTTACCACTGTACAAAATTTCTAAAACCAAATAGTAGTTTAAATGCCAACGAAATAACAAAACATCACCAAACTGCTCATTGTTGGTGGGAAAAACCACTGTAGTCCATTGCTTATTTGCTTGCGACCTGTAAATTATTATTACTTTTTTGGGTAAACAAACAAAACAATAATACTTTAAATACAAAATTTATTTCTATTTCCTAATAGAAATAAATTTGTTTCACTATTCTGTCTATTTTTGTGAGGTCGATGGTTATGTACCCGCGTTGATCTTTTGGCCCCATCGAAGTAATAATTAAACTTTTATTAATGAACCGGATTCGAGTTTCATTAATGCCATGAATTGACAAAAAGCCTTCAAACAAACTTGAATATCACTGTATTGATAATTATTGGTCTCATCTTTCACTGTAACTTTATAAACATAAGCAGATTTATCTGGTATGGATACCTCAGAATTGGATAGGTAGGTACAACAGTTTTGAGACCGCTAAGGAAGGCGTTTTGCTCATCTCTTGACGATATGTTATTAAAATTAGATAATATTTTGTTTCTGGCAGATAAAGGAACGTTTTCAAAACTCTTAAATCGTTTTTAAAAACAGTTTTCACCTGACTCTTGAGTTGAAAGCATGAGTTTTTTCATGTCATCAGACATTCTTCTGTGTTTTTTTTCTTTTTTTTTGTTAACTTTGCAGTCTTGTATTCATCTTCACTTGAACTAAAGTCTCTGTTCATCTGTGTACACTTCAACCACAGACAAACACCGCAGAAATGGACTACTGTTAATCTTTCCCCGAAACTCAGGACTTCAGCGGGTTTTCCCCCTTGTATCGATTTTAAACTATCGATTTTTTGTGGAATATTGTTTTTTTTTTCTCGACTGTAACAAGTGTGAAAAGAAAGTACACTTCCTACACTATCAGATGTCACAACTTGTTTCAAATCAACAAAAAGTGGACTACCGTGGTTTTTCTCCCTGACCCTTCAAATGATAACGTTATAGCACACTAATCATATGACTTGAGCTTCACAGTCAAGACACAGACATAGACTAACTGGCCCAGTCACTCCCTCCTTATATATAGTCGTTAAATGAACGTTCTGGAAGGTTCCAGGTCTTCATGGAAGCTGGTGAAACGCGGTAGATGGAGGTCGAACAATGTAGAACTAAACAGTTCGTTCCAACCGCTTAGTTGGTCCAACAAATGGTCTGGGATATTAAACAATATGTTTTTATATTTGACGATTTAATGTTACAGTATGTACATAAGAGAAATCTAAATAAAAAAATAAAATAAAAAGCTGAACGTTCTGGTTCAAATACGAAAATTTCCATGTTAAATTTATTTATATAAGTTTGGTTAATTCTAAACTATGTTATTATTAATTCAAATTAAATTGAACATTAATTTAATTTTAATAAGAAAATTATAACTAAAATAATTAATCTGATTCACTTGAATATTCGCTCCTTAGATTATCTTCTAAGTTGATATCTGTGAACAAATCTAATCTTGTTTCTGTCAGGTTATTCACGTTCAGGTCAGGTTTACGTTCACATATTAAATATTGTTCAATTGAAACATCATTGTGTTTTGATTTTCTCTCTAATGTATTTCTTTTTATGAATATTTTATATCACAATCTTTAATATCAGACTCCAATTCTATGTTTTTTTCTCTAATAAATGAGACAAAACGGTATTTTTTTTAGAGCTGGGAGGCGGAGAAATCCACTTTTTAAAGAGTTCTCGATTTTTAAGACTTAAAAATAGACTTATGACCATTGGGCCAATTTCATAAAAATTCAGTTACAAAATTACATGAGAGTTGTTTTTAATTGAAAAGTCAAATATTACTTTTATAGTGTGATGCAGTAAACTCAATATCCAAACACAAATTAAATTTTGCGGACATTTTGTAATATTTGATTTTAAAGTTGGTAAAACATCGAGTGTGTCAAAAAAATTGTCTTACCCTTGGCCATATTTTCCAAAATAATTTCGACTTTCTCTTAAAATAAAGTTCACAGTATACCTTTTCTAAACAGAAAGAGGACTAAATGAAAATATTACGACAAAGCTAAAGTTTATATCTAGTATTTACCTTCGTTCCAAAATGCCTTCTAGACTAATACGAGTAAGTAAATGTTCACAAATACTGTTTTTTTCGCAACATTTCTTAATTTTAATAGCAATTAAGTTAACAAATAGGTGTAAATATTATAATTAATGATCACTTACATCTTTAGGAACATTTTAAATGTAAATGCAAGAAAAAAATAGAAACTTGATTTTATTATTTTATTGGAGTGTGCATCAGTTTGATTTTGTTTCCATTATTTTGTTACTGCTCATTTTTACCACCTGTTATTAACTTCATCTTCTAATATTTACTATTAGATACTTTACATGCTGCTCATATATCTGTTTTCATTTTAGCCCTGACAAAGGTCCGCATTTTGGAACGAAGGCTCTCCAAATAAATCATATAATTTTTCATGTGAAAGAAATGAAATCTATTTATCTTTCTATAATAATCTCTAATATATTACCTTAACCATTTCAGGATTTAAAACCACCAGCAGTGTTCTGCCACCAGATATCCAATGAAAGGCAAAACCTTCGTTTACATTTTCTTTAATGACTGTCAGTGCGTACTTGTATGCACCTAAATAATAAGCATTGTTTCATCATATTAAATGTTTGAGGTGAGAGATAGTCAACTGTTCTTCAATTACGATAGGTTAAATGATGGTCAGGATTTTCAGTTTACAATGATTTTATTGTGGTAAGCCAACGTTTCGATCCAACTTGTGGATCTTCATCAGGGCTACTGAAGTATCCACCTGGACTCAGTAGCCCTGATGAAGACCCACAAGTTGGATCGAAATGTTGGCTTACCACAATAAAATCATTGTAAACTGAAAATCCTGACCATCATTTAACCTATATTAAATGTTTGCTTTATATGTTTTATTGTGACAATAAACTCAACATATTCTTACAAATAGATTGAAAAAAAAAAGGTATTTCGTAATGGCAAGTGCACACGAGTGGCAGAGTAATAGGCATGGACATCAGCGTCCCCCCCCCCCCAATATTTTGGAAGGAAGCTACAACTCCCACACTTAAACTGTGACTTAAATTAGCAAGTTTTATATAAACCTTTAAAATACATTGTTGGAGGAGGAAATAAATGCCCCAACAGTTGCTTTTAGGCGTTGTTATTTCAACTTTTAGCCTCGAGAGTTTGTATCTATCCATGAGAATATTGATTCGTCCCCCCCCCCATAATTTGGAGTTGGTGATGCCAGTGGTAACAAGGACGCAGCGATTACTTTATCGCCAGCGACAGCTTAGAGATATGTGATAGATGTAGATATATGTGCAATATGTAAACATATGCACTCCAAACATAATTCTGCCTATGTGGTTGGGCCTAATGATTATGTTAATATATAACATTAATTAACGGTAATATAAATAAACTATTAAAAGAAGGGGCTATAGATATATGGGGCGCAGGTCTGTGAAAAAATAAAAAAACCTGCCTCAAAATTGGAAAAAAACCTACTTGTTTTTTTCGAAACGGTAATTTTTGGTCAAATTTAGATGTTGATATACAGTTTTTGCTAAATTTCGAATGAAACCATTCACGAGACAATGCTTATGTAGTTTGAAAGTTATCACTGATTGTTAATAAAATTCACCTTTTGCAGATAAAATGTTTTTCAAAGTTATATGGGACAATCTAAATGATTTTTTTTTCTACATTCGTATTGATTTATCAGCACATGTTTCCGATATCTACTTATGTCTCAGTATATATTTTAATCAATCGAAATGATAACTAGATGTAAATACTTCTTATTGCAATTCAATGCATAGCCCACCGGAAACTAGACCTGGGGCAATAAGGCCAACGTTGCGGGCAGATTATGATGTTATTGAATTATATTTAATACAGGAAATATAGACCGAAAATGTCCTTGATCATAATAAACTTTATGCCTTCTTGAAGCTTCAATTTTAACATTGCATTAATTGTAATATTCGATATCTGTTGAGCACGGCAAAATGTGATGGTGAAAATAGGATTTATGCAAATTAATTTTGTCTTCAATTAAATCGAGTGATGGATTGTCTTTGATAGTTCCTATGCTTCAGGATCCAACGAGACCATCTCCATGACAATACAATCAACATATCAATAGTTCTAACAGATTATCAGTGGAGCAATGATAGAACAACTAATATTCATTAGTTTTGCATATTTTAATTAGAATAGAAAATATTGGACAATTATAAGCAGGTACTATAGATATTTGGGGCGGGGGGGGGTATTTGGGGGTCAGTAAAAAAGATAAAATAAAATAAAAACATGCACGAAACTTGAAAAAAAGCCTAAGTACTTATTTCTGTAACTCAAAAGTAGACTTCTACCTCAGTTAACGCCATCATCCCTTCCATAAAAGGCATCCACGACAAATTGCGCCTTGCGCGAGCGGAGCTATTGTGACTATATTCTGGCATTTTGGTTTTTTATTCTGATTCGAACTTCGAATATGCATATTCGAACTTCGAATATGCATAATTCAAAATTGAAGTAGTAACCATCTTCTTGCCGACGTGCGATATGTACTCATTTTTTTAGCTGTGATTTCATACATCTCAAAACATGTTTCTTCAACTGTAGTATAAACGTTGCTTCGCTTTTTTACCGACAAGGGCGTTACCAAGTGGTCCCCAAGATTTCGCCTAAGGGGGGGGGGGGGCATGCTGATAATATTCTTATTGGCATGGTGAGGAGGTCGAGGTTTTCTGACTATGTAAGGCACCATTAATATATTTATATTATTATTATTTTGATAATGCTTTACAAATGTGGTTAATGAATATGACTTTATTTAATTAGTAGCTTTTGTTTTTCAATATTTCTTCAGTGGGGGGCAGCTGATTTTGGTATTCCAAATAAATCGATGAGTATAACTTTTTCTCCTACTTACTTGGTATTGTAAAGATGAATAGAGTTCTGTAGAAATAGTAGAGATTCCCGATAACGGGGTAGCCCAAGACATTAGGGTAACGATAGAGCTTCCGCACTTTATTCCATAAGGCAACGCCCAAGATGAGGTGAGCCAGCAAAATCGTCAAAACTGCAGTCAAAATCATCTCCATCATCCTATAAATATGATGAAAAAGGCTTCAACCTCTTTTTTATTAGAAGTATTTTTTACTTACTAGGTATGATCGTTTAGCTGTACAATCTACGAAGAAGGTAGAATTCTGTCCAATGTTACTAAAGAAGTGGGAGGGATTCTACGTGATTGGACAATTCTGCCCACGGAGCGTAACTTTTCTTAATTATTTATACCTCTTTGCGTCACTTAAGTTGCAGTCAAATAAAAGGTGGTCAAAAGTTTGTTATGCCTGTCTATTGCAAACGCATTTGTTGTCTTCAACTATATTAAATCGATTTAAGTAACTTCTTGTTGGTCCTTGGCCATTTAGTGCCTGTGTAAGTCGACTGTTGATCGTGCGTCGCTTTTTTCTGTTTTCTAATTTATTGAGGTATCTGTATAAATATCTAACCTTAGTTGTTGTCTGACATCTATTATGCCATAGCCACTAAGTCATTTGCCTTAATTTTGACTTTAGTCTGAGGGACTTTAAAGTGTGTAAAGGAAGTGTCTCGTCCAGTGCAGTTTAGGCCTTTGCGTCTGCTTCTTCTTTAACCCCTCTATACCCCCTTCTTTAACACCCTCTATATCCCTTTTATCCGTTCTAACTCAATACTTTCATATTATTCTTTACAATAAAGAAGGCGTTTCCGAATATCGTCAGTAAGTTGGTTATTGAATTTTTGTAAATCAATTTTTCTGTCAGTAAGTATAACATAAGGATTTCTTTCTGTCTCTTCGTTTTCTTTTATATATTCAAGTGCTCTTAGAATAGCCAGTTTTTCTGCCTGTTTATTCGAAGGGTATGTTTGTAATCTGTATTGTGCCGTGAGCAGACATCAGTCACAAATCGGTTCTATATGTAATTATCTATTAATGTTATTTTCCATAAAGCTCATCTATACATGGTTATCCCTAATAGCATATCACTGCATCCGTTAACCGATAATCTATTACACTATATGAATTTTGCCCCACCTGAGTATATACAATGGCAAACTTCCAACCGTAGAGGAAGTATTTTTTAAAACACATCACATGATCGGTTATTATAGTCGTAATAAGGATATAGTCACCTGGCTGCTGTTTCCGTTGAGAGGCGCTAACGTGCCAGACGCCAGCTGACTGTAGAATGCGCTTTCTATTGCAGTTTAATATAACATCGGTGCAGATTAATCGAAATGATAATTAGATGTAAATACTTCTTAATGCAATTCACTGCATAACCCACCGGAAACTAGGCAAGACGATAATGTTAACAGATGATGCAGTCATTGAATTATATTTAGTACAGGAAAAATAGCCCGAAAATTAAATTGATCATAATAAACTTTGTACCATCATGGTAAAATTGCCCCAGAGAGATAAATGCCCGCCGACTTACACGATCAAAAGAAATTACTATTCTACAAGTTTCAAATCCAAGAAGAAAAAAATACAGTAGACACCCGTATAACCGAATCTACCTATACCGTTCAGGATTAACCGGGGAAAGCTGGAAAATAATTATTTTTAACATCCTTAAAGCATGTAAAGTTATTCAATTTAAAACATAAGTAAAAATCAATAAAATGGCAAGATCACTCACCAACCCTTTTTTCATGTAAATATTAACACGTTCAGGCAGGGACTATTATTCATGCTCCTCGCCCATTGGCGGCTTACCTTAATGATATTCGCTCTATCTGACGGGAGTTATTAAAGCGCATTATGCAGTATTGACTATCCAACATTAATTTAATAAACAATACAATCCTACCTCGTTATACATCGTCGTGGAAAGTTTTATGATTGACTAAAGTGTCGGTTTATTTTTATATATATGGATTCAATGATATTTCTTTTTAGTTTGTCGTTTTCTTTATGTAAAATTAGTGCATTTTCAATGTTAATTTTATGTTTAGTGTTTTTAGAATGTATTGATAGGGCTGTGTTGGTTTTGGAGGATTCCTTAAAATTATTTTTATGGTTGTATATTCGAGTTTTGAGATTAGTTGATGTATTACCTATATACGATTTTTTACAGTCGTTGCATGGAATTTTGTATATTAGGTCCTTTTGTTCTATTAGTGGAATTTTATCTTTATTTTTAGTTATAATATTTTGGATTTTGTTAATGGGTTTAAAGGATATTAAATTGTCTGTTATATCATATTATATTAATGTTTTTTTAATGAGTTGGGATAATTTATTTATGTTAAGGAGCTGTATTTATTATAGGGTTTACTATTTCTGTTCATTAGTGGTGTTTCGTTGGTAATAGCTGGGTTAAAATTCTTATTATTATAGGTTCAAAAAATTCATCTATTATTTTTTGAGTTGGGTTAAGGTTTGGTTTAATATTTTTATTTATCATGTTACATTGCTGCATCGGGTTTTTTTTTTTTCAACCTGATTCGGTGTATTTATTTGTTGAACGTCATTTGAGTTAAAGCTGTATACCAGATTTTATTAATTAAGTTTTTAGGGTATAGGTTTCTAAAAAAAGGTTGTAGATTCGACTTTTTATTTCTTTAATATATATATATAAACTTTTCTGACCACATGCCGATTTCTCTTAAATTAGAATTGGTGCAAGACAATGATAGAACAGTTGCCTTAGTTCCAAAGTTAAAATGTACCGCTAACGACTCCAAGTACTTTAAAAATGCTCTGGACTGGCATATGAACAACACCGAAGTCTGTCAGTCCGATGACCCCCAGGTGAGACTCGATTCTTTACTTGATCTCATTTTCAGGTCATCGTTTCATGGGAAGGGTGGCAAGTCGGGTGGGGGCTCTTTTGCGTAAAAACTTGTGGTTTGATAATGATTGCAATAAAGCTAGAAAACGTTGTTTTGCGCTACTGAGGCTTTTTAGAAAACTAAATAACTCTTACGTAAGATCACTCTACCTGCGGGCCAATAACTTTTATAAGAATCTAATAAAAATTAAAAAAAGGGAGTTTTATTTGGGAATAAATGATAAATTTAAGCATTGTAGGGACTCGAAGGAGTTTTGGGAGTTAGTTAACTGTTTTAAGCGATTTAAAAGAAATACGGCGGGCCAGGTGAAGTTGGATGAATGGGTGAGGCACTTTGAAAAACTTCTTAACCCTGAACTTACTTCTGCACCCTTCCACTTCGCTAGCCCATTTATCATAAACGAACAATTAGATAGAAAATTTGAACTGTGGGAGCTCCAGGCAGTACTGAGTAAATGCAGGGACGGCAAGGCTCCGGGTCAGGATCGCGTGCCCTTTGAACTGCTCCACCGATTTTTTGTTGAGGCTTTTGGATCTCTTTAATTTTGTCTGGGAAACGGGCAAAGTTCCAACCAACTGGAACAAGTCCATAATGATCCCCCTCTTTAAAAAAGGTGACAAAAACGAAGCAAAAAACTATAGAGGGATATCGCTAAATGATTCAGTGTCAAAGCTTTTCACAGGACTTAAACTTGCGAGGCTGGAAAAGTGGGTTGCCGACAATAATGTTTTGGTGGAACATCAGGGAGGCTTCAGGAAGGGGTATAGCACGGCCGGCAACATCTTCTGTCTTTTCTCTGTGGTCAGTTTGTTAACCTCTAAAAAGCGGGGAAAGGTTTATGCCATCTTCGTCGACTTCAAGGGAGCGTTCGACACCCCGGATCGAGACATGTTGTTCAATAAACTCCACAATCTAGGGATTTCCACGAAATTCATTACGGTATTGAAGGCCTTATATAGAAATAGTGAGGCATCAGTGCTGTGTCTGGGCCGTTTAACGGAGTCTATAAGGACTTCCGTGGGACTCAAACAGGGCTGTCTACTCTCCCCTCTTCTCTTTTCATTATTTATAAACGATTTAGTTTATAGGGTTGGAGTTTGTTGGGGGTGGAATAGTTATCGATGGCCTTAAGATCCCGTGCCTAATGTACGCTGACGATATTGTCCTTCTGGCGGAAGATCCGGTTTCCCTCCAGTTAATGATCAACCGTTTAGAAATTTATTGTTCTCAATGGAACTTGCTCATTAATCTGGAAAAATCAAAAATAATGATTTTTAAGAATGGTTTCAGGAGGGCAAGAATCGAAAAATGGAAGCTTGGAAGTAAATCCATAGAAGTGGTGAATTTTTATAATTACCTGGGGATTGGGATCACACCCGGTTTGTCCCTGTCCCAACACTTCAATAATGTCCTGGCCAAGGCAAAACAGGGAATCAACTTTACTTGGAATTCCCTTATATCAAACAATGATATTCCCTTGAGCAAAAAATTCGAAATTTATTGCTCAGCGTCACGATCCATAATATCCTACGGAGCCCAAGTCTGTGGGTATCAAAGATATGGCACAATAGAACGGTTAGGGACTTTTTTTCTGAAAAAACTCTTTCGGTTGCCCAGGAACACCCCAAATTACATCTTATACTTGGAGACAGGCATAGACCAGATTTATATTCACACACTTCAACTGCACTTAAAATATATTATTAAAACCATGCAATACCCGCACAACTGATTACCCTCTCAGCTAGCAAATATTTTAATAAAAAGAAATGTATTTTGTGTCAGATATATCAGAAATAAATTTAATCTGGGCCAAAGAAATTTCACAGTTGACTACTTATCAACTAATTTGAAAGTATTCATTGATAAAAAACATTTTATAAAAAAAAATTAAACCGACTTCGAAAACTAGGAACCAGTAAAAATAAATGCACTGAAAAGTATGAAATAATTACCTTCTGATTTTTATGAATACGCAGCAAAATCGAAAATCGTATGAAAAGCGGAAAAATGCATTAAAATGGATAAATTTATTTTGATTAGTACGAATATATACTAATTGTTAATAAAAAATATTAAATTAAAATATTAAATACCATGTTCAATACTTAACAATCTTTTCGGAGGCGGCGCAAAATTTAAAATTATTAACACTTAGAATTAGGAAAATCTTAAAATTTTCTATAGATAATAATAATATATAAAAGATTGTTAAGTATTAAACATGGTATTTAATATTTTAATTTAATATTTTTTATTAACAATTAGTATGTATTCGTATTAAATTTATCCATTTTAATGCATTTTTCCGCTTTTCATACGATTTTCGATTTTGCTGCGTATTCATTAAAATCAGAAGGTAATTATTTCATACTTTTCAGTGCATTTATTTTTACTGGTTCCTAGTTTTCGAAGTCGGTTTAATTTTTTTTATAAAATGTTTTTTATTTCATACTTTTTAGTGGCGGAAGATAATGTCTAATATAAGGCGGAAGAAAGCAATGCCTTGATTTCTAAAACAAATTCCGTATGCTTTTGTTTTATACAGATTTTAAGCGCATTTTGAACTGATTTAGGGTTTTCGAAGTCTTTTTTTTTTTTTTTGTTTATTCGGTACCCCTCTTTAGATAGTACAAGTGAGTTTGCTCATTAGTTCGTTGTTCTATCCATGGTGGGAAGGACGAGATCTATTCCGTGGGTCCCTCGCGAAAAAAAAGTCAGCCCACCTGTTTAAGCATTGATCATTGTTTGGGAAAAAAAAAAGTATTGGAAATAAGAATAGGGTGAAGTTAAATAAAAACGATTGCTGATAAACTTACATGAAACACACATTTATTATAGAATAAAAGAAACAGAACATTTGAATGATTTAGTTGAAATGATTAAGAAAATAACTAGAAATAAAGGAACAATACTTATATATCTATACCTTGAATAAAGAAAATAAAATGACATATGTAAATTAATAAAAGTCAATAAGAAACATGTGATCAGTGAATTTATATATAATATCTATTTAATAAAGAACATTTTACAACTAAAAGGCCTTTTCGATAACATTTATAAAGAGTAACGTAGAGAATGACAAACAAAAAAAAAGTGGATGGCCACCACAATGAAATATGAATGATAGTTTGATTCAATTGTCTTTAAGTATAGGCGAACAAAACAAGCAGCTTCCCTAATGAGACCTCATTGGCGAACTACACTCTGATATCAGTAAACAATTCACCGGCGAACAAAACAACTTGAAGATAGGCTCCTGGATTATTCAGAAGAAAGTGAAAGAGTAATCACAAATTTGGCTAGCAATCAAACTCTCGTAATTAGTGATCATACAACTCCGAATCTGGGAGAGGTGCAGCGCAGAGAGCCAGATGGGAAGGCGGGCATTTAGCTCAAAATGGTAGACAGAATAGATAATGCGTTCGGTTCCAGCCTTGAGAGCAGAATGAGTCGGGGTGGGGATGACGCACGTGGCGGTTGATATCCGACAGCTGTTTCATAGCCTTCTTACTTGAGCTTAAGCTAAACAAAATAAGTTTGGGAGGCATTGGATGGCGGGAAACCTCGGTTTTAAGTTCAAAACAATTTAAGACTGAACACCACCCAAGTAGCGCTATACCACGTTTGTCTATCCCGGGTCTTTATATTATAGTTATATCAATTTTAATCAACTTTGTATTATAATAGTCACATTATCAATTTTATGAATATGGAAAGAAAATTGAAAATCGTTTGCGGAAGGTATAAAGACCAATGTTCCATCGGGAAGACACATAAAACTTTGTTTCCACATTGACAATCTTTTTTCTTTGCGGAATATTATCGGTACTTCGGTACTTGTTTATTACATACATACATATGTGTTCCGAGAGGAGGTCTTCAGTTTTGCTCGGCTGTAACATGAATCCGGCAACTTCAAGATGTCGTAGGTATGCCATTGAACAGTTGGGATTTGGGCCATCTTTCGACCAGTTCTATTGGTAAATATAATAAACAACATATACGTTCGTTATTTCGGTATCTGAGAATATGACTGCCTCGAAATGGAAACAATTCTTTCCAAATGACTCTCTTTAAGATTTTCGTCTCTAGACTCTCTTATCGGGTGCCTCCCTCTAGGGACGTTAAAAGTAGACAATTCACAATCATAGATGGAATTGGAGATGGAAGAAAATAATATTAAAATTTTTTAGCGGGACGTATTTATTTCATGACTGGAATAATAATAAATCCCTATTGCGGCCATATCCATAATATTTTTCTTGATTTTCTAACCAAATTTAAGCTTAGTTAATAGTCATTTGTTATCTCAAAATTAATAATTTGGCACTTACAGCAATTTTCATCTAAACACCTCAATAGTTGCAGAAACATAATTAAAAACCGATAATAGTAATCTGGATAACATGGCAAAAGTGTCACTCCAGAGTGAAGAATCCGCACAAGATTTTATTATTATATTGTATAATAATATCCGACAGTGATCAAGTGTATCCGGAAGCTGACAGAGGTGCCTGTATCCTTTGTTTGGGCCTCTAAATCAACTGAAAAAGAGCTTTTCCTGGAAGTATTGAATTCCTTTTTTATGTGCATAGCGAGTGGAAGTCGGAAATCAAAATCTAATGTAAAACAATAATGGCTACGATTTTACGAATCTCTTTTAAAAAGGGCTATTAATGCTCGGCCTTTCTTTAAATTCTATGAATTTTGTAGTTATGTGATAATGCTGTCCATCCGTCGTTTAGACATTCATTTAGGATTTTTTACTGTTATCGGTGTATAATGTGCTTTAATCTTCTTAAATCAATAAACAAAATCTTTTAAGCAACCCAAAAAAATGTTCTTGAGTTTTATTTCTTGGCAAAATTTTCCAGGAACAGAGTCGAAACAACAATAACTTTGCCGGAACCATAAAGAAGTGTTTCATTTTTCAGAAAACGACAGCGATATTCCACTGATATCATATATCTTTATTAAAATCTATTGTTGAAAATTTATTTAAGGTTATGTATAAGGTTTGTTCCAACAAGCACTTCAACCACGTCAATAACTAACACACTTCACATGATCTTTTAATTCTGAATTCGATTGGTTTGTTATCCCAACCGATTCATCGACCATTAAAACATTATTGAGCATTGCTTGAAATCAACCAATCAAATTTAGAATAAAAAAAGCGGGGATAGTACATGATCAGTTTGTTATTTATCAACGTGTTTTAATAGTTTGTTGGAGCATACCTTATGATATATATGCCATATGTTTTTCAAATAAGTAAATATTTTGAGCGATAATTAAATAATTATTTTCATGTTTTTTCCCAATAACTTATTTAATAAATTAAGAACCCAAAAAAGGTTTTAATGGGACCACATTGGGAAAATACTCGACAAGATGCAAAAGGTTTCGTTCCAATTGGTCCACCCATGTCGGAGTAATCGGTGGACATAAATAAAAAAAAAAAAAAAAAAAAAAAAAAGTCACAAACGTATCGAATTGAGTAACCTCCTCTTTCGTTAAAAAAGAAAAAGAGCTGTTTAGAGGTCAATTTCTGGAAGCCCGCTGTAACTCTAAATTTCATCTTTCTTACAAAGAGCTAGACATTGATTTACTGAACAACCCGTATATGAAAGTTTAGTACAAACTTTCCTTCATTATCAATATAATCAAAGCCAGGGGGGAGTTGCTGAAGCTTAACTATGCGCCATGGGACAGCAAGCGTAATCATAACTGCAGCCTATGCAATGCCAACCAGTTAGAAACAATTAGCCATTTTATTGGGAGTTGCACTATCTTAAGGGACTATAGGGCTAAGTGGTTTAATGCTTACACTCTAACTGACAAGGAGGTAATCTCGTATTTGAATGGTAAAGATTGGGCTTTGCTCAGCGGATATGTTAGAGAGGCATTTTACTATCGGCTTTTTTTAACAGAGCAGTTCAACTTCCCATAAGATACCGCAAACGACTTTCGTAAATTATTAACTAAAATCCCACATAACATAATAAATATTACATACCGAATCCTCATACCACGACTAACTATAATAATAATAATCCACTTTTTACCTTTAAATATACCTTTCAGTAACAACCATACGTTCTCCATATACTAAAGTTAACAATGAAGATAATCAAATATGTTCTGTAGGAAATATAGTTTATTGTGTATCTATTATTTGCAGTCTTGAACAATGAAGTTCTTTCTGAAATTGCTAGTTCTTTTGTTATTTATGGCAATTGGAGGCTATTATTATTATTATTTTTATTTATTTTTTTCTGTACCACCATTATATTTATTTACTTATTTTATTTGTTTTTATTAAGAGGCGAGTATTAATATTTTACTTTAAGTTACTATTAAATCAGAACTCCTTCGAACGGGTGTTTTCCACTGCAGTGGTGTTTTGGTGAGATTTTCATTGTATTTTAATTCTTTTCTGTTTCTGTATATAAATAAACACACACATTTGTCATATAAGATACTAGCATTCCCTGTCGCGGCTTTGCCCGCCAGCCTTTAAAATCAATTCTGTGATCATTATCTTGGTATTGATTTAATATAATATGATAAGGAAATTTGGTAGAATCGGAGCTTCCGGTAGGTGGAATGTTGGAGGGGGAAGCTGCCGGCTCGGTAGAAGAGAGGGAGGCGCGCAATGGAGAGAATTCACTAAAACCGCCGAAACAACTTACTCGTCGTCAACGCTTCATTTTTCGGCTTTAAAACATCGTTTTCGACGCCCCGTAGATCAAGATCTTTAAAATGTGTCCAAATCAGATATTTTTTCTCGAAGTGCAAAAATAGGTGTCCGTTAGAGTTAAACGACAATATCGCCAGTTAAACCCCTTAGGGTCTGGCCATACATGTCCGCACCGGATCCGCACCGTAGCAATAATACAGGTTATGTTCAGAATATTTTTAATTTAACTTACATATTACCTTTAGTTATGCCTAAAGTGGCCTGTGTCTGACATGTGTGGCTTGAACTTTAGGCATAACTAAAGGTAATATGTAAGTTAAATTAAAAATATTCTGAACATAACCTGTATTATAGCTACGGTGCGGATCCGGTGCGGACATGTGTGGCCAGACCTTTAGGGGTTACATTTTTGAAATTCCTTTCTTAGTGGTTACCTACATCGCGTTTAAAACCTAAATTCCGAACTTTAAGTTTCTATCATTAGTAGTTTTTGCTCAACATTGATTCTTTCATTCAGGACAAAGCCTCTTATATATATGGAGAAGAGATCGAAATAAACACGCACCATCCCCAATCATGGGAATCACAGTGGGCATTATTTGATTACCACTAATATTTAAATAATCAGTAGCCATATTTTATGTCAATGTCTATTTTAATAATATTGTAACGTTAAATCGATATTCAAATAAAAAACATATGGTTTAAAATCTCAACAATAGATTTCCGTTAGAGTTAAACGACAATTTCGTCATTTAAGCCCCTTAGGGGTTACATTTTTGAAATTCATTTCTTAGTGGTTACCTATATCGCGTTTAAAATCTAAATTCCGAACTTCAAGTTTCTATCATTAGTAGTTTTTGCTCTGCGTTGATTCTGTCAGTCAGGACAAAGCCTCTTATATATAAAGAGATGATAATTTTAAAGCTTTATTTATTTTGTTTTTAAGAATATTAATGGATGAGCGTTGAAATGGGTGGTTAGAGTGGTATTTTCCAATTCTGCTGCGAATGTGATTCTAATATTGTTATTGTTCGATGCATTAAGAAAATTAAGATAGAAATTTTTGTCAATAATTATCATCATGTATTTACATATAATACTTGGGGTATAATTTGTTTCATTTATTGCTTAAATAAACGAAACATGCAAGCGACAAGATATTAAATTCACCATTAATTGACAAATTCTATAATTCAAGAATTCATTTAATATTTACATGAAAAAAGGGGTTGATGAGTGATCTTGCCATTTTATTGATTTTTATTTATGTTACTCTTGTGTTTTAAATTGAATAACTTAACATGCTTTTATGTCAATTTTTATATTTATTTAGGATTAATATTTGTTTGTATAAAGTTTGTTATATATATTTATTGTTTATATAAATCACTATTATCAAATTGATAATGCACTGTACATTCAGGTGATGAATAAGGACACATTTGTCCGAAACGTCCACCGCAATGTAAAAATATAAATAAATATATTCTGAGACAAATAGCTAACAAAGATAGGTAACTAATTAATTCATGGCTGAGTTATGTTGAAATTCCCTTGTTTACATCTCAGAAATGACCAAAAGATATCCACTCCATCCATGGAAGCGGTAACATCAAAAGGTTTCGACGTGTTTTGAAACTCCAATCTGTTTAGCGGAAACAAGTGACCCACCAAAGTTTCGAAACCTAGTAGCAAGAAATGGCCACATGTCATATAGTATAGTACACATATAGTAGCCTATACATAGCACATATATAGTAGTATATTTCTACACATATAGTAGCCACGAAAGAATTCGATAAACATATACAGAAGAAAAAAAGAAATATATGTTCCCAATATTAAAATTTCAATTCCCGATTATGAGTGAAGTAATATTCATTACTAATATATTGTTTGAAAGCTGGGAACTTCAAAAAGAAGATATTTTATAAAATCGTAAAATGTGTGTATACACAAAAAATGCATGTCTACTTTTATACAATTTAGGTAAAATTACCTATGTTCCGAATACACCTAAAACATTTTGAAAACTCGTGGTCATCTGCGGTGAAGTGGTGAACATAGCCAACTAAAACAAGGTCGCGAGTTCGTGATCCGACAATATAAACAAACAGTATAAACTCAAATAATCAAAAAGGTAACGAAAGGTATCAACTTGTAACGATTGTATCGATTGTATCGATTGTATCGATGCCAAAGTATCAACTTGTAACGATTGTATCCTTTCGATGCCAAAGTATCAACTTGTAACGATTGTATCCTTTCGATGCCAAAGTATCAACTTGTAACGATTGTATCCTTTCGATGCCAAAGTATCAACTTGTAACGATTGTATCCTTTCGATGCCAAAGTATCAACTTGTAACGATTGTATCCTTTCGATGTCAAAGTATCAACTTGTAACGATTGTATCCTTTCGATGCCAAAGTATCAACTTGTAACGATTGTATCCTTTCGATGCCAAAGTATCAACTTGTAACGATTGTTTCCTTTCGATGCCAAAGTATCAACTTGTAACGATTGTATCCTTTCGATGCCAAAGTATCAACTTGTAACGATTGTATCCTTTCGATGTCAAAGTATCAACTTGTAACGATTGTATCCTTTCGATGCCAAAGTATCAACTTGTAACGATTGTATCCTTTCGATGCCAAAGTATCAACTTGTAACGATTGTATCCTTTCGATGTCAAAGTATCAACTTGTAACGATTGTATCCTTTCGATGCCAAAGTATCAACTTGTAACGATTGTATCCTTTCGATGCCAAAGTATCAACTTGTAACGATTGTATCCTTTCGATGCCAAAGTATCAACTTGTAACGATTATATCCTTTCGATGCCAAAGTATCAACTATTTCATTAGATCCCAATGAACCTTTTTTCAGGTTTTGTCAATTAATTCTATCTCTGTTGGCTAAGTATTTCTTCCAATGTTATCGAATATACGCACTTTACGAAAAATACTGTATCGATACCATAAATACCATTTCCTTACAGGCCTAAACTTCGCCACTTGGTGTCAATACATCATCAAGCAAAATTAACAATTTTTTTATTTCTGTTCCAAAATTTTCCCCATTTACTATTGTACAAATTTCCATAAATTATAATTAACTGAATAAGATGCATTTTTTTACACGTGAAGTCCACTATTACAGATCACATGCCATGAAGGGTGACACGAACCCAGTTCACTCTCAGAATGAAGAAGGCATGACCAAATATAAAGTGCCCTACGTATGTTTTAGGTTTGAAGGGAAGAGTTGCCTAGAGTAAACGGTATTACCTCCAGAGAAAAATAACATATTACTTTATGTATATTTTATTTATTTTTTATTATAATTTCATATGTGTATAATAATTGAAGAAAAAATATAGGATTTTATTTATTTGTTCAGTATAATTTAAAATAATATTTATTATTATGATGTTATTTAAACCTATAATATAAATTAACCAAGGTATATCATGTTCTTTCTTCAAATTGCAATTTGGGAGGATTCTCCACTTCCGCAAAAAAGAGAGGTTGAAATTTCAAATTTTCAAATCGGAAACCATTTTCAACTGGTTTAAGTTTCAGTCTTCTTATCATTTTTGACAATGCAATTTTCATTATAGTTGTTGCATAATACGTTCCTGAAAAATATAAGTTTTTCTATGAGTCCCATAAAATTATTAAATCATTTATACAAAAAAAAGTACAGTACGATAGTTAATATGGAGGGGGTTAATTATCAGATTTTTACAGGTTGTTCCGATTTCTATGAATCGGTCGTTTATATGTCAAATAAGAGCAAGAGTAGGCTAATTCATATACAGTTTATAAGGGTGTGTATTGCACGTTTCTGTCTGCCCGCTTTTCCAAGACGGGTGGGAGTACCCACAAACGGCATAGTTAAATTAATACATGAAATTAGTGTATTTAATATGTACCAATGTATACTGGATTATTTTCCTGAGGTTTTCCACTTGTTTTAGTTTAAGAAACCTTTTGCATGGGGTGAATGAAAATAAAGAAACAATGAATTGAATTCTGGCCATACTTAATTCTATTTACTAAGAGTGTATGTTATTAATATTCCCTTCTAGTAAATCCTATAACTATATTTCACTAACAGAACTTAGTTATTGGATGCTGACTTGGATATTAACCTCACTTATTGAATGCATACCACGCAATATTACAATTAGTACTGTATATTAAACTACAACTTATCTGCTGGGCACTCTCTTTGGACCATTCTAAGTCTCCGGTGTGGATCTGCCTCTGCCATCTCTGACGCTCTCCGTGACCAACCACCGCATCTACTCTCAGCTCTCTCTGGACCCTGGACTGCCGGAGGGACTGCTGGAGGGACTGCCGGAGGGACTGCCGGAGGGACTGCTGGAAGGAACTGCTGCTTCCTGCACCTCCGCCCGAACTCTCTCCTCAGCCTCCGAACTCTTATCACTTCCTCCAAACTCTCTCCTCTTTTCTTTTCTTCCCCCATATAAATCAGCTTTCCCCCAGTCTCTTCAGATTTCTTCTGATAGGTTGGCCTATTCTAAAGTTCTCCTTGCATGATATCCTATTCTTATGTTATTCCACGGCACCTTTGCCGGTGCATAACCGGAGTTCATGGCCCCAAATTTCTATAAGGAGAAAACATCCTTTCGGGGTATTTTCCTTGGTGTATGTCAGCCTTCGGCCTTACTTATTATAAATTTCTAACAACACGTTTATGGCCCTAATAACTTCCAACTAACTTCCAAGGCGGTATTTCCAGGACCTTGCCGCCATCAGGTAAAACTGACCACCGGGTTTGAACATATACAGTACTTTACATATTATTTTAAACTACTAATTCAATTTACTTGCCTGGTAGCATCCATGATACAGTATTGAATCGATTTCTGAATTAGAATCACTGGTTGCCTATGTGACAAATAAAAGTAAAAGGATATCAGTTTTTATAAATGTTACTAAGGGAAGGTTTTGATCGAATTCCCTGCAAACCCCCCCCCCCCCCCCTGGATCGCTCTGCAAACTTCGTACATTCCTACCTCCTTCCTACTCATTATCCGCTCAAACAGATTATTCAAAGTAAACAATAATATTGCCTATTCTTCCTCGTTTTTCAGTTGCTGGTGTCCAATACACAGATAGAAACTGACATCCCTTTATATAATTACTCCTCCTAATGTTGTTATCACCACGTACGCCGATGAAAAATGTGTGCTAGCTGTTAATAATGGCCCAAAAATTGCATCGCGAACTCTTCAATCTCACATAGCGATGCTCAGTATCTTTATACATAATTTTACAGCCCTGATGATGCCCGAAGGGGCGAAAATTTGGCTTGTATATATATGAATATATATATATATATATATATATATATATATATATATATATATATAGGTAATTTTGAGACTATTTGAGGCCGTCTTTTTCTATATTAGTGATTAGTCTCCTTCCTGCTATTGGAAAATCAAAAACATGTTGATGAAGTGTTCTTACACAGATCGTTCAGGACAGTTGTTTTTATAAGAATTTTAACTTTTCATTTATATGTGAAATATTTTATATATATATATTCAATCTGATGGTGGGTCCCCCAACATTTATTTTATTTTATTAATACCTAGTAAAACAAATTTAGAATAATTATAATTGTACCTTTATACATAATTTTACAGCCCTGATGATGCCCGAAGGGGCGAAAATTTGGCTTGTATATATATGAATATATATATATGTAATTTTGAGACTATTTGAGGCCGTTTTTTTAATTATTATTATATCGCTGAATTTGATGTTTCAAATTGCCTAATTTTATTCTTTTTAATGCATTTATACTCTTCTAAATGTTAAAAGTTAATACATAATCTATCTATTACTTACTTTAAACATTTACTTTCTTTATGATTGGAAATACCGAAAACCCCTCCGAAGTTTAGCGGAATAAATATACGCACCAGTACGTATGTTTACAAAGCAGTAATTCTATATGAATTCAGTGACTTTCCCATTATACTTTTGATTTTTAATAATATATGAAAGTATAGACACAGATATCTGGCCATCATGTTAATATATGTATAATATTTACATTGGATATCAATAAGATATTAAGGAAAACCCACAAAGAAGAAAAGTACAAAAAATTGAAGTAAAACGTACTAAAAATATTAATATTAATTTAGATACAGTATTGGATTTAAAACCTCAACTATTCCATAAATTAAATATTCACCTGGACAGTGTCTAATTCCAATTCCAAATGGTGTATAACAATCTTTTAACGAATCAGTTTCTTGAAGAAAGCGATCTGGTTCAAAAACATTTGGATCCTTCCAGTATTTTGGGTGGAATCTCATGTATCTTAATACAAAAAGAACAGTAGTATCGCGTGGAATTGTTACTCCATCTGAAATAAAATTTACTATATAAAGGACCGCATTTTTATTTGTGTCTAGTACTATGTTTTGAGGAAGGTTACGTGGAAAAATGGAATATATTTGTGGGATTAATCATTGTGTGATTGATAAGCATTTGAATAATTTATTTACACAAAAATTTCTAGCAAGCAATGATAATTCAAATTAATATCAACGTGACAAAAGAGTATACAACAGTGACTCAAAAGTAACTTTATTCTTCTCTACCCAGGCACTGGTCGATCGCTTATCCTCATTTGGTCAGAAAATCCTAGAACGAACAAACACGTGATTTCGTGCGAATGATTGTAACCGTTCCAGGCAATTCTAGAACTGTTCAAAACCTAACAGAAATAAACTTCTGTTTTGGTTTCTCCCAGCACACTACCCCCTCCTTAGAGAAATTCCTCTTGGATATATTCTTTGCCACACGGGCCGGATCTCTCGCAACGGAAGGACTCCTTGAATATTCTGCTCCTGTTTTTCTTCACCGTGGTGCACTGCCTACGTCACTGGTTGAGGCCCGAGGGACACTTAGTTAAATTTGGGACTCCCATGGGACAGGAGAAATATAAGTTGTTTTTGTTTTTTTCTCCAAAATTCAGGGTTGTTTTTTTTTATAGTGTAGATAGATGGACAGGAGCTTGTTATTGTAGATATAGTTATATGAGGACAGGAGGTAGTCAATAAGGAAAATTAGCTCTTAAGTTAAAATCCAAAAAAGTTTTTATTGAATTTAAACTTCGTTAAAGTGTCAGTGGGGAGTGATATTATGCTGCCTTTTTAGTAGGATTACTGGTTTTCAGAGGACAGTAGAGTGTCGTCTTAACTTTATCTGAAAATTTTGAAAAACAAAAAAGTTTTTAGAAAAACCAAAACACGCAAAAGTTGGACTAGAAAAGTTTTTTGGGAAAAAAAAATTCAATAGATATTAATTATTTAAGGGATAAAAGTCATATTCCACACTTGGTTAAAATATTCGGAAAAACAAAAAAGTTGGTTTGTTTCTCCGGAAAGAAAGTAAAAGTTAAAAAGGCAGGGAAAAAGACCCGGAAGACAACATCCAGGAAAGAAGACTAGGCAGGGCCTGGGGAAGTTGGAGAAAAACAACCATCGGTGTTAGAGGACAGAAGATTAATAGTGGCCAAAGTTTAACTATTAGTCGAAATCCTAAAATGTTTTTTTAAAAATAAGTACGTAAAACTGATGTGTGGACATCAATTATTAGTTCCTATCTAAATAAATTACCAAATATAATTTGACTCACCTATATTTACATCCATTGAAGCTTTTTTTGCAATAAATGTAGGGCCTAGATATCTTATGCACTCTTTAATGAACCTTAAAGAAAATAAGCAAACTTATGTTAAAATATTTAAACCAAAAAAATGTGCATTATAGAATTTACTAAAGTTATAGAAATTAATAAGAGGGATTTGTTAGAATCACGATATCATGAGATATCAACCATATTCAATGATGCAATGTTTCCTTTATCGCTTCATCTATATTATAATTAGAAAGGGAGAGAGAGAAACATTTAATTATCCATTAAATTTATTGTTCTATTCAATCTTACCTTATTTATTTCTTAATACAGTCTTAAATCTTTATGTCTTCACTTAGTCTCAAATCAACATAGGGTCAGCCATTTATAAACATTCTAATCTTCAGTAACAACGATTTTTTAAAATCCCAAAATAACTTACCTATTCAAATTAATTCTAAATATCTTATATCTTTTCTAACTAAATTTACTGCTATAGATAGGGAGAGCTATAAATAAATCATTTTTCATTTTTAGTTCGAAATTGTTTCACTCGCCTCTCACTAAAAGCAATCAATCAATAAAAAATGTTTATTAATTTTTTCAATAATTTTATATTAAAAAATTCAAAAATATAAAATCTACTGAAGTAATGTAAATAAACCCATTTATTTATTGTTCTATTCCATCTTTGCTCCGAATAACTATTGGAACATGGGATTAAAGTAATATTTTTTAAAATGTATGTTAAAATAATTTTCTTGAAATGAATTAATTAAATGATAAATAAAATAAACGTGCATCGACTTATACCTGTCGAGGAACTGCATCTGATTTAAGTCCTCGACGGTCGGATCTCTCTTATCATTGCCGAATACTTCATTTTGCTCTTGCCAAGCTCTTTCCTGCATGTCAGGAAGTGTTGCCAAAATATATATAGTGTTTATTAACATAGAAGAAACAGTGTGGCCAGACTAAATATAAATAAAGAAAAATCATTAGTTAATAACTATAATGGAATATTTTACACACACACACACACATATGTATACCACATATATAATTTTCATACTAATTTATATATGTATCCTTAATGATACATGATTTTTTTTTATATCATTATAAGAAGTAGTTTATTCAAATATAAGTTCGTAATTTTATTATTTCTAACTTATTTATTTAAATTCATAAAGCAGAGAACATGGCCGAAAACTTTTTTATTTATTTATCTGATTTGTTTTTAGAAAATCATTTGACAATTTATCTATTTAGTTGGCTATTTTATTCGTATTATAACATTAATGGTTTTATAACATGAAACCATAAACATTGAAATTCACATGGATAGACATTAAGTTTGTGAATGTGTTCATTATGAAGCAACTTATGAACTTTTTTTATATTCCCTCATAAATAAATTTTGGCATGCTATTGTGAACTCCCACAGGATATGATTTTTTTTTATTATCATTATTTTTTCAGGTGCCGCAAAAAAATCTGCCCCAGACAGTCTCATCATGTCCCTAGTGAGATGTAAACTTGCATTCGATTCTTCTAATAAATACAAATTTACTTATAACCTAAAAAATGAGTCGACTTTCCCATATTCTCAATTGGTTTTGTTCCATATATCATACGTGCTATTGATTTTTAGATTCAATTTTTTAGTTTTGTACTCAGACTTTTTATGGGAGAACTAATTGTCTTGCCCTTTCTTCATTAACAGGAATTGAATTAAATTAAATTTGAACATTATCCCTTCTGGGTCTAATACACGACTAATTGAACAACTTTTTGGAACAAATTATTTATTCTTATAATGAACTTGTGAAATATTTCCATAAAAAGAGACAGCTGATATCGTTTTTTAAATTCCTTTATCATCTTCATATTCATGAATGCTCACTTTGATAGGTATGTTGAGTACAATTGTGATGTCTTATTTTCTTAATTAATAAGGAAATTCAAATCTTAATACATACTGTAATGAACAGTTCTGACAGCTCGTCAAATATTTTTTCTCTTTTATTATTTTTGGTATGCCTTGATGCCACAAGCACAGATAAAGGCCATTCTGAAAAAAAAAATATAACGTAACTGAAATAGAATATGTAATATAAAATGTAATACATAATATAGCTTACATAGCACAGCGAAATATGATCTATTGTTTTTTTAAATTAAGACTCATATATGGGTGATTCTCAAACTATGGGCAACTTCTTGTCACTCCATATTCAAAGCCAAACCCGGCATTGTGGCCTCTTTTTTTAGATGTAAACATTTTCTGTCAGCAGATATCTGACTGATGAAATGAAAATTATAACATATTTCTATGTTCTTCTGATCGAATCTGATGATTTTTTATCTTATTCGTCATTCTCGTGGGCTGTCACTAGTAACGATTTTTCTTACATAATATATATTTTGGTTTATATTACTCATTAATTGACAAAAATCTGTAACCCTGATTGTAATATAACGGAAGAAGAATTAAAATAACACGATTTTCAACCGTTTGGTGAAAATGATAAACCAATAAAAAATACTTAAACATTGTCACTGGGATATGACGCCATTACGGTGGACGGATGAATTATCGAATCGTACACTAACCAAGAGGGAATTAAGTGACCCAAGGAGAGAATTTCAATAATGTCAATACTGTCGAGTAAGATTTCACCTCTTTTTATTACCTTCTGCACTATTTCAGCCCATGCCGGGGTGTTCTTTCATCGAAAATGATAATTTATGTTTATTACCCTCATTCACGTGACCCGAATTTTTCGTTCTTCTTTAGGAATTTACGGCTTAAAAATATTTTATTCTTTTCGCCTTAAGTCGCTCTATTAAATTATGACATTCGTTCTTTCGTAAATCATATAGTTTTTTAAAAAAAAATTTGCAAATGTCATTTTTTCGTTCTCGTGGAGCTTTCCCCGCCTCATTCTCTTGGACATTTCCTGTCGTGGCCAATTATTTGCCCATGACAATGACTATTGTAAGGCAACATAATGAAAGAATATAAAACAACTTTTAAATAATGAACATTTCTGCACCATACCAGGAGGGGAAGAAAAAAAAAATTAACTGACAGGATGTAAAATATTTACAAAAATGTGTCTCTTCGACTAAAACAAACTAAGCTATTCTAGTTTTTGCTGATTTGAACCTTTCAATGTACTGGTGATTTAAAAAAGAAGGATACATTTTTGTGTATTAGTCACGAAAATATGAATCAGTTAATGAAATAATTAAACTATTTGGATTCATCAAAGAGTCGGATACTTATTTCAGTTTTGAATAATTATATTGTTTTTCAGTTTTGAACGAGCATGACAAACAACATGAATTAAAGAGGACAAGGCACTTGCAACATGTTTATATTAAAAAAAATTAATTTCTACCAAATGAACAAAAAATTCTCAATCTGATCATTTCTATTCCTCGAGGTGCTTAAAGGTGTATTGTGGAAAAGATTATTCCTTTTCTCTACCTTCTTAGGAATTCTTCGAGATGATGCAAGATCTGTTTTGATAAACATTATATAATATGTATAATTAATTAATTTCATCCTCCTTCCAGCAATATAAATGAATTAGGTGAATCGGGGTCAGTTGTTTGCCTGAGTTATTTTTCGATACCTTTTTTATTTCTGGAAAAAATATGACTTTATGTTTAAGGATTTTTTACCCTTAATAAAAAATTCTTATGGTATCATCCGATTCTGCATTAAATGTGGAATATTCTAAACAATAAGTGGAATTAAGGCAGTTATACAATTAGTCATTGACGTACGTAACTGAAATCATTGCCGTGGCAATGAAATTTTAAATTAAATTATCTGAATTTCAAGCAATGATCATGAACTGCTATTATGCTAGATTTGCTATGGATGGGTCCTAATACATGTACATTTTTTTTTTTTTTTTTTAACCACACTGAAAAATTTCGAAAATAAAATGTAAAACTTGCTCGTAGTTTTAGAATCACCCATATATGTGACTAATTTCAAATATTTTATGAATGACGTAAAGCAATATTATTTTCAAATACTAAGCCTCGAATTTCATTAAAAAACGTTTATTTTAAAGAAATATGAAAGTGCAATCTGAAAATTAGTTGGATTATTTTTCGAGGAATATTGGGATGCGGTGGATTAAAGGGTGTCTAGGATGACAGATACTGCGTAAGAGTCCCTTCCATACCGGAAGGCGAGAGTTCCACCTGCCCCAAGAACGTCCTTGTGGAAGTTGGCCGTTGCAACCGTGAAGGGAGGGCTCTGCGGGGTCCGAGGGTCGTACAAGAGTGTGTGTGGTTGAGAAGTTGGAGGAGAAGTAGAATATGCGACAAAATCATAGGCCACTCCATTCATTTTAAAATTGTATAGCAAAAAGGTTAACTTTTCATCATTTTAATTGTAGGTAGGATTTTTTAATGGGAGTAAAAAATCCTTAGCTATGCCGCCCCTCGGATAGGACTTGAAATGGAGGCCCCAAGCCTGTACGATGTCAGGTTCTCGTTAAAGATCCCTACCCTAATTATACCTGGATAGGCAAAATTTAGGACTCCCATTGTAGCATCGTCCGATTAGCCTTTGTAGCATAAATGGACGTTAAACAAACAAACAAACAATTGAAGGTAGGAATTAGAATAGATGTTTAATAGATGAATATTTATATGAAAACAAATAACATAGTAAAAATTGACTGAAACAAGATTATAGGTCACTTTTTTTCTTGGTGGTCAAGTAAATAATATTGGAAGCCATCAAGACAATCAATCAAAATTGACCACTTGAAAAATACGGTATAACTTTCCTCAACCTGTTCTTGGAAACAACATGATCCTATGCAAACTTATTAGATTCGACTTGTGATGTGAAAATTGTGTTTTTTCTTTCTGAATCCTCAACCGTTTAAAGTGTCAGCACTCAAAGAACTGTTTGGACGTTTCGGATGTTAGTGGTCGCTGCACCTAAAAAAATGATTTGTCTTGAAGCTCTAGCAGAGTTGGATGCTTGGCGTAAAGTACTAATTGAAGCTGTTAATGTACTAATTGAAAGGAAAGTGGAGTATGAAATAATAATAACCAAACGAGTGCTGACAAAATTAAGTTTAATTGAGGAAATAAAATACAATTAGTAAAATAATAAAGACCAATACACAGTAAACTTCAATAAATGAACTTAATGAGATAAAACGATAAACACATAAATAATATCTTAATAAACAGTGAAATAAAGAAATGACTGAACACACTTAACCTTAATTTAGGAAAACAAAAAAGCATGCATGCTAACGGGCCCAATTGATCAAAGTTATGTAAAGAGGAACATTAACATTAATTGTAGTAATAAGAATTGAAAAAGAACTGATTAATTATAATGAATAGCAATTGCTTTGGATGCACCCAACTTTATAATTAACGGCGAACTAGCTTGTATATTTTCGACGAACTCACTACTCATATACTTACGGCGAATTTAACTCTTGGACTTCAATAATTTTGCCATGTAGAATCTTGTAAAAATAGCCTCTGATTGGCAAAATGCTCGTAAATATCTCCACAGAGGAGCGTGAGAAGTAAGTGTGATTGTAATCACTGTACTGCGGCGAATACTACCATTAGGGTAGGGCTGAACCACAGTCGGTGAAGACATGTTGATTTAAGACAATTATCAATTTTCCCTGTAAGATTCAGGCGATAACAAGTGACGGTGTGCGTCCCACGTTGAGGTCAGTTAGAATGGCGCGGGGTAGGGTGAGGCGGCCGTTGGCTCTGACTCAGCTCTGTTCAATGACTTGTTGAGCGCCTGTACTCTAGATTACTTACATCGACTCACATCTTGAAAGGCGGGTGCAATTGGCACCAAGTTGAGTTGGTTTCATTTGATTTGAAAATATATATATTGAGACTGAGCACATACTAGTGGGCCTGCCAAGGCATTTCTTTGTGACATCCTTACCTCCCAGCCTTGAATAATTTCTAATGACGATCTAATCCAATTACGAACAGTTAGCTAACGGTTCCAACAAAAGGTCTTTTCAACGTAACAAACAAAAATCATTTCGTCTTATTTCACATTGCAATATCATAACAAACAAAAATCATATCGTTTTATTTCACATTGCAATATCATAACAAACAAAAATCATATCGTTTTATTTCACACTAACATTCCCCATCGCGGCTTCGCCCGCGAGCCTTTAAAATCACTTCTGTGATAATTCTTGGTATTGATTTAATATAATATGTTAACTGATGTTAAGGAGATTTAGTAGAATTGGAGCTTCCGGGAGGTGGAATGTTGGAGGGGGAAGCTGCCGTCTCGGTAGAAGAGAGGGAGGCGCGCAATGGAGAGAGTTCACTAAAACAGCCGAAACAAAAAATTGCTTACTCCTCATGAAAGCTTCATTTTTCGGCTTTATAACATGGTTTTCGACGCCCCGTTAGAGCTTTCGAGTTAAACTCGTCGAATTGCAAAAATAGGTGTCCGTTAGAGTTAAACGACAATTTCGCCATTTAAATCCCTTAGGGGTCACATTTTTGAAATTCCTTTCTTAGTGGTTACTTACGTCGAGTTTAAAAACTAAATTCCGAACTTTTTTTAACTGATTTTAATTGGTCTTTCCGTGTTGCATTGCTGTACCTGACACGTCGCCTTTTAACTTGCTTCTTGTCCTCAGAAAGTTGCGGTAGTAGAGCTTCACACACGTCACAATGGCCATTACATAGCGTACCAGTAAAACGTAGTCTTTTCTTGGGATTAGAATTACTGCCAAATACCGCATAAAGCTCATCATTGCGATATACTCGTACTTCAAAAAGGTAAGGAAACAATTCCCCAGCTGCCGTTAGTTCCACAAATCCGGCATGGGTTGAATGCTGAGACATAGGAGTGTAATAACAACTGAAATCAGAATAATTGTTACCGTAATCATTTTGAGTAAACGCCGAAAATTTGTCCCACTTTGGATGGCATGCACTACAATTTGCCGAAAATGACAACATTTTTCTTGAGAATTCTCGATACTATATGATAGAGATCGAAATAAACACGCACCATCCCTAATCATGGGAATCACAGTGTGCATAATTTTATTACCACTAATATTTAAATAATCAGTAGCCATATTTTATGTGAATGTCTATTTTAATAATATTGTAACGTTAAATCGATATTCAAATAAAAAACATATGGTTTAATATCTCAACAATAGATTTCCGTTAGAGTTAAACGACAATTTCGTCATTTAAGCCCCTTAGGGGTTACATTTTTGAAATTCCTTTCTTAGTGGTTACCTACATCGCGTTTAAAATCTAAATTCCGAACTTCAAGTTTCTATCATTAGTAGTTTTTGCCCTGCGTTGATTCTGTCAGTCAGGACAAAGCCTCTTATATATATAGAGATTGCAATATCATAACAAACAAAAATCATATCGTTTTATTTCACATTGCAATATCATAAAATATAAATGAAATTTACCTAAATGTGCATTAAAACAATGTTCTTACCTTCCTGAAGGTACTGGTTCGAAATCAATTTCTTATTTGCCACTTCCACCACCTGAAAAGCAATACACAACATTAACCGAAAGGCTAAGTTCAACAATTCTGCCAACAATTAATGACGTAAAAACTCTGTCTAAATTTAAAATGTATTATAGACAATGATAAACTTACTAGTTTTCTAAGTTCCATTGCTTTCTTTCCAAAGATAAAATCAAATATAGGTTGTGCAAAGTAATATATAACTCCCATTGAAATTGCGTTTGCACCAAAAATAGAGCCAATTGTGTTTATCCTGAACAAATATAATTTTGCTTATTTTGGCTATTTGCAAGCGTTAATAAAGCTATGAAGAATCCTTAAATTAAATTTTTATCCTTTTAAAGCTGTAAGCATTTTACGTCTTACATTTGGCTTGTATTTATCAATGTTCCTTAGGAAGTTTATTTTGAACAACAGTATTTTACCTTTATACTGAATGAAAAGTAAAACTAAATGCTCCAGACAAAGATTTCGATTATATTTCAAATTTAGTCTTACTTCACGGTATGACACTAGTGATCAACCCCTCCCCCCATGTTTTCGTCAGTGACCCGGCGATGGAAATTTGAGGAGGTATTGATATTTTTAAGTGACAATAATATCAGAATGGATTACATTAAAACAAGTTTATTGTTTTTTTATTTATTTATGCTACTATGGTTAAGTGAACGGGGGAGAAATATGATAGCAATGGAGACAGAAGAAGAGGAAAAAGAACCCTACACAGTGGTGGGGAAGAAAAAGAAGAAGAAGAAGACACAAGAGGAGGACCGGCAAAAGGAAGAAGAACAAAAAGAGAAAAAACTCACATTTGCAGGAGTATTAGCAGGAGTCCCAAGATACCCAGAAAAGCCGAGGAGACCCCCACCTACATAACACTTACAGGGAAGGGCGAAGGGTGGTCTCCCAGTAAGATTCATGAGCAGCTTCCATCCCAGGAGGACTTGAAGAAGCTAGGAGTCGCCGCCAAGATGGTCCGGGTGACTGGCTCAGGGAAATCAGTCCTGATCCGGACTGAAGGCGCCGACCAGGCAAGGCGGCTCCTAGATTGGGAAGAGCTTAGGAAAGGAGGCCTCGAAGCCAAACTGGCCTCCTCCAAGATTGGAAGTGAGAGGAGTTCCCAAACACTGGGATGTTGGAACCGTAGAGAGGTATCTTTGGGAGAAGAACGGTATTGCCAGAGAAACAGGAGAATCTAGAAGGGGCTGGCTGAGAATTTGTTTTTCCAACCCAGCTAGGGGAGGCCTCACGGCCAACTGGTTGATTGAGGTGCACCCGACCGTGAGGCAGACACTAATGGGACTCACACAGGAGGAACTGACGACAGGATGGTGTTGCCTTACCATCAGGGACTACCTCGACCCCCTGCTCTGCATGAAGTGCCAGGAATATGGCCACCCGGCCAAGGTATGTGAGAAAGCGATTGCGTGCAGGTGGTGCCCTGCAACTGGGCATAAGGTTAAGGAGTGCCCGGAACAGAAGAGAGGGGCACAACCATGCTGCAGAAACTGCATGAGCAAAGGCAGGGAGGGGAAGGAAGCCAGGCGCTGCGCGGGAAGTAGAGAGTGCCCGTTGTACCTGGAGATGATGGTCAGGCAGGCGAACAAAACCCGATATGCGTAGGCTGCATGTACTGCAGGTCAATATGGGCCGAAGACGCTTGGTAGCGGACGAATTGAGAGCTCTCGCCCGAACAGTTGACATCATGGCGGTCCAGGAGCCATGGTGCCAGGGTAATGTGGTCCTAGGATTTGGTGTAGCGTCAAGGATAGTCGCAGCAGGCAGTGGTGAGAGGAGGCCTAGAGCGGCTATAGTGATAGCCAACCCGAACCTTGACGTTATGGAGCTGAAGCAATTCACCACGGCGGACCAGGCGGCATGTTACGTCAGATGGGGTGAAATGACATTCGCCCTAGCATCATCATACATGCCGCCGAAACAGAAAATAGATGAGAACATGGCTGCCGTGGAGGCTGTCGCAAGTAGCTACCGGAATGCGATAGTCTGCTCCGACACCAATTCGTGGAGCACGGCCTGGGGTTTAGTCCGCACAGACGCCAGAAGAAGAGTGGTGGAGGATGGCGTTGCGAGGTGTCAACTCGTGGTCATGAACGAGCACTCTGGCCCCACTTTTGTGGGAGCAAGGGGCCAGAGTTGGATAGACGTGACACTCGCCACGGCCACCATGGCGAAACGAATTGCGGGCTGGACCCTACGTCCGTCTGATACGAGCTCCGATCACAGGGTCATAGCCTTCAGTGTGGGCAAGGAGGAAGGCATTCCCCGACCCATTGAGAGGGGATTTGTGACCCGAACGGCGGACTGGAGAGCTTTCTCCAGTGAACTGGAGGGGATGATGGTCGATAAAGAGTGGTATGAGATGGCGCCGATGGAAGGTGAGCCAGACATTGATAGTAGAATTTCAATGCAGACGGGCGCCATCACTCAAGCGGCCGGCCTGACCCTCCAGCGCCGAAGGGCGAGAGCACGTCCGGTCCCATGGTGGACGCCAGCCCTCACACAGCTGAAGAAGGATTACTACAGGGCTCGGCGTAGGTACCAGGAGTACAGGGACGAAAAGAGGAAGCCTGCACTCCGTGAAGAGGCCAAGCACAGGCACAGGGTATACCGAAACGGAGTGCGTCACCACAAGAAGAGATCTTGGGACAACTTCATAGTAGAAGAAGCTGAGAAGAATCCCTGGGGAATCCCGTACAGGGTGGCACTGGGAAAGGTAAAGCCGCTACAAACGATGGCGGCTATCAAAATAGGAACTTCCCAGGCAGCCACCCTGGACGAAGCAGCAAAAATGTACATTGAATATACTTACCCCAGGGATGATCCGTCCCAGGATAACGACGAAGATGAAGTGGTTAGACGCACCACGGTGTACCCCCCGGGTACCGACCTGTACCGGTGGGTACCGACCACCATGGGACATATGGGACCTGCGTCTGGCCATGGATAGGCAGAGGACCGCCTTCGATAGCGTTTGGTGGCCCTCCGTACTCCAGCGGTTGCAAGAGTTCGACACCCCCAGAAACCTGTACTGCCTCGTGAGTAGCTACCTCAGTGAAAGAAAAGTCAAGATAAGAGGGAGCTACTACGAGGTAGAGAACGACATCCAGAGAGGATGCCTACAGAGTTCAGTACTTGGCCCGGCCCTGTGGAACTTAGTTTTCGACCAGCTGTTGGGGGAGCTAGAAGACAGAGGGTTCCTTGCCACGGCCTACGTCGCACAGTGGGACGAATCGCCAATCTAGGCGGAAATAGTTAACATCAACGAAATGAAAAAATCTTATCGGTCTCTTGAAAACAATAGTCTAGCTAAGGCATTTACAAATTATTAATCACTTTAAGCAAGTATTAAGAGAATAATGGGGGTTTGAATACGGTAGTTCCCTCATAATGCTTAGTCAGCCTATTTCCAAATTATATTGTAAAATCATTAGAATCATAGAATGGATCGTGTTTTTTTTAAAAAAATTTATGCTAGGCAATAGAAGACGATTCAGAAATTAAGTTTATATACGTTCTTGGTTCTTTAAATGTGGATATAATACAGAGTATCCTCCTTTCTTTTCAATAGTCGATAAGCTATATTTTTTTCTTATAAAAAAATGGGTTACTAAAAATCTACACCGATCTACACCGAGTTATTTATACAGAATATAGTCCACACTATATAGAAATAAAGTATTCATTATGAACTGCTAATACCTGCTAATAAAGGTGTGCGCTTTTTTTAAAGGTATAAATCTCTCATTGTTGAGAGCCTATATTTTTAATATTTTGAGGCAATACGGAGGTGCTAATGAAATTTATAGATATATAGTAAACCAATTTCATTGGAATACACTACGGCAATCACCGAAGCTATGAAAAAACGAGATTCGATGACCATAAGTACAACAATTAAAAGAAAATAGCAAGAGTTTTTCCTTTCTAGGAATAAGAAAGAAATAAAGCATGAAAACAACAGTATACCTTAGGTATCTACAAACCATTAATTCCTTAAAACAAATACCAACGGAATAACAAAAGAATAAACACGCCACACTCGTCACACTAAGTCAGATAATTTGAACATCTTATTGATGAAGCGGCAACATAGATCAGCGAATTTCATATTGTTTTGGAAAAAAATTCATACCACGGTATGCAAGACGATTCGGCAAGTAAGTTTATATTTATTTGGCTTTTTAAGTGTGATGTATCCTTCTTTATTTCCAGTAGTCAACGTAGTAAGCTACTTACTTTAAACTACTACTTATTTAATTATTGTTAGTAAAAATCCGATAACTAAAAATCTATAACGACTTAGATAAATAGACAGATATTTTCACAGAATACAATCAACATTATATAATGACAAATTTTTCATTACGCATTTCTTATTCCTGATAATGTATGGTACGGTGTTTTTTTTTCCCGGTGTTAACATGTCATTATTAAGATCCGATAAGTTTAATATGTGGGAACAGCACGGTCGTATAGATGAAATGTATATTTCAGTTTTTTTTTTTTTTTCTTTCCTATCTAATTACCTCTCGTATAGGTAAATATTCAAAAAGTCTTTATTTTGTGGTGTAGTGGTGGGGGATCGATATCAGTAAGGAAAGATTGGGCATGATTACTCGACTCGAAACGAACAATAAATAGTTTCAGGGAACATACCAGGTCTAAAATGAACTGTTTTTTGGGAGAATTGGATAGAATATTTGTACTGAAGTCGCCGGATATATGCATTCAGATGGATGGATTCAGATCCATCAGATTCAGATGATTCGGAATGAAAAACAATTTTTTTTACATTTCGATATTAGAATTTAATATATAATTTTTTTAAAATGTATTTGACGTTATTTTATAGTTTTTTTCTCTTTTTGAATAATTGAAAATTGAGTAAAGAAATATAAATAGAATTACTCCATTGTTTACAATTTATCTAAAAAATTTTATTGGATAGAATATTTGTACTGAAGTCGCCGGATGTATGCATTCAGATGGATGGATTCAGATCCATCAGATTCAGATGATTCGGAATGAAAAACAATTTTTTTTACATTTCGATATTAGAATTTAATATATAATTTTTTTAAAATGTATTTGACGTTATTTTATAGTTTTTTTCTCTTTTTGAATAATTGAAAATTGAATAAAGAAATATAAATAGAATTACTCCATTATTTACAATTTATCTAAATAATTTTAGATCGGTTTTTAATTTTTTTTTTTTTTTTTTTTTTTTTTTTTTTTTTTTTTTTTTTTTTATGAACATTGCCAAAAACCACTATTTTGGATTTTATTTATTAATTCATGCTTAAATGCAATTTTTTACAAACATTAACATAAAATAAGTCGCTTCCAGAATTATTTCCCCCTGGATTGGCGATTCGTCCCACTGTGCGTCGACGACCTGGCAGTTATAGTGGCCGCGAACAGCAGAGCCAGAGTGAAAATGGAAGCCGAGAAGTGCGCCAGTCTCGTTGCGGCATGGTGCGTGAGGAAGAAGTTGAGCATGGCTACAGCCAAGACCCAGGCCATGCTCATCAGAGGCTCCACGGACAGGGCTCACCCTATAACACTGCAGATCCAAGGAGAAAGGGTACGTTTAGATGAGGAGGTGACTTATCTTGGAGTAAGACTTAGGAAAGGTTTCGACGTTACCCCTCACCTAGCGTACCTTGAAGATAGGGTGACCCTGAACATAAATGGATTAAGTAGGATTGGGGGTGCATTCTGGGGCCTCAGGTACCCTGCGACGATGACGATATACAAAGGAGTGGTGCTGGGTATCCTGAGGTATGCATCCCCGGCGTCGAACCGTAACCTCACGCAGCAACAGAAGAGGAGGCTGGCCACCATACCTCCTCTGCTGAGGGTCACCAAGGCCTACAGGACGGTGTCTCATGAGGCAGTGCAGGTGCTGGCGGGAGCGATGCCCCTGGACCTCATTTATAAAGAAGATGTAATTAGATACGACGTGAAGAGGCAGGGGCTAGATGCGCTCCCCGACGGGCTGCAGCAGAGGATCGGTGAGACCCCCAACGCCTGGAAGAAGATGCTGAGGGAGGACCTAATAGAAGAATGGAACGGACGGTGGGTGAATAGCCAAAAGGGCTCCACGTTGAGGAAGTTCTTCCCCACCGTCCAGTCAAGACTTAAGGCAAAGTGGGTCCTCCCGGACTATTGGGTCTCACAGATCCTGACGGGACACGGTGGGTTCCGGGGGAAGCTACAAAGCCATGGAAAGAATATTGATCCCCGGTGCCCCACGTGTGGTGTACCCGAGACAGCTGAGCACGTCGTTGTAGACTGCGCTTCCATGGATGGACACCGTGCCAGGTAGAAAAGAGGGTTGTTCGCCCTCGCCGAGACTGACCTCCCACGCCTTGTAGAGGAAGACGTATACCCCGCTTTCAGGGAATTCGTCTACGGGTGGAAACAGGTGGTGGGCCCCACGCACTTCAACATCGGAAGAGCCCCGCCACCCGGTCTAGGCGAGGCAAGAAGACTAAGGTAAGGTAAAGGAGACCAACAAGGCTGGACCCGCCAGACGACGGAGGAGGGACCATCCGGACGGATGCTGACCGGGAGCGCTGGACAGGACCGGACGGATGGAGAGGGATGGCCGGATGGAGAGTACCAGGAGGGCTGGACATCCACCCGGCGAAGGAGACAAGGTGCAGCCCCATCTTAAGGTACACAACCGTGCACTGGGCTGCACCATAGTAGCAGATAACCTAAGAAAAATTGTTCCAAAATTAAAAGATTCCACAATAATGTAAAATAAGAAAATAAACAAACAAAGAGTGTTTTATTGGTAGCGGTGGGCGTACGTATACCCAACGTATCATAAATCAACCCACCGCTACCGCACCCCGTACGCCGGAAACGGCCAGGTATGGGAAAAAAAAAAAGGTTAAGTGAACGATACTGCAGTAGGAGTATTTATGATAGGGATCTTTAGCGAGAACCTTATCGCACAGGCTCGAGACCTCCATTTCACGTGATAAAAAATCTGGTGCGTGCGCGCAACACACAACTTTCACTTACCAACTTACTTAGATTAGAAATTGACGTGTTTTGCTAAATATCATATCCCAAATTCACACATTTTTCTACATTCATGTCTTATTTTTGTTAATCGTTAAAGCCGTTTTTGAGTAAAAAAAAACCCTGTGAAAATGATACAAAATTTATTAAGTAAAGTCCCCCCTTCGGTTGATCAATTTTGATGAAATGTTGGCTCTCACATATTTGGCATATACATACATCAAATACCCAGTTTGATCAAAATCTTAAAAGCCGTTTATGAGTAAATAAAAAAAACACGTGATAATGATACAAAATTTAATAAGTAAAGTCCCCCCTCCGGTTAATCAATTATGATGAAATTCACACAGTCATATCTCAGGCATATTAATACATCAAATACTCAGTTTAATCAAAATCGTTAGAGCCGTTTTTGAGAAAATCGAAAAAAACCTAAAAAGTTATTAAATAAAGTACCCCCTCCCTTTGAGCAATTTTGATGAAATTTTTGCTGTCACATCGCGGGCCTATACCTACACTAAATACCCAATTTCAGGTTCGCACGGTTTATAGTTCTTGAGCTAGTCTGTTCACATACACACACACACACACACACACACACACACACACACACACACACACACACACACACACACACAGACCATTTCACGGGACTTGGTCATTTCGACTCAGGGGACCCCAAAACATGTATTTCCGTTGAAAACCGGAAGTCGAAATTTTTCACGATCGCAATACTTCCACTTACTATATATTACATATATAGGTAAGTGAAAGTAATAAGGATTTCTACTACCTATACAAAATACGATCTGCCGGGCTACGACCTTGGGTTTGGTAGGTGGTCGTGCACCACAACCACTACACCACTGGTGGCCCTAAGATAAATATAAATGTTTAGTAAAAGTAAAAGATCTCTGTATATCTTTATACAGGGTGTTCCCAAACCAAACGGGACCAAACCAAACTTCAGGGATCGATAGAGGATCGAAAACTAAGAAAAAAGTCCTGTGGCATATGCCTCGTTTTCGAGAAAATCACAAAAAAAAAAAAATAGTTGTGCAAAAAGTGTATTTTAATTTTTTTTCAATAATTTATTTAAATTACAAAAATGTACTGGCTTTTTGAGTAAGCTTAATTTCTTAATTTACGAGGAGTAAATTTAAGTTGTTTAATGTTAGTGTGTTTAACGAGTGTTTAAACATGAAAAGGAAGGATTAAAATGTTAGCCATTATACTATCAATTCAATCCTATTTTGGGGAATCCAGCCTCGCATTCTCACATTAGTGGTGTAGCTAGTAGTGTTCAGTGAAGTCAACAAATATGGCTAGAATTACCAACGCTGAATACGCAGACATAGTCTACGTCTACGAATTCTGCGATAGCAATGCACGTCAGGCAGTTCGGGAATATCGCAGACGGTTTCCTGACCGAGAAACGCCACGTGGTGCAGGTGTTTTTACCAGCACTTTCAGAAGGCATCGATACAGTCTCTTGGCCCAGTCGGTCCTTCTCATCTAATCGTGGTGGAAACCGTAGGCGGAGGGAGTGGATACACTTCAATGCCAACCCTAGTACAAGCGTCCGGAGAGCTGCTTCAGTTCTTGGCATACCCAGGGTAAACATTTGGCGCACATTAAGGGCTGAACGCTGGCATGCTTACCATGTACAAAAGGTACAAAATTTAATACCCGCTGATTATCCCCGCCGATTAAATGTTTGTAATTGGTATAAAGAACAATTGCAAAACGATGTAAACTTAAGTTCGAAAGTAATCTGGACGGACGAAGCGACTTTTACAAGTGTGGGCATAGTCAATCAAAGAAACTACCACCTTTGGGCACATGAAGATCCCCGCGCTGTTTGAGAATTTCGGCATTAGTTTATCTATCTATCTGAAAGTTATTATCTATTCCTCGAGAATGACTTACGGTCACTTTTGGAAGATATCCCTTTCGTATGAATGCTTGCGAACTGGTTTCAACTCGATGTTTGTCCTGCACACTACGGAAGGGCCGAGCGAGACTGGTTGGACATCAACTACCCAGGTCGCTGGATAGGACGAGGTGGGCCGGTGCCTTGGCCTCCACGGTCTCCGGACCTCACGCCACTAGATTTCTTCGTGTGGGGATACGTGAAAGAAAATGTCTACCGAGAGCCCGTCCGCACAAGGGATGATCTCATCGAGCGCATCAGAATGGTTTGCAACGAGCTCACCGCAGAACAATGTTTAGATGCAGTGCGATCTGTGAGTACGCGATGTGATGCGTATATTGTGTATTGATGTGATCATATATCAAACATGAATGTTATATAAAAATCTCGTGTCCCTATGTTCGTCGGAGGTAAAATCAGAAACTACTCAACCGATTTCGATGAAATTTGGCTCATTGTGTGTATTTTTGTCCAACTTAAAAGGTAGGATATATTTTAATGAATTTATCTCGATTATTGGTCTCAATATTTCTATTTTGCAAATTAAATTTTTATTATACTACAATTGAGTGCTAAATTTATTAAAAGATACCCTACCTTTTATGTTGGACAAAAACATTCTTACTAAAGGCATATCTTCCAAAAGTGACCGTAATTCATTCTCGAGGAATAGATAATAACTTTCAGATAGATAGATAAACTAATGCCGAAATTCTCTAACAGCGCGGGGATCTTCATTTGCCTAAAGGTGGTAGTTTCTTTGATTGAATATGCCCACTCTTGTAAAAGTCGCTTCGTCCGTCCAGATTACTTTTGAACTTAAGTTTACATCGTTTTGCAACTGTTCTTTGTACCAATTACAAAAATTGAATCGGCGGGGATAATCAGCGGGTATTACATTTTGTACCTTTTTTACATGGCAAGCATGCCTGCGGTCAGCCCTTAATGTGCGCCAAATGGTTACCCTTGGTATGCCAAGAACCGAAGCAGCTCTCCGGACGCTTGTACCAGGGTTGGTATTGAAGTGACGCAGTATCCTCCCCCTCCGCCTCAGGTCGGCTTCCATCGGAGCCTGCATTCGGTTTCCACCACGATTGGATGAGAAGGACCGACTGGGTCGAGAGAATGAAGCCTTCTGAAAGTGCTGGTAAAAACAGAGGTGTTTTTACCACCAGCAACGCGTGGCAGGGTCTGCTCGTATATCTATATAAATAATTTTATTTTCTTAAATATAGTTTTAATTTCGTTAATGGAATTACCCATCTCAATTCAGCACAGGCTTGAGCCTCACCATCTCAGATTTTCTTGAAAGTTTGCATGTATGTACTACTTGTATCTACTAGAACCACCGTAAAAAATCTACTAGAACCTCCTTAAAAAGAATAAGGTTAGGCAATTCAGTTTACTTGTCAGTTAGTCAGTAATGTGCTGCAACCTACCGGCCATATAACTTCTATCATTCCATTTACCATGGTGCTTGATTTCATATATGTTTGATTGTTTTCATTTAGTTGAAACCTTGAAATAAAGCACCACGGTAAATGGAATGAAAGAAGTTATATAGGTCCATATGTGACCAGTAGGTAGCAGCACATTACTGACCAACTGGCAAGTACACTGAATTGCTTAACCTGATTCTTTTTAAGGAGGAAAATTCAAAACTGTAGAAAAATAGGCTTGTCACAAAGTCACCCCATTAGTCACAATGTCACCTCATTTTACGGCATTGTGAAATATTAATGAGATATGTCTACCCGTTTTTGAATTATTGGTCTCTAAAGCTCTCAAAAATAGGTCCAGAAGCAGAAAATATCATGATTAATAATAGCTGTAGATGTTTTCCAAATTTTACTATGACTATGAGATTAATGTTGTTTTACAGCGCATTCCATGCCATTTAACATGGTATACAACAATGTATAGGTTGATACTAAAGACATTTTCTTAAAACTAAATGTAAAATTTTAATTTCAATTTTCTCAAAAAGGGCATTTTCTCTTTTTTTTTTTATTAAAATAAGTAGTATTATATCTATTCATAACACAAAATATAAAATTTCTTCATAACAAAAAAAAAAAAAAAAACTATTGATAAAATTCTATAAATCTAGCATTTTATGACTAAAAATAGCTGTAGATGTTTTCCAAATTTGACTAGGACTACGAGATTGGTGTCGTTTCACAGCGCACTCCATGCCATTTCATATGATAAACAACAATGTATAGTTATAGGCAGTATGACCTATTTTTAAAAATTAAAATATAAAAAAATACTCTTTAGTAGAAAATACAAATTAAAGTTTTGAACTTGGTTTTAAGAAAATTTCTGTAGTACAAACCTATAAATTTTTGTATATCATATGAAATGGCATGGAATACGCTGTTAAACGATACCAATCTCATAGTCCTAGTCAAATTTGGAAAACATCTACAGCTATTTTTAATCATAAAATGATAGATTTATGGAATTTTATCACTAGTTTTCAATTTTTTTAGCAATGAAGAAATTTTCATCCCACTTTTACATTTTGTTGTATGAATAGGTATAATACTACCTATTTTTAAAAAAAAAATTTTTTTTTTTATAATGCCCTTTTTGAGAAATTTGATATGAAAATTTTACATTCAGTTTTAAGAAAATTTGCTTAGAACAACCAATAAGTTGTGTACCATGTGAAATGGAACGCGCTGTTAAGCGACACCAATCTCAAAGTCCTAGTCAAATTTGGAAAACATCTACAGCTATTTTTAATCATGTTTTTTTTTGTTTCTGGACCTATTTTTGAGGGCTTTAGAGACCAATAATTCAAAAACGGATTGACATATTTCAGTAATATTTCACAATTCTAGTGGATACAAGTAGTATACATATACCAAATTTTAAAAAAATCTGAGATAGTGATGTTCAAAATGATATATTTTTGTGTTGATTTGATGTGGAATGGCCCTAATATAAACTGACACTAAAAAAATCGGCAAACCCTGGATTTTACGTAAAAGTGGAGATTAAAGAATTATTTTTGAGCCTCAAGTAAAGACAGGTATATGTCACGACAAAGAGGTAACTTATAATAGCTATATGGTATTAATTAATAGCTATTAAGGTAATAATTATATGTCAGGAATAATAGTTAACTTTTTTGAATGAGGAGATCCTACAATTAGACTGTTCAATCTCATCGGTTTTTTTTCTTCTTCTTTAAAACTATATTTCCTTAGTATTGAACTAGTTTAAGGGTCTAGAAAAGCTTTGGACGGCCTGGTTGTCACTCGGATCTATCGTGGTTAATCAAAGCGATAAGCTACCAGCATGATTGGACAAATGTAAATACTAATTACAACTACTTTGGTTTGATTGTAGTTACAACTACATTTTTAGTCAGTAGTTATTCGTCCAACTAGCAACTGCAAGTTAAAAGAGGAGTTAGAATTAATAACTACAAAATTTAGTTGGTAATTGCGATTGTTGAACTTCTAACTACTGATGACTGTAGCCATATGGTTGTAGTTTTGATTTTATGAATACAAAAAAAGTTTTTATCTTCATAGTAAGGTTAATAAAATTTTGGCTGTCACATCGCGGGCATAGACATACATCAAATACCCAGTTTGATCAAAATAGTTACAGCCCTTTATGAGAAAAAAAATACGTAATAATAGGGGAGAGCGGGGTTGGTTGGCAACAGTTTTCATGTTTTTGATTTTTGAGTCGTTCCTGTTAATATAATCCCAATAGGGCAGATACCATTATAAACTTCAAGTATTTTTTTCAACACATAATATTTAATACTAAGATAATAGAAAATTGAAGAATTCGTCAATCCAGAGTATGCCAATTAACCCCCTATGTGGGACAGGTTGGCCTAGAAGGTGGAGTTGTTTAGCCATCTCATTCAAGTACTGCTTGACACATATTATCGTTACTAAAAGCTGCAATATAATGGTATAATAATTTGGAATCGGTTTTTAACAGATTTTAAGGGAAAATAGAATGACAATAGAAGAAGATAGAAGTTTAGACTGTCGTCACTTTCAGCATAAAAAATATCGCTCTCATCCTCCTCGCTGGAACTAAAGACATTTAGTAGTTTCACCTTTTTTTTTTGTTTACCTTGCTTTTGTGAATTGCTACTGCGCCAAAAAAAAACTACTGCGCCAACTAACCCCACAGGAGAGATCATATGAAAGATGGCTGCCAGGACAGGGGAGATCAATCAAAAAAGAAACTGGTTAGTCGAAAGGTTAGGTTTTTCAAAGGAGTTTGGGGCTATGTGAACAGAATCGGAGTCAAATATTTTTCCATGCCTTTACACCAAAGTTATTGAAAATATAAAATTTTACTTACATGTTGTAAAATTAATCAATGAAGCGCACTCTTCTCTACACTGTTAGCATCAGATTGAAAACTTAGGACAAGACTCTCAAGGTCGAGCGGGTCACATGGTACAATGGTTGGGCCTTCACAACAGGTGTGACGGAAATTATAAGCCAATGGCCAACCTACCCCCTATGCCAACCAACCCCGCTCTCCCCCTACAATACAATGAGTAACCGGAAATAAAAGAAGATGAAAAAGAGACAAAAAATGATAGGGCACATTGGTGTACACCGACAATATACAAGCGTTATAAGTATACAACATGCAGAAATTATTACCTGTTTTAATAATAAAAAATTGCAGGAAAACTTGCCCCCATATAGTTTTAAGAGACTGGAAAACTTGCCCCGCACACAGGCCAGATTTTCCCAGTGATCATCTCCTTGACTATTTTATGTATCGATGAATGTTTTGTTTTTTGATAAATACATATTGCAATATGTAAATTAAAAGTATATGGAATATAATCATAACATGTTCACCTCGAAATATATTTATGAAAAAATGCGAACTTAAAGGAAACAAAACTTAAAACTTGCCCTGGTTTCCCCTACATTATAATATTTTCCTTTTTTTGAAATTTCCTAGAAAATTGAATGTCATATTTGGGTAAATAAATTGGCAAATTTTCTTCTTTTGGGAAATAAATAACGACAAATTTCTAGGCCCCCGATTTCTATGCTTTCTATGCCATCTGCTTTACAACTAATTTGGTATGTTGTGAAAATAATAGTTATCTAATAATTTGAACATATTCTGTAAGAAATATATATATGATGTATCATACTTTTCAAATAGCTTTAATATATCAGGATGGTGCACTAAGCTTGTCTCAAAGCCATGTAAGGATTCTGTAAAAGATGAAAAAAGGTGAATTTAATACTTTAGTGATGTACTCAGAGTTGGGCATATTTTTATTTATAAATATGAATACAAATTTATTCTTACTACATTATTTTTATTCACATGCATGAATGGGAATAAAATTGTATTCACAAATTTTCATGTAAATACAACTATATTCATTTGTAAATATACACAAAAAATGTGAATATAGAAATAAAATAAAATAAATCTTTGAATACGAATAAAGGCTAAGAAGCTATTTATATATAATGTGAATACATATATAGTATTATGTATAAATTGTAAGTAGTGATAAAAATAAATTAGCAGGCTAACGAAAAACGGGGAGATGGGGGGGGGGCTTTCCAGCCACTATCATCTTATCTTTGAATATTGCTACGCACTTATTCACTAAAGAACAAGTAATTAGTTTTATTTTTGTATGTGACCGTATGGTAATGCAATCATACGCAATGGCGTTTGATTTTATCAATTGATAAATCTCGATTTAATTGTTATGAAAACTTCATTTTCCTTGTAAATAAATATTTTTTTTTTTTAGGCGGTATAGTAGAGGGGAGCTTTCCAGGCACACAAAAACTATTTTTAACCTACTTCGAACGAAAGAGGAGGTTACTCAATTCGATAAGTATGTGGGCGATTCTCATTTAATTTGACCATTTAACTTTTTTAGAAATGGAATTTTGGGTTTAAAAAAATTCAACTTATGAATAAAATTTGATCTGAATATCATCAATAAAATGTTCAAAAAAACAAAGGTGAACAAAGTTTGTCAGTTTGTTCAGTATTAATATTTTTTATTATTTTTTCAACTCAAAAATGAGTTTAGTGAGGAGCGTTTCTGTATTTTTATTTACTTATTTTTGGTAATGTTTTTTTTTTTTTTCGCGATGAGAGTGGAAAGGTCTTAGTATTAACCAAACTTTGTACCAGAGAATAGCGTGGAATCCATTTGGAATAGTGAGATAACATCCCCACTGCTCTTCGTAGCGATGCTGCATCATTGGGCACAGGAAGGTTCAGTAACGGCCTTAGCCTTTCTTCATCAGGCTTTAGTGTTCTGTTTTCTATTCTATATCCTAGTAGTTTTATAGAAGTTGCCTTAGCTCATGTTAAGATCGACCCTCCATTCCTTTTTCGAAAATCGCTTAATCAGCAATGTCTGCTATTGCTGAAGACATCACATTTGTGGTTGAGACTGATGCTTCAGAACATTCTATAGCAGCTACCCTTCCCCAGTCAGACCGCCCGGTTGCTTTTTTCTCTCGGATGCGACATTTTATTATTGGTCGCCATTTCAAACTGATAACAGGTCAGAAATCCGTATCTTTTATGTTTGATCAGCATCACAAGAGTAAAATTAAAAATGAAAAGATACTCCGATGGCGCATAGAACTTTCATGCTTCAACTACGACATTGTTTATCGACCAGGAAATAAAAATGATGCAGCTGATGCGCTAAAACGGGTTTGCGGTGCTACAGGAGCCGATAAGCTGTATACCTTACATTCCAATCTCGGACATCCGGGTGTAACCAGAATGACACACTGGATCAAGAGTCGAAACATACCATTTACTTTAGAAGAAATCAGGAAGGTGACTGCCTCTTGAAAAATATGCGCCGAGCTTAAACCACGTTTTCACAAGCCTAACGAAATGCATTTGATAAAGGCAACTACACTGTTTGAGCGGGTGAATGTAGATTTTAAAGGACCTTTGCCGTCTATAAACAAGAACAAGTATTTACTCACTATTATAGATGAGTACTCTCGGTTTCCATTCGCTTATGCGTGCCCGGACATGACTGCTGCTACAGTTATAGAAAAAATCTGCGATCTATTTAGCCTAATTGGTACCCCATCTTTCATTCACTCAGATAGAGGATCTGCATTTATGTCAAATGAATTAAAAACATTCCTGCATTCTAGAGGTATAACTACGAGCCACTCAACACCCTATAACCCCCTATGCAACGGGCAGATAGAAAGACTCAATGGAACTCTTTGGCGAACAATATCACTAATTTTAAAGGGTAGAAATATGAACATCAATCAATGGGAAAGTGTAATAAACGAGTCCCTGCATTGTGTGAGATCTCTATTGTGTACATCTACGAACCTGACACCACACGAGCGAATGTTTATTCGCAACAGAAGATCATCCAATGGTCTGTCCATGCCTACTTGGCTTATGACTCAGAGAAAAGTATTCTTGAAGTGACACGTCAGGAAAAATAAAAACGATCCTCTGGTCGATGAAGTTCATCTTGTGGAAGCTAATCCAAATTATGCCATCGTGCAACTGCAAAATGGTAATGAAGCGACTGTTTCCCTTCGCCACCTAGCGCCCACAGGGGATACAGAACGCTTACCTGAAGCATCTAAATTTAACAACCCCAGCTCTTGTGAGAAGGCTCCACTAATACACGACTCAACCATAGATATAAGCCATAGTTTAGAAGAAATTGAAAAACCTGGACCTTTCTTTCTCTTGGCCAACATCTCTTTTTTATTAAGAATATATTTTTCATTATGTCCTTAGTATATTTTTTCTGTTCTCTATTGTTCCTTTCTACTTCTTGTTAAAATGGCTATAAAAAAGAAATGATTCATGTAGGCTTTAACACATAACAATATCAACACTTCCCCACAATTGTGTTTCCGTCACGAGTGTTACGTAGCGCTCGTGACATTTTCGCATAAAATCTCCCTCCTTGGCTAAACCAAGAGTCAGACATATATGAGAGGATGACCTCGAATAAATGTCCCCAACCAACATCTTTTGGACGAATAATTCACATTTTTAAATGAACGCTGATATATACAATGAACGTAACACTCGTGACCTATAATTTTTGTGACAACCATGATTTTCCATAGGATATCAAATAGCTGCCTGTTAGATACTTTCTTCTCCAAGTTTGCAAATCGACTGATAGCCGGTATCATCAACAAAGGTTATCAGGGCCATTCCCAAGAATTTTTCTACTAACCTTGGGGACAGATTCATTTTCCTGATTTACATTCGAAGTATTACAGATAACTAAAAATATCATTCACACCTTGAAACACCACCGTATTACAATGAAATACCTCATTGTTCAAATTTAATCAATTATCAGGGGTTTCTGGATTTGGTGAACTAAGCATAACCTAACCAGCTTGGAGACTGCAACATTCGTGAGATTTTCAAACTTCACATTGAGATATTTTGTTTTTTATGATGCCTAGATTCATTTAAATGTTACCATCATACTGCTATAACAGCACTCTATAAAATAAATATCCAACAATATTTTTTGGATATGAAGAAATATCTCAAAAACGAATGTTAAGACCGGGGACACTAAATGGTCAATTCATATGAGAATCACCCATGTGATTGTTTTTTTTTTGTTTTTTTTTTCTATTCACCGATTACTCCGAGATGGATGGACCAATTGGAACGAAACCTTTTGCACCTTTAGAGTATTTTCCCAAAGTGGTCCCATTAAAACCTTTTTTGGGGATCTTAAATAAGAAGTTATCGGGGAAAAACATAAATAAAATAAATATTTAATTATCGCTAAGAATTTTTACTAATTGGAAAAACCTATGGCATATGTTTCAATAACAACAAATCTCAATAATGTTTTAATGCTGGATGAATCAAATGGGAAAACCAACCAATCAAATTTAGAATCAAAAGAGTGGGGGGAGAACATGTTGTTATTAAAAATTGTGAAATTAAAAAATTAAATACTATGTTCAATACAATACAATCTTTTCGGTGGCAGCGCAAATTTAAAATTTTTAACACTAGACATTATGAAAATCTTAAAATGGATCTTCTCTTCTCATCTATTTATTTTAATGCCTACTAATGGAATTGTATCGGTAACATGTCATTTATATTTGCGCCGCCTCAGAAAAGATTGTGTTGTATTGAACATAGTATTTAATTTTTTAATTTCACAATTTTTAATAACAATTAGTGTGTATTTGTACAAATAAAAGTAAAATTATTTGTCTAATTGCATTTTTCCGCTTTTATACCATTTTCAATTTTGCTCTGTATTCATAAAAATCCGAAGGTAATTATTTCATACTTTTCAGTGCATTTATTTTTACTGGTTCCTAGGTTTCGAAGTCGGTTTAATTTTTTTTATAAAAAGGTTTTTTACGCGATTTAATTTTCTTAGTTACACCTCGTTTGTGAATAAATTCCGTTTCAAAGATTTTATTTTCATTCACATTTTTTTAAATATTTATAGTTTCTATGAAAGTATTTGTATTCATTCACACATCTGAATATAAATAATGTATAATGAATAAACTTGTATTCATATTCACATAATGATCATGATAATAAATAAATTAATCATATATAAATTAATATATGATTCTCATTAATATATACAAATCTGTGTGTTCTACTGTTTAACGTAAATACTGACGTACTTAAAGAAATGTCCAATAAAAGTCCAGTGATTGCTCCATGGGCATCAAAATCAGAGGATTGTCGAGACAAAATCGAATTCAACATTTTTTCGGTACATTTAATAAATGTGCTGTAGTAATCATTGTCTATACGAGATTTCTTCAAAGCATTATTGTAATCCTTTCTCATCGCTTTCCATACTTTATCAGAATCTGTAAATAAATAAATAAATTACTATGTTGATTAATGATATTATTAAAATATTTTGAATCAAAAACTAGAGCAGCGATAGGTTCGGTTATCTCAATCTGCGCAAAATATAAATTGCAATCTTGGGATAGCAAAATAAAAATTAATAATGCAATTGCAATGAGCGTATTACATTACAATGTACAATTATGGGGGTTAAGATATACTGATTATCTAGAAAGGGTAAATTTAAATTTTTTCAAACGTTTATTCTCCTTAAACAAAAACATGCCCTTTTGGTTAATGCGATTAGAATTCAGTATCCCTCACTGCTCGGTGGCAATTTTGAAATTGGCTCTCAATTGGGTCCTAAAAATTTTAAAAATGAGTAACCAAAGACTTCCTAAAATTTGCTTTAAAGAATTGAGGAAAATACATATAAAGGGCAAATCGGAACTAAAGTTTAATTGGGTGAGTCAGCTGTGCTCTTTGTTATCTTTAGTAAATAAACAAGGTATTCTGGAGATAGAGGACGCAGGCGAATTCCTGTTAGAGATGAATGAAATGTTAAGCCTATTTAAAAGTTATACGGAAGAGCGCGATAAACAAAGATTGACTAGCCCTACAAGGTACAGTCCGCTATACCCCGATATGTACATAGGCAGGGATCAGGCCCAGCCGTACCTTGCTCTAGATGCCCCCTTCCCTATGACCAAAACACTAGCACAATTAAGACTATCCGGTAATTACATTATAAAATTAACATTTAATAATATTTATTATTACTTCAAGCCGAAGAAAACCTGCACTATTTGCAACTTAAGAGAGCTAGAAGATGTTTTTCATATTTTGGCCGGTGCCCGATTTATTCTGCTTTTCGCCATCACTATCTGCCCTACTCAATCGGTTTAAACAGGTCCAATTATGTCGAATTGCTCAAAATCGAGAACATTCAATCCCTCAAAAATCTCTTTTGTTACATTAGGCAATGTTGTAGACTAAAATCATTCATTGTTAATGAATAACCGTTAATTAAGATCGAACATCCATTTTTAATTTTATATGTTATTAATTGTTAATATTTATATTTGTTAATGTTATAAAAAATTAAATTAATTATAGATACTTTGATTTATATTTAGGAAAAAGGTTTTTAGGTCTATAATATTTATATAGTTATCTATTGTTTATATTAAGTCTGTATTTAATGCTTTTTTGTCAAGTATTTATTTTAATAATGTATTTAATGTCTAATAATGTTTTTAAATTGCTATGTGGAGATGATGTTGCCACATCTTGTTATGTTCTCTATTATCGCTTAAATATTATTGTTGTTAAATATTGTTGTTAGCTCTAATACGTCTTGCTTGGCCAACTCTATTTGTATGGGGTACTCCCTAAAAACAAATAAAGGAAATATCTATCTATCTATCTATGTTGATTAATGACCCCTATTGAATATTTTGGGTATGTATATTTTTAAATGAACAATGCAATTTCACAGTTATTGAACCATAAACTTTTGTTCTTTGAATCGCAGTATTTCATGGTACCAAGAAATAATCTCACGCTAAAGAATAATGTGGAATATGAAAATCATTACAAAGCCTCGACTATTTTTACTTTCACTTACCTACATTTATTTATTTATTTTCACTCTACCCTGCCGCTAAAGGCAATACCGATTTTGCTGCTGTTAGGTATTAGGCATGTCACATCGCGGGCACATACATACCTCAATTACCTAATTTCAGTTCCGTATAACAAATCGTTTCTGAGCCAGTCTGCTCAAACACATACAGACCATTTTACGGGACTTGGTTATTTGGACTCAGAGGACCCCAAAAAGTGTAGTGACGGATTACGTGCCAAGCTCCATAGCCAAGGGATTGGTCTTGTCCCGTTATGTCCCACATGCTGTATACCGAACACTGCAGTGCATGTACTTTGTTGATTGAAACGCTTTTGAGGCTCTGATAGCTAAGTTGTTTTGGGAAACTGGACTCTACAATCCCACAGAATTGGATTTCCCCAAGCTAGTAACCGAACATACTCGTAACTATAACATTTCAAAGACTTCGCCTTCGGATGAAAGACTGCCCACTTAAATCTTGGACGAGGGGGCTTGCCGTGCTTAGAAGCCAACCGGCCTGAAGTTGTTTTTATGTTTCTATAGCAGCACTGGGATGCTTTGCAGGTACAGTGATGGAAAAAAGTATTTGCACATCATGTTTTTATGAATAAATGAGTTCAAGGAAACAAAAAACTTCGCTTTCCTTTGCAAAAATGAAAAGTACATTTATTAAAAACTGAAAAAAAAAAACCTTTTACAAAAAAATAAAAACACTTCATAATCAAACAAAAAAATTAAAACAATTAAAGTGCTTGGAAAAAAGTATTTGCACACTTCCACATTTACAAGTTAAAACTCAATTTTAATAGTTTCAATATTTTGTAAATAGGCCATTTGCGTTAATAATTTTAGACGTCGGGGCATTGAATGTACTAGGTTTTTAATTAAATCTAGGTTTGTTTGTTCCCATTCTTGAACAAGAGGTTGTTTAAGGTGATGTCCACTACTGATACATTTTTTGGGGTCCTCTGAGTCCAAATAACCAAGTCCCGTAAAATGGTCTGTATGTGTGTGAACAGACTGGCTCAGAAACAATTTGTTATACGGAACTGAAATTAGGTAATTGAGGTATGTATGTGCCCGCGATGTGACATCAAAGATTTCGTCTAAATCGAGTAAACGTAGGGGGCACTTTATCCCAATGTCTATTTTTCTCTTCACAATTTCTCAAAAACAATTAATGAGAGATTAACAAATAATGCTTCATCGTGCAAAGAAAACCACTATAAAAAAACGTGCAATTTCGTGCAGTAAACTGCAAAACGTGCACCATAAAACTTCACTAAAATAGCCCAATAGGCTTGATTCGGTTGAGTGACTTTAGTTTGCGTTGTTCTAAGTTACCAATAAAAAAGATGCAATTGCACGGGAATCCGAGCTTTATTAATAAGAAATACCCGGCGTTGAGCCGCGTTTTGTCCATTCCATTGAGACGTATATAACATTTGTTATTTAATCAATGATTATCTGTTAGATTCGTACACGTCCGACAATCGAACCCATCGTGGGTTCTCTGTCCTCTGCATTTACGTTGCAGCGCTCTTACCACTGACCCAACCGTGTTGGAATCTTTCTCTTCAGTGATTCCACCCACCAGCCTCGCCACATAGTAGCGCAGTAGCGAAGGGCTGAACAATTGTCCAGGCAGACGGGATCTAGGTGACATCATTATCTTTGCTCATGATAGATGTCCAACCTCTTTGGGCTCCAGGCCAGAGAAAGCAATGGAGGTTTAGTTTGCTGCACTTGCTCTAAATTTACATTTTTTATTAGTTGTTGATATTAGTTAGTGATTCAGTAATTTATAGTAATTAACAATGTTTATATAGTAGTCTAGGCATGCTAGTAGTTTTGAAATTTATTGCATGGTTTTATTATTGTACTTGCTGTAAATAATTTTTTTTTTTTTATAATTATTTATTTATTTTAGTATTTTCTTTCATTATGTGTTTTTTTTTTTTTTGTATTTCAAACAGATATTTTGTGTGTGTGTTTTCAATAAAGATCTTGTTTTTTTAATGTTATGTCTTTACGTTATTGAAAGAACCTGCAGAATCCTTACAATAGTAGTTCCTTTTATTTTTAGGATTCTTATTGGTAGGTTTAAGTTTCAAAATATTAAGTGTTCTTATTGTTTTGTTTTTTTGTTTTTGTTTTTTTATAACTCTTTGTTCATTTCTCTTTTTATATAATTTTTGTAAATATGCCTACAGAAGAAGAATTATTATCAGCTCAGGAGCAATTACAGGAGCATGAGCTCAATGAACACAAGAGGATACAGAAGTTGATGCAATCACTTCTTCGTGCAAGTTTCCTCCTTCCTGGAAGGGTGACCCAGAGCTCTGGTTTTGTGCAGTAGAGTTTTGGTTTTTAATCAAGTTTTTAAAAGAGCTAAAATTACTGATTCTCTTACTAATTTTTTTTTGTTTTTAGCAATGGCAAGAAAGCAGGTGGGTGCCTCTTGGTTTTTATCTGGTTGCGATTCTCATTACAGTCAAGCACTTTAGGCCAGTGGTTGAAGGGAGGCAGTTTTTTTATTTTATTTTTACTAATCATAAACCACTGACCTACGCATTCCTTCAAAAGTATCCTAGCTGAATTTGATTTCTCAATTCTCCACAGATATTCAGCATATTGAAGTAACTTCAAACCCGGTGGCAGATGCATTGTCCCAGTTGGAAGAGCTGTGTCTGGATGGAGATTGGGACCAGCTCGCTGCTGCTCAGGAAAAGGACGAGGAGTAGGCTGCTCACACAGAAGAACCTGGTATTTTTAAAACTCCCCCTTCCTGGTGTCCCCCATCCTTTGTGGTGTAAGATTTCCAGGACATGGTCAGACATAACATACCCAAAATGTTCCGGCACAAGTGTTTTGACCTCTACCATCAGAGTAGCCACCCTGTAGTTCACGCCTGACGGCGTCTTATTATAGGGGAATATTGTTGGAACTCAATAAATGTTGATGTGGGGAACTGGGCCTAAGCTTGTGTGGCCTGTCAACATTCAAAGGTAACCCATCACATTGCGTCTCCACTGGGAGCGGCCGCTTTGAACGTGTACATATGCATGTCATAGGCTCTCTGCCTCCTGAATATCCCACTTCGGTTCGCCAAGAAGAATTACTATTGACCAGGGACGTCAATTTGAATCTGACTTATCTTTCTGCAGTCTCAGGAATCTCATAGGGCTGATAGAGGTCGCTCCACTGTTCATCACCCTTAGGCAAATGGCAGTATAGAGCATTGGCATCGCTCCCTTAAAAAGCATTGACAGCACATAGGATGCTGAACATTGGGTGGACTAGCCACCTACTGTTCTCTTAGGCTTAAGGAATACTATACGGCAGGACATCAATGCTAGTGTTGCTGAAGTGGTGGGGCAGCCTCTTTGCCTACTAGGAGAGTTTCTTGTCACATCTGCTGGCCCGAAAATCCTTAGGAAAATTTACAGTGGCTGAGGATGTCTATGGATCAGATGTGACCTGCGCCTTTTAGATCATCGTCATGCACACCATTTGTGCACCCAGCACTGAATTCCTGCTCTCATGTGTTCCTCAGGGATGACACTTGCTGTAAATAAGTTTTTTTTTCTTTTTTTTTTAGTAGTTTCTTTCATTTATGTTGTTTTTTTTTCTTGTGTTTTCAATGAAGTTATTGATTTACAATGTTATGTCTTTAAGTTATTCAATTAACCAGCAAAATCCTAAGAAATATAGTAAATGAATAAGAATTTTTTTAATGTCTAGCTTTTATTTCTCATATTTTCTAGGGGGGGGGGGGGGGAGCTGCCCTCTCTTACCCCCATGCGGACGCTCATGATCAGTAGCATTTAACACGTTGAGCGCCAGGGAAAAGATGATGTACTTTTGCCTGGGGCCAAAGCAATTTTTCCTAATTTATAACTTTAATATGATTAGAATGATACAAAAATTGCAAAAGAAATAAATAAAAAGTTTAATTTTGGCAATTAAACAATAATTTTGTGAGCGGTACGTATGTACCGCCCGGCCCCAGGGTAAAGCCCGCTACCTATAGTAGTACGGGGGCTGCCCGGTTATGACCGCGACGTCAACCCTTGTCCCCTTAAAATATGTTATTTTAATAAATAAGATATTTTGTTTTGTAAAAAAATAAATAAAATTAATTTATTTTATTTATTTATACCCCCCCAAATTAAAAAAAAAAAAAAAAAAAAAAAAAAAAAAAACATTTGGGCCAATTGCATTGGCGAATTGTTCGGGGCCGGAGCGGTCCAATATGCCTTGAAATCACGCTCGGCAGGCGGTCCCCTGGCCCAGAACAATCTTTTAGCTGGCGGGAGCGGGCGGTACCTGGGGACCGCCTCGGCCCCAGCCAATAGTCCAACAGCGGTACGATCGTACCGCTTGGCGCTCAACGTGTTAATATGGTGGAAAATACCAACATTGGCCATCTTTTAGTGCCTCCTCGGACGTTTGGAACACATTTTGTCTACCGTGTTGATATCCATTGCATGTTTATTAAAAAGTTATTATTTCCAGTTTTTGTTTTTTCTCTCCACTTTATCAATCGCTCCTACAGTTTAGAGATATTAGAGATCAAAGCTTGAGGGTGGGGTCCATCACCTTAGATGTAAGGTCTTTAAAAGAATGCTGACTTAGTGGTTAGTTTTCTTAGTAATGCCGGCAAAAATATACTTTAATAAATTAAAAGTGTCAGGGCTAAAGAACGGAAGTTTGCTGAATGAATACAATGGGATGGAGCCCTTCTCGATGCCCTGCGGGGTTCTTTGATTCCAAAATTCCAAAGTTAACAATTATGTTACAAGCTATTATCATATCTGAAGTTTTGTGTTTTAAGAGGAAAAGTAAAAGAATTATGGTTTATACATTAAACTTCGAAAACCTAAAGTGGTATCTTATTAGTGATACTATAATGATAAGCTAATTGTAAGTAACTTAATATCCTTTTAAATGTCAGAATGACTGACTTCGATTTCAAGAGCACTTTAAACAATATTCTCTTTGGCAATAGCATACCTTTTTATTTTGTAACTTCTGATAAAGAAGTCAATCAAAAAAGTTGTATAATTATAAAATACTCGTCAAAATATGGAAAAATTGAATAGCAATCCAATTACAATAGATCGTAAGTTATTTGTATGCAAGAAATGAAGATGAATCCTTCAACTTGGTCTCTGAAAAGTTGGAATTATTGACACACTCATAAGGCCTAAGATGTTTGATATACTGAGAATGTAATGTATAATCTGACAATGGGTGTTGGTCGGGCGCTAGTCGGATAGGGTTAGTAACAAAATAATCCATTTTTAAATATTAAAAATTCATTATGCAACTTACCTAGTCTGCAGAATGGTCCTTTTAGCATACTATTAAATCCACTGTATATTGTTTCAGGCTTATCTGTCAGGTTCGGATGAAGTGATAATTTCTGAACAATATAAATAGCCATTTTAACAAAATTTTACAGGGCTATGGAATAAAAAAATAATTATGGGGACAAGATAGGAGAACATAATAAATAACACACTACTTTCAACAAAGTCATATCTGAAAAACATTATTTCTTAGGAGTGCGAATCTTTTTTTTTTTTAATATAATTTATTGAAATTTACAAAATGCCATGAACAAGTATGAAAAGAAGCTACCTATTGATAGAATTCTACTAATACACTTGAAATAGAAAGTCCTGATGCCATCTTCTGGATGACTGTCTGGAGTGGAGGAAGAAGCGAAGCTGGAACATATGGGTTCGGATGGTTCTGGAGTTTATTGTAAAAGGGCCGGTACATAGAACATTAAGGTCTTTGTGGATGATTTGATTTGTGACCAAATATGGAGCATCAAGGATTTCACAAAGAATTTCGGATCAAAAGGATTGGAGAGGAATGTGATATATCAATCAGCCTATTGTAATATATTGGAAATTTTGAGCGTTTTTCCAGTTTCTTATGTGGAGTCTTTATGTCTTTATGTCTTTATTTTCTTATGTCTTACGCTGAACAGAGTTGCTAAGAAATTGGTGAGATTCTTGAGATTGGTGAGTAGTGATACAAGAAGAAGTATGTAAAGCCTTAAATCGCGAGCAGGTTCGCCAATGCTGTCCGGCTTAGTGTTGGTGAAGATGATAAAAACTGATCCTTTTGTCACTAGAACCAATAACGTTTTGATGTAACCGGAATATGTGAAGCTGGGAACCCATACTAAAAACTGCAGAGATCTTAAAGCAAAAAACGACCTCTGTACCTTAATTTCAAGTAAAAAATTTGAAAAGTTATAAATTTGCGAAAAAAATATAGAGGACACCAGTTGTACTGGTTAAAGTAGCCTACTGCTATACGAAGTTCGCAGGTTCTTAGCCCGGCAGATGGCTCAATAATTTTGTGTTTCCGTCTCCCAGAATTATTCTCATTTAGCTTCGCGATATGTTCAACATTTAACGATTCTACTTTATCGTAAAATTCGCATTTAACTTCATCGTTACTATCTTCAGTAGATGATTGTATGCGATATCAAATATGCGATTTCAAACCAGCAATACCATCTTCGAAAAATTGAATGTCCGTCAATGCGGAAAGTATACTATTTCTAATCAGAAATCCGGTGCCTAACCAATAGTCCCTCAGTACCACTAAGTGTGCTTATCTTCCCTTAACGATCCCTCCCCTGGCCGATGGACCTCTTGCCACGCAACGATATTTAAATTATACATCAAAACCTCATTTGTGAACAATTTAAACCCACCCGCTGTATTCAAATCCCCATGTTCCACGCCCCTATACTTAAATCTAAATTTTTCAACTTGCGCCGTGAAACCCTTAAAGCATGAGCCTTTTATCTTGGTGTGATCTTTGGGTGAACTAAAAAATGTGTGAGTAGGGCATTCAAACCTAAGTCACACCTTCCGACAAGCCTGAGTAGCTGGCCAAAAAGACTTGGACTGGAGGAATTTCCTCCGACCATCCCAGCATCTGCTACCCGTGGGACGATCCCCATACGCAGTAATGAGACTGGTTCTGTGGCTACCCACGAGAAAATAATTGAATTAATACTTTATAAGTATTAAAACAGAAGAGATGTCAATGGATTCTGCTATTGACCCCCCGTATCAATTCGTAAAAAATTTAAAGATGGAATAATGTTGGTTATTCTGTCCATCGATGGGGGCGTAAAATGGAAGTCCCAAACTCCGAAAGGTACTCGTCAAAGATCCTGGATGAGGTGTACCTGGATTGGCAAAGTTAAGGCCTTTAGCTGCGCCTGATTAGAATAAGCTGCAGTAAGTGACGTTCGATTTCCGATAGCTAGCTCAATTTTTTCAACTCATATAAAAATAAAATTCCAAACCTAATAGCTAAGATGGTAAAAACTAAACACGATGGTGGATACAACAAGGGTATATTGTAATGTTTTGTATTTGTTTTTAGAATTCATCGAAGTTAGGACCTATTGTGAATTAACAAAGGCAGTTTTCATGAAAATATGGGGGATTAAAAAATATATATTAGAATTTAAAAACTTTTGTATTTTATTCATTAAGAAAATTATTTATTTTATATTAATTTAAACATTTATCGTGGGTAAACACCTTACTTTAATTTTATATTATTTTATTTTTGAAGAAAAAAGAATGGGCTCGCACAAGTTTTGCGAGTTGGTACGGGGGTTGGACATGTTTATGTATCTCTTGACAAAGTCATGTTGGCGATGTCAAGAGATACCGGAAATTGGACAAAAATTGGTTAAAGAGATTGGCTCCGCTTGGAAGCGAGCTCGGTGGCGCAGTGGTTAGCTTACCGTGCATGTAACGCGGGAGACCCGGGTTCGACTCCCGGCCGAGCCCAATCTTTTCTCTTCAAAATTAAAATATTTAAAAATAATAGAAAGTTATTTAGCTTACCATAATACAAAAGTAAATGTTTTTTTGGATAGAAGATGTTAGTAAACTTGCTGATAAATAGAGCATTCAACTGAATATTTGGTTTAATAATTCAAATATCTACATAATTAACTCTACATGAATGAAGCAGAAATATTTAAATTATAATATGGTCGGTACAAAAAACCATAGTGAACTAAAGGCCAAACCAATTTAATTATTTGAATAATAGAAGAAGACAACTAAAATATATAGTACTTTAAAGCGATAGAAGTGAACGCAACTCTATTTCAGCTTCAGCTGGTAAAATACTTAAGATAGGGGTGGTGGGATCTAGGTATTCTGGCTATGTAAGGCTCAAATAAAACATATTGATATTTGAAAATTGAAATATGTTTTATGTATTACTTAATACGTATAGAAAATGAATAAGAAGTTATTTAATTTGAGTCTCATATTTTCTGGGGGGGGGGGGGGGAGAGCTGTCCCGCCCAGCTGACGCTCAGGTTTGTTGTATTTATATTAAAGTGTGAATTGATTTATTTAAATTATACCTTATTTTATTCAAATAGTAATATAATGTACTCGTTATGTAATAAAAAAGAGACTGAGAACACTTTATATATTCTAGAAACATGTTTTACTTTATCCAAAATCAGATGATCTTTTGGAAAAAATTATTTAAATGGCGAAGAGGTTATAAACTATTTCAATGGTAAAGATTGGTGGGCCGTGTACAATTATTGTAAAATTGCATGACAATATATATCAGCTTGTTAAAGACTTTAATCACAATTAAAAACTAATTATTATTTTGTGAACTTTATTTGAATAGAATAAGTTATTAAATAATATATTTCTTAGGGATATTATGTTTGATAATTAACAAGTATCAGGGTGATATATTGTATATATATAATAAACAATAAGCACAATATAACTTATGGTAATACTTCTGAAGAGTGGTTCATGGGCGTGGCCTGTTTTGAGAGGTTATGTGACCGTCATGTTATCCAACTCTCATCCCGTTTGTTGTTTTTTTAATTAAAAAGGGCCTTGATTAGCTTTATTAAATCCCAGTTTCCGGTTCCCGTTTTAGATCCCCTCGCTCTTCACAGATAAGTAAACCCTCAAAAGGGTCCTTTTCATTGGAGATAGGGCTTTCCTCAACAGATCGTGAGCCACTTTTCAGATTTTTTTTGTTATCTGTACCCCTACCTGGCCATGTGTGGCATACGGGGGGTTACTCTAGAGTTGTAACCAACCTATTCTAACCATGGTGGGTAGGTCGAGATTTATTCCGTAGAGCCTCCACGAAATAAAAGTTAAAAAAAACATTTTATAAAAAAATATTAAACCGACTTCGAAACCTAGGAACCAGTAAAAATAAATTCACTGAAAAGTATGAAATAATTACCCTCTGATTTTTATGAATACATAGCAAAATTGAAAATGGTATAAAAAGTGGAAAAATGCAATAAGACGAATAATTTTATTTTAATTTGTACAAACACACACTAATTGTTAATAAAAATTATTAAATTTAAATATTAAACACTATGTTCAATACAACACAATCTTTTCGGAGGCGGCGCAAAATAGAAATAACATGTTACTGATACAATTCCATTAGTAGGCATTGAAATCAATAGCTGGGAAGAGAAGATCCATTTAGAAGATTTTCATAATATCTAGTGTAAACAATTTTAAATTTTGCGCCGCCTCCGAAAAGATTGTGTTGTATTGAACATAGAATTTAATATTTAAATTTAATAATTTTTATTAACAATTAGTGTGTATTTGTACAAATCAAAATAAAATTATTCGTCTTATTGCACTTTTCCACTTTTTATACCATTTTCAATTTTGCTGTGTATTCATAAAAATCAGAGGGTAATTATTTCATACTTTTCAGTGAATTTATTTTTACTGGTTCCTAGGTTTCGAAGTCGGTTTAATATTTTTTTATAAAATGTATAAATATAAGTACCATAAAAGTATAAAAACCATCCCAAGGCGGATTCGTACCGCCGCCGTTAGGCTCGAGCATGCTAAAGCTGTTCGCCCTCAAACACGCTCGGCTATCCCGGCCCTGCCACTTTTCATATGTACGTACTTACTTGGTTATTACTTCTGAACAGTCGCTAACGCACCGTTCAGTAAGGCGCCCTTCCCAATAAGGCCTTCTATCTCCTTACTTAGTTATATACATACTTCGTCCTTTTTTACTTCTATATAAATATAAAGACTTTATATGAGGGTCACCTGTGGTGCAGTGGTGACGCGGATTCGCATACCGAGGTGGCCCTAGGATTATTTAATGGGAGTGAAAAATCCTTGGCTATGCCATCCCTCGGATAGGACGTAAAATGGAGGCGCCGAGACTGTACGATGTCAGGTACTCGTTAAAGATCCCTATCCTAATTATACCTGGATAGGCTAAATTTAGGACTCCCACAGTAGCATCGTCCGATTAGCATTAGTAGCTTAAAGGGACGTTAAACAAACCAACAATCAAAGACTACATATAAAAGTAAGTTATATTGTGCTTAATGTTTTTAATTAATTGTTAAAAAAATTTTCTTCAAGTACTTAATTGAATTATGATTCTTACTTCATGTATGTAATTCAATATATTAAATGAACGGTCTAAAAGTTTTTGTTTTGTTTTTAAAGAATTTAAATAAAATCAGTTATCTATCTGTAATAATCTCAAATATATTACCTTAACCATTTCAGGATTTAAAACGACCAACAATATTCTGCCACCAGATATCCAATGAAAGGCAAAATCTTCTTTTACATTTTCTTTAATCACTGTCTGTGCGTACTTGTATGCACCTAAATAATAAACATTGTTTCATCATATTAAATGTTTGCTTTTTATGCTTTCTCACGACAATAAAATCAACATATTCTTACTAACTTAAATAAGAAAAAGAAGTGAAATATCGTAAGGGCCGGTGAACACGAGCGTCAGAGTAATCTGGACGCAGAGATCACTTTGCCGCCAGCGGGAGCTACTTGAAGTGATGACGCATTGCTACGGATGCGACATGTCGATGTTTCTAAAACATCGATGTTTTAAGTTTACTTTTCTTTTTGTTAATTGAAAAGCTACTGCAATGAAAAATATAATACTTAAAAATATAACAATGTAGCATAGTTTTTAAGAATAGCATTCGGTAAATGTAAGTTTGAAATGGATAAATAAATAGAGAGAACGTGACAAAAGGGCTATAACTAACAACCAGTCAGAGGTTTCGGAATCTTGGCATACCTAAACCTTACTTCGGTTTTCATTTAAAATACCCTACTTTTTATGTTTATAGTAAAAAGTAAGGTACTACTTCTGTAGCGTGGTCTGTTTTTGAGAGGTTATGTGACCGTGATGTTGTTGAACTCCTATCGCGTCTTTTTTAGTTAAAAAGGGGCCTGGATTAGCTTTATTAAATCCCAGCTTTCGACTCCCGCTCGTTACGCTCGCTCTTTAGAGATGAATAAATCCCCAAAAGGGTCCTTTTCAGTGGAGATCGGGCCTTACTGTGAAGGGCGCCTGTTCTGTGAGCCACTGTTCAGAAGTAGTACCAAAGTAGCGGGTTCTTAATCGTGAATTACATCTTCGTTGTTGTTTTGTTTCAGTTCGTTAAGGTGATAATTATTATTAAGATGCCTCCAACAGATACCCTTTGGATATATTTTTAACACATTAGACAAGTGCAATATTTTTCCCTTGCATTTCAAAATTTCTGGCACTGCCACAAACATACTTGAACAAATAAATGTTAAACATAGTAATATTTATTGATGTATTGATAGTATGAATAAAGATGGTTTTGACATCGATGTTTTCACCACAGCAAAAATGGTTTCAACATCGATGTTTTGACAACAGAGGTATAATAAAATACAGATAAAATAAAAGAGATTTATTTTAACCAAAGGCGGATCCAGGGGGAGGTCACAGGGGTCATGAGCTCCCCCTCAAATATTTTGGCTTTACAATTTTTGTTGTACTTTTAAGCGAGTAATGCAATTAGGTAGTTACTATGCAATACAATTAGGTAGTTACTATGCAATACAATTAGGTAGTTACTATGCAATACAATTAGGTAGTTACTATGCAATACAATTAGGTAGTTACTATGCAATACAATTAGGTAGTTACTATGCCTTAAACATAGAACTTTTGGTTATAAAGATCGCAGTCCATTTTAATACAAGCTAATAATTTCTTATTAACCTTAACAGGTTAATGTTTAAAAAATAGAAACTAAAAAAAAAATCCATGTTTTCCTGTTGATGTCGCATTTACTGGTCTGTAGTTTGAAAGTTATCACAGGTTTTCGCCAAAAAAATCAGAATCGGAATTTACCAGTGTGTCAGCGATATGTACTCTATAATTATTTTTTTCCCCCAACATCATACAGTATTTTTTTTTGTTTTTTTTTTTAAAACTGTAACATAAACCTTGATTTGAACCAAACGTCGTTTTTTTACTTCCAGGGGAATTATTATACTTTTTGACCGGTTAATAAGTGAACAATAACGTTTTCATCCCAAGATTGATCAAAACATTTAACGTGCAAACAGGCCTATTTCGTCCATTGTAATGGCCCCTGGTGGTCAAATAGCGAAGCAACGTTTGGTTCCAAACTTCGTTTCAAAAACTTAATATATATATATTATAGCTTACAATACTTATTCAACTTTCATACTACTCCCAGAGCTAGTATATATATACATGTCTATCATATATATACATATATATATATATATATATATATATATATATATATATATAAATATATATATTATAGCTTACAATACTTATTCAACTTTCATACTACTCCCAGAGCTAGTATATATATACATATTTATTATATATATATATATATATATATATATATATATATATATATATATATATATAAATATATATATATTATAGCTTACAATACTTATTCAAGTTTCATACTACTCCCAGAGCGAAGCCTGATACCACAGCTAGTTTTCCAATAAATGTACAGTAAGAAGTTTTGGTATTTTAAATAAATCGATCAATATAACTTTTTCTCCTACTTACTTGGTATTGTAAATAGGAATAGAGTTCTGTAGAAATAGTAGAGATTCCCGATAACGGGGTAGCCCAAGAGATTAGGGTAACGATAGAGCTTCCGCACTTTATTCCATAAGGCAACGCCCAAGATGAGGTGAGCCAGCAAAATCGTCAAAACTGCAGTCAAAATCATCTCCATCATCCTATAAATATACAAGAGTTTGAGAAATCCATATCCATACTGTTCCATCAATTTTTATTATGACAATGTAGTACCATACACCCTCTACTACCTTTAAAAAAATTATAACCAACTATTGTCTATAAAATTATTTAATTTGGTTTAAACTTTTTTTTTTTTTTTAAATATCTAGCTAACGGTTATGGTTAAAATTAAAATGCACTTTTATCCAATAAGTTTAAAGCCATTTTCCTTATTTCTAAGATACATTTGTCGTAATCAAATAAAAAAGTAAAGCCTGATATTACACAAAAAATAATTTAAAAGAGATGAGCATAGATTTATCTAAAAATAAATTTTATTTCAGTAATCATACATTTTTCCCTCTGTACGACGCCTCGCTAGCGAAAGACACTGCGATGTTGGGCCCGAAAAACGCGGATACAAAGATCTCGTTTGGCTTTACGATCTACGAGGAAAGCTACGATTCAGTCCAGTGTTACTGAAGAACTGGGAGGGAATCCTACGTGATCACCCTTTGTTACACGCGCCTCTCAGACTTTCATTCATGCCGCTAGCCGCATTGGTATTTTTCTTTGTTTTTCAACAATTACGTCTTCTTAAAGCTACTATTTAAATATTTTTACCTAACATTTTATCAAAAGAATAAGAAGAGGTATTTATGAGATAGATAAAGTAATATAAACATTTTTATAAAAAAAAAAAATAATTTTGAACGAAAATTAATCACCAAAATAGGAACAAAAACAGGAAACATAATAGTACAGAAGAAGACGAATGGCGTAATTGTGAACATCGGACAGTTGTATAATTGTTTCTATGTTTTCCACATTCATGGCATGGACCTTTCCTAGGTTCATAATAAGTCAGTAGTGAGATTTCGGTTCGAGTTATTTATAGGTTCAATGAGGCGTCTTATTATATCTGTCAGTTTGTTTGATGATCTGATGGCCCAAGTGGTTGAACTCCACAATATATCTTAAAATTGAAGACAGAAAAAGTTTGCAGAATCCAAACAGTTCGTAAACGCTAGCGGCACGGGATGCCGCCAAAATGGACTTTTTCACTTTAACCAATTGCTAGACCCTGCCTGTAAATCACAGAAACTCGGCTCCACCTTTCTCGTATTCTACGCACATCCGATGAGGAATACTGTGATGCTCATGTTGTCATTGAACATCGCTAACTCGCTCATGAATTAAGAAATTACCGCGAATATTCAAAAGTACCAAAATTGCGACACGGAGTGCCGCTTAGCGTGTAACAAAGGATAAAGAGGCGGATCAACGTTTTGATCTACAGTTGTCGATTATGGTCGCTTCGCGCCAGAAAACCACTATGAAGAAGATTCAGGTAAGGGGACCTTCCTTCGCTCGAGAACAGGTCCATATGGAAAAGAAGACATCAAGGAGGAATGTCTCTATGGCAGGGGCAGTGTGACGGCTTATGCCAAAAGACATGTTTTGAATGGTACAGTACGAGACGGGATCCGGAATGTTCGAGGAGGAGCACTGCATTAGCATACTCTATTGATTGTTAATACCCAACTTCTCCATCTGATACTTTGTTTTCACAAATGGGCGTCGTGTCGCTTTTTTAAAAGCATCGTCAGGTTTATTGTTTATTTGATGAATTATATAATTTTTATTTCAGCTTGAATTGTATTTGTTTATGAATTCTTCTACAAAGTTGGATCGCAGGAATTGTCTTCACTTAGTTTTCAAACCTAGCAGCTTGATCCTACCTTCCATCAACTCCATGAAGCGTATAGAAGTTGATGGAAAGCAATGAAATAAATGGGTTGAGGATTGGGAGAACTTGGATAGAATTCAATCAAGGAATTTCGACCCACATCCTTCAAAATGAAGCCTTAGCAACTACCTGTATTCTAACTGAGACATAAATTGACATGTTTTAAGAGACCTTATACGTACCTTTAAAACACATCGTTGGAGGAGAATTTTAATGTTCCAACAGTTGTTTGTGCGTTATTATTTCAACTTTTAGCTCTCGAATTTCAACTACCCTATCTATGAGAATATTGTCTCGTCCCCCTCTAATAATCTGGTGATGGTGACGCCCATTGTTCATAGGTAACCATGTATAGGTTAGAAAGCAATAAGGGAAAGAGGAGTACATTTTGGACAGCGAAGCATAAGTTTACGTAGACTAAAGGTTAAACAAAGACCCTTACTTTTCATCCTTCTGAGCCATTGGTTTGCACGAGGGAAGTGGTGGGGGGGAACTGTCGGTTTGGAACAAAACCTAATAAATTCTTACACGATCGGTTTATTCCATCCGTCCAAACCATCCATCCTTCCTTTATTTTAGTTGTAAACGCTCACGAGAAGGAATTAAGTAGGCGAGTTAAATATAAACCGGACTTTCATTTTAAATGCTAAGGTATTGAGAGGAGCGGATGATGGGAGGGGGACCGGTCGCTTCCCCGGTTCGGCCTAAGTTCTGTCTGTGCACCATTGTCTGAGGAAGAGGTCACATCTGCAGTTGCGCTCCGCGTCATCAATAAATAAATTTTTGACGAATGAAGACGTTAAGCCCAGTGAAATTCTCACTAGGATTAATGATCAGTTTGGGGATGCAACACTCAAGTCTTTGACTGGGCCAAGAAACTTAAAGAAGGGCGAGAAGCCGTAGGAAATGAGAGCAACGATAGGCGTCCACGAACAAGTGCAACAGACGAGAACATTCGCGTCCTTCAGGATCTCATTGAAGGTGATTGGTGCCTGAGGCTGCTAGATAGCAATAAAGCTGCCTATGGGAACAAAAGACGCAACCAGTCGGTCAGAGACGCCATTTTGTTGCACGATGCCAGGGCTCACACCGCCGCACTGACTCAAGAAAAATTGAACCAATTGCACTGGGAAACACGTGAAAACCCTCTATATAGCCAAACTTGTCCCCCTGGATGGGGAAAATGTGTGAGCATGGAAGGTGGCTATATAGAAAAAATTGAATTTGAATTGAAAATGAAATAAAAAATTGAATTTATATTGAAATTTAATTGAAACAAATAAATAATTGTGGAAAAAGTTCGGTTTATATTTGAATTGCCCTCGTATTTATGGACGAGAAGATAGCTTTAGCTATTGTGCTTTCACTAAACAAAAAAGGAAACTTTCAAAGTGATTAAAGGAGTAGCTGTTGAAAAAGGGCCAGTTTTCTCATATTAGTTCATTATCAGAATTATAGACAGTGCCGGAAGCCTGGCGCAATTACCTTGGAATGGATGAAGAAACCTATTTAGACCTGTTGAATCTTGTTAATCCTCACATCACAAATCAAAATTCAATTTTGAGAAAGCCCATAAGCCACCACTAACGTCTCACGGCAACACCCAGGTTTTGGGCAACAGGACGAAGTTATGCAGGATTTAAAATTTTCAACTGCGATTTCTGCCCCATGTCTTGGATTGATCAGATGGAGAATCAATTTTATTTTTTATCGAATCCATCGTTCCATTGGCATTCACTTCCTGAAGTTTATTGCACAACAATTTCTTTTAATCCAATAGTTATAATCACTAGATCTTCCAAAGGCAAGGTAGATGGCGGTGCAGGTAGATTGCGGTGCAGGTGGATGGCGGTGCAGGTAGATGGCGGTGCAGTTCAATAATTTCAGAACTGTTTTTCTTTAGCGTTATTAATCATATTTTTTATTCCAGACAACAAACTTCTTCTGACGTTGGATCACAACTTAAAACATAATACATTCTTTTGGAAGATAAGGCGAAATATAGGTAATCCGTGTAGTTCCTAGAGATGTTTCCAGTAAACTATATGGCTCTAAATACTTCTATTAGATGATTTAATGGTATTAAAATGGGTAGCAAGGATTTCTTGTCGGGTCACCGGACAAACAAATTATTTAAATCACTTTTATTTAATAAAATCACTTAAACTCCCATCGTGACCAATATATCGTGTTTATATTGAGGAAAATAGACTTATATATTATAAAACATATATAATTGCATTTTTGTAGGTGACTAAGACGACGGTTCCAAATTTGAGGCGAACATTTACAATAAAAAAATGTATTTCTAAATCTCGTATCTAAAATAAATGTATCTTTACTAACTTATTCTTCGTAGAGAAAACTAAACTATTATATTCATAGAACCAATAATGTTTGTAATTTAAAGAGAAAATATCCGAAGGTTCTGAAGGATCAGTCAGTTGAGTCCGACCCGACGGTCCTCAATTCTTTCTCCGACAGGTTGCTTGGACTGCCATCCAAACCGAACGTGTAAAGGCACCTTTAGAGGAATATATTTACTTTCGTATCAGTGTATCAACGTTAAAGTAAGATTTAACTGCTCCGTTCAGAAGTGATATCATTAGATAGTATATGTATTTTAACGTGAAACACAACACAAAACCTAAGAGTTCTAGGCTTGTTGTTGGAACAAACTGTACCATGTTCATGTTCGAGGATAATCTACGCTTGCCTAGAACCTTTCAGGCAGACCTGTTTCAGACTATAAATATAATGAGCGATGGACTGAAGAGTTAGTCTTGGTCTGAAGATCGATCACATGTTTAAGTTTTTGTTAAATTGTCGTTAAAAGCTGATAATTTTTGTAACCTTTTTATAATCTTTTTTATTTCTATGGCATTGTAAATTGTTACTTTCGTCTAATCTATAAAAGTGTTTTTTGATAAAGATCATCTGTAATCATATATAATTTTATACCTTAACCGATTATCTATTACATAAGATCAATTTTGTCCAACTCTGTATATACAGGGCTCACTTCCAACCATTGTGCAAGTTTTTTTTTTTTTTTAACTCATTTTAAATGATTAGTCATTTCAGTCGCAATAAAAATATAGTCACCTGGCTGCTGTTTCCGTTGAGAGACGCCAACCTGCCAGACGCCAGCTGACTGTAGAATGCGCTTTCTGTAGCAGTTTAATATAACATCGGTGCAGATTAATCGAAATGATAATTAGATGTAAATAATTCTTAATGCAATTCACTGCATAGCCCACCGGAAACTAGACCTAGGGCAACAAGGCCAAAGTTGCGTGTAGATGATGCAGTTATTGATATATTTAGTACAGGAAATATAGACCGAAAATGACCTTGATTATAACAAAATTTGTACTTCAGTTTTAATTTCGTATTAGTAGGCAAAATTTAAGGGACAACCACCCCTATTAAAAGGGGAGAATGCATGCAAAATTAATTTTGCTGCAATTAGTTCGAGTGATGCATTTTGTTAGACAGTTTACATGCTTTGGGATCCAACGAGACTATTTCAGAGAACTAATGAAATAATAGGGGTCCACATTCTCCAGAACTACTTAAATATGGGGGTCCACAGCTCACAAAAGTCTTACAGTCGTAACATCCACATATACAAGAAGATGAGCAAATTCAATAATTGCAGGCCTATCTCAATACTAGAGCTAAACCTATTAAAACTTTATAATTACTTATTTTTAAATGTAAACCGTTTGAAGGAATAAATAATATACAAAAAAAAAAGGATCTTTTGGGGGTTTATTTATCCCTGAGGAGCCAGCATATTGTGCGGGGATCGAAATTTTAATAGGTAAGCTTTAGCTATTTAACCTACCTTTTAGTTTACCCTATATTAGTTTACCCACCAATATATATATATCGACGTTAATCCTGATAATGACAGGAATCGTTTTCTCTTAATAAAAAGGGAAAATAAAGTGCCAAACGACTCTAGACTAAAAATAAACTGAGTAAATTATCGACAAGCAAAATATCTTGGCATAAACTTCGATGGACGCTTGAAATTTTCAGACATTTATATCACCGAGAATAATTCAGGACATGAAATTCACACAACAGTACAAATACATCAAGACACCTTAAAATGCACTTTAAAAGTAAAAAAGAAAATTAGGGTGCGAAATAAAATAAATAAAAAAATCAGGAACTAAGATTTAAAAAAAAAATATGAGAGGCTATGAAAAAAAATTATTTTATTAGTGTATTAGCTGATTTATTTAGCATATCTAACGAGCACTTTTTAGATAAAATAAATGTATTATTTAAAGTCAAAATAAATCTTACATATTTGGTCTGTATTCACAGGTTTTTGTTGTAATTTATTGTAATTACTATTGTACATTCAGTAAAATTGCTGGCTATGTTAAATAAGGGAAAATAATGTTGTGTAGAGAAACTACCAATTGGTAACACTCAACTAGTATAATAAAAATATTATATGTAAAAATATTTATTAGAAATCATTTTTTATTTTTAACTAATTAATTTTATTAGAAGGGAAGAATTAGAAGATTTGACTACGGCCGGGAATCGAATCCAGGTGTTCTGCATCTCCGTCGCAGTGCTTTTACCACTAAGCCAACCGTGGAGTCAATTCCAGTCTTGTCAATCTTCGACGAACCCACCATCCAGGTCTCGCCAGATTGGTAAGGGGGTGGGGTCTCGACAATGGTTGTAAAATTGTTCAATTGTCAAATATATCCTTTGAAGTACAGGTGATAATGAAATTCCTGAACAGTCCGAGATAAAATATATGAAACAGAAAACATTGCTTGAAATACAAATTTGTGGAATTTGATTTTTCGGTTGGCGCAATAGGCCGCGCAGTGTGGTCTTCTTACAGAGATTTGTGTTGCTTACGGGAGCCTGAAGGGGTAGCTCACACCGCACGTTGCTGCAAACCATGGTCGCTATGGTGCAGCGGCAGACTGCCCATAGCTCCGTAACCATGGTGCAGCAGCAGACTTCCCATAGCTCCATAACCATGGTGCAGCGGCAGACTGCCCATAGCTCCGTAACCATGGTGCAGCAGCAGACTTCCCATAGCTCCATAACCATGGTGCAGCGGCAGACTGCCCATAGCTCCATAACCATGGTGCAGCGGCAGACTGCCCATAGCTCCATAACCATGGTGCAGCGGCAGACTGCCCATAGCTCCATAACCATGGTGCAGCGGCAGACTGCCCATAGCTCCATAACCATGGTGCAGCGGCAGACTGCCCATAGCTCCATACCCATGGTGCAGCGGCAGACTGCCCATAGCTCCATAACCATGGTGCAGCGGCAGACTGCCCATAGCTCCATAACCATGGTGCAGCGGCAGACTGCCCATAGCTCCATAACCATGGTGCAGCGGCAGACTGCCCATAGCTCCATAACCATGGTGCAGCGGCAGACTGCCCATAGCTCCATAACCATGGTGCAGCGGCAGACTGCCCATAGCTCCATAACCATGGTGCAGCGGCAGACTGCCCATAGCTCCATAACCATGGTGCAGCGGCAGACTGCCCATAGCTCCATAACCATGGTGCAGCGGCAGACTGCCCATAGCTCCATACCCATGGTGCAGCGGCAGACTGCCCATAGCTCCATAACCATGGTGCAGCGGCAGACTGCCCATAGCTCCATAACCATGGTGAAGCGGCAGAATGCCCATAGCTCCATAACCATGGTGAAGCGGCAGAATGCCCATATCTCCATAAACAATGCCATTGGGGCCAATTTGGCAGTGTCCTTCCCACCGATGTCGTCCGCTCACTCAGGTTCAAGAACATTGACAAACTGGTCTAGGTCCAAGGATTATGGTAGCTCAGAGTCAGCAGGCCCCGAAGACCTATATTTCTTTCCCTGAAATATACCATCCTTGAACCAAATCTCCAGGTGGTTACTGACATCCTGGAAGAAGACACCACGATTCTCGATGAGATACACGGGGAAGGTTCTTCACTTCTAAGCCTTGTCGGTGTAAGTCGCCTCCAGTAGGTTGACGGGCCTCACATACCCAGGGGTGGGGGTAGGCTTGGACTGCGTGGCGTTCATTGGCGGGTGGTCACCTGAATGGGCGGTCACCCATCCAAGTACTCTACACGATCGACCTTGCTTAACTTTGATTACCTATTGCAAGCGCCCTTGTCCACTCGGCCATCCCGGTCCCACAAATTTGTGCTATAATATAACTTAAATGACGAAAAATAACTAACAGACACATAACGAAAAACATTATTTATATATGAATAGACGTATTATGGATTAATTATGTTTAAAGGAAGATCAATAAGTCCCACATAGTTTCTTTAACAACGCATATAATTCACCGAACCATCTTCAGTGCTAAAATATTAGCGATTATTTATCACATATAATGTGTTCGTCAACAAGACACAGCTAGGGCTAACCTCAAACATCTTCACATTTTGTAGAATGAGCACTGCTTCTTGGTATCAATTTCTGTTTATTTAACCTTCTTTAAATAAACATTAATTAAGGGGGGATAATTAAGGCGTGATCACGGTCAAATCACTTCCTGTGATTTCCTTCACTTTCTCACCAGGAAACAATACTTCCTTACACAGTACTGCACCCAAAACCCTTCATGGCTTGTAGTGTTGCAGGTATTTTTTTTTTATAAACATTAAACCTGTCAAACAGAAAATGATACCACCAAGCAGTGCTCTTTCTACAACATGTGACAATGTTTAGGTTAGACGTAGCTGTACGTTGTCGACGAACACATTAAATGTGACGAACAATTGCCATTTTTTTAGCAATAAAGGTGTTTCGCTGAAATATATGAGTGGTTAAAGATAATACGTCGAAGATATTGAACTTCCTTTAACCATTAACAAAGAAGTCCCAAAAAAACCCATTTATATTTGTTTATTATCTATATTCAATCATGGAGAACAATAAGGTTTTAGAATTAACCTCATTATTAATATTAATAAAGCTTTAGAACAATTAGAAAGGTGAGGGGTTAGGTTCATTGTATGATAAATTAGAAACTCAAGCTAGAGCTCTTGAGACTTTAAAGATTGTACGTGATAGCTATTGAGTAGTATTCTATTTCATTTGATAGAATCATGGTTCGTAGCAGCCGACCTATCAAATGTTTATGTGCCTTCACACTGTGCGAACCTCGTCCTCCAACAGCCTGGCCCAGAAACAGTTCGGCTAACCTATATAAGACACGAACTCGAACAGGTACATTAACTCTTCGCTTCTGTGTTCGGGTTTAGCGCTAGTGTCGCTTTTCAATTAGTTAAGATATGCTTCTAGACCTTCCATTATCATTTTTCTGACGTTGCTTTTATCCATAATAAGTTAGAGCAAAAGTCAGAACAGCCGCTGCTTCCACGTCAGCCGTCTTTGTATTTAAAATTGTTGTATTGAGGTACATATGTAGGTGCGGTCAGACATTATTGTTTCAATGTAAATAGCTGTTCGTAGTACGCCAGGGAATTATCTGTTCGAGGGTGAGGTTCGCAAAAAGTAAAGGCACCTAAAAAAAAGTAAAGGCATAGTAACTAAAAAAACAACTTTTAGAAATAACATATAGAAGATAGCCAGCTGGATATGTAAGGTTATTATTCTGTTTAACTCGCATTTTTACTACAAAAAGTCACATGTAATAAATAATAATTACATATAAATTAGCTTAAAAAAAAAAAATCAACTCAAAATTCAAGTTTAAAATAAGAAGGAAGAGAAGAAGAAGTTGTAAGAAGATGGTGTGCCTTGCGTGCATATTTATGTTTATAATGAGCCTAGCCAGTAGCGTCATCGTTCTTGTGCTTCCGGTGCTAAGTTGGCTCAAGTTCTGGCCAGTCGCACAGGACTCCACCCCCGTTCGTAGCGTACTCCCAACCAGGCCAAAGTCCAGGAAGTGAGCGGCTTGTTCGAAGAAGGGTGCTCGCTGGCCTTCTTCCAGTCTGTAATACACTATGCTCTTCAAGTCACAATGTCTTTTTGTTTAGAAATATCTAACTATGATATTTTTAGTTATCGAATCAGTGGAATTACCTTCAAGGTAACTAATGAATATTTGTGACATTCAAGTATTGTTTCTGTCCTCCGAGTAAATAAATGGTTAAGTCAAATTTCCTTACTTTTAACAAAATAAGGAAATTATAACAAAATGTCCTTAATTATAACAAAATAGTGGGTACCGATGAATGCCACAAAAGTAGCTCAATTGATCGTATTAGAGTTGAATAATCGATCACCGACCGATAACTACATTTCAAGTGAATGCCTCACTTAACACTTATTAACAACAAAAAAACTGTATCCATGCATCTTTTTTTTTAGCCACTTAACCCATTTTGGTCTAAATTCGATTGAACCAGTTATTCACTGGGACGACAGATTTTTTTATGGGGTCACTTGTGGTGTAGTGGCAAGCATAGCAGCCTACAATACTAAAGGTCGCATATTCTTATCCTGCGGTGGCCCTAGGATTTTCTAAAGGGGGTTAAAAATCCTTGGCTATGCCGCCTATCGGATGGGAAGTACAATGTTCCCTTGCCTGTGCGATCTCAGGTACTCGTTAAAGATCCCTATCATATTTATATCTGGATAGTGAACATTTTGGACTTCCACTTTAGAATCGTCTTATTAGCTATAATAGCATGAGGTGGCGTAAAATAAACATATTTTATATCAGGTTTGTTCCAACAAGCACTTAAAATACTTTGATAACTAACAGACCACGCATGACCTTCCCCCACCCTTTTGATTCTAAATTTGATTGGCTGACTTTAGAAAACAATGGTTTAATGCTCGATAAATCGAATGGCAAAACCAATCAAAAGATCAGGGGGAAGAACATGCGTAGTCTATTAGTTGTCAATGTGTTTTAAGTGCTTGTTGGGACTAAAACAAGGTCCGTTCTATATTATTAATTTACCTAAAAATCGCATGCGCGGACTGTGACGTACCTGTGGTGGCCAGTAGGAAGGCAATATAACACTTGGATTTCTATAAGTTATGCTTATTTTCGCTTTTAGCTTTATTAAATGTTTATTGTTACTGTAATTGCTTATCGTTTTAATTTGATTTTTGTCACTAAAATAATAACAAAATACAACCCTGCCTTTCTTCTTTCTTAAAAAGAAAGTGCCAGGGAAAGTAACAGCAGTAATCATAAGAAAGAAAGAAATATTGTTTTTGCTACTATTCATATGCCTGCCATGAAGAATTGCATTCACTCAAAAAATGTGAGATAATGGTAACGTTGGATTAGGTGAAATTTTAAATCTGATTATCAATAGAAAAGCGCCTAAAATTCTAAAATAAAGAAAAGAAGGAAATCATATACTAAAGTTGTTAACTGCAACATAACCTGACACACTTAAAGAAATACAAGTATAATTGAAGGGGTCAGGGCAAAATAGTGCCAAGCAACATTTTTAACAAAAATGAACTGTAGCTGCAGTCTGCTGTATATTACGTAGGACTACATGTCTAAGATGGAAATGCCAACTAAATATGACTGTAGAAGCTCTATATTGTCATATTTAGGTGGCATTTCCATCATAGACATATAGTACTACATAATATACAGCAGACTGCAGCTACAGTTTATTTTTGTTAAAAATGTTGCTTGGCACTATTTTGCCCCCACCCCTTCAATTGGTATAGGGATCTTTAAGGAGTACCTGACATCATACAGGCTCCGGACATTCATTTTCGTCCTATCCGAGGGAAGGCATAGCCAAGGACTTTTTACTACCTTTAAAAAAACCTACAGCCACTGTGGGAGGCAAAACCGTGACCTGTAATATTGTAGGTTGCTATGCTAACCTCTACACCACAGGTGACCTATTGTCATCAAAAATTTAACAAAAAGAAGTGTGATTATCCAGGAATAAGTATTATATGAACCCTTCAGTTTAGAAAATGACACTCCAATTTCAACAAAGCAATTTTAATAATTTCTCTCTTTGGAAAATTGTACATTTTTTATTTTATACTAGTATGACAATACATATTAAAAAAATAATAGTTTAATTTTTACTATTAACTATACATACAAAATAATTAGTATGAATTTTCTAAAGATGAATATTGTATAAAATGCTTTCCTGCTAATCGTTGAAATAGGAGTTGGTCATTCTGTCAAATGAAAGACTCGTGTATGTATATGCATATATTTTATGTTGGTTAAACAATTTTGTAATGGAAGAGGAAATATTGAACCTAGCTAGGCTGGGAATCTAACCCAGGTTTTCTGCATATCCATCGCAGCGCTCTTGACACTGAGCTAACTTTGGGGTCAATGCCAGCTGTGTCAATCGCTGCAGAGGACCTGGGTTCAATTCCCATCCTTGCTTTAATCTTTTCCCTTACATGTAATCATTTAAAAATTAATTATTTGATAATTAATGACTGATTTCAAAGTATTTTGTGTTGTTTTATTACTTATACAAAAATCCTTGATCTTTCATTACCGTTTTAAAATCATTTCAATCTCTATATGATATGTTGTTACGTAATATTTCTAGTAAGATTACCCCTTAATGGTTGTTCAATTGTTTTTTTCAATTGTTTGTTCGTTTAATGCCCCTTTATGCTACTAAGGCTAATCAGACGATGCTACAGTGGAAGTGCTAAATTTAGCCTATCCAGGTATAATTAAGATAGGGATCTTTAACGAGTAACTGACATCGTACATGCTCGGAACCTCCATTTTATGTCCTATTCGAGGGACAGCCTAGCCAAGGATCCTTAATGGTTGCTATCTTCCCCTTTAGTAGTTAGCACTGATGGAGACCAGAATAAACTTCGGATATTACAATTATATATATGTAACTTCAACATTTAGGTGTTAATATACCTGTCAGCACCCCCAAACATTTCCACTACTCATTATTGCTCATTATGGTCAGCTAATCTTGCATCATTGCAATAACACATTCTATTCAAGGAAAGATTCAATAATTCTAGCAGAAATCAAAATATAAAAATAGTTATATAAAAATAATAACCTTCTTCATTCAGCATGGAAACTGTACGATGCAGCACTTTTTTGTAGAATTTAATACACACTTAGTGCTACAAGCAAAGATTGCTCTGCAATAGGTTAAAATTTAAAACTTTAGAAAAACATTTCCTTTTGTGCCTATAAATTTATGCAACAATATTAATGTGTAAAATAATAAAAAGTAAACTCGGACAATATAAAAGAACTCCATAAAATTAAGGGTGCATGTGCATATGCAGTGCCTTAAAATTGTTATTTTTTATCTGTTTCAAATATTTATTTACATAATATTTAAAACATTTATATATAAACTTTTCTTTTGTTGGATTTGAATATATAAAAACCTTTACAATTCACAATGCATTGACATAAAACAATAGAACAATAAACAAACTGAAGCTATACAAGTAACAAACATAATAACAATAACTAATAATAAAAGTACAATGAAAAGTGATTGATAATTTAAACAGTTCAAAAAAGGAAAAAAAAAGTGTTTTGTTAACATCACGACGTAGTAGAGTTGAGGTGCAGTAAACCCAAATTATTTTCTAATGATTCAAGAGTCTCATCATTTTTCCCTCTTGCATCACGATACCTATATTTAAAAAAAAAAAAAATGAGTTTTTAATATGAAAATAATGCACGTCGGCAAGAAGATGGTTACAATTGAAAATATATCAATTTTTAGTTCTGCATGACGGTTGGAATCAGAATGATAAACCTTACAATGCCAGAATGTAGTCACAATAGTATTAATAGTTCTGTTTTTCATAAAGCGTAAAATATCATGTTCTGTTAGGGAGGGGGTGATAATGTTAACGCAGGTAGAGGGCTACTTTTAAGTTACAGTTTGTACCAACTGCCCCCATATGGAAGACTGTTTAGGTCAAAGATTATTTTCCCTAGTCACTGTTAGTAGGTACATAGTAAAATTGAGAATGCAATTGAAGCTTTACATGTGATTATAAAAAAAAAAAAGGTTTTTGTAGTTGCAGCCATCTTCTTTTCGATGTGCGATATGATAAATAAATTTAAGAAATTAATAATATAGGCCTAAGTTGCTGACCAGACAATTGACAGCCGGATTTCCGTATTACTATTTCGACGCTCTTGCCAGTTGAGGCACCATGCACATATCCTGGCAAGTCAATCCTTTCTCTTCACTGACTCCCCTTTCCCACGTGTCTAGCAAACTTTGGGAATCATACGGGGGAGTGAACTATTTGCCCAATTAGTAAGATCTCTTGAACTTTTTATTATTTTAATTATAATTATTTTTATAAATTTTAAATATTTCTTTTTTAAGAACAGAAAAGCTTGGCCAGGATTCGTATCCAGATTTTTGAACCACTACGGTGCTCTTGCCAGTTGAGCCATTAAGAACATTTCCAATCTCAAACTTTTTCCCTTCTAATACAAAATATTTAAAATTTATAAAAATATTTTCAGCAAGCAAGAGCGAAACCTTGGCCATAGATGCCAGGTTAGATAGGGTCTATCATTCCTAAAAGAACATCTATACCTCCCACTACCTATTCAAGAATATAAAGTTGAAACATTATAGCTCGGTAGTAAGACCCTCTGTACACTATGGCTCTGAGTGCCTCTTGGTGAATTGAAAGGGCCCACTCAGGAAACTAGAACTTAAAGAGAGAAAGATCCTGAGGAGAATACTAGGACCCATAAGAGAGGAAGACGGTGCCTACAGAATCAGGCACAATAACAAAGTCTACAAACATCAGGAAGACATAGTCATATGTGTGAGGAAAAGACGACTGATCTTCAACGGGCACGACCTCCTGAGGATCCTCATAGTGACAAGCAGGGGGAAGGAGTCCAAAGCAAGTGGTTCACCTCTGTTAAATGAGACAAAAGAACCGCAGATCCCATTACAGACAACCAAGAACCAAACTAAATACTGACATGCCATCCTTTAAGGAGTCTTCCCACTTTCTCTCATAAACAAGAAGTGTACAGAAACTACCAGACCTAAATGGATGGATGAGAGGAAGCAGGCTCACAGCCAGATGATGAAGCCATACTGGGCCAATAAAAAGCAGAAGAACCTAGTCGAGTTATGACAAGCCTCATGGTCCCTAGGCCAAAACAATTTTTTTTAAATTCAAGTCATCAAGACAAGAATAATAATTAAATTAAATAGTATAAAAATAACACTAATTCTAGTATGAAAGAATGTTAAATCCTTTTTTACTAGAAAATAAAAGAACTAAAAATAATTAAAAAAACAACAACTAATTCTAGTTTGAAAGACTAAAGACTTAAAGTTTGGGTGAAAAATAAAATATTTTTATTCTATAATGCCGAGAATTTAAGATCCCCTGAGATATTTTCATTAAGATCATTATCCAGGATTTCTACCTCATTTACCCATACACCTAAATACTTATAAATTCTCTGCTGCATGGAGGAAACAGATTTAAAACTGTTAAGGATGTGCTCAATGAGTTAAAAATTACTAAACCTCATTTAGATTATTCTGCTATATGTTTGGTAAAAAATTCATTCTTTTACAATTTACAGTTTTTAAAATAAAAAAATCGAATGTGCATTACATATCGGCTTATTGTCATAGGATGAGAAAAATGTAATATTAAATTAAAAAATGATATGTACTATTATTATTTAATTTATTCTTTTAATAATTTAAAAAGGTTATAAATTTGAAACTATTAACTCTAGAAAGGTGGAATATTGAAACACTTTCCAGAAATACAAGGGCTTTGACTTATCCTTAAAGCAGTAAAAGAGGACCAAATTAAACTAAAGGCACATACCTCTCGTTTATCTGCTTCAATGCCCAAACACTCAATTGGTTTGCCTCTTTTTTCTTTGACGAGGTACATTTCTGAGAGGCTGCGACATTAGCACAACTCTAAAAGAAAAATTCATTTTCAGTTACTTTTAATTAATTCGAGACAGTATTTAATCACCATTAAATCATTTTTACATTTTATATTCAAGTAGATGGATATTAAAAAAATAATAAAAGTCGCCAAGCAACAGGGATACTTACGAGGAATATCCCATAAAGAGATCGAATATTTTTGGGATTCAGTTTATAAGACTGGCAAAAATAAAGTCTAGCTGTGTCCATGTTTTCAAAACCTCCCTGAAAAAGATAACCACAAAGAGTAACAAAAAAAAAATATATTAAATATAAAAAATCTGGAACAATATCCAACAGTTAAATAGCAGACCTGAGTATATTTAATTTCAGCAAGGCGTTGGTGGAACAGATGGTTGTGTGGGTTGTGAAGGAGGAGCTCCTCCATGCAGAACGCAGCCTTCCCGTACTCCTGCTCGGAAAGGTAAAGATCGCACAGTTCTTGCCACGCTTCTTGGTCAACCATAAAACTATAAATAAAAAAAATCATGTAATTTTTAAATGTTAAAAATATGCATTCCTTAGTACTAAGGAAAATATGTTTTAGGCAGCTAATTTTTACATAACACTTTAACTAGAGTCCTTATTGTACCTCGAGACTAGAACTATTGGTTTAGTGACAAAGAGAGCAAGATCATAGATTTGTATTTATTTTGTTTATTAAGTATGGAATACAGAAGCCAGATTCCAGTGGAGTATTGGAATCTCATCCCTGTTCTCGTCCAGAGCTTCATTTACGCGGAAGATATTGTGACAGTAGCTGATAACCCTGATCGACTGCAAAACTGCTGTGGAAGAGTGGTATGAGGAGCTGAGAAGGAAAGGTCTACAGATCAACCCAGCAAAGAGCAAGGTAATACACATTGGAAGAGATGTACAGCAACTAAATATATTATGCTGCAGTGAAAAATTAGAGATGGTAGAATGATACGAATCCCTAGGTACTGTCATTAGCAATAATGGAAGAATCGACCAGGAGGTGCTGAACCGTATAAGGAAAGCCAATGGTGTAGTCTACCAGATATCCGACACTCTAATTGGGAGGCAAGAGTTGAGCCAAAAAGCCAAAATGAGACTCTTCAAGACAGCGTTCCCTCCAGTCTTACTATACGGGTCAGAAAGTTGGACAGCTTTTGACAGGCATGTTTGCAAGGTAATGGGGGCAGAAATGAGGTTCCTGAGAAGAGCTGCTGGTAAAACTAAACGGGACCGAGTGAGAAACGAAACCATTTGGGAAAACTTGGGAGTGAAACCCCTACGAGATGTCCTCATAGAACGCCAACTCCAGTGGTTCGGCCATGTGTGTAGAATGGGAGATGACCGGAAAGCGAGGTGGCTATTGGAAGCAAGACCACGAGGACAGCGATAATGGACATGTAGAGGGGCTCGGGAGTGAGAGGGGCTGCTCTCTGGCAGAAATGAGAAGAATGGCTGAGGACAGGGAAAGATTTAGGAAGTGGTGTGAGGAGGCTACTCCACGCCTTAGGGCACAAAGGAGATAGATAAAGAAAAACAAAAATAAATAAATAAACCTGTTATTTTTATCAATGTTAGAAGTAACTGCTTTGGGTATCATCATATTTAGATATTTCTTTCTTCTTAGATAGCATCAATAAAAAATGGGTTAGCCAGTAAGAAATATTTATCAATTGTTGTAAGGTGATCAAAGATGAATTGAATTCAATTATATATAGCTTTCTTGTATAATGAAAAGACAACCATATAATAGTGAAGTGAATACCTCATTCATGAAATAACTCATAAGAAGCAAAATTTTGCAATGAAATATGAAATGCAATTACACTAGAAACTCGCAGTTCCCAACTTTATGGGACTAGGGGGTGGATCGGAACGTCAAAAAGATTGATTAACCTAATACAGTAAAAATACAGTCTTTTTTCTTTTCACCATATAATTTATTAATTATAGGGTTATTAATTTATCGCTATTAATTATAGTTTTATTAATTGGGGTTATTTATAGTTATTAATTATAGGGTTTATTAATAAATCATTAATAATGAGGCTTTATTTATTTAGACATGAAGCTGATATGATAAATGATATGACATATTATTTATTCAGAGGGCCTGAAACCCCGGGGTGGCGGGATGGCCGAGTGGGCAAACGCGTCAGAAAATACGTGTTGCCATGGCAACATATGATTGAGAACCGAAAGATAGCAAGTTCAAAACCCGGAGCCAGGGGAAATTTAATAATACTCGGCATCAATCCCCCACCCTCTCACCTGGCCCGGGAAACCCCGTATAGCCTAACAGGCAAGGAAGGGGAGGACCAATATAAAAAAAAAAAAAAAATTATTAAAAAAAAAAAACATGTACCACTACAATTTTTGTTTTAAAAATTTTAATGGAAATTCTTTTTTCTCTCGTCCCTGTGTCCTTATTTTTAGAAATATTGCTTTCAAATCTTTCATAAAGACACCAGACGTTGCCTCCACTCATAACAAAGAAAAAAATGGTTCTAATGTTGTTCCTTACCTATTTTTTGGCAAAATGAAAATAAAAAATTATATTTTCGATTTTTAATAAGTAGCCTACGAGGAATTTTCGTACTATTGTAGTCTATGAAATTTTGGAATAACCCTTGGAAAAGGACAATTCAAAATTAATTTTAAGCTATTTCCGAATATTATCGGACACATACAGATTCCACTGCAGGTAAGTAAATAAAGATATAATATTTAAGATATAATAAGATATATTCTTTCAAGTACTTTGACACAAGAGGTGGGAGTTTTGTTATTGAATTATTAGTGTATAGAAATAAATTAAAAATATTTTATGAACTACGTGCTCAAGAACGAAGTATGTTAATTACGAATAGAATAGTTTTAATGATTCTCGTTTCAATTAATACCACATTCTTTTATAAATGTACCTATATTATTCACTGTGAAAAATTATGATTCTGTTTTTCAAAATCAAAACCCCAAAAAATGAAATGCTTTAAATCTTCCCTGGCTTGGGAAAGGCCTGTTTAAGGTACTATGGATTAGCAATCATTTCAAGCACCCAACAGGGCTATTGCCAGGATCATGAAATAAATTTACAAATAATGAAAGATGAAAAGATTTTGAAATAAATTTAATCATAATTTTTCATTTCAGGGTGGGTAGTCCATGGTCCCACTCTCGACATTCCGCTCGCTCACATTTAAAAATTAATTAGTCCAGCCGTATGCGTCCCATAGTGGTCGGAAATAGCTTAAAAATAAATTTGAATTGTCCTTTTATAAGGGTTATTCCAAAATTTCATAGACTGAAATTTCATAGACTGCTACAGTACGAAAATTCCTTGCAGGCTACTTTTTAAAAATCAAAAATATAATTTTTTATTTTCATTTTGAAAAAAAATAAGGAAGAAACAACATTAAAATCATTTTTTTTCCTTGTTATGAGTGTAGGCAACATGTGTCTTTATGAAAAGTTTCAAAGCAATATCTCTAAAAATAAGGACACAGGAACGAGAGAAACAAGAATTTCCATTAAAATTTTTGAGTAAAAAATTACCAAAAATAATTTATTGCGATTGTAGATTTATCTATTGTCTTTTATTTTTAGGATAGGCTGATAGAGAATCAAATTCTGCAGATTATAGAATTTTCCCAGAAAAGATTGGACGAAGCTGAAATTAGTGGCAACGTCGCACCGAGGAAGAAGGACAGAGCGATCTTGTGCGGCACATGTTAGAGAGAGACAGAACTCCCTTTAGCAAAACACATACTGCCGTCTCGACATGAAGTGGACTATAGAGCTATCATTTTGGAATATCTAAATTTTGGTTTTCACTCACAGAACATAGAAAGCAACACTTCATTAAAAACAATAAAAAAAAAAAAAAGGTTTTCACGACTGGGATTAGAAACTTGAGTTTTCAGATTGTTGAAGCTTTCTGACACCAATACCTCTTGTTGAGAGAAATTAATACGCAAAGAACATTAAATCAAACTTTCCTGACTTTTAAATATGGTGCATAAATAATAAAAATGGAATTAATTTTTAAATACTTTAGTTACATAATTAGGTAGTAATAATAATAAAAATCTGGCCAAATTACGTTAATCATACTGGGCGACCTTTTTTTTTTTTTTTTTTAAATTTAAAATACTGCTTTCAAATGTACTTACATTTTTAAATAGTCTGTGAGATCTTTAATCGCCTCCACTGTTTTACCTTGAGCTTTTAGAATTGCGACACGCCTCTTTCTAGGGGCAGCATTTGTCTCGTCCCTCTTTATTATCGAATCAACAAGGTTCAACGCATCGTCGTACCTACAAAAGATGGTTTTAATTATGTAATAAATTATTCTTGCCATAAACATAATTATATTACTTCCGATTCGAACCTTTCCAGAGCTTCCAAATGAAGAACTTGCAAAAGAGCTATCCTCACACTTCCTGGGAATTTTGATGAGAGGACTTGTAAACAATCATTCGCTACATCTAACCGATTACAGTCAAATGCTGCAATGCAAACTTGCTCCAATACGAGATAATCTGCCAAAAATATTATTTTGATTAATAAAATAAAAAGATTCAGTGAAAGTATAACACTTAGATGAATCTATGAACATATAAGCGTGATTTGCATTAAAAACTGAAACAATAGCTCATTTTACTGTTTGGAATAGTACTTCAGAAATGCCATTAATAACCTAAAAAAAATTTAAATTAGGCCTGGCACACATGAGCGGCAAAGAAATCGGGACACTTCGTTAGTTTTCAATCTAGTCTGTTAGATACATATAGTAGTTTCAATGCACCTAAAGAGATAGGACATGTTATAGTTTCAATCTTATCTCTTTGATACCCCAAAAATTTACCTGAGGAAACGGAGGAAATATAACAGACGTAACTTACCAAATACATATAGTCATAACAGGGGCAGAAACCAGCAGCATCTTTGAAATATATCCAGATAATCCATGGGTAATCATGCTTCCAAGACACTCCTAACTCTTCCATTGAAAACCATTCTTGGCATCCCAATCACTTTGCTGTTCATGTTCACTAAGCCTTAGGCTTGAAAATAATCACGTAAAAACATAGCAACTTGAAATGGATAACATTTTACATTCATCGTCAATTCATAAATTCAATGGCCATACATTCAAGGCCCCCATCAATTAAAAAGTAATAATAAATTCAGAATTACTAAATCCAGGGATTACTTATTCAGAATTACTTAGTGGATAAAGAATTGTTTAGTAAAAAAAATAAATTAATAACCTTTCTTTTTCTAAGTACCTGAGTCATTTTAAAAGTGTACATTCCATGTATAACATATTTAAAAATACAAAGTGGTCAACTGAGAGAACTTATATTTAGTTATACAAAAATAACCATTTTATGGCTAGAAGGTAATTTAAAAGAAGAATAAATGTTAAAAATATAAGTCCATTTTTTAATATAAAATCGCACTTGTCCACATGATAAAGTAAACTCGTCATTTATAAAAAATGTATCTTTGAAATTTCATCACATGATAAGTTTTATTTCGGAAGATGTTGGTTTTTTCAAGGTAAACTGGATAAGGTAACATAATAATTATTTTAACTGTTTTTCCATGAATGTTAGAATTACTATAGTTTTTCAAATCAAATATTTAAGCTTTGAGATACCTAGCAAGTTTTTGAGTTACGACCTTAAGGCCTAGTTACTGAAGGTCCTAACATGTTTTTTTTTTTTGCGTAAATATGAATACTAAAGGGAAATACATAATAATAATTGAATAATATCATAAATGTCACTAAGTGGAATGTTTATTTTTAAAAAGAGGCAACTATAATCCAGTATTGAACGTATAATACATATTAGCTATGATAAATCATCACTCACGTTCATCGCCTAACTTGTAAGCTTTTGGTTTCAAAACATCCTCCCATAATTCTATAAGTTCAAGACTATTTCTGGCATTCTCTTCTCTCCATTTCCGAACGATATCTCTTGCTTCTATAATAAAACAAATAAAAGGGTTATCTCACTAACTGAAGTTCACAAATATGAGGAAAAAAATAAATCTTACTAAACTATAATATAAATTAATTAAAAGACTGAGAACAACAAAAGGCCAAAAGTAATCAATTGTTTTTATTTTATAAGGATATTAAATTTAGATGAATTACCTGACCAATGCATTACTAATTAAGAATTATCTGTAACTTGGCCTTAGATAACCTATCATTTAAAAAGACTAGATGAGACTTCAATTAAAGAGAGGAACTACTCAATATAAACAATAAGTGCAGCGAAGGAAACACAAGTAAGGCCCTATCGAGGTTATCTAACTTCAACTGACATCAATTGGATTCGTCAATTCTTATCATATTTCTTTTCACTTATAAATCCACCGCTTTCAATATTACCTTATTTCATAGAAGCTCTAGGAAATTCTCAAATATTTTAAACAGTTCTTAAAGAATTTTTTTTCGTTTTAATAAAAATACAAATTATATATTTAATTAAAATTGACTCACTGGCGACTTCAGAATTTGTTTAGGTAGGGGGGCGCATTCTTTTTTTATATTCACTTGAATTCTATTCTTTGGAAACTTGAAACACATTTTAATGATCAATTATGAGAAAATCGTTTATTTCGTTAAAGGATTTAGCTTACAAAATTACTGCAGTGACTGGGAGAGAAGCCATTCATGGACTTAATTAAAACTAAGTATAACAAAGATTATAAGGAAGGGGTAAAATCCGACTTCCTCCTCCATGTGGCACCCCTTGGGAAACGCCTATCATATATAGGTAGGCTAACGGAAGCGGTACCGAGTCATGGCGGTATAACCATAACAGAGTGCAGGAAATGGCACTCTGAGGGTAGATGGGACCCTAAGCCGTGGTGAAGGCAACCCGTCTAGGGGTAGGAGTCCCCGAAATCAAGCTCCCTGGTCCTCCAAGTTGGGGGTGAAGCAGTGGGCTAGCTTCTCGCTCATTATAAAAAATCTTAAATCCTAAAAAACAAACAATAAGCCTCGGAAAACAGACAGTCAACAACGGATACCAAGCTACCCAATCTGCCAACTGAAATTAGGAAATTCGGTATGAATATTATAGTTCTCTCAGAAACCAAGAAAAAATAGGAAGGAACTGAGGAACTGGACAATTTTATTCACTCTTGGTCAGGTGTCGAAAAACACGAACGAGCCAAGTCCGGTGTATCTATCTCATGGGCGGATCCAGCCGACTGTAAAGGGGGGGGCTGCAACCCAACAGCCATTCATTTAGATCTGCCAATCAGCTTTTTTACTTTTATGTTTCTTTCCCACAACTAAAATTCTACTCGTTCTGCATATTATTTGTTCTTTAACTTGCTTCCTTACTTTAAGGAAAGTCAAATTCTATCTTTTAATGACAAAAAATTTCCCAAAGGGAGGGGATGCAGCCCCCACAGCCCACCCCCTGGATCCGCCAATGATCTATCTTAGTAGAGAAAAAATATAAAAAGAATATCAGAGGTTGGGAAATGATAAATGATCGCATAATCAGGCTCGATATAACATTATTTGCGAGGGAAATTGTGATTATTGGTATCTATGGACCAACTAATGACCAAAATGACGAGATCAAAGATAAATTTTGGGATTTATTAAGAGAGACGATGGAAAAAATCCCCAAGCGAAAAGAAATTTTCCTACTTGGTGATGTTGATGAACCTCTTCCAGAGTTGGAAGAGATAGGAACAGTAAGATAATTGGCAATTTCGGAGAAGCAGAACGAAATGACAACGGAGACAGATTCCTCCAACTCTGCGACCAGCTGGACCTTAAAATTATAAATACATTTTTTGAGCACAAAGACATTCACAAATTTACATGGCATAATGAAAGAAGGCAGCTGAAATCCATAATCGATCATGCTGTCATTAGACAATGCAGTACAATTAAAGTTAAAGATGTTAGAGTACATAGGGGTGCCAAATGTGGATCGGACCATTACTTACTCATAATGTTAAAAATCATAATGTTAAAGATCATAAATAAATTTTTTGTATCCGAATTCTTACCAAACACATGGAAATCAGGTATCACCATTCCTATCCTGAAGAGAGATAAAGATCCCCTGAATGTTAACAGTTACAGACCAATAACACTAACCTCATCCATCTGTAAACTTATGGAGAAATAAGTAATAGACTGACCTGGTATTTGGAATCCAAACGTTTACAACCAGAGTGGGTTTAGGAAAGGGAGAAGCACAAGGGATAATTTAGTTAGATTAGAGTCGGATGTAGCCAAGGCCTTCGAAAACAGGAAAACAGTGTTAGCTGTGTTTATTGACATAGAACAGGCATTTGATAGAACTTGGAGAAGGCTTATTCTAGATTCATTGGTCACCATAGGTATAAATGGGCACACTCTGGCATTCATAAATAATTTTCTAATTAATAGAAAATTTAAAGTAAGAATTGGGGATGTACTTTCACAAGAATTTGAGTAAGAGCACGGTGTGCCACAGGGCTACGTTTTAAGCGCGACACTTTTTTGTATTACCTTTAACCATGTCCTAAAAGTAATAAATTCGCCAGTCAAAGGGATGATATACGCAGACGATCTCGTAATTTATTCGGGAGGTAAACAGATAACGGACTTACAAGAAAACATACAAACCGCCCTGAACAACATCAGTAACTGGCTTGTAGACAATGGCTTTAAAATATCAACCAACAAGACTGTCGCGGTTCTCTTTAGCAAAAGAACTCCTAATCTTTTGCCATATCTGCTTATAGATAATAAACCAATCACCCTCTCCAACACTGTCAAGTACCTTGGAATGACGTTTGACCGAACTCTTAACTGGGCTCAACATACTAAACAATTAAAAGTCAGCTGTCTTCGATCCTTGAACCTTTTACAAATGTTGAGCAATACACAATGGGGTGATGATCGAAGTAGTATGTTGTCCCTTTATAGATTACTTATAAGATCGTATCGATTAGGTTACCTAATGGCACGAGAACCTCTCACAGAGTGTCAGACATGCGGGTGCCCGCTAACTGTAAAGCATTTGTTGACGGAATGTAGAGCTAATAAATCTAAGAGAGCGCATTTCAACATCCCAGACAATCTATTTTCTGTTTTATCGGACAACGTTGAGATGACCAGTACACTTTTAAAATTCTTAAGACAAGCTAACCTATACAACAAAATTTAAATTATAACCAATGACCTGAGGAGATAATGACCCTAGTGGTTGACTCCTTTAAAAAAAAAAAAAAAAAAAAAAGCCTATGATAGTGTCCCTCGGAAACTACTTTGGAAGTCCTTGGAATTACCTGGCATAAGTAAAGATACCATAAACTTAATAAAGGAAATTTACAAAAATAATAAATGCCAAGTAAAAGTATTAAGTTCCCTATCAGAAGATTTTGAGAGTTGCAAAGGCCTTCTTCAAGGATGTTGTATGTCTCCGGGATTGTTCAAAATATTTATTGACGCTTGCCTCAAAAATTGGACAGATAAATGTAGCCCTATGGGTATTCCAATCAATGGCACGTACTTACACCATCTATTATTCGCCATTATTATTCTATGATGACCAGGTGATCATTGCACAAGATGAAGATGATGTAAGCTACTTATTTAGGAAAGTAATGGACAACGAATGGGAATTGAAAGTGAATGAAAAGAAGACAAAATACATGTATACAGATGTGGGTGAAACTAACGACTCTGTAATATCAAATCTAGAAAGTGTGGAACACTTTAGATACCTTTGATTCATATTAGAGAGTAATGGCTCTACAGACTCGGAAGTGAATAAAAGAATAATCAGTGGCCGAAAAGTGATTTGTATGCTCAATTCTCTTCTCTGGAGCATCAATATTCTTGGCAAAACCAAAAAATTAATATATAGTGCACTGGTTGAGAGTATCATGCTGTATGGCTCCGAGACATGGACTCTTAACAGAGCACAGGAAAAAAGACTCTTGACGGTAGGAATGGATTTTTGGAGGAGGTCGGCCAGGATTTCAAGGATAAACCATATAAAAAACAGCCAGATCAGAGCAAAAATGAATCTTAAAGGAAACATACTTGAAGCAATAGAACAAAGAAAACTAATATGGTAAGGCCAAGTGAAAAGAATGGGTTCAAATAGAATGCCAAGAATGATATTTGAATGGGAGGCAGAAGGAAGAAGAAAAAGGGAAAGACCACGTATACAGTAGATAAATAAAGAAAAGGAAAGTATGGCCGGTCATGGATTGAGGGAAGAGGAAACGAAAGACAGCAAGGTGTGGAAGATGAGACTGGAAGAAGAGTTTGTTTGAGGGAAATTTCAAAGAATAAATCCTTAATAACAAAACAAAACAAATATTATAAATCACTATTAAATTTTTAAGTAAATATACTTTTTATTAATTGAGGCATATCACTGAAAAGGTGATGGAGAAGCAAAAACGAACTCAGTGTGCTAAGTAAGCATCGACAAAACATTTGATATGGTCAGGGAGACAGATTCAAAGAGAAACTTACAAGAAAAAGATATTGGGAGAGGTTCAATTGAGTTTGTGGAAAGCCTTAACCATACAACAAGAAACATCTTAAGGTTCTCCAACAAGAGCTTAACTCAAATCGTAAAAACATTCAGAAATATGGAAGGATAAAGGGCGGATCCGTCAGTGGGGTCATGGCCCCCCACAAATATTTTGGCTTTTCAATTTTTTGATATTTTCAAGTAAATAATTTTGTGCTCCAAACATAACACTTTTGGTTTTTTAGATCGCAGTCTTAATATTAGGTAATAATCTCAATAAAAAAACGGTGCTATCAACCACGTGAATATGAGACAGAGGGCCCATTGTTATTTGTTTGTAAAATTAAAAATAAATCGTTAAAATCAATAATAATGCAAGGAATTTTCGGATTTTATTATGTTAATTCAGTTCTATTCATGGTTTTATTAAACAATTGTAGTATCAATTGCGATTTGGGTAATATTACTATTGAAATTTCTGGGCGTGGTCTATTTGATGGATCAGGTGACCATTAGAGTATTCTTTTCTATTGAAATTGGGGTCCTGCTAGCTTTATTTGAACGCTACTTTCTAGTATCTCTCGCATCGCATGGCTAAATTAAGTGCTAAAAAATGAAAGAGACTTCTTGTAAGACATTTTAGCTGAAAAGAAAGTTGATTGGGAAGTCGGGAGTTAAGGATATTTCCGATCTCTCTGAAGACTAGTTCTCTAAGCTCTTTGGTTTGCTTTATCCTAACCTACTGATGTGGTGAAACTCTATTTACTTTTTAAATAATTAATTCTGCCTTTCCTAGTCTTAATCTTGTCTTCATTTTTCTAGGAAAGCAATTTAATGTTTTTAAATTTTTATAATAATGGATGTTCGTAATATTATGGAGGGGTGTCTGAGCCACATCGGTTTTCACTAGTATTTTTACCCCTAGTTGTATTTATTTAAAATTACATATTACTAAATAATCTCCATGCCAGAACCTACTCATAAAATGACAATCCACAATCTCTACATATTTGATAGAAATGGCACATTGTTGTATTATGCAGAGTGGAATAGGCTTAAAAATTCTGGCATTTCAAAGGAGGAGGTTTGTTATTTCTTATTGATTAAGCAGTATTACTCATTATGAAACTTAAGGGTCTATTTCATATTATATTACTCCAGGAAGCGAAGCTGATGTATGGGATGTTATTTTCAATAAAGTCCTTCGTTTCGAAAATTTCTCCTCGTGATGTAAAGAAAGGATTTTTATCATTCAAGACTAATAAATATGCCTTGCACTACTTTGAAACACCCACTGGAGTCAAGTTTGTTCTGAACACTGATGTTAATGCTCAAGAAGTAAGGGAAGTTCTTCAGCGATTGTACAGCCAGGTAATAATTATATACTTATATATTGTATTGATAAAAAGTTTTTGGGTAAAGTTATCACTATACTACTGGGTATGGCTTATTTCAGGAGATTATTTGACCATATTATGAGCAAACTCCTGCTGTGTCCTGTTTAGCTAATAAGGGCTTCAATTAGATCCCAGCTTTTCCGCTCGCTCTTCAGAGATAAATAAACCCCCTGAAGGGTCCTTTTCAGTTGAGATCAGAGCCTCTCCCAGTGGCACCTTATAGGCCACGTCTAGAAGTAGCATATTTTTATACTAATGTGTTAGTCCTGACAATGTATGATTGATAACCCGAAGATAGCTTGTTTAAATCGTGGAGCCAGGGGAAATTTAATAATACTCATTAATCACCCAGCCTCTTCCCTGGCCTGGGGAAGCCCATATAGCCCTAAAATTTGAGGAATGGAAGAACAAAAAAAAAAAATAAAGCTTACAGTTCCAAGGGATAATAATAAAATATCCATTGCATTTTTAGGTACATTTGAATGATGAAAAATAATTAAATCATGCATTATTTTTAATTAATTTAAAGAGTTTATATTTACTATAACCTAATCTAGACACCTTCTCCCAGTTTACTCGGTTACATGGACCTGCCCTCCAATTCTGAACTCCAAAAGTAGTTCTTGAGTCCTTTTTAACCCAACTTACCACCGAACCTGTGGGTATTCTCTTGATCTGCAATCCAAACAATCATCTAAAAGTTTTCTTTTGATCTCATTGGTCAAAGTCCTAAGTTGACCTAATGACTTAGGTCACATCTGGCTCACTAAGCAGGGGATACACCTATAAGAGGTGCAGAATTCCAAAACCAGCCAAGACCATTTTTATAAAAGCAGACCCTATTTCTGTTTTGTATTTTCAATGTGATGTAACCTTCTTTCTAATGATATTCATGTAGGAAAACTTTAGAAAGCAACTGGAAAACGGACTTAAATGGGTTGGGAATTCTATGAGGCATAGAATTCATCTTAAGAGTGTATGTTTTTAATATTATAAAAAAGTCTGATGGTATTATGCAAATTTTGCTTGGAATTACATGTACAAAAAAGCAGAAGAAAATTAAACATGTTAATTAAATGTTTCAGAGGATATATATTTGTAAAATAATGTCTTTTTATATTTTTAGATTTATGTTGAGTACGTAGTGAAGAATCCAGTTTGTACATTGGGTGAGCCGATAAAAAGTGATCTCTTCAAAATGAAATTAGATGAGTTTATTAAGCAGCAGTCATTCTTTTCTCAAAAATCAGTGTAACTAATTAAGTGACTTTTTATTATTGGAAATATGCGGCATAAAAACTTGTTTACAATAAGGTATAAACTTGTTTATATAAGGTATTAATTAGTTGTTTTTTTTTACCTTTAATCGGCTTAATAATGCTGAGTAAGTATTAAAGTTTACCAAAAGAATATAATGAAGACAATATTATTCTGATGAGAAAAATACTTTTTCTTTATTTAGTAAAAACATTCTTTTCCTCAAGGCATACATTCAATATTTCTGCAGTTTTGTATTCCTATTTGTTGTTTATTGTGTAATTTTTTTTTAATTGTAATGAAAAAATATAACATTCCATTATAAATGAGAATAATTTTATTAATGACCCCAATACATGAGCTGTAAACGTTGGCCTTCTGCTACCAAAATGGATGCCCCTTACCTCTATCGGACCCATCAAGTTTAATGTGCAACCACTTAGCAATGGTAATACAAATATAGCAATGGTAATAGAAAATCTGCTGTCATCAGCTTCGCTACTTCCGACATCTCCACTCTCATCCTTGTATTGGCCCTGAAGAAATGCAGACAATACTTCCGACTAGTTCACTTTTCAGCTTGACTTCCAGAAGTTCAACGTTGCTCATACTATTACAGTACCTTTTTTATCTGGGCTAACTGGTACCAGGATAGTCGACAACTTGGAAATATCGGTAGTAAAAAAAAAAAAGTTGAAGGGTAGCTCATTGGAAAGGCATTGATCCTAAGTTTGAATCTCGCTTGGTAGGATATCATTAATATTCTGTCACAGATTGTCTCGGTGTCCGAGGGACCCTCTGAGGCAAACCCGGCCTCTAAAAAGTGGGTACCCTTAATTGAAAAATTAAAAGGAAAAAGTCAGGTGGTTGAGGTGAAATCACCTCTTTTCGTGACCGATGACCAAGAAACAGTACTGAACCCTTCCTTCATGGGGTTTCTTTTTCCAATTTTTTCTTTTGGAATTTAAAAAGGCAATTTGAATTTATTACAATAAAAATTAAATTAAAATAACTTCACGTAATTTCATTCCTAAGAATCCAGTTCAAAGTATCTTCCTTTTATCTGTTTCGACTTTTGTGGATTCAACAATATGTAATAAAAGGCGAATTGTTATTGATATTAAAATCACATTTTTGCCACCCTAGTTAAATATTATAAAATATGTAAATATTTGGCCAGTGTAACGCCAAAGTGAACTAAGCGCCAAATGCCATATTTTGAGAAAACTAAAGTTTGTGAAATCGGGTTGTTATTACTTATATATTTCACGATGTCTTTTAAATTATTCAAATATACAGAAGCATGATTTCTGCTGTCACATCGCGGGCATAAACATACACCAAATACCCAATTTCAGTTTTGTACGGCCTATAGTTTTTGAGCTAGTCTGTTCACACACATAGACCATTTCGCGGGACTTGGTTATTTGGACTCAGGGGACCCCAAAACGTGTATTTCCGTTGAAAAACCGGAAGTCGAAATTTTTCATGATCGCAATGCTTTCCTTACAATATATTTCATATATAGGTAAGTGAAAGTAAAAATAAATTAAAAACCTATAAAATTGGTTTGGTGCTTAGTTCACTATGGTTTTATATTTACTGTTTTTGATTTCTTATGAAAGAAATCAAACAAGAGTTACAACTTATTTAAATTTTAAAACTTGTTTTTCTTTAATTTCCCTTATGTTAGTGAAATTGAATTTCGTCTTTATTTTCCATTTTACAAATAACAAGCACAGCTTTAATTTCTCACTCATGAAGAACAAAATTCCTTATATACGCAACGAAAATAGGAGAATGTTTACTTTTCAAGTATAAAAGGAGGTACTACCTTCCAATGTTAAATTATTGTATAAAATAAATGGTCAAACATTTCAGTTTTTATCTTTATCGGCTGAATGTTATTTTTTCTTTTCTTCTGCATAGCGGCTTCATTCTGTTTCTCTATTCCTCAAGATTATAAATGTTTAACAACTTTATTTCATAAAAGGCTCCTTTCCTTTTATTGATATCCAAGTATCTTGGATGCTCAAGTGACATTTTTTTGAAAGTTGATTATAAGGGACAATAAGACTTATTTAGTAAATAACAAAACCAGTTATTCACACTATGGATATTATGTGACTAACTATCGAGCATATACATTTGTTCATAATAACAAAGATCATAAACATTTAAATTAATTTTTTACTTACCATATATGCATGTCCTATGAAAAATAGTATTCAAACTCCTACTTATTAATTTGAATATCATAAGGAACTAATATTTTTCATTTGTCACATTGCTAATATTAATAATACCTTTTTACAATATTAATTTTTAAATGTTAAATTATATCCTTGAAAAAAAGAAAGAATTGTCATATATCTTTTCAGTAAACTATTTTTTGAAGTTAAAACAAGTGTAGCTTTGCTCAAACCCGATTATCATTTTTTTTTTTATAAATTGTTGATTCACGTCCTGCTTCTGTTAGCTATTGTTTGAACCTTAGTAAATTATAATATAAATGAAAAAATCAAGAAATACACAAGTCTATCTCTGTAGATCAATTTAAAGAAAAAAAAATTACGAGGTTCATGTGACCCATAGCGCACAAATGTTAAAACCAGTAGAGGACAAATAGACCCCGTAACGCACTTAACATAAGTTTTCAGCAGTTTCGACTGTCGCACTAAACGTGTTAAATAATATAAGACATTCAATCATATGATTGAGAAATATATGGTTTTGAGAATGGGGACACAACTCGGAAACGTAAAGGAGGGTATGTTATAATAAAGAAGAAGCATTACTAATATTTCACTAATGAAACTCTCAATTATTAGTTTTATAATTTTTTCATATTTTATTCATTGATGCCAGTATCGATATCGCTCTGATTTACGGTGCTTTTGCTGTAACTTGGTCAGGCAAACCAGTAGCCACATGTTCTTATAAGAAAACTAGCATATTTTAAATTAATATTTCTTATCAATTCCAATGTGAGATTTGAACCTTGATTTTGACAGGTTTGGGATATAATTGACCAACTGATCTCCCTATAAATATCAACTTGTAAAGTACTACAAAGTTGATATTGTAAAGTGCTCGGGGGTGTGTACCTGTTCCTGAATCAAATTAATAATGCTAGTTTTGAAAAAAAAAATTTAGATACCAATAAATTATTAGGCACCTATTGATAATTATTTTATCATATTTAAACAAATTATAATTTGTGAACAAGTCCAGTAGTAAGCAAATAGCATTCTAACTTTACGACCTCCTCAATAACCTAGTTTTAATCATCATAATAAGAAATTGTCTATATTAAATAATGTTAATAAAATAAAACAAAAGTAACATTTTAAATCACATATTTATTACCAAAACCAAAATAATGACCTATATACATAAATTTTTGTCAGCGGATTTCATTTTAAAATTCAAAAGATAATTTTTTGTTCAACATTTTGTCGACACATGTGCAAAGAATATTTTACATCTAGAACAAATCATAGATAAAATATTTATAATTATTTACAAAATTATAAGGCACAAACAAAAACTGCATCTATCCTTATATCAAATAAATACTAAGTAAAAAAATAAAATAAAAGAAAATCTGTACAGAAATCTGTTTGTACTCGATTCATTCCAGACAGTTATCACCTACACATGATAGATACATTCATTATAATACAAGACAATTAGCCTCCATGCACAGATACGAGGCCATTTGTATGTCACTAACAATTCATCTCTATACATAAATAAATATAAAATAAACAATTGAAAAAAAAAACTTGAAGAGGGAAAGGTTCAATTTATCGAATTAAAACATAACTATCAATCGAGAGTGAAGAGCCTCCATTGACACTGGGAGAATTGATAAAATGGTTGGCCTCGGCGAGGAGAAGCTATGTACATCGGCTTCGAGCTCTCGATCTGCTAATAGCAGGGCTCGGGCCTCCAGTGGTGCCAGCGAGCGTGTCCTCATCTGCTTAAAGAGTGCGAGCGTTCGCGACTTGGCAGCCTCTGCTCTTCGGGGATCTTGTCGAAGAATGGGTGGCGCAGAGCCTCCCCGAGGGTGATCCTCTCAGTCGGCTCGTACTCCAGCATCCTGGCTATCAGGTCAAACAGCTGCCGGTGGTCTTCGTCTTCGGACTGCTGGTACCTCTGTCAATCAGAAATAAATAAATAATTATAAGAAGCTGAGAGGATTAACATTATAAATGAGGTTGATAATAATCCCAGTTTTGAGTTTCCAAATTTTAATTTTTGAGGTTTTGAGGTTCCAAATTAATTTTATCATGAAGATCGGGTAGATTTGAAGATTTGGCAACAGCGCACGAGATCTACTGCCATGTCGACGTGGAATGGACTACAGTGATAAAAACTATTTATCATCAACATTAACAAAGAATATTTTTGTTTAGTTAATATTTTATCTGATTAAAATTAAATAAAATATTCGCTTTATGTAGAGTTTGACTTATTGAGTTTATAATTCGACTTATCTACATGTAAATAGGAAAGATAAACAGGATGTTTGTATTGCATATCTGACAGTAATCAAGAGTTGACGAGTTGAATAACTTTCTTCCACGGACATGAGGGTATTTTCTTTGTTGTTTAACATGGCTGAAATATGTTGGATTCATTCTAAATTCATAGACAACAACCTGACCTGAGTTTTTTCTCTTCAATTGGCGAATTGGTTTTCAACTGATTGCTATTAAACAGAATGTTCAAATTTTGAGGAGCCATTGCTAACAACCATTCAACTGAATAACCAATGATTAACTGGTTTTTATGTAAAAAGAAAAAGGGAAATATTGATGGGAAGGAGGAAATCAAATTAACCATAAAATTCTCTCAAGTTAGCAATACCTCTTTCAAGTCCCCTCCCTTCACCATTGGCGTTCACACTTTTACTTATTAACCCTTTCATGGCTCCAGACGAGATATCTCGCGAAACAAAGTCACACGCTAATGACGAGATATCTCGCAACTGGTTTCTCACTTATTTACCGTCCTCAGCTTCACAAGAGATAAGTTGTCGTGACTGAGGCAAACCCATCGGATTCACGGAGACTTAAGATCTTGTGGCCGCTAGGCAGCAGGGGTATCACTATTGCGGGAAAACCCCTGTCATCTGGGTCGGCCATTCGGGGAAGCCCGGCTCACCCCTTTTTACCGCTAATTTTTTCTTTCTGTCCCTTACCGTCAAGGGTATGAAGGACATATTTTACCATTATTGATTCGAGTTCTAGACGCTCTGAGAGGTAGGCCTCTGTGTTTTTTTGGTGATATTGACTGTTTTATTTCGCTATTATTTCTCCAGTTTATGTATATTTTAATTATATACATAAATGTTATGTATACATAAATATATATATTAATGTACATGAAGTATTAACATTATTATATTATTGTTCATTATTACCTTCTTATATCACGTAATCTCTTATTGCAATCGATAATCTAGCATTTTAATTTATTGAAATAATGATAAAGGTATTATAGAATCATAAAAAAAAAAAAAAAAATAAATAAAACATTAAGAAATAGTCGGTGAAGGTTATGAGGAGTTGAAGGAGTTGACGCAGTCAGCGGCGGAGAGTGGCCTGCAGGCCTTAGCGTGGGGAGTGAAATGCCTGCAGACCCGCTCAGCGTCTCAGTGCAACTCTTATTCCGAGTGCTTAGCTGTTAAAGGGTGAACAATCTTCCACACTTTTAGCCTAAATTACATTATTGAGGTAGAATTCATGCGTAAGGGCTCTCTAGAACCACAGATTCTCCGTACAACACAAGTTACCAGCGTTTTTGCCATGACGTAGGCTGTGCTAATATTATGTCAGTAAGGTAATAACGTAAAGTAATTTCAAGGCCCTTCCAACTGGAAAAAATCAATCTTATAATTTATAATCAGTGATATTAAACTATCGATAGTCTCCCTTATCGATTAACAATCAATACTATCGATAGTATATGGTAATGAACAAGGGGAGGGGGGGTAGAATGGTTGAACTTTTCATTTGAAACGATAGGAGCAGTAATGCCTTTTCTTATTGAACTTTTTTCTTTTCTGGTAATTAGGGAATAAAATAAACATTTCTGTCAATAGAGGATGGGTTCCATTATAGCCAGACGTAATTTTTGTTAATAAAAAATTAAAACTACCAAAAAGTCAAGGAATATGGATTTAGAGAAAGGTAAAACCAACCCACTTTAAGTAACCATGCGCCCTAATTTGTAAGGTACAAGACGCAACAACATTCCCCGAGTGTGTGGATTATCCTCTAGACCTACATTATGTAGATACGCTGTTTTTGTTAGAAAACTAAATAAAGTTACTCTGTAACATTTTATTTTACATTCCAATGAATTAGATATCACATAGGTGCTTAGGGGCAGATGCTATTACCACTTTCCCCTTTAAAAAAACACAGTTTTCGAAGGTACCATCAATATTTATCATCACTATTTATAATTGAACCCATTGCAGATTCTTTAGATTAGACAAACAGGTTAGTAAAAGATAATACTCACGTGAAGCGGCTTGCAGTTGTCACGAACGTAGCGACCCGCAGAGCTCTTCTCGTCCCAGTCCAACTTTCCATGATAAAAGTATTTCGTTTTGGTCTTACGGGCCATCCTGTAATAATCGTCATCAACTTAATGAAAATAGGAAATTTATAAAAACTAGCAAGTATTTTCCTTCCTTCCAGCAGTGATTTTATTAAAAATTTTGAAACTACAATACATTCCTAAATATGGTTCAAACCCATTTAAAATATTAAACTCATTAAAACAACACACAGTTGAACATTAGTTCAAACATACAATTCATCGCAGAGAAAAATGTGTTCTCTTTAAAATAAAAGGGCATTAAATTTCGAGTCGACTGAGTACCTCAAAGTTAAAATCAGTTTACTCTTTTCGCCCAAACCGATTATCAATTTACCCACTTCAGCAGAAAAATTAATTACGCTCATGTTCCAAAGCCTGCAATTTGAAGAGGGCTACTCCAAATAAAAAATGTTGCCAATAATAGAATGCAGAATATCAAATTCTGTGTAAAAACTAGCTCCCTAATTTTAAAATTAGCCAAATCCTGAGGAGACGAAGTAATAAAAACGTGAGCGCATTTAGCACATAGTGGCATAATATTCACATATAAATCAGCAAGTAATTTTGATTTCTCCATACTATAAAAGGCTATACTATTGCAAATATAATGATATATTTGAAGTTTAAATCGGTTTAATGGTATAGCCGGGTTCGGTGCATCAAATGTATGTATTTTTTATGATTTTGGTGGAAACCGGGTTCCGCCTTCAACTCATAAACATCTAGTTTAAATGAAAAATGTTTTAGATAACACAGAACATTAACAGCTGAATTCTGCATGGAAATACAAATAAAAACATGAAAGGTATTGTTAGTGCTAATAATGGATTAATTGGTGAAACATTAAGTAAATACCTGTATGGTATCGTTCCCAGGATGCGCTCCATCATCGCCAGGTGCTCCCTGTTGTCGTGCGTCTGAAACAGGGTGATGCCCAAGTACAGCTCGAACATGATGCACCCTATCGACCAAACATCGCACGGCTGAGCCCATCCCAGCTCTGCAACAATATACAAATCGTAACTACACGTATATAAACAATTTAACTGCTAGCAATTCAAATTGAATTTTTAATCAAAACATTTGTAATATATAAATAAATAATTGACGTACCGAGGATAACTTCAGGAGCCCTGTAATGCCTAGTTGAGACGATGGTACTGTGGTGCTCATGATCAAAAGTAGCACTTCCAAAGTCGATCAATCGTACATCAGACCTCTTCAATTTTCTAATGTCTCTTTTCTGCATAAAATAATGCTTTTATTAGATATGGTTCAATCAATAACATATTTCACTGGTCAGGTAGTGATTCCAACCAACTTACCTTCTTCCCATTATATACAAGCTCGTAGTCAGAGTCGACGAGGAGGATGTTCTCAGGCTTCAAATCGGTGTGGGTCAGCTGATTGTCATGCAGGAACTTGACGGCGTAGCACAGCTGGTAAGATATGTGTCGAACATGTTCCATCGAGTATGGCTGGTAGTTGTTGTCCTTCTAAAAGTCGATTCAACAATTTAATTATTTGAAAAAATTTAAATTAGGTGCAAGAATTACCCAACCCAATAAAAAAGAAAAAAGAAAAAAAAAAAGAATTAAAACGTATGAATAAATTTGCTTACCAAGAAATCGAATACACTGAGGCCTAACATTTCGAAACCGATGCAAATGTGCCCGTGATAGTTAAACCAATGAACCATTTTGACACAAAGGCTGTTAACAAAAAAAAAAAAATTATTCATAAATAAAAACTAAACATTTAAAATATATGGATAATGAAAAGGATGTTATTAAATATACTATTGAACAAAATAGGAATTAGCTCACTGTTTACTGGTCGGATCCTTTTCAGCCAATTTTTCTAGGACATTTATTTCAAGCCTGGCTGCATCTCGGTATTTTTCCACATTCTTTATGATCTTCAAAGCCATGATTTCATCCCTTTATTTAAAAAGAAGTATATTCATTAAATTTTTCAAAGAATATTCTATAGCATGTATTTTTCATAAGAAATTCTTCAGAAACGGAAATGTTCACAATCATGGGATTAAAATAAAAATGCAAAAAAGTACTTACGTTTGCATATCTTTGACTTTGACAACTTTTCCAAATGTTCCTTCGCCTAAGGTGGCTTGTATTTTATCTGTAATTGATAAAATATCAAGTTAATACATTTATTTAGACCTAATCCAAAATAAAAAAATAAAAAAGCCAGTAGCCACCAGATATAGTTTAATCATTAGCCTAAAATTTGACACATGCAATGAAAAATTAAACTAAATAAAAATGTATTATAAAGAAAAAAAAAAGGAACCAAAATAAAAATTGAAAATTACCCTATCAAATATTTTCAAGTCTTAAAAAAACTTTAATAAAATACTAAGAAAATATTTTCAATAAATGAGAAAAATAAAACGTAAATGAATCTATAATTATATACAAATCTATTAAAAAGACAAAATATATTTTAGGGTGGCTACTGGAAATGAATGATTGGCGTGTCAAAAAAATACTTTTAAGACACGTGAATTTCATCTCAATCCCATACATTTATAAGGCATGTAATGAAACATATTTAAAAATGAGTATGGGATATGAGAAAGGAATACAATGTTATGAAACAATGTTTACATACATACAATATGGGGCAGTGTATTGTATGTATCAATGATCAATGTTTTGGTTGGGATAATTAATTACGTGATTGCAACTAAAGAGTATCACGAACATCTGCTTTGTAGAATGTCCCCGTGTCGATATATGAGGTGGCCATCTTCGTCGTCCTGTATGGATGGGGCCCTGGCCGTCGAAGAGCTCTGCAGGTCGCAATTCATCGGTCCAGTCATCATCGTCATCATCATCATTGCGATATCCGCAGCAGGTCCATCATCAGTTTCCATCAGGGTGCAGCACCACACGGGGTAACAGGGATACACCACCGAGTCGGATGTAGGTGAGGAGGAAGTAACAAACACCAGCCGGTGCCCCAACGATCATAGACAGAGGAGGGAAAAAGGCAAACGGTTGCCAAGTTAACAAAACACCTTGTTAACAATCTTACGGAGTCATTAATAAAATTTCTTTTATATTCCATCAATTACAAAAGGATTTTAAAAATTATATATAATAAAAATGAAAAAAGGACACAAGTTCACTTGTGTCCTTTTTCACTCTCAAGCGCGAACTTAAACAATAATAAAAATGATAATTAAACAAAATAAGATATAGAAATTTAATCATCAATAAATAATAATAATAATAATAATAATGATAATAATAATATTTGATATTATAATATAAATAAAAATGAAACTAGAGAAGGGAAGGAAAAAAAACAAAAACAAACAAAGAAAAGATAAATAAAGGAGGGAAGATGTTAATGGGAGAAGGATGGGAAGAGTACTCACCGAGGAGGCTAGCAAAGCCAACACGAGCTATATTTAGTTCATCGCTCATCTCTCTCCTCTCTCTCTCTCTCTCAGCTCTTTTGGATTCTTATTTCATTTCTACGTCTCATGCCTCGTACAAAACATTCTAAATACCATGATACCTCGCGATGGTTGTCCCAACATATCTCCACGCCAATCTTGGGTTAATTTTAAAAACAATAACCAAATCCATACACATTAGTTGGCACTCAGCCAAATGTCTAAATAAAGGGCTTTGGAACAGGCTCAATTTTAACCGCTAAGAGTTTATTGACAAAGATAGGATTTGCATTATGCTTTTCTTCAAATCAAATTTTACAATACAAATATAATGATTCATTTTGAAACAGGAACAGTAGACAAGAGATAGAATTCTCTAATAGTTACATACAAAATAATCGAATGGGGCTATAATATCTCATTATGGATGACTGGGTAATGAATCATCAATATTTCTTATTTGGTGTTAAAAAGAAACATAGTTAGTAGGAATAATAGGAAAAACAAACATAACACATTTATTAAACAAAGCTTTATTTACTTTTATTGTTATATGAAAACAGGAAATATATCACAAATCATCGCTAAGCTCACATTGCATACATGCTCAAAAAAAAACAAAAACAGTCAATATTAGCTGCTTGGTGGTCATTCAATCCATTATGGCTGATCTTATCTGTATACAATTAACCTTTAATTTTCCCAAATAGCGATTAGAAGTTATTTCGGCTATGAAAAATGTCCATGATTTAGGTCACATAATAGTAATACATTCGCATTAAAGAGATAAATGACAAAAAACATGATTGATACTGGTAGTCGCAACCACAATGTCCCTTGAATGAAAATGTCAACAAAATAACAATTTCATAAAGCTATTTGATAACTAGTGCTCATATTTAATACAATTGATTAAATAACAATGTAACTTCAGTCAGTATTTTTATAAAGAGTGTTTTTAATCAATTGTTTCACCAAGCAACAATTCTTGTTATTTAACAGGCTTTCAATTTCAAACTGAATAAACTTCAAAAATTTATTTTTAAGAAAATTTTTTAGCCATATACCACATTGTAATAAAGTCCATGGGGTGGATTACTAATTTTGATAACAAATTTGCTCAAGGGCAGTGGCACTCAATATAATTATCATTTTTAGACAAATAGCGATGGTTAAAAAAATTTTGTTTTGATAACGCTTTCTCTTTGTTTGCTCGTAAGATCACAAACTAAATATGATTCCAAAGTTTTTTTTAATCGAGTAGGACTATAAAACTTACAACCAAGCTACTAATAACTAGAAGAGCAACACTAGTTACGCATGCCACCAAACAGCAAGCAATAATACTAATAATAATAATAATAATAACAAAAGAAAAAATATAAATAATCAAATATTAAAATTTAAAAAGTATCATACGCCTAAAGATAAAAAATTATCCTGCTTTAAATATTTCATTAAAATGAAAAATAAAATTAAAAGTTATGTTTACAATTCAGCTGGATAAATTAATGATGGGCTTAATAAATAAAAGGTTTTTAGACCAAAGTCCAGCAAGGGGGTCAAAAACAACATTTTAGATTGCTTTTAAACAGTAAATAACAGGTCAGCATTTTCATTAAGTTATTTTAATACTTATAGATCTAAGAAAAGAACATGGATGACAATTTGGTTTAAAAAAAAAGAAGCATATATTTAAGGTTGTACTTATTGACCTCAATACCATTGAAATTATTCCAAAATCATAAATATATCAAAGCACTTTTAACAAAAACTTCAAAGTTAATTCATGTAACCTAGAAATCTGGTTTAAATGTACCCACTAGTATGAAATGTATATAGCACTATGATTAAAATCATAGAAACTTAACAATTATTCGTAATATAAAAAGAAAGGTACTTAATAAAATTATTCACTCAAAGAATATTTGAATTACCAAGAATGATTTGAATTCACAATATAAAATATACATAAAAATATTTTATAACCATATTCTTAGAATTGCTAATAAATTTTCAACACCTTTATGCTTTCAGACATAATTTATTTAGAGATGAAAGGATATTTTTTAATATTTAAAATTTACTCTGCATTGATATTTTTATGAAATACTAAAGCAATAGTGAATAATAAAACTAACGCGGGACGTGACAGTTAGCAAAGGTATGAATAGCTTCTACTTTTAACAAGATAACCTTCAGCACTCCCTACAAGGTACCCCAGGCCCCAGGCCCCAGGATACCCTCACAATATTAGATTTCAAAACATTGCCCTGCTCCTTTTTCTTCCCCCCTCCCTCTGTTTATAAACAAAATTCCCTCTGATAACTCCCACGCCTACTATATTATAGACAAGATAAAAGAGAGACTAGACAAGTGGTAGTGAGCGGCACTTACAGACTGGCTCAGAATGCCCGAATACTTTTGGCGGCACTTGGCGAGCGCGGTCGTCTGCGCCGACAGATCCTCCTGGACGGCCTTCTCCTCCAGGCTGCAGTACTTCATGATCAGCGATTGGATCTCCTTCCTCTTGGCAGCCCGCTCTGTCAGGGGTTCCTCATCGGTCGGGATATCCAGTACCACCGGCCTCAACTCGCTCTGTGGGCCACCGCCACCGCCTGTAGACTTCCTCCTTCTGAAAGGAGTCTTCTCTCGGGTGGTCGGAAGAGTCGTGACAAATGGGTAAGCCTTCTCAGCAAGAACTACTGTTGTCGCACTCTTTGCCAACGGCGCAGGTCCTTCCTCATAATGACTCCTCACATTCGTGGTACTCTTCCTCCTCGACACTTCCACCCCTTTGTTCACCAACACTGTTTCCTTGCCCACAGCCCCATCTACCACTGCCTTCCTTGCAGGTCGCACTCCTTCAGAACTATTCAGGTAACTCCCCTTCGAGAGCCACTTGGCCACTTCCTGCTGACCCTCGACCCTCCTCCTGGCCGTCGACTTCCTGCCGACCGACCGCTCTGCCCGCCGCTTCTCCTCCTTGAGGCAGCGCGGGGTCTCGTCCTCCCTCTGAATGGCCACATCGCCGAGCGCTGACGGCCCCCTGACCCGGCTGGTTATCCTCTGGATGAGCGAGGTGCAGGACTCGCTGAGGAGCTGGCCGACTGTGGCGGACCTGGAGTACCGCGAGGCTGGCCGACCATTGCCGCTAGACATCGCTCTGCGCTCACCTCCCACACCGCTCGCGACACAAGACTGAGGCTATTAATACTCGGCCGAGGCCCGATCCAAATAGCCTTTACGCAAATAAAAAGCCATTCCCACGCGGCCCCCCCAAGCTCATTTCAAATATTTCTCGTCGATCGTTAAAGTTTTTCAAAGTCGTCAGTAGCGAAAAAAAGTTTTTTTTCAAAACAAAGCTTTGTATAAAAAATATTAATCGTATAAATAGGTTCCAACATAAGGACCGCTATTAAAACACTGCTCAAATACAATTAACGAAATTAGATGGCGCGTCAAGGCAAGACAACAACCGCAATGCCCCCCCCCCAACTGAAATAGACGCGGAAGGTTCCTGCTCACAGCTGATAACTGCTTCCGTTCTGTAGCTAATGCAACTGCTCTCAGGCCAATGTTACGATATTTACTACACTCAGAATTTATTTCATTATTTTAATTCTATATACAAATTAAAATATTTTTACATATTGGATTTTATTAATGTTTATAGAATGGCGGCCTGGGTTCAATAAAATCAGACATAATAGATATGTATATATACTCAATAATATAATAGCTACTCACCCCTAGAGTTCCGACAGCTTCCAACTCAGTTTCCATCCTGGTTCCGGGTTCCTCCGCTAGGCCTGCTCAACACAACACAACCCAGGCGGCCATTCTTTAAATCACAGCCCGATTCAGCATTAACCAATCCTCTCGCATGGAGGATGATATCGATATATACTTCTATCGACAATCGTAGCAGTTGCAAATATCACGTATAAGATAATAGAGAAAACGTACAAGAAGATAAGATACTTCCTGGCTCGCAGAGGAAAGAGATGAACGAAAAAGGTAATGGTGGGGATGAGGATAGGATAAAGACCAAGACACAAGAGTAAAGTAGACTTGAAAAGAAGAAAGGCACTAACCTGGGAACTGGAGGACCTCGAGTACGAGTCCCGGTGCCTGGAGGAAGCCCTGTGCCTCGAGCTCCTGTGCCTGCGGTGCCGCCTCCTCGAGGTCGGCGATCTCCTGTGCGACCGCTTGTAGCGCCGCTCCGCCGAGGTGCCCCTCTCGTGCATCCTCGACCGCTCCAGCCGCTCGTTACTGCAACACAACAATATCCTGCTCGAGTCTTCCTTCAACGCTTCAGGCTTTTATTGACTATTTATATTTTGTTTGCGAATGATAGCGGAAGAAAAATTGGAGTGAGTAATATGAATCATTTAGTAGTGCAACGACTACGAACGTAAAATTGTACGCGCCAGGTTGCACACACATCACATTCTACCCACCCCTTTATCCCCACATCTTCTTTTATTATCCAATTAATTAATCAATTCAATCACATAATCAATATTCCTTACGATAATATTAGAATATCAAGACCGCCTGAGATATAATTTGTCCTCCACGTAGGAACTGGAAAATTCTTCTCATCAAATATAACGGCTTCCGCCATTTAACCCTCAAACAGCCCTGATGATGACCTAGTATTTGGGTCAAAACGTCGACTACAATTAAAAAAATATGTAAATCTCACATATTGAGCTACTTATTTTGACCGCACCCCCAACCATTTCCTATTCGGAATACTGGGCTGATTGGAAATTGCTGGTTCCAATCACTTTTATTTATATATTTATCAAAAGTGAATAAAGTGAGGCGCAAAATTTCCAATAGTAATACAAGTTTCGGTACAAAACAAAGTAGTACAGATCTGAAATTAGGTAATTAGGATCGGTGAGATATACCAGTATCCCTCGGATATAAGTATTTCAACAAAATCGACTATTCGGAAGTGGCACTTTAAACCACAGAGTTAACAATTTTTTTCTTTCCCCTATCCACGAAAATTATAGCATCTACTATTTATTTCGAACTATAGTTAAAGCATTGCAAAATTAAATTTTATTTAATATCAGATAGGTTCCATTCAAAATGATATATAATTACAGGACTTATTATACGCCAAATTTCTATTTGTCTTGTGCTTCAATTTGTTTTTTGTTCACTTTTATTCTTGTCGGGTTGAACAAAAATCGAAGCACTTTTATCGGATAAAACTAAATTACTTAATTGCAATTAAATAAATTACATTTTAAAAAACAACAAAATAGAACCATTATATTCAATAAATGGTTAAAATAAACATAGGAATAGAGACTGGTAAAAAACGGATAAATGTAACGAAACTTTACTGATGGGGAAATCTAAGATAAAACATAATTGTTATAACTATTGATACTAAGTCAACTTATAAACACAGTAGAATAGGTAGGTGAAATTTGTATGATGCGGGCACTGCACCACTTTCTTTAAATCATTCATAGGTAAAATACATTTATAAATTATTAAACCAAATACCATAAATAAATAACATCATAAAATACATTTAGTTTTTTAACTTGTAATAAAATTACTTGACATATAAAATTGTCTCAAATATATAAAGACTTAAGGAGGTTTCGCCCCGGGTATTGTGGTGGGGATACTTGTGCATTTCCTGAACCGGATGCACGGTAAAGATGAAAACAACGCCAACCCAAGGAGATTTCATCAATAATCCATGCGATTACCACATCTTAGGGTACGCGCTTCTACCCAACACCTCCCTCTTCCGGCCGCTATCTCCCTTACCAACTCGAGCCGCCATTGCTTGCAACCCAGCCCTGCCGAAATAGAAATATTTACTGCGAGGATAACAGAGAGGGGTTCTCTTCGAAATGCGAGCTATTTCCAATAGTGTAAACCTATCCAATCTAGATTTTTCTGTTTGTTTTCTAATTCTCACGGGCGGGGCGCCAAAATCCGAAATGGCTACCGATATGACAACATCTACGCTGGCGCTGCTACTAACAACTTGTAGCTCGCTATTTCATCTGCTCCAGACTATTATACGCTGCAAAACATGATAGGATAATTTTCTTCCTGGCAAAATATAAACTCCGATAACGGTTCAATATGCTTTTCATAAAAGCAAAAGGGACGGACGGTCAACTTGTAAAAACGCGAACGCCGTCTGTGGTGGCGATTCAACATCCAGTGTTCACATTTGAATACACAGTATTATTATTATTTTTCAATAAGGTTACTACATGAACTGAAGGCTTTTGTTATATAGTTATATTAACTTAGATAACTCTTCTCCATGGTGGTTTCTCAACCAAAAAAAAAGTCGCATATAAATGAGAACACCATATTTTCGGCTGAGCCACATTCCTCCTTGAACCTTACCTTTCCAATGGCCAGCAGCATTGACTTACATTTAGAGCATGTGCTACAGTATAAGGATCGATGAAATTTTCTTAGTTCCCCCCTGGAAAAGTACCTTGTGTTGTAGGTTATTCCCTTCTCATATCCAACTATCATATGCACATTTTTTTTTCTACTAGTTTCGTTAGGTAACCTTTATTACTGAAGCGCTCCCGTTGGCTAATTCTAACCCTGAGAAAACTAAAACCCTTCCATCGCTTGTTATTAAAGTAAAATCTAAAAGACTACGTTTTGCAAAATAAAAACATCGATTCGAATATAACTGGAGAAGATAATCTGCAAACGACCCAATCAATATCACGATATTGGGGCCTACATTCAATCAAACGTATCAGTGACAGAGTGCGCTGGCTGCTCATCTGCTCGCAGGTCACGTGCGCCTAGAATGGCCGCCACGCGGCTGAGTCACTAAACCAGAATGACGTTCCCCATTGTTGTTGCGCTGCCCGATCCCCCCCTAGCACAGATACAACAGGATCATGCGTTTCCTTCCGGTCTCATAAGATCCAGCCTTCCACATCTGAGAGGTTATCATGGTCTGACAATGAAACCGGAACAGTATTAAAAAATCTGGTGCGTGCGCGCAACACACAACTTTCACTTACCAACTTACTTAGATTAAAAATTAATGCGTTATGTTAATTGCCACTTCTCAAATGAACAGAACGGCTTTAATTATGAACAATGGTCTGTCATTAAAGGCGTACTCCGCAAGCGTGGGCTTAACGAGTTTTATGAGTTGACTGAATATTTTTCTTTTTTTCTCCTCTACAAGTTTCCTTGATTTTTATCATATCTCATATTTAGCCATTTCTTATTTTTAGGCAAAACGAGAGACAGATAATTTCTCCATATAAACAAATACAAAGATACTTTACAGCAAAACAAAAAAGGCCCCTTTCCCATTTAAGCCCCCTCAGAACATTTTAATAATGATAAAGTTTACCTGATATTAATGAACACCTAATTTTTATTAAACACCACGTATTTGATGAAAATCGTTAAAGCCGTTTTTGAGATAATCGAAAAAAAGGTAAAAATTGGTTAAAAAGTTATGAAATAAAGTGCCCCCTCCGTTAGACCAATTTTGATGAAATGTTGGTTATCACATCTTTGGCATATACATACATCAAATACCCAGTTTGATCAAAATCGTTAAAGCCTTTTTTGAGTAAATAAAAAAAACACGTGAAAATTATACAAAATTTATTAAGTAAAGTCTCCCCTCCGGTTGATCAATTTTGATGTAATGTTGGCTATCGCATCTTTGGCATACACAAACATCAAATACCCAGTTTGATCAAAATCGTTAAAACCGTTTTTGAGTAACTAAAAAAAACACGTGAAAATTATACAAAATTTATCAAGTAAAGTCCCCCCTCCGTTTGATCAATTTTGATGAAATTTTTACAGTCGTATCTCGGGCATATACATACATCATATACACAGTTTTATCAAAATCGTTACAGCCGTTTTTGAGTAAATAAAAAAACAACGCGAAAATGAAACAACATTTATTAAGTAAAGTCCCCCTTCCGGTTAATCAATTTTGATGAAATTTATACAGTCATATCTCGGGCATATAAATAGATCAAATACTCAGTTTAATCAAGCTCGTTAGAGCCGTTTTTGAGAAAATCGAAAAAAACCTAAAAGTTATTAAGTAAAGTACCCCCTCCCTTTAAGTAATTTTGATGAAATTTATGCTGTCACATCGCGGGCATATACCTACACTAAATACCCAATTTAATGATCGCACGGTTTATAGTTTTTGAGCTAGTCTGTTCACACACACACACACAGACACACACACACACAGACCATTTCGCGGGACTTGGTCATTTCGACTCAGGGGACCCCAAAACGTGTATTTCCGTTGAAAACCGGAAGTCAAAATTTTTCACGATCGCAATACTTCCACTTACTATATATTTCATATATAGGTAAGTGAAAGTAAAAACTAATGTTGGGAGTCACTTTGGGTGTAGTGCCAAGCATAGCTGGTTCCGACTTAGAAGAATAGTCCGACTCCGAGAATAGTCATGGGTTTGTTCCAACATCAGTGCGAGCAAGTTTTCGAACTCACAGACATATGCACCCGACATGTTTAAGATTATTATTTATAGCCTAAATATAAAAAATGAATATAAGAAAGATAAGCGTATCGTTTTCATACCTGGTTAACATGGCTTATTGAAAGAAACAACGCCATGATAACATTTGGTTAAGTTAGGTACCAATTTCTAGCTTTGGTTTATTTCGCAATGCTAAGAATAAATTAACCTATATTACACGTAAGAAAAAGACGAAGGAGACAGCATAGTTCTTCTTAAACTATGTTACTTTAACGATATAGAAATTACCATTTTTTACTTTCACTTACCTATATATAAAATATATAGTAAGTGGAAGTATTGCGATCGTGAAAAATTTCGACTTCCGGTTTTCAACAGAAATACACGTTTTGGGGTCCCCTGAGTGGAAATAACCAAGTCCCGCGAAATGGTCTGTGTGTGTGTGTGTGTGTGTGTGTGTGTGTGTGTGTGTGTGTGTGTGTGTGTGTGTGTGTGTGTGTGTGTGTGTGTGTGTGTGTGTGTGTGTGTGTGTGTGTGAACAGACTAGCTCAAAAACTTTAAACCGTGCGAACCTGAAATTAGGTATTTAGTGTATGATATGCCCGCGATGTGACAGCAAAAATTTCATCAAAATTGGTCATAGGGAGGGGGTACTTTATTTAATAACTTTTTACGTTTTTTTTCGATTTTCTCCAAAACGGCTCTAACGATTTTGATTAAACTGAGTATTTGACGTATTATTATGCCCGAGATCTGACTAAAAATTTCATTAAAATTGATCAACCGGAGGGGGGACTTTACTTAATAAATTTTGTATCATTTTCATGTGTTTTTTTTATTTACTCAAAAACAGTTTTAACGATTTTGATCAAACTGGGTATTTGATGTATGTATATGCCAAATATGTGATAGCCAACATTTCATCAAAATTGGTCAAACGGAGGGGGCACTTTATTTCATAACTTTTTTGCAATTTTTAACCTTTTTTCGATTATCTCAAAAACGGCTTTAACGATTTTAATCAAATTCGTTATGTTTAATGAAAATTAGGTGTTCTTTATTATCAGGTAAGCTTTATCATTATTAAAATGTTCTGAGGGGGCTTAAATGGGGTAGGGGCCTTTTTTGTTTGTTTGTTTTTTTGGTCCCTATAAAGTACCTTTGTTTTTGTTTATATGGAGAAATTAACTGTCTCTCGTTACGCCTAAAAATATGAAATGGCTAAATATAAGATATGATAAAAATAAAGAAAACATATGGAGAAAAAAAAAAGAATGCGGAGTACGCCTTTAATGACAGACCATTGTTCATAATTAAAGCCGTTCTGTTCATTTGAGAAGTGGCAATTAAAAAAACGCATTAATTTATAATCTAAGTAAGTTGGTAAGTGAAAGTTGTGTTGCGAGCACGCACCAGATTTTTTTTCTTTTTGATTACAGTAGTTGAAGACCCCTTCCAAATGAAAAATTGCAATTGAAGACCGAAATTAAATTTAACACACACACAAAAAAAAGTAGGTTTGTTACATCACGTTAAGTGTAACCAATAATTATGATTACAGATGTATCTTATTATCAACAGTATAACAGTTATTCGTTATTACAGGTTAATAGTAATTCAAAGTTGTAACGATATAATTCAAAACGAGTAATATCACAGTAAAACATATTTTATTTATGTGTGTTCATAAACATATAGAATTAACTAATTGATCAGCAATTTACGTTATTGATGGTTCCTTATGATACTCTTGCTAACTAAGCAGAGTTTAACAGAGCAAGTAAAACATTAAGTAACCGTTACTTCTCAATAGGTATTCGTTATTGAGTATAATCGCTTAACCAATTGTATGTGATGTATAGACCTTCTTAGTTATATCTACTTTTTACTTTATAAATAACATGTATCCCTCATATCGCTTATGAGTGCAATAAAGTAGACCCAGATATGAGTAGCAATCGCGCACAGGTAAGTTGGATTAAGTAATTATCATCATCATGTATAATTTGTATTACTACGTACTTCATTACTAAATGCTCAACACCTATTAAGAGCTTTCCACATTTTTAGAATGAACATGGAAACGTTCCCTCTTACCCCTGACAGTGAGCGGCGATCATAATTGAGCAAATAGTCCTGGATACACGGTTATGTTCCATTCTAATTAACCGGTTAATAAGTGAATTACAACATCCTCAGCTATCAACTATTAGGTCTATTGAAGTCGCCCTCGAATAACAAAGGCAACTCCAATATTCCAAATTTTGTTTAAAAACCTTGACCGTGTAAGCCCTAAAGGCCTTAACATTTTGACAATTATATCTAAGCTTGAACTTCGATAAATTCGGCATTCAACGTAACCGTGATTTTGTGATCTTGACTCACATACAGCATCAAGTTCGGCTACGGTTGAAGTGAATTGGTACTACCTACTCAACCTCCCAAAACACATCCAGTCATCCCGGCATCTATCTATCTTGACTTTCAACACCTTTCATATTAATTATATATATTTATTTTATCATTTTTAATCACCTTACTTTAAGAAACTGATAAACTGAACCATAACCAGTGAAGATAAACACTTTTTCCTTATTGCAAAAATATTTTACAGACGCCGAATTATAAGTGAAGTAAAGACACATTTTAGATGGATAATAAAAGAAAATAAGAAAAATACATTTTTTTTAAAATAGATATGACAATATACTGAATATAGGAAGAAACAGAAAATATATTTCAGTAAAGAATCCTAAAGATGGTGTAAGGTACTGCGAAATATTGACGTAGAAAGAGAAAAGAAATCAAACTTCAATATGTTGTAAAAAATATTTTTAATTATTTATCGCATCTCCTACTAACACCACTACATGAACGTAAGCAGTGATGTCACTAAAAGTACGATATTTTTTAATGAGACCTAGAAAAATAATTCAAGGGATCATTAAACTGAGGATATGAGAATCATAATAGGTAAAAACGAACTGAAGATATTATATATGTCTGTGTGTTAATAGGGTTCTTGAGGTTATACGCAGCTATATTATGGCAACATTTCGAGACTAAATTTTTCTCATAATCCTGCAGTACAATAAACCGATTGAGATAAAATTATATGAGCTACATCAGTAAACATTTGACTTAACTTAAAAAAAAAGACTAAACTTAACAATAACATAAATATAAAGAATATATAGGTTAATCATATTGGTATTTTTATATTTTTATTATTCTTAACTTTAGTCTTAACTTTTTTTTCTTTTTTTTTACGAATGTAACTCATATAAGTTCATGCCGACCTCTTTAGTTCGTTGTACGGCATGATTGAGAGAACAATATAGTCGCGAAACGTCACCATAATATAGTTGTTTATTATTGACTGAAAAAGAAGAAGAAAACTTGTAACATGTAAGAATGTACGCACTATAAACTTCTATCTTAGTTATTATTAAACTTGAAGGGTCGAGTGGAGCGGATGAAGATAACTAGCAATATGGTAGGCAACTTAACTTTTTATTATTTTATTTCTTTCAAACACGAAAATTAAAAATTTGGTTATAAGGCTTAGTGTGATGAATTGGAGATGGTTTGAATCAAGTTTCAATTATTTCTGTACTAGTATTATAATAATAATAATAAAACTCGTCAGCTTCATCCACTCGACACTTTATAAAATTGAAATTTGAATGTTTGTTTCTGTGTATCGATATAATGGGCTATTCTTAAAATTTTTAATTTATAATGCTCATGCAATTAAAGTTGTGTGCATGCATAAAAACAATACGAGACCTGACAAGTAGATATAATTTAAAAGAGATAATAAAAACATTAAGAACGCACGAATCACGCGTATATACGTGTGTATACCTTCACTAAATAAATAAAAAAAAAAAAAACCAACAGACAGTATCATTTCAAGCTGATCCTTCAAATATAAAATTTGTATCTTGCAATGGAATCATTATCTCACAAGCCATCTAGTAATTTACAATTAATAAGCGAGACAGAGCATGATAATACCAAGGCAACATAAAAACGGTTACATCAAACCCTAATCGGTTTCTAATCAACTCGTTCCAAATGGGCCGCTAACCGTCACCAATCTGTCGACTGTTACCTAACAATAAACAGCTGATCTCAACTGATCCCAATAGAAATGAAAACTTCACTTCAACAAACAGAAAAGATAGATATTAAGGCGTGTGTACCCGCTTAAGTTTTAGGGACAAAGTTTAGAACAAAATGTTGCTTCGATTTTTGAGCGCTTGGTGCGATTACAATGAACCAAATAGAATAGTTAACACTTTTTTTTTTCTATCCTTCTCTGGATGAAAATGTTAAAAGTCAACTAATTAACCGGTTAATAATTCAACTACAAGATTTTCATCTCAAGATTGATCGAAAAAATAAACTGAATAGGAAATGGTTGGGGGTGCGCTCAAAAAACATGCGAGAATTACATATTTATTATTGCCAACGACACGTTGATAGATAGTCAGGAGTACATTCAGTTTAACATTTTTTATTTTGAAAAGCCAACGTTTCGATCCCTACTTGTGGATCTTCATCAGGGCTTCTGAGACCAGAGTGATAGGGAGTGGAGTCTCTATTATAGTGATAGGGAGCGGAGTCTCTATTATAGTGATACGGAGCCGAGTCTCTATTATAGTGATAGGGAGCGGAGTCTCTATTATTACGCTGGGCTCGGAAGCCCTGATGAAGATCCTCGAGTAGGGATCGAAACGTTGGCTTTTCAAAAAAAAAAATGTTCAACTGAACTCCTGAATATCTATCAACCTATCGTAAAGAATAACAGTAATCACTATTTCTCATCTCTATGATCTCCAACGTTTCGACCCAAATTTTAGGTCAACATTAGGGCCACAAGGAGAGTTGGATACCACCAGCCAAAGAGCCCTCATGATGACCTAAAATTTGAGTCGAAACACGTTAGAAATGATAAAATATGTAATTCTCACATATTAGTGCTAAATCTACGGTCAACGATGTTCCACCATCATGAAAAAATTAACTGTATAAACAGATATATTTCATCCATTGTAATCACTCTTTGTGGTCAAAAAGCGAACCAACATTTTCTTATAAACTTTGTAAACAAACAGGCTTCTTTACCCTAGCGCAATGAACCAATAACGAACCTCCCCCAGCAAACAATCCGAACGGACATAGAGGTGCTCATCACAAAGAGGCAATTAACAGTAATCAGCAAAAGTTAACATTAAACTTCAAAGATAGCATACCTCATTGGATAATTGCCAACTGTCATTTCTCGGACCAGCACTTTGTTCTCCCGTTTTCTTAAGTCGTATCTGAAACTGCCAATTTTTTTCGGGTTTGAATTATATGTTCCACTAAAATTGCATGGGTAGTATAAAAACGACATATGTTTGTGTGTACACAACAACTTGACAAAAAATATAAAAAGGGAAACAGAAAAAGAACAAAAAAAAAAAAAAAAAATCAAGAAAAAACTTTTCACAAATACTAAAAAAAAAAAAATTCAAAATAACCTACAAACTAATAATACCATACTAACCATATGATTCCCGAAATTCGATAACAACATACCGAATTAATACTTTAATATTTGGGTATACATATATAATTATTTCATGTTACACGTAAAGGCACCAACACAACACTAAGGAGAAACACAAGACCGAAACGTATAGGATCGACTAACATTTACGTAAAGAGATTAGCACCTGTGCTTGGAGGTAGTTTGGAGGTATCGCCGCCGGTAATCGTTCGATCCAGAAGAGCCCATCATCTTCCGGTGTCTGAGGCCAGTCGCAACATGGACAACAATCGTCGAAGCGATCACCTGTTAACGAACGAACATACAAATAGTGCCACAAAATGGAGCATTTCCCAGTTCAACTCAAACATTGGAGTCGTCACCATCTTGCTACGACATAGCCTACATCCAACGATTTTAATTTTAACAAACAGAGCTCTTCCTGTCCCTAACAAAGATCGCAGAACATTTAGATAAGGTTTCACAGCACAAAAACAGAAGAGGTCGAACAAGAAGACAACGAACAGGATATTTACATTGGATCGTGTACCAAACAAAGATGGTTGACGTCGAAACAGTGATAGTTATCGCCTAAAACTCACCTTAAGAAGGACCTGCTTTGGCCTCCAGGTGCGATTATAATGGACTTAATTGTCCTATTGGATTAGTGGTTAGCATAGCAATACTACATATCTAAAGGCGGCGGGTTCGAGTCACGCGGTGGCCCTACAATATTTAATGGAGTAAAAAATCCTATGCTATGCCGTCCCTCTGATAGGACGTAACATGGACGTCCAGAGCCTGTACGATGCCAGGTACCCGTTAAAGATTCCTATCCTAATTAAACCTGGATAGGTAAAATTAAGGACTCCCACAGTAGCATCGTCCCATTAGCCTTAGTAGCATAATGGGAAGTTAATAAAAACAAATTGTCCTGTTTCCGAGGTTAAATTTTGTATAGACTTTGGGTTCATTATTAACCGGTGATAAATTATCTGGCGTACTGGTGTACTACGAAGATATATTTACACTGAAACGTTAAGTCGAGCAAACAATTATGTCTGACCGCACCTCTGCACCTTAATACAACCAACACTTTTCATTCCTAAGACGACTGACTTGGAACAAGCGGCTGTTCTGACTTTTGCTCTAACTTATTGTGGATGAAATCAACGTCAGAAAAATGCTAAAAGAAGATCTAGAAGCTTATCTTAACTAAATTAAAAGCGACACTAACGAGATCCCCGAAAAGATAAAGTATTTGTTAGAATTCTTGACTTATTTATATTAGCAAACAGTATTGGAGGGTGAGGTTCGCACCAGTGTAAAAGGTACCTTTAACAGTAACATCGATGTTGATACAATAATATTGACTGTGAAAGAAGGAGGAATATTGAAGCAATATTATTTACAGCCGTTTTTGTTACCATCTAAGTTAGCTATCTTATTAACAAGAGTTGAGAACTAGATATCAAATAACAGACTGCGCATGACCTTCCTTACACTACTCTTTTGATTCTAAATTTTGTTTGTTCGTTTTAAAAAAAGTGATTGATAAACCGAATGGGAAAACCAACCAACTAAATTTGAACTCAAAAGAGTGGGAAACGGGCATACACAGTCTGTAAGTTGATCACTGGTTATCACCGCTTGTTGTAACATACCTACCGATAGGTGTTTTATTAGTGCGGAATATCCTTGAATTCGGACATTTAAAGGTTAGATGGAAGGATCGATTAAAGGCTAAAGAAAGATGGGACATATTGTAGAACATAGCCCATTGGGGTTCACCTGCTCCGACACCACGTAACAGCGAAGGATAAGAGCAACATTGCAGAACCTGACCTAACAACGCTGGCTTCAACAGCTTACCTTGTGCAATTCCTCTTCAACCGCTACTGAAAAGATAATGCAGCATTCACGGCTAAGGTAGGAGTCATGCAATCAGCGGGCTAGCTATTGTAAGAATCGAGAAAATAAATCGAGGTTTTCATGTTCATTAAATCCAATAAATACTTATTAGGTTGGTATAAAACCAATTTGAATCAAGCGCTAATAAACTCCATACTTTGACAAAACTAAAGTTAAAGTGTAAAATAGGTTTACTTGTAACATATATGAACCCAAAAATATTTCACTTTGCCCCTTATGTAATTCAAATAAAAAGTATTATGTTTAAAAAAAAAAAAAAAAAAAAGTTTTTCTTTTTACTTTCACTTACCTATATATGAAATATATAGTAAGTGGAAGTATTGCGATCGTGAAAAATTTCGACTTCCGGTTTTCAACGGAAATACACGTTTTGGGGTCCCCTGAGTCCAATTAACCAAGTCCCGCGAAATGGTCTGTGTGTGTGTGTGTGTGTGTGTGTGTGTGTGTGTGTGTCTGTGTGTGTGTGTGTGTGTGTGTGTGTGTGAACAGACTAGCTCAAAAACTATAAACCGTGTGAACCTGAAATTGGGTATTTAGTGTAGGTATATGCCCGCGATGTGACAGCAAAAATTTCATCAAAATTGCTCAAAGGGAGGGGGTACTTTATTTAATAACTTTTTATGATTTTTCGATTTTCTCAAAAACGGCTCTAACGATTTTGATTAAACTCAGTATTTTATCTATCTATATGCCCGAGATATGACTGTAAAAATTTCATCAAAATTGATTAACCGGAGGAGGGACTTTACTTAATAAATTTTGTATCATTTTCACGTATTTTTTTTATTTACTCAAAAACAGCTTTAACGATTTTGATTAAACTGAGTATTTGATGTAATAATATGCCCGAGATACGACTGTAAAAATTTCATCAAAATTGATTAACCGGAGGGGGGACTTTACTTAATAAATGTTGTCTCATTATCACGTGTTTTTTTTTATTTACTCAAAAACGGCTTTAACGATTTTGACAAAACTCAGTATTTGGTGTTGGTATATGCCCGCGATGTGACAGGACAGATTTCAACAAAATTGGTCAAAGGGAGGGGGCACTTTATTTCATAACTTTTTTTCCGATTTTTACCTTTTTTTCGATTATCTCAAAAACGGTTTTAACGATTTTCATCAAATTCGCCATGTTTAATGAAAATTAGGTGTTCTTTAATATCAGGTAAGAAATGAATGTGGAAAAATGTGTAACTTTGAGAAGTGGCATTAACACAATGCATTAATTTCTAATCTAAGTAAGTGGGTAAGTGAAAGTTGTGTGTTGCGCGCACGCACCAGATTTTTTTAAATATTAAAATGGTTGAGCGCTTAGTTCACTGTGGCGGTATACCAAGGTTCGCACAGTTTCGAGGCACCTTCATAATATCGGCAGTGAAAGACCTGTAATATACTGCGCATGCGTCTAACAGTTTGCAGATAGTCATAAATCGTTCGTTTTATAACAGACCTAATTTCACGCAACGATAGTATCACCCACCGTTAACAGAGCAGTAAGAATCCGGAAAAAAGGTAATGAAGCTAGTGCAGCTTACATTTAAGATTCGTTTCAAATCTTTTAGATTAGGAGAATGCTCACAAACTGGCAATGCCAGCAAGGCTTTTGGAGCCTCCATTGATATTTCTCCACTCTGTTTTCAACCTATGGCTAAATTACTAAATAAAAAATCTGAAAAAATCAGCAGTTGTCTTAAAAACATGTATGATTACTATCCTTCAGGTTTTTCAAAGTCTATTTCTGAATAGATCATTAATTTAACCATTTCACTGTTGATCGCCACTAGTCCGACTGAACAATGAGCGCTAAATATTTCAATATAACCCTCTAGAGTGGGGAATGTTAACTCCGCGATAATCCATTTCACACTGCTTCTTTTCTTTAACTGAAGTCACCAGGTAGCTACTAAGCATAGGGCACAATTCCTGTGCATTGCCAGGTACCTCGTTAATGATCCCTATTCTAATTATACCGAGATCGGCAAAATTTCGGACTCTTACTGTAGCATCGTCCGATTAGCCTCAGTGGCATAAAGTTTTGTTAGATGGACAAACAAAACTCAGTTAACTGGTATATATTTTATAAAAAAAACTCTTGTAGAAAATCAAATTATAAAACATCTTACCCCGATGAAATTTTTAACTTTCTTACATCTTTAAGTTATAAATAAATTAAAAATAAAGAAACAGTAAATTTTCTTCAGAATATACCGGCGGCCAATTATTATTAAAATATATTATCATAATCTACATGGCTTAAATAAGATCACTTAACCATAATTTATCAATCGAAATGATTAGAAGCCAACGCCTTCAAGGCTGATACCCCAGAAGATATGGACCAGACCTAGTACATTCCATTCTTCAAGGGTAGGGGATTTATGAAAGCAACGTCACCAAGCCGATATGGCCTTTCACTTCAACCATTAGTTCTGATAACAACAGCATCAACAGTTGCGCAGCACTCGATCAAGATTCACTTCGCGGCAGGCCCAGGGAAGGAAGGGTAACTCCCGCAAACTCTGACCCGATCAAATGTTCCCGGTAAACAAGGTAATGAGGCAGCTGCCAGCCATCTTTATTCATGCGGTGCCGCGGGCCATTAAGGGAACTGCTCACTGCGCTCAGTTTACCAAAGCCTTCTTGAGATGGATTGCCGATTACAGACCATGCCATCACAATAGACCAAACAATACGCAGCTGTCCATGCTATACACCACAAGGTTAGCACTGCCACAGATCTGCCGCCATGTCGTAACAGTTGCAAAACTGGCCTTGTCCCGACTGGTCTCGGAGCCACCGGATTGACAATGTCACCGCTGTTGTTGTCTTCAAGGGTACCCCGCTATCAAGATGGCTCTGCAACGGCTGCGTACACCTGATTGTTATAGTTAACCTTAACTTCAGCAAGCAAGTTGAGATCTCAGGTGGTGATACTACCTTGTGATAACTAACCTCAGTTATATATATGGCCTATTGCTGACACCTCACCTAAAGGGCAATGCCGTAACACTATGGACCTTGAAAAACCAGGAGTCGAAGTGACATTTTTACCATTTTGAGAACATCAAGGTTAGAAATAAAAATATTTTTTTGTGGATTTAAAGATTTTTTTTTTTCATTCTAAATTCAATCAAGTCTTTAAATTTCTATATCAGACTATATGCTACTACCATATTTATAATATTATAATAATTATTGTACATTATTATAATGATACAATTTAGCATGGCAACCTAAAGGTCGAGGGTTCGCGTCCTGTGGTTGCTCTAGGATTTTTAAAGGGAGTAACAAAAAATCCTTGGGCCTAAGATAGGACGTGAAATTGAGGTCCAGAGCCTGGGCGATGTCAGGTACTCCTGAAAGATCCCTATCGTAATTACACCTGGGTGGCTAAAATTTAGGACCCACACTGTAGAATCGTCCGATTAGCCTTAGTGACGTTTAACAATCTACACCACATCGAACCGAGTACCTCGTATCGCTCACCTACTACCTACTGCCACCTACTACTACCACGATAGAAAAATCGGAGACGTTGGTTGTTGGGTTGGGTGCTTCGACGTAGTGCAGGGACACCTTTATTCGTAGAAAACTATCAAACAACGCTTGTTAGAATATGTGTATAGCCTTATACAATTGATGAGATAAGAAGTAGGGATTATTCATTATAATCGATTATTTAAGCTTATCTATAAACAAGATAATGCCTATGATGTTCAGTAAAGTAATGCTCGTTAAATTAAAAATAAAATATTAATTTAATATAGACCGAAATTACTACCTGATGTTTTAATTTAGTGGGTTCAATTAATAGTGACTAATAATAATAGTTAATACCAGTGGTACGTGCTAAATGCCCCGATGGTAGAGTACTTGTCATCAAATATGACTATTTTCCCTAGTCACAGTTTGTGGGTACACAGTAAAATTGAGAACCCTGATGAAACTCGGTAAATGACAATCGAGTTGTAACCATTTTCTTGCCGACGTGCGATATGTTACCTGCTACCTGTTAGTTGTGGTTACCGAGATGTTACTCAAATATTTGTTTCGTTTTAACCCAGATGGTCATGAACATATCTGATTCGAAAAATTAGGTCGCAATAAACTGAAACTGAAATCCCTGATTTTATGTAATCAACCCAGAGAATCATTCGAGCATTTTCTTACTATTAATCGATACCAGTAAAACAATGCCCCCTATAGCTAATGTATGCCTAGTAGCCTAGTAGCATCAATGTAAACTCTATAATCAACTTCGATGACCCCCCCCCCCCCTAAAGTTGCCTTCACACTGTGGAAGCCTCACCCTAGAACGGGTAATCCCCCGAACCTTACCGTACCGGCGTACCACGAACGACTATTTTCACTTAAAAGTGAAGTAAAGCGAACAATGATGCCTGACCGCACCTATGCACCTTGATACAATAATTTTCATTACAAAGCCGGCTGACTCGGAACTAGCGGCTGTTCTGACTTTTGCTCTAACTTATTATGGATATAAGCAACGTCAAAAAAATGCTAGAAGCTTATCTAACACAAAAGCGACACTAGCGCTATCCTCGGATAAAGTATCTGCTGTTCGAGGTTGAAGTACGGACAATATAAACTCTAGCATTAGCTTGACCCGACGCCTCAATCGGTGCCTCTCCGCACTGCTCTCCCGTACCCAACACTGTTCGGCTAGTCTAAATAAGACAACTTAAAGAGGTACGATGTCCGTACGGCCGTTTTTCAGGGATAGCGCTAGTGTCGCTTTTGATTTAGTTGAAGATAAAAGCTTCTAGACCTTATTTTTCGCAGTTTTCTGACATTTCTTATATCCATAACAAGTTAGAGCAAAAGCCATAAGAGCCGCTAGTTCCGAGTACATCATAGATCGCTCGACTTCAAGTTTCAGTGTAGACAGCTGTTCGTGGTGCGGCAAGATTCGAGGGGTGAGGTTGGCACAGTGTGAAGGCACCCCGACACAACGACAGCTGTGCCCCAGGTGTCCCCCCCCCCTACCAACAAGCACGCCCTATACCTACCACCTTTTTTGTCCCTTCCCTTCTCGCTACCTGGAATGGTCCCTATGTGTCTCTTTGCCAGCCCTCAACCTACCTAATACTTATATTTAGAGTTACACTTTTCAATGCAATGCTTCCATATATTTTATTTTATTTGCGCATAAGTCAAAAATCAATCTTTTTCACGATTATGTAAGCGCAATATTAAATAGTTCTAACATTCTCTACAAAAGAGGAATATTCAACGACTAAAGTTATTCCGTGTGGCCAGTATAGTTGTGTCGCTCGTTTGTTAGTAGAAGACTACAAAAGAAAATTTTCTTTTATTCTACTTGAGAACTTTAAATCTTTATTTGGAAAATTGTTAGATTTTATAATTCCAATATTTAATGCTGGAAAGCATTCAAAAAGGTCTTTCATAGACTTGAGAGATAGTAATAATGATCACAACAGATGCTTCTGTAAGCTTTTATATTATTTTTCAAATATGGGAGCTTCTTCTAATGCGAACAAGGTAAGGGAGAACTCTTTAGAGCACGCGCAACATGATAATATTGAAAAGCCAAAACAAAAACAAACATCCATAAAGGAAATATTTATCGAATAAAAGAATGCAATGCAAACGAATGTTTTAAAACATATTGAAAATTTATAAATGAGTCTTTTTATCAAGTTTTAAGACTAAACTAAAAAATATTTTAATTTGTTTTCAGGACAATTTGGAGATTTATAACACTTTGTAAGGGACACCTCGATGAATAAATTTAAACATTGAGGAGGTTGGAGAAACCCTATTAGGTGATGAATAACCTAATGAATGGATTAACAATATGCTAAGTCGTGTGCAAACGAATTACGAATAATCTTTTTATTTATTTTTTAGTGTTAAATTTATCTGATTTCAAGATTCTAACTTCAGTTGCTTTCATGGGCTATAGATACAAAAGCGTTGACCCGTACAGGTCCAACGATTCAAAAGTTTTTCTTTCAAAGTGAAACAGAAAAATGCTGATAAATCACCAATGCTGTAAACACCGCACCCTCTATGCAGGTACACCGGAGAACACCACCGATATAAACAACTACCTCAAGCTCTTGCGCACCACTTCTTGCCCTCCACCCGCGACCAGAGGCCTCCCCTCCCGGATGCTCCAGAGGGGACGATTGCTGCAGAAGCGCTGCTTATCCATGGCAGTCCAGACACAAGGCACATACATCTTACACTATCACCACAACAACTTCTTACCGCACTACAAGACACCACACGACTGACACTTGTTGAGGACTCGGGCAGGGCAGAGGGGGGACGCCCCCACCCCAAGCCGGGTCCAGCCGAAGCAGCTTCCATCCACGGCCACGAGAGGCTAGCTGCTAAGGTGCCTTTACACTCTACGAACTTTACCCTCGAAAGCCTTCACGAAGGTTGTTCGGGTGTTCTAGGTACTTCAGCTATTCGCCTCTGTTCGGGGGTAGCGTTAGTGTCACTTTTTATTGGTTTTTTTCCCAAGTTACAGAAACTGTTTGTGATACTAGTGTGCCGTTGTAATTCCTCTGTTATTTTTTTATTTTTCAGTTAATATAAAATATTTGTTCCCTTAACGTCACATGTATAAATGACTGTTCTTGGAACCTGTTGGAGGGTGAGGTAAAGGCACCCCTACAAAAGTGTTGACGAAAGCCAAAGTGTTAGGAAGAGGAAATGGTCGGGAGTGCGGTCAAAATAAATAGCACTAATATGGAAGAATCACATGTATTATTTTTCCCAACGTTTCGGCCCAAATTTTAGGTCCTCATCAAAGCTAAATGAGAAAAACTAGACAACAACCAACAAGGCAAATTATATAAAGTAACATCAGTTGTATGTGTTACATTAAACAAAATTAAATATATTAAATAAAAAGAACATAACGGTTATAGAATTTAAAAAAAAAATATGTAAGATTACAGTTATTGGAATAAGACCATGATAAAAGTAGTAAATGAAAAACTATAAAAATGTACATAGCCTATCTGAGGTAAGGTGAAGCAATATTGAGCTGTAGCTGAAAATATTAGATATAATGAAGGTTACAATGAAGCCCAAGTTAATAATATACTAATGTAATTAAATATATTTATATTGTTTTATCTTTTCTTGTGGGTAACGACTTTAGAAATAAAAATAATTATTAAATTAAAATAAAAAAAATATATGTAATATCATGGAATAAATCACTGAATGAAGGGTAAGAAATTCATGAATACATGAGGATTAAAGGATAACCATTAGATGTATGATATAAAGGGTTTCACACTAGAAGTATGAATGACTACTACACTAAAAAAATGAGTAAGATTGGGCGATAGGTATCAACGTATAAATTCAACGGAAAATATAAAAAAGTATGATATAAAATGATGAGGTATAGTTGACTGACTACCTTCTTCATTCATCGATTGGACTCAATGAACGGTCAAGTGGCAACAGAATGAGTCTTCTTTATAATGGCTACAGCCACCATCGAAAGATCACTTTCTAATAAAACAATGACACGACATTATTGTAGATATCTTTTACTCCTTTCAACTAAAACATGATTTTGAAGGAGATTGAATATGAAGTTTGAAAGTTGATTCAAAAACATTCAGATTAGATATTGAAGGTTTAATTAGGCAGAAGATAGCTTTAGATTACAAAAAAACTGTACCAGTACCATCCATCGAGGGTCTTGGGTTCGTTACTGTGTACGGAAGCACTGTTTCTTGTTGTGCAAGGTGATTTCACCATTCTCACGCCAATCGCCAGGTTTTTCCCATGATTTTTCGATTTAGCGTACCCCCTTTAAAGAGGTTGGGTTTGCCACAGGAGGGTCTCTCGGCCATCGAGTCTATCTGTGAAGGCAGCTCAATGCCTTACCAATGAGCTCCCCCGGAGAGCCTACGTTTCGATGCAAACAAGCCAGGATCTGAAGATCTCATCAGGGCTCGTTGAGGCCAGAGCAATACTGATACTACTCTCTGTATTACCCTGGGCTCAAAAAGCCCTAAGGAAGGTCCACATGTTAGCATCAAAACGTAGGCTCTTCAAATAACAAAATTTCGACTGAAAATCCTGATAATTTATCATCTTATCTTAAAGAAAACAGTAGACCATTACACACGCATAACTGCATCTAAGATTAATATGTTCGTCGAATGTAAAAATGTCACTGTACAATTATCGCCCACGCGAATAAAATGCATCCGGAATAAATAATGAACTTTTAATGATGCAGCATATAGCTTCAGATAATTACTGACTTTTTTTTCTTTGTTCGATCAAAGATGCTCCACCAATCAGAACAACAATAATGTACATGGGTGGCGGGCTGCAGCCGAGCCGAGGATTACCAACAACCTCCGTTCAGCCGCATGCGCAATACAGTTTTATCAGTTACGGCGCCTTCACACTGCGCGAACCTCACCCTCCAACAGGTGATCCCCCGAACCTCCCCGTACCTCACCTATAAACACTGAAACGTGGTGTAGAGCGAACAATGATTTCTGTCCGGACCTATGCACCATAATACAATCATTTTTATCACAAAGACTGTTGGATGCGGAACAGCGGCCGTTCTGGCACTTATTGTGGATAAAAGCAGCATCAGAAAACTGCTAAAATAAGGTCTAAAAGCTTACCTCATCTAAGATAAAAGCGACACTAGCCCTAGAAACACAGAGGCGAACGGATAAGTATCTATTCGAGTTCGTGGCTTACTTGGAATTCCCCAGCACTGTTCGGCTAGTCTAAATAAGACACGAGCATGAAGAGGTACTTCGTACGGCCGCTTGTTCGGGGATAGCGATAGTGTCACCTTTGGGTTTAGCATTTCTCTGATGTTACTTATATCCATAATAAGTTAGCGCTAAAGTCAGAACAGCCGCTAGTCCCGAGTCAGCCGTCTTTGTTATCAAGCCACATAGGTGCGGTCAGGCATCATCGTTCGACGTACAGCAAGTTTCGGGGGATTTTCTGTTCGAGGGTGATCTTCGCACAGGGAGAGGCTCCTGAGGACCCCCCCCCCCCCCCCAACGACACTACGACAGCTGTGTTCTATGGCTCACAAACACGCCCTATACCTACCACCTTTTTTGCGGCTTTCCTTCTCGCTACTTGGACGGTCCCCATGTGCCTCTACATAGGTGCGGTAAGACATTATTGTCCGCCCGACTTCACCGTTTCAGTGTAAATAGCTATTCGTAGTACAGCGGTACGGCAAGGTTCGGTAGATCATGAGGTTCGCACAGTGTAAAGGCACCTTTACAAAACTTATGAAACCAGGAGTTCACGTGCGCCTGACATTTTCCTGGATATTCCTGCAGTCCTGTTGGAACATACCTTGAGTTGCGTTTACAATGCACAAAAGATGCCTGTGTTTTCTTACTCTTCGACAATTTAAAAAGGTATCGAACTCAGTCAATTAATTTAGCTCCGAGTTGTGGCTCCAATAAATATAAAATTAAATTGAAATAAGTTTAAAAATATTTTGAATTTTATTGAAATAAGCCGTGTTGATTGTGTTTGCTGTTACTCATTTCTGGACGTAGTTTATATTGATACCTTAAAGCATAAGTAACTATAGCTTTATAGTTATAGTTACTTCTGCCGTCTTAAGGTCAGCCATGTATGTTAATGAAATTATATGATACAGCAGACAGTGGACTGCTCGTGGGAGAACCCGTTCGGTGCAGTGTAAACGCATCTCAAGCAAATATGTAGACCTATACTGCTCGCTCCCCGAACAGGATACTATACTAGCTACCTTATTATAATGTAGAGATGGTGGTGTTCTTCCCCAGCTTGGACACTAAGGCCCGGTGCACACGGACGACATTTTTCTGCGATGCGGACTATAAGCCAGGTCAGGGGTACCTGGAGTACAATGGACCGACCGGATTTACCATTATACTACAGGTACCCCTGACCTGGCTTATAGTCCGCATCGCAGAAAAGTGTCGTCCGTGTGCATCGGGCCTAAGTGTTTCATAATTGTCGCTTAGCCACGGGCAACCCTCCCACTCCCACCCCCCCCCCCCCCGTCAAACACCAACCACGATCAATTAAACATACTAATGGTGAACAAAACTGTTGTTCAATATTTCAAACACAGCAACAATCAACGAGGGAACATTAGGTAATGGATAAAATTTCACGGAGAAATCTTTTTTATATTAAAGATTACAGAGCAAAAGGGCCAAAAAAAAAAACATTATAGAGAGAAAGTTGCGCGGATAAAGAAACTAGCTTTAAAAACTCACCTGTGACAATTTTCCATTATACTACCGGGAAAGAGAAAAACTAAAGAGGACGGAGCTAAAGGGGTAACCGCTTCTTTCACGGGAGCGCTTTCGGAAACACATCGCGCTAGCTAATAACTAATTAAATACTTTTAGTTACTGCTACTTAATGTAACGGCTTTCACCTCCGCTATAGACGGGAAAAACAACAGCAGCTTTGGAGGCCATTTTTCTTCCAGCAATTAACTTTTATCAACTAATAATTCTGAATTTTAAATTCGACAGTTAGCCAATGGCGGTTTGGTCGCTATTTAAAATTGGCCAACTTCGACATTTCGCAGAACCAGTTAGGATGAAAAAACAAGGACAGAGCTCGCACAGGATCCGACACCACACATTCCTTATATTGAAATTCAACAAAGCTTAAATAAACTGGGCTGATAATAGGGGATATCAGTTCATATCTATTCAGTGATAATCAGAAGGTAACTAAATTGGATAACTGTATACTACCTTCCAATATACCTCAGTGGTGGGCACAGCAATTTTCTGCGGGGGAGGGCGCGCTTATAACCACCTGAATTTATTTCTTTAGAACCTTTAAACACCTATTATAGAGGCACATTGTTCTGCAGTGGTTAGCATAGCAAACGTCCCTCGGATAGGACGTAAAATGTAGGTCCCGTGCCTGTGAGATGTCAGGTTAAAGTTCTCTATCCTAATTATACATATCTAGGTAAAATTTAGGACATCCTCCGTAGCATCATCAGATTAGCCTTAGTAGCATAAACGGACGTTAAACAAACAACCATGGATTATTAATCATTGTTTGTGATAAACACGTTTTTCTGTCGAAGTATTTAGGTTACAGGGACATGAAAATAAACAATTAAAATACCGTCAAGCCCGTTGGCGACTTACATTGTAAACAGGAGGAGCTATCGAAGAACTATAAGAGAGTTAACGGAATTTGAAATATGCATTAAAATGCACCAGTTTTTTGTGAAAAAAAATTTCGAATGCTTCCGTAGAAATAATTTGGACTTCTAATTTAGCCCATAATTATGAAGAAAGTGGTGGAAGTCCAAATAATTAAACAAAAAAATATTGGATATCAAGGATTGTTAAAATGAACACATAAATGGAACTATACATGGAATTCCTTTAGTTGAAGTAACATGATGTAAAAAAATGAAAACACATACTTTGTTTTTACCGCTTTTAATAATATGGCCCCAATAAAGAAACTATGGATCGTAAATCGTAAATCGACAAGGAACTGAAACGGACAAAACAGTGAGGTGAGATATCTCCAGATTAAGAATAATAAAGTTCTTTCATAATGAGCGGTTAAATTAGTTCAAGTTAACCTTTGCCTAAGATATTTAAAAATATAAATATATCTATACATGTGAGCGTTATCAGGCTGAGATGGTGAGATGTGAAAATAAACAAAACATTGAGAAATTATACTATTCAAAAGAGCTTGTCGGGTTAACCCATTTCCATAGAGATGAAATATATCTTTGCAATATATCATTCCTAAAAATGTTGACTTCAACAGCCAGTGATGGTTAAAATCGACTATTTGGACAAATATGGTAAAAGTGTTAGCAGGCGAGGTGGCTGCTGTTATTATATCGTTCTCTCTTGCAGCCAATCAGAGGACGGCTTACTGGGTCAAGACCGACACAGAGGTTGGCTCAACGCTACTCCAACCGCAAGGCCCCATCGCGATAATAAACAACTTATAATACGTACCTATTGATTAATGTATTCTACAAAGTATATATCTACGTCAATAAATGGCTCTCATATGTTACAGATTTAACGATCAAGATATATGTGACCACTTTGACAAGCGGCCGTACAGACAAAGTACCTCTTTAAGTTCGTGTCTTGTTTAGACTAGCCGAACAGTGTGGAGGCGCTACTTCAACTCACTAAAACAAATTCTTAAGGGCTATCCAAGTTATCCATCCAGGGTGGACTTGGAGGTGTAAAGGCAGAAGGAAGGCCTGTTTATGATATTAAATTTTGGCAGCGAAGCTGCTTCTCTATTTGTCCGCCAGGGGCGATTACCACGGACCCAAATAGTCCTCTTTACACGGTCAAGTTTTTTTTTTTATCAATTTTGAGAAAATTATTAATCTTATTAACCGGTGGTTAGTAAGTAAACTACAAAAATTTCATCCCAAGATTGTTTAAAAAACTATACCGTGGAAACAGTTCAACTGTAATCACCCCTGGCGGTAAAATAGCGAATCAATGTCCAATCTCCATTCCAAAAATATAACCGTGTATACAAGCCTTATTAAATAGACGCCTATCAAACGAGTGAGTTGTCGTCGTGGTATATAAGGTAATATTCATAGAAGGAATTAAAAGTCGTATTCTTCGATGGCAATAACAAAACCTTCAAGTAAGGGTGACGGGAGATGGCTGGAAGTGCCTCTCCAAGACATCACACCTCACTCACCCTTCGCTACATCCACCGCTAGCTCACGCAACGCTGACGACCCACCCCAAGGCCACGCACCTGGCCCTTCTCTCCCGCCGGCCTTGCCTTTAGCTCCTTATCGGGTAACTAGGTTGCAGTCATCTCTCTTCGGCTTGTGAATTTTATTTTAGACTTGTTCCGTGGGGGAGGGGGCACCGTTCAACTTCGAGGTGTCAACAAGTATCTTATGTTTTGCCCAAATCGGATTACCGACTCGATTGCGTTTTACGCAGCAGACAATATACAATATGATCGAATATAATGCCGAGACAAAATGGATGGACCCCGAGCAAAGACTGGTCCTCAATGGGAAGTCAGATTACTCCGTTAATTATTTGGTACGTACAATAGACCACATTGACACAGATAAAAAAATTTCCTTAATAACCGGTTAATAAAGAAAAAACATTTTCATCACAAGGTTATTCAAAAATCTTAACCGTGTAGACATGTCTATTAGGGTACAGTGGCTTGATAGAGACAGTGTGGTCTATGAAGGTGTGTTTTCCTATTGGATATAGCTTCCGCGGCCATATTAGTTTTCAACACTACTGTTTACATAATGCTATATTCAGTCTATTTGTGTCTACTTTTGGACAATTACAACCTTTTTTTATCATAGTTTATAGTTTTCACTATAAGTTTATAAAATTTCAGTTAGTTGTAGTATCTATGTATTTAGTTTAGTGTAAATTGAAAAGTAAGTTGTTCCTGAGGCTTAATTAATTCTGTCTCTATCAAGCCACTGTATATTCGGTACATTGTAACCGCCCCCCCCCCCCCACCCGGCGGTCAAACACCGAAGCAATGTTTGGTTCCAAACCTTTAACCGTTTCAAATCCTTTGATGTCAAGGCCTTTCAAATCTACTAAATATAACCATTTATAAGGCGAATATATAACTACTTGAAGTTTTTAATATTGACGTCTAAAAAAACAACTTTTGATTCGTTCTTTATCAACTAATATATCGGTATAACATCTCCCACGCGTTTGATAAGCCTCTATTCCTAAAGGCCAGTTTAGACGGTTATATTTTTGGAATAAGTTTGGAATCAAACGGCGATTCGCTATTTTACCGTCAGAGTTCTTTAAAATTGACCTGTTCGCACTTTAAAGTTTATTAAACAGTCTCGGGATGAATGTATGGTAGTTCACTTAATAATCGGTTACTAAGAATAATAATTTTCTCCATATAGATAAAAAACCTTGACCGTCTAAACATAACCATTTGGGCCCATTTTGATCGCTCTGGGTGGTCAAATTGCGAATTAACCTTGTTTTATTCTCCTCCAAAAGCTTGACCATGTAAACAGAGCTTTAGGTTTCTCCTCTAACTAGAAAATGAGTCCATAGATTGTTTCCGCCCCAACATTTTTTTTTCTTAACACTAAAGGATATCTCACAAGATATTATGTCAGTAAAATTATTTAAGCGAATTCCCTCATGCAATATCAAGAAAAAAAAAAGACGTCAGCATGAAAAACAAAACACTCTTCCCATATCAATAACACATTGTTCGTTTTTTTTTGTTTCTCAGGAGAGATGGATTCGCAAAGTGAGGTCTATAAAAAAGACTTTAGCAGGGGCGAGACACATGAACCGAAGTGGAATTTTTCGTTTACTTAAATTCTTAATAGGGATTTTAAATAATAGTACAGAACAAAGTGTGAGAGATAAGATGGTAAAATCAAAAAAGTTCATTCTATAAAATTGTGTACAAATATAAGGAGACAGAATGGGAAGAAATAAATAAAGAAATGAAATAATAATGGTAGAATAAATAAATAATAAAAAAATTAATATTAATTATCATAAAATAGTAATAATTAAGTATTGATAGTTTATCCTATACTGGAAGACTTTTTTAAAAAACCTTAAAAGAAGTAACAGTGAAGTGGCCAAAATAAGATGTACATTCTGATTATTTGACTTTAATATTTGACGAGATTTTAAGGAATTGATATATTTTATAATTATAACATAGTCACCTGAAGATGAGGCAATGAGCCTCGAAACGTAGTGATGTTTTAACATATTAAAAAATACATATTATCAAAAAGGAAGACTGGATTTTTCACTGAAATATAAATTTAGAGTAATAATTAAATAAATCTATGCAAGAGTAGGGGTAATAGATAATTAAATGATGGTTATTAATTTACAATTCCTTATGGATGTTATTACTTTTTCTGTTACTGATTAGTTGTCTCTCAGTGCCGTACTGATATCGGTTGAAATTTCAAGTGGGTTCAGTATTATTTTTTAATAATAGCACCCCTTAAAAAATATGTCTAATGGACATGTCAGCAGTGCATACCTTATATGTGAGTTATTCATCTAAGGAGAGCAAAGGCCACCTCTTCACGGCATTACTTTGGTTTTACGTAGCCCTTGCTACATTGCTTTACATAAATACCTTGATTCACTATTTGTAAGTTTCATCAGTTATTTCTTGAATTTACAGCGGTTAAAATATAACTACAATAATTGAAAGAATTAAGTTCTTTTTTGCTCTTTGATTAATCAACTATTGCCATAAAAATACATTTAAAAAAGAAAAAAGAAAGGAATGTTATGTCATCGTATATGTAATATTCTAAATGAGGTAATTTAATTGTAAATGATTAATAGATTTTATTGATTAAATTATATATGGTTTATATTACTAAAAATATTACTCAAATATCGCTTATACTCAAAAGAGAAAGCCTGGGTATCTAATGTGAGAGTTCTTGAAAGAGTTACAATAAACCAAAATTCTAAAATCAATAATCTAATAGGTTAAGTTGTAATATATTCATTAGAAGCTTCTATTAAAAAATTCATATTTAACACTTAATGTATAGGTAATTGGATACACAAATAGGGTACTTATTGGATCACAGAGTGTACAGAAGTTTTCAATTATATTAAAATACTAAATAAAATAGCTAGCGAGTCGAACAATATGGCTTAGAAAAAAAAAGAAGAAGATTAGATAAGGTTACAGCAAGATGATAACGAATTATCATTCTTCTGTCGACCACGCCACGAGTCATCGAAACAACACTCAGCTATCACTTCTCTCAATTATCACAGTCATTATCAAAAACACGTCATTAATTATTTAATGTTAACAATATCATGAATAACTTTACTTCTCACAAGCATCAACAAATGATCCAATTAGAGTATTTCTTTAAAACAATACAAAATCAATTTTTTACATAAATTAATTGAACCCTGTAGGCTGAAATCCACCTCGAAATAAGAGAAGAATAAATTATTACAATTTAATCGCTCAGAATAAAATATGCAGTTATATCTTACAACAAAAAGAAAATATTTTAAGCCTTCTAGTCTCAGTGCCAAATCTAGGAAGAGGCATTGAGTACAATAGCCAGTGACAGCAAATTTATAAAAGTTATTTATTTTTTGCTTAGGTAAACAATATTTGTTGATACTTTTCAGTTGTTTTGACCTTTATTCAGAAAATGGTGAAAGAAGGGATGGCAAAATTAAGCCAAACATTCTTGGAAAAATTCTAGTTCTGTTGTCAATATGGGAACAATCAACGGAGAATATCTTAATTCATTCAAGTATATCATTCTTGTATATTTTCTTCTTTGTATAATATTTTATTTTACATTCCCATTGTCCATAGAAGATACATGTAATTAAAGTATCTGGTATAAACACTTGATTTTGATTTTTTTTTTGTGAGAAGTACATTTAAGTGAACTGTTGTAAAATAGGTAAACTAGGGGGTTAAACTGACAGAAGGGGGTACCCCCTAGTATAATAATAATAATAATAATAAAGAACATTAGTTTCTTATTAAAAAAATCAAATCAAAAGCACTTCCTACATTTAAACACTTAAAAATTCATTATTATTCATATAGAATAAATTAGAACATTTCATTTTTTTTTTAATATGAATATAATATAATATTTAAACCATAACATCTGAGACACGAAGAAGAAGAAAATAAAGAAATATAAATAGAAGGGAAGGAGAGAGGTAGAAGCCATACATCCAGCGCTACCCAAATGCCTAATCACCTTAATTAAATGAACGAGTCCTTAATGAATGAGTCATGAATTTTCTGTGTATCATTTCATTTCTCGGCAACAAAACCTTGTTATAAACCTAGGCTCAGCGGCTAGTTTGATATTCTTTGATTTGACTTGTTACTTATGCTTTACATATATCATTAGACATCGGAATTTTCCCTAAAATTAATTCTATTATCACATAATTAATTTGTAATTTTTAAAAAAATTTATAAGAAGAGAAAAGATTTGATCATGGCCGGGAATCAAACCCAGGCCCCCTGCATCTCAGTAGCAGCGTTCTTACCACTGAGCTATCCGTGGGGCCATTCCCATATCAGAGTTGCAGAGGACCTGGGTTCGATTCCCGTACGTCGTCGAATCTTTTGTCTTCTAATAAAATTGTTTAAAAACTACAAATAAAATATTTGATAATAAAAAAAAATTGATTAAATTTCAACATATAATTTTATTATTAACTAAAATGAAACAAATGTACACAATGTACAAATGCCCCCTTATCTAATACTTTTAATTAACACCTAATTCAATTAAAGAAAAGGGCAGAGGAAGATAATCATGGTAAAGATAAACCCAAGCGAATGAGCATTCTATTCAACAGCAATCGGGGAGAGATGTGAATAATAAACAAACCTAAATTTAGAACTGGGAGCTTTGCCACCCCTGGCTTTCGACGAGACCCTAAAAATTATAGAAAACTTTTTGGCCTTTCAATTTTTTATAATCAGATATCCCTCGTTAGAAAACATTATAGAATTTATCTACCAACTAGATTCACTTTTTTTTTATTTTGGTTTCTTATTTACATAACAAAAACATATGTTCCACGTCAAATGAAAGATAAATTAGATGTTATAAATATTTTAATCATATAAATAAATATTATATTGTAAAACTTAATGCTAACTTATCAGCAGACTTTTTGAATTTAATTTTATTATTATTATTTAATATTTTATATTGAAATAAGATATTAAAAGTAAAAGAAATTGAGGGAATATAGGTGGCTAAAATAGTGAGGGCATCCGATAAGACTTTCCTTTCCAAAGTGGACTAAGAATTTGGCAACAATGATGAGCAGGAGTGACAGGTTGAACCTTCTTTTTTTAAAATGCATGTATCAATTAATAATATTATCATCATATGACCGGGTTTTTAAAAGAGAGAATTGTCCCATTAAATGCGCAATTGAGTAAAATCAAGTGCAGAGTACTTTAAAAAAAAACTAAGTCCAAAGATACTATAAAAAATAATTCTCACTTACATTAAAGTTTGAGCATTTAATTTTCATGTAAATGGGGCGATTTGTTATCGATTAAAAATCAACTGATCAACTATCAAGCAAAAATATATAGGAATAAGAATGCTCAGGATTTTTAGCTTTTTAATAGTTCCTTTATTGAAACTGCCGAAATTTTGATCTAAGCATGTAGGCCACCGTCAGTGTTGGGCGAGTCGTCATTTGAAACCACTAAACCACTAAGCAATGACACCTCACAATGACTCACATACATAACATGCTGGGGCAAAAATTCTACTAGTATAATCAAATGAAGATATAAAATCCTGACTATTCTTACAGGTCATACTTAAACAGAAACTAAAGCCGACCGAAAACAAAAATAAGAATCATTGTACACGAATTCATAATACAAAATAAAATCAACCTTCATTTCAAATTATTTTGGACTAACATGATTTCAAGAATCATATAAAAGAAAAAAAAAAGGCCTGCTGTTTGTCTCAGACAATTGAAGGGGTCGGGGCAAAATAGTGCCAAGCAACATTTTTAAGAAAAATAAACTGTAGCTGCCGTCTGTTGTATATTATGTAGTACTACCAGGTCTGCAAGTTTAAAATGTCGTTTATTTCTTAAAATATATACACAGTAATTTAAAAAAAAAGTATAATATATTTTATTCAAAGTACTGGCCCTCGCTTTCTACACATTTTGTCCATCTCTCGGGCAATTTATGGATACCATTCCAAAAGAATGCTCCATCTTTATTTGAAATCCATTCATCGAGCCATTTTCTTACATCCTCCAAATTGTTAAAGTGTTGCTCAGCCAATGAGTGTCCCATCGATGAGAAGAGATGATAATCAGAAGGCGCCAGGTCAGGTGAATACGGCGGGTGGGGTAGGAGTTCCCAACCAAGCGAAGAAATCGTTTCCTTAGTCAATCTGGCTGAATGTGCAGGAGCGTTATCATGCTGAAGAATGACTTTGGCGTGCCTGTGAGCCCATTCTGGGCGTTTTTCGATCAATGCGTGACTCAAATTGATCATTTGTTGTCGGTAGCGGTCGGTATTGACTGTTTCGCCGGGTTTGAGAAGCTCGTAGTAGACTACTCCCTTCTGATCCCACCACACACACAGCATTGTCTTCTTCCCAAAACGATCCGGTCTTGCACTCGATGTGGATGGTTGTCCTGGCGTTACCCATGATTTTATTCGTTTGGGATTCTGAAAATAAATCCATTTTTCATCGCCAGTTACAACTCGATGCAAAAAACCCTTTCTTTCGTGGCGTAAAAGCAGCATTTCGCACACAGTTTTTCGTTTTTCCATCTGTCGTTCGTCCAATTCATGTGGAACCCATTTTCCAACCTTTTGAATTTTTCCCATAGCTCTCAGGCGATCGGAAATGGCTTGCCTAGTGACATTCAACTGTTCTGCCATCATTTGTTGGGTTTGGGTATTGTCTTCGTCTAATAAAGATTGCAATTCGACGTCCTCAAACTTTTTTGGTCGATTTTCTCGTTTTTTATCAGTAACATCAAAATCACCACGTTTGAAACTTTGAAACCAACGTTCACATGTCTTGACGGTTGGAGCAAGATCGCCATAAGTCTCAACAAGAATTCGATGACATTCAGATGCCTTTTTCTTTTGATTGAATAGGAAAATCATGACATGCCGCAAATGCTCTTTATTTGGCTTAAAATTAGACATTTTTAACACCAAAGAAAGGTATGATACGTCCACGTAAACGACTTAAAAACAACTGACTTTTGTAAACAAATGACTAACAAACAAAATAGCGTTTAGAGATAAGCAAATCCTTCAATAGGCTAAGAGCGCATTCTATTGGAATTAAAACGACATTTTAAACTTGCAGACCTGGTATATGTCTATGATGGAAATGCCAACTAAACATTACTATAGAGTGCTCTATAGTCATATTTCAGGTGGTATTTCCATCATAGATGTATAGTACTACATAATATACTAGAGACGGCAGCTACAGTTTATTTTTCTAAAAATGTTGCTTGGCACTATTTTGCCCTGTCTCCTTCAATTTAACAAAAGGGCATTTCTTAAGACTACGTGTGTGAAGAATAACAAACATTTATACCAGGTAAGTTTGGCTATTGTAGAGGAACTTAATAATTCAAAACAATGGACTTTTTCTTCTTCTCCTACCTTAATTAAAGACAACTTTAGATTCTAGGTTTGTTTAATAATAAAAAAGCCTTTACATATTTCGTCACTTTTTGATGTGATAAACACTTCCTTTATGATGAAACAAAAAATTAATAACTTGCCTTAAAGCAGACACATTTCTCTTAAGTTTGGAAGCCATTTCAGTTTTAATTACACCATAAGAAGGATAAGATATTGCTATCAGCAACAAAGATAAAAAAAAAAAAAAACTCGTTTAAAGCCAAAATTTAATCTGATAAATTTTAACATAACAGAATGAATGCCCCACCCCCCACAAATATTATGTGAACTTTTAATTAATAATTATATGGAAGCAAGTTCACAAACTTTAAGGCATGAAATAACTAATTATATTTTGTAAATAATTATATACCGTAAAATGAGGTGACATTGTGACTAATGGGGTGACTTTGTGACAAGCCTATTTTTCTACAGTTTTTGAATTTCCCTCCTTAACACATTCAACGCCAGGTACAGCCCTGAGCTGTGCCCGGCGGCGAGCCCAGGTGGCCAACTACAGCCCAGGGCTGCACTCAGGTATATTTTACCTTTTCCACTTAAAAGCGATGGCCAGGTAGGAAAGTTTTTACTTTAGTTAGTCAGCCACTTGCACTGGTCCATGGCGGTCATTTCGGCGTTTTTGATTTCTGGATAGCTGCATTATAGTCGAAGTTGTGAATTTTTAAAGTTTTCTCATTTTTTTTAATTTAAGTGTTTTATTTTTAATTTTAATTTAATTGAAAATGGGACCTAAGAAGAGGAATGCCAGTGGACAGCCTTCTAAAAGAAGTAAGTATTTTATAATTAATTTTTTTTTAACTATTCTATTTTTTCATTTTGCTTATAATATCTAACTTTAAAGCTATTCTCACTACTTATATTATATTTTATTATTATATTACATTATACAGTTACAGTGGATTAGTAAAAGAACAAAAAAACTATAGATACAAATTTTTAGGGACAAGAACGAGGAAATTTGTGGATGCTGTGCCTGGGGCTGTACCGGCTCAATGATGTCCCAAAACCCTCTGGCCACCTGGTTCAGCTAGAGAATATGGCGTTGGCGTTGAATGTGTTTTTAACACCTACCGTAAAATGAGGTGACTTTGTGACTAATGGGGTGACTTTGTGACAAGCCTATTTTTCTATAGTTTTTGAAGTTCCCTCCTTAAAAAGAATCAGGTTAGGCAATTCAGTGTACTTGTCAGTTGGTCAGTAATGTGCTGCAACCTACTGGGCCTCTATAACTTCTTTCATTCCATTTACCATGGTGCTTTATTTCAAGGTTTCAACTAAATTATAACAATCAAACATACATGAAATAAAGCACCATGGTAAATGGAATGAAAAAAGTTATATGTGGCCAGTAGGTTGGAGCACATTACTGACTACCTGAAAGGTACACTGAATTGCCTAACATGATTTTTTTTAAGGAGGGAAATTCAAAAACTGTAGAAAAATAGGCTTAGCACAAAGTCACCCCATTAGTCACAATGTCACCCCGTTTTACGGTATTATAAATAATTGTATTTTGTAAAAAGGATTATTGTAAGATTAAAAAATTTGAAAAATAAATTAATATCTTCGTTAAAATTTGGCAGAGATCGCGAGGCTTGGCATGCATCACCGAGGCACCTCCACGCTGAAAGGCATTACGAGGGAAGAAGAAGTTCAAATTTGATCAATAAGATATTTTAATTACATAAATATATATATATAAAATGTATTAAAACTAATATCTTTAAAGATTGCAGCAATATGATATCCACCCTACTGATGGAAAGTAGGGTGGAACTGATTGAAGTTTAAAAAATAAGTTCATGTGATGTTTTGTATTTAGTTCTGTGTTAAAAAATCTACTAAAGAAAGGGGCATGCCTCAATCACCTCATTAAAAAACTAAAACCGTTCTAATAAAAAAACACTAAATTAATTATATATAAAAAAAAGATCAGGATGCCGCAGCCATAAGACAACAAAGAAAAAAAAGATGAGTAAATATTATACAAAGAATAATAGGCAGTGAGCTGCAAAACATTCATGTAATTGCATGTTTATGCATGCAAAAAAAAAAAAGTTCAGTTATTTATATCTTACAGGAACTTAGCAACTAATGGTGCATAATCATTGTTTACCAAGAAACAATATCATGAATTTCATTCATTTGATTCTCTGAACACTTTCCTCTCAATCCCTTCCTAATGCAGAATTTTCACAAACTCATCACATTTCCACGGCTCAAGGTTATAATTTTTAGATGATTCTTTACATTATAGCTCCAAAATACCAGGAAAGGATTAAAAAAAAAAAGATGGAGGCTCAAGAAATTTGCTCTGTTATAATCCCAATCCCAATCCCAATTTGAGCTCTAAAATATGTATGATAACACGAGAGTTATATAATTACTAGCTAAAAATAGCACGCTTACCAACCTTGTGACCAGAAAAACATAAGTACAAATATTATGATTTTAATGTTATTGCATCATTGTTGTTATTGTAGGTAGAATTTGATTCAACATTAAGCCTTAACAAATAACAAAAAGTTTGTTAAAAAATCGCTTATTGTATTCCCTAACGTTTTTACAGACAAAAAAAAAAAAAAAAAAAAAAAAAAAAAAAGTTTGTCTACTCTAAACTGAATAAGGCATTGATTAAATACTTTTTTTCTGGTTAATTCAAGTGTTAGAACAGCAGCGAAACATAGATATCTCATTTTACAGTTTTCCTGGTCTCCTAAAAAATCGGCCTAGTGCAACTTAATACTAACCTGGTTCTGAGGTGTAGCAATATAATATTACATATTGAGATTAAGCTTTTATCAAGAGCAACTTTAAGTTCAACATCAGAAAAATAAACCCTTTAAGAGATTAAAAAAAAAAAAACAGAAAATTCTGTCATAAAGTTCTTATTTTAGTTATTATATTAGTGTAAAAAAAGTTATTTCATGTTTTTATACAGGAAAACAGAAATCAAGTGATTTGATCGATAATTAAATCACCATCAGCAAACAACAAAAAATCTCAAACAGTGCCAATGAAGCAGAGAGTAATGACAAATGGATGTTGACAGAGACACCAAGCGTCTTATCTTTAAAACAATAATTTGCAGCACTGCTGAATGTACCACAGCATTCAACGGCTATGGAGATCATACCTCAGCAATCATTACTACAAGATGATTTCCATTGTGTGAGTTAAAAGTAACACCAAGAAAGAATACATCCGTAAGTCATGTATGATAAACTAAAATGCTGAAAGGCACTGGAGGGCAAACCAGAACGGCAAACAACACTTAGGGTTGGTAAAGTGTTTTATATTGATTGATCAGATTAGATAGGAGAGAAATGATAAGGTAAAAATAGCCCAAAATGGTCAGAAAAAAAGGTTGCAGCAGAAATAGATCTGCAAAAAGGACCTCCACAAGACCCAACACAATATTTAAACAAATTTCCAGCATTTAACTTAAACTAAAGGGTGTATAGAGAAGTACAAAACCCAAGAAATCATCCACAATATAATAAGTGTGGGAGAAATTATAACCAAAAGGAACTTCTTCAAACTAGGTCAGTGGAGCAGTACATAAAAAGAGGTCAGTGTGTATACGTTTTTGACTATATTTATGTATGTACAATATGTTAAATCTTATATAAATAGTGCAGAAACTATACATTAATTACAATAAAGTAAATTAGTTGAACTAAATTGGATGATGTGTTAAATCAATAAAAAAGGTGCAATGCAGAACAAACGTACAACCTTTAAATCCATTACTTAAGAACCCAAAACGATCACACAATCATAACTGAATTTATTGAACTAAATTTATAATTTCAATTGTAAATAATTTTGACAAAGAATAAAATCTGACCAGAAACCCAATATTACACAAAATACATCAAACCATATATTCATTTATTACTCATGATAAATGTCTTTGAACAACTGATTCAAGGCAGCGTTAACTATGGTTTTAATAATTTAATATCATTCTGAAGTTTTCAGAGAAGCGAAACTAATAAAATAAGAAAATATAATGACCACAACCATAACAAAAACCGTTGTATATAGACAACTCTATAAGATTAAATATAGTACAATATAAAATCACACACAGTAAAATTATAAGCAAAAATGATAAAGAGATCAAAAGAATATTAAATGTAGAAGTACCAAATCAGTACTAGTACCTTAAATTTGTATGAATAAAAGAAACAAACACAACTGTCTCACTAATAAGATAAAATATTTTCAATTTAACAACTGACGTCAATCATTAAATAAGAAAAATCAATAATTATTAAAAATCAATATAAAACTTAATTTTTCACAGTGGTGAAATCAACTTGCAATACTGTTGATAAATGTTTATGAAATTTAGTACAACAAACGATTAAGAACAAAATAAAAATTAATATTACATCAGTCATGATATCTCCAGCTGAACTAAAAAAAAAAAAAATTTAACATGAACAGTCTTTGATTCGATATGAAATATAACAAAATTAAAGCATATATTTATTTGAGAAATATTATACAGCTTATGATTAAATTAAGATCAATCTTTAGAGATGAAAGAAACCTACTTCTAACCATAACATTAAGTAGGTGTATCCAAGGTCCCATGAATACAATAGGATGCTGGGAATGAGCTTTGTATCATTGTTTATATAATACAATTAAGTGAAACAACCATGTGCAAAATATAACCGCTTATACAAATTTAGAAGAAACAGAAAAAAAGTAACATTATCATTATAATGAGTCATAACCATCATAATTATCTAACAAAAAAATAAAAAACATTCATGTTAATTTAAAATGTGGTTATATGAAATGCTAACTGAATTATTGAAAGGACTTACCTATATGAGTTCTTGTAATAAGATGGGCTTCTTTCAACCGAATAGCCATGTCTCCTTGATTTGTTGAAAACAGGAGAGCGAGAGCGAGATCTATTCCTAGATCTTGATCTCGAATAAGAGCTGGAAACAGAATGGTTTCGCCTTCCTCTCGGCATCTGAATCAGGAAATCCAATCAATAACAATAAATTGATACCATATAATTCCCCATAAAATGAAATACAAACTGTAATACCTTGATATTATCCTGTACCAAAATTAAAAAGAAATAATGAGGGAAACCAAAATCCCAATATTATTTTTAAGAAACAAAATAAGAACTTTTAAAAAAGATAAAATAAATGATTAAATATTATTCGATCTTTATTTAAAAATCTCAGCTGCTTTCCCATATACTAATAATACGCTGAACAAATGGTACACCACTAATACCGTTAGAAAATAAATGAAAGAAAACGAACCAAGTAACTTAACATGCTCAAGATAATGTGTCCGCCATATTGTTGAATACTATTGATTAACAAAACGACATGGAAAGTTTTAAAACATAATTAATGTACTGAAATACTTACGTTTTGTCTACGAACAACGTTTAACAATCCCTCAAGAAAATCCAGAGTACGAACGTCTTCAGCAATTCGCAGAATCAAAAAATAAAAACCAATATCGCCTAACGACTTCTACGTCAAGCGCTACGTTCTAGTACAAGTAGCTACCACTGCAGCGTTAGCTGTATCTATACCACTGCCTTTAGGAAATATCGATTAACCCAATTACTTATTTTTCATATTACTTCTTGTAAAACTTCATTTATAACATCAAATTTTTCATTTATATTGCATATACATGTATAAATTAATTGATTTGCTTGTGTATTTAATTTGTTCCTATCTCCTCTGCTAATTGGATAACAGTTAATTTGATATTGCAGTCGTTAAAATGTATATTAAGAAGTTGCAGAGAATCGTTTAAAATATTTTATTTCGTTTTTAAATGAAATTAAGAATTGTTTAAAAGACCTTTCATACAACTAAAGCAAGAAATTTGTTTTGTATTTTCATCGTTATGGTATCAGTTCATTTAAAGTTCGGATAGGCCAAGTTTTTGTTCTTCATCATTAGTCCAAAGTATTTGCACCAATTACAAATGCTATCAAAACGAAGCTTCGCGTGCATGGTGGGTAGTAACTTTACGAGATAATATTCGATTTCGTCCAATTATAGACCTAAATGAAGGTGTTTGATTTACTTTCAGAAATAAAAAGAGCAAACCTTATGCGTGGATTAGTCATGAGACCAGCTAGTTGGTGAGTGCTGAATTATATCGTTGAAAGATTATTAAAAGAATGAAGGAGGGAGAAAAGCTATAATTTTGTGAACTTGAATAAATATTAACCATATTCCCACTCTCCAAATTTATCGAGTATTTAAGCAAGGATTTCTCACGCCGCAAGGTTTATAGGATTTTGTACGAAATTATTTGAATATCCTTATAATAAACAGAAGATCAACAAAGTTGTTTCGTAGACTTATTTATCTGTATTAGAGCACAGTTTTTGAATTCGAAAGAGGTTCCGAATTCTCAATACCCTAGCTCAAAAGTTATAAAGACTACCAAAGGGTCCTTTACAGTTGAGAGCTGGCCATACTCAACCAGTTTTCCTGTTATCAGCAGTGTCAAAGTGCCTTCACAGTTTACGAACCTTGCCGTACCGGCGTTAAACGACCAATCATTATATTTAACGTGACGTTAAGCGAACCAATATGGCTGACGAACCCAACGCTAGCTTATGATGAAGAAAAATAAGAAAATAGGAGACGAACTAGACCGGCGCGCTAATATCATAAACAACTCCTATCACTTGGGAAAAACCCAAATCAAAAGTGACACTAGCGCTACCCACGAACACAGGCGAACAGATGAAGTACCTAGAACACCCGAACAGTTAACGTGAAGGCTGTTCCAGGATGGTGTTGGAAGGTAAAGTTCGTAGAGTTTAAAAGCACCTTGAGATTAGCTATAACAATAGCTGCCGAACAGGAACTAGACCAGTGCCCATTATTTAATAAACGTTTTCTGTTTTTCTGTGAAAGTTGCTGCATAGCCCCAAGGAAACATTGGGGTTTGCTTTGACCCTTTACCTATAAAGGGTTTCCATCCCCTTAGCATATAAGTGTAGATCAGATTCAGTATGAATGACACCTTATGGATGACTGTGGTCAAATCTTCAGTAGCCTTCTAATTTAGGCATAAGGAGCCTAGGGGTGTGTATTTCTGTTCTCTACCATTTCCTATTCTCAACAACCTCTTCATTTGCAGCCAGGGTAGTCCATCCTGTTTCTTACCAACACAGACTTGGACTCTCTCAGACATGGAGTATGAAAGCCTAAAAAGGCTTTTTTTTTATTTGTTTTAAAATTTCAATTCTATGGTTTCTGCTGAGCAGAACTTAACTCTCTAATCACAGTTTACTTGGGGTTTACCTCTAATGCATACCTTAAAATGAGGTGACTTTGTGACAAGCCTATTATTCTATGGTTTTTGAAGTTCCCTCCTTAAAAAGAATCAGGTTAGGCAATTCAGTGTACTTGTCAGTTGGTCAGTAATGTGCTGCAACCTACTGGCCACATATAACTTCTTTCATTCCATTTACCATGGTGCTTTATTTCATATATGTTTGATTGTTTTCATTTAGTTGAAACCTTGAAATAAAGCAATATGGTAAATGGAATGAAAGAAGTTATGTAGGTCCATATGTGGCCAGTAGGTTGCAGCACATTACTGACCAACTAAGAAGTACACTGAATTGCCTAACCTTATTCTTTTTAAGGAGGGAACTTCAAAAACTATAGAAAAATAGGCTTGTCACAAAGTCACCTCATTTTACGGTAGGTGTTAAAAACTGCTGATTGTGATAGATGTAAGAAGGAAGAAGCCCTCTAGCATATAATTATGGAATGCCCCTTAAGCTTACAAAGCGAAAAGTTTCTAAAATGTTAAGAACATTGCAATATTAATATTAATTTATAAAAAATTATTAACATAAAACAAAGCAGGGGGTCACCTGTGGTGTATTGGTTATCATAGAAACTTACAATACTAAATGTTGCAGGTTCCCGTCCCGAGGTGGCCCTAGAATTATTTAATGGGAGTAAAAAATCCTTGTCTATGCCATCCCTCGGATAGGACATAAAATGGAGGTCCCGAGCCTGTATGTCAGGTACTCGTTAAAGATCCCTATCCTAATTATACCTGGATAGGCAAAATTTAGGACTCCCAATGTAGCATCGTCCGATTAGCCTTAGTGGCATAAAATGATGTTAAACAAACAAACATCAAACAAATCACAGGAAATTATCAACATCGCTCAATATTTGTGTTTAATAAATAAATATATAGAGCACAGAATTGGTTAAGAAGAATAAATCTGCATCATAATCATGGGCGGATCCAGCACAAAATTAAATGAACCCCCCCCCCCCCCCCGTCTCATAATCATGTGGCTGACAGCACCGTTTTTAATGAGAGCTTGTACTAATAAGGGCTGTGATCTAATCAACCAAAAGTGTTATGTTTATGAAATAGTAACCTTTTTTTTTTCTTTTGTTCGTTACCCATACCTTGCCATACGGGGGGTTACTCTAAAGGTGTAATCAACCTATTCTAACCATGGTGGGTAGGTCGAGAGTTATTCCGTGGGGCTTCCATGAAATAAAAGTCAACCGTCCTAGGGCAGATTCGAACCGCCACCGTTCGTCTTGTGCATGCTGAATGCAGAGAATGCTGAACTAGGGCATAGTAACTACCTAATTGTATTATTTGCTTAAAAATACAAAAAAAATGATAATCCATAATATATGGGGGGTTGGTCATGACCCATGTGATCCCCCCTGGATACGCCCTTGATCATAATGTCACAATTGGCTCTAAGGAAGATTCCGATGCCATGAAAGAAAAATTGAAAATTAAATTTTGAATATGAAAAGTTGTTTTTCAAGAGAATAACTTATTTATCTGATTTTTATTATTGTCAGTTAGGTTCTTAACTTGTTATTTCCTGTGATAAATTTACCTTTTTATTTTTAATAATGTAGACAAACAATATTCAAACTTATATCATTATGAGGTTCAATTCAAACAACCGATTAAAATTAAAGAACTTTCAAATAACATTATAGATAATTAGGGGGATTATTTTAAAAAAAAAAAAAAAATTCAATTCTGAGAAAAATAAGTCCGCATTAATATTATTCTTTAACAATTTTTATACATCCCAGATATTGGAATACATTTTTTAATCCATTTATACTTATATGTATTACACACCATGGTGAGAATACAAAGACTTGCCAATTACCATTTATGTGATTCCATTGATAGAGATATTTTTAACACTAGTTTGAATCAGTTTAAGAAACTTCTATTTCAATAATTTTCATGTAATCATTATATCTTTTGAAGTTTAAAAATTTATAATTCAATGTTTATTATGTTTATTTACTTTTTTTGTAATTTGTAATTTGTATATTTCAAAAATTAAAAATATTTTATCTTTCTTTTCTAAATATGTATATATTTAAATTATATTATATAGTCGGCTATTAATATACTCTAAGTGCAAAGGCATATTTTGCCCATTAAATTTGTAAAACATAAAATAATGATGCCTGCAGTATCTTTATTGAGGACTTGGCCTCTAAGCAGACCCCATTCCAGCGCCTCCCAATTCCAAGAACTCCTTCTTATGTTCCTCGCTTTGGCACTTTGAAGTTTAATTGGGACAATCTATGATTAATAAGGTAGGGCCTACTCCCTAAACAGTTTGTAAACAATTAGTACATAAAAACCTCTCTTCTTCTGTAATTGAGTAACTCCTTAATTGAAAAATGTATTCATGTAGGTAAACATTTAGTAGTCATTTATATGTTTTGTAATAAATATTTCTTATTATATCCACAGATGGCAACACTCCAATTTATATGACTGTAAACTTTTCTCTCTGGGGTGGCTTTGCCCAGTTGTGAAAAAATGATTTGTTCTAAATAAGTTACTAAATCTATGACGACAACCAACAAAGAAGAAGAAGATGAAGAAAAAATGCACCAAAATATTCTGTGGAACTGTCCCAAGTTGCAATGTTGGTGATTTCATTATTGTTCAATTAGTTAAGAAAAAGTCCCTTAAATATTATAAATTTCCTGACTCGCCAGACAGGGATAGTGTCCAAAACTAGGAAGGATATTGTTATTAAAGCTAATTCCTTATATTAAAGGAGGGGGTTTCCGTTTTTCTGAAACGTTTATTGTTTTATTAAATTTGATTTTTAAATTTTTTAAAATAAAAATTATACTATAATTAGCCATTTAAATGTTTTGTTTAAAAAAAATATCTATTGTAATAATACAATAGAATAGAATTACTTTTGTCTAAGCTGGCTCTTCAAACACCCCAAAGTCATTCTTTTCTCTGGGTAACTTTGCCTTCCCTATATTTAATTTTTTCCAGAGGTTGATAACTGCAGTATGAAAAATTAAATGATTGATGTTATCCACCAATAGTCGCTCAAATGTACCAATTGGTATCTTTAAGAAATTTATTCGGAAAGATAGTGTATTTTATTTTTATAGTTGAAAAGTGAGCGGTCAGCCTGCTTTACAGTACATTTATAGTCGGGGTAGATCTCGCCTGCAAGTTTATTTGTAGAATTTGAAGACGTGTAAACATGATCATTCGAACAGAATAGCACTGTTCTCACAATCAATCATTTAATAGGTGTTTCAAACTTCAAAGGATAAAATACAGGAGGGAGGAAAAATAATGTGCCACAACCTTAGAAAATTTCTCTACTCTTTATTAGAGTGATATTTTAGAAAAATTATTAAAAATTAATTAATTGTAAGAACAATAAATCTGCATTAACTTTGTTCTTTGACAGTTTTTAGGCATCTCTATTTTGGGGGTTCCATTTATTATTAATATTTCTTTTTCTTTTTTCTTTTTTAATATTTCTATTGAAGTTCTGTACAGCCCAATAGAAATTTCCACTGAGAATTATTTTTAAGATTTATATCAATCCAAAACATGTTTTATACATGAATATTTTATTCATAAGAGAATTCCAATTTTCTTTTACATTTGACGTGTCTAATCTGATTGTAAATTCTTTTGTTCCTGGACATTATTGTTTTCATATTCCTGCCAGAAAGAAAAAACCTGTATATAAAAAATTCCTCTGGATAATAATTAATAAAAATTATACTAACTACTTTGATATTACAACTAAATTATACAAAAGGAACAAGTTAATGAATTGTACTTAATAATTTTCAAGTAAATAACTGGTTATATGAACATTTAAATTTCAGTTGCATTGATTTTTTTTTCAATTATTTAAAACAAAAATAAATGTTTAATATAATAACACAGTATTAATATTAAATCTATATAAATAAAGTTGAAATTCTGTTTGTTTGTTCTTTATAGAAATCCATACCGTTTGTCCTAAATTCTCCAAATTTCGCTCAGTGGTTCTTTGATACCAGGTGCGAACACCTATCCACATTAAAATTGCATAACTTCAGCCAATCTCTGGGTATATTCCTTAAGGCGTTTTGGAATTTTTAAACCATATGTTTTTTTTGTTTTTTTTTAACAATACAATACGTTTATTTACATGTATGGTGAATTTATTTTTTAAAAATGACTCCTAAGAAGCGAGCGTCAATAGGAGTAGTGAGCTCAAAAGCTAAAAAACAACGTAATATGCCCCATGTCCTCGATGCCCCAGGTGGCACAGGAAAAACGTTTTTGATAAACCTATTATTGGCAGAGATTAGGTCATAAAATGAGATAGCCGTTGCCATTGCTTCATCTGGCATAGCAGCTACGCTATTAGACGGAGGACGGACTGCACACTCAATGTTGAAACTGCCTCTCAATTTAGCTCTTTCGGAATCCCCCGTCTGTAATATTGCTAAGAGAACAGGAAAGGCAAAATTGTTGGAAAAGTGCAAAATTATTATCTGGGATGAATGCACTATGGCTCATAAGAAAGGTCTCGAAGCGTTAGACAGGACCTTAAGAGACCTAAGAGGAAGTAAAGATACTGTTATGGGCGGAGCAGTTGTACTTTCGGCTGGGGATTTTCGTCAAACCTTGCCTGTCATTCAACGGTCAACTCCAGCTGACGAACTTCACGCTTGCCTTAAGGCATCCTATCTTTGGAGGCAAGTTCAAATAAGACCTTTGTCTACCAACATGCGGGTCCATTTACTTCATGACATAAATGCTCAGAGGTTCGCTAGCCAACTACTACAACTTGGCGATGGAAAAGTTCCCCTTGACTCTTCAGGCCTTATATCTTTTCCAGAAGATTTTTGTGTAATGGCTACCTCTATTCAAGAAATCGTTGACAAAGTATATCCTGATATTTCTAGAAACTTTGTGAACCATGATTGGCTTTGTGAGCGGGCTATTCTTGCTCCAAAGAATGACTGCGTAAATCGCTTAAATACAGAAATTCAGGACAGGCTTCCAAGTGAAACTACAACGTATAAGTCCGTTGATACTGTTATGGATACAGAGAAAGCGGTATATTACCCTACTGAATTTCTGAACTCTTTAGAGCCACCAGGATTGCCTCCTCATCAGTTAGAACTGAAGATTGGTACACCTATTATCCTCCTTCGAAATATTGACCCTCCGAAACTATGTAATGGGACCAGGCTAAGTGTGAAATGTCTGTTGCCTAATGTAATCAAGGCAACTATAATAACTGGCTTCGCTAAGGGAGAGAATGTTTATATACCTCGAATCCCCATTGTCCCCAGTGATATGCCCTTTGATTTCAAAAGAGTACAATTCCCAGTCCGGGTCGCATTTGCGATGACTATAAATAAAGCTCAAGGGCAATCACTGCGGGTAGCTGGTATCAATTTAGAATCTCCATGTTTTTCTCATGGGCAGCTTTACGTTGCATGCTCTAGAGTAGGTTCATCTAAAGACCTAATTATATATGCCCCAGGGGGTAAAACTAAAAATATAGTATATCCTAAAGCTTTAGAATAATAAAATATTTGTCCTATTTTTGTTGTATTTTTTATTTATAGAATTGTTCATGTTTATCAGAAAAATGAAATTCCCCGGGTGAAACCGGGATATACAGCTAGTATTATTATATAATACAAAAACTCAGGTGAACAAAAAGTAATGTTTGCAAACACTTTTTAAACCAATTTAACAAAATCTTATGTATTTTTAGATGATCATACAGTATTTGATATTTTTTTATTTTTTATTGCCTATAATTATCTTACAATATGTTATCGGTGATATTATTATGAATAGGGAAAATTCTATACATAAAATAATCTTAGTTTTGTTAATTAGGTTAACTTACAGTATTGATAAATTACAACAAGATGAATATTTTAGGCGCTTATTTATTTGTATTTCCTTTTTTTTTCAGCTGTGATGTTTTTTGTACAGCTTTTTCATGGATGAGATACATTGTGTTGTTCTGTGGAAAGTGACTAACAGTAATCACCCATAATGTTGATATTCCACCATCCTTGTTCCTATTGTAGTGTGCTGTTATTCTAGTGTATTCTTCCCTATCTCTTTGCAGAAACATCAGTTCGGATGAAAATGGTCCACCTGCTCTTTCACATCATCTTAAGGTGCCTTTACACTCTACGAACTTTACCTTCCAACACTACCCTCGAACAGTCTTGACTGTTCGGATGTTCTAGGTACTTCATCTGTTCGCCTGTGTTCGGGGGTAGCGCTAGTGTCACTTTTGATTTGGATTTTTCCCATGTGACAGGAGTTGTTTGTGATATTAGTACGCCGTTCTAATTCATATCCTATTTTTTTATTTTTAAGATAATATAAAATATATTGATAATGGAAATTTTTTCTTCATCAAAAGCTAGCGTTGGGCGCGTCAGCCATATTGGTTCGCTTAACGTCACTTCAAGTATAAATGGCTGTTTGTTTAACGCCGGTACGGCAAGGTTCGAGGGAGAACCTGTTCGAAGGTGAGGTTCGTAGAGTGTAAAGACACCTGTAAGTTTTTCAGAAAAAAAAAATCAAGATTGCTTTACAAGAAATGGAATTTAAAGCTGATCAGACAAACAAGAGTTTTATAATTATAAAAAAATAAGCCTTCTTAATGGGGCTGAATAAACATTTCATTTTTGAAAATGCACTATTATTCTAAGGTTAATATGTGCCACATACTAACTTTTGTTCTGAATTCATTCCTTATAATTATATTTGAGAACTTACATAGAAAAATAGAAAGAAAGGATGAATAACGAGGTAAATAGTATACATATTTATTTTCTTTAACAATTTAAAAATATTTTATTTTATTAACATTATGAGATGGCAACATGTTATGAAAAATTATCAGATATTAGGTTTTTTAAAAAGTTGCTTGTTCTTAGTCACAAGTTCAGTATTACTGCCATTTTAATTTAGAAATTTGTTTAAAACACATTTAGGAATAGTTCTGTGTTTACATTAAAAAACAAAAATCATTATTAACAAAAAATTATTTATTTCGATTATGAGACCATTATTTATAAATGGAAAATACTGAGCTTGTGTCCAGCGGAAACCACGTGGAGGTGCCAAGCGTAACCGCCGGGAAGGGAAGGAAGCAAGGAAGGGGAAGATGCTGGGAAAAGAAATAGTTTATAACTAACTAAATTTGTGCTCCGATGGCAAAATTATATAAATATATTTTTCTAAAAAAAAAAAAAAAAAAAAAAAATAAGTCAGAAGCCATCGAATGCTGAGTCGAAAAATTTAAAAACAGTGATTCATAACATTTTTTCATATGGGCATAGAAATATTCATTATCACTTCCATTAAAACATAAAATAAAAACAATATTTAATATTATTAAATACTTCATATTGAAGTATAGTTAGATTTCTGTGGCTGACGCATAAGGAGTGTTAAGTCCTAGCAAAAAAATATTTTTTTAATTTGTTTTCACTTTTTAGGCGAAGCCTTGATGAATAAATTTAAATATTCAGGAGGTTGCTAACCGTGTAAAGTGCTAAATAAACTAATGAATGTGCTAAAAATTATCTGCAAATTCATATGCAAACAAATAAAAAAATATTATTTCATTTGGTCTTAATGCCCATTACACTGCAGTCGCAGATATAATTAATAAAATGGCTTTTAGCTCAAGTCCTTCTGTATTTATGTTTAATTCATTAGACATTGGTAAGTATATATTTTAAGTTATATTTTATTTAAAATCAAAACGGGCTAAAGTTTTGTTAATAAATATGGAAGCATTAATACTCCCACCATATATTTTATTATTAATGTGTAAGTTATTTCACATAAATATTAATTTAAAAAAACAATTAATTAACTCAGTCTTTCAATTAACTAGTGCTTTTCAACCAAAACTTTTTATTTTCATTTTATAATTTGTTCATGATTGTTATTTTATACCAAGTCCTAAAAGTTAATACCAGAGTAAACCAGAGCAAAGTTTGGCCGGATTTATAAAAAATAAAATGGACAAAAATAGTTTTATACAAATACAATTTTTAAACAATTTATCAAAGTATTAGTATCTCAAAGCTTTAAACTAGTTTTTCTTAAAGTTAGGCTTAGAATAGAGAGAAAGTTGTCAAGTCCATTACCGAACTTCATTTTATCTTCTAATTAATATGAATAATAATAACCCCAAATTATTATTTATTAATTAACAATTATTAAAAAATGAATAATATTAATCATCATAATTATTATACAAGCACTTACCCATTACAAATTCAACATTTTTGTTTCTTCATTAGATGTTCACCGTTCTTCCTAAAAAAATATCTTAAAACCAAGAGACATGATTAAAAGGTATAAATGATTAAAATTGAAGTTTTTGAAATGAAAACATGAGAATGATACAACCAACAACAGCATCAGGTGGTCGAGTGTTGTAGCTCACAGGAACAACTGAGGCTGTTTTAAGGTTGCAGGTAAATCCTCCAACAAACATAGCACAAGTGCGCTGCATGTCAAGAGGCTTACCCTGTTTATGTTACCATCTTAGAAGTATTTACTTGTGTAGGACATTTGCGAGGTATTCACTTGTGTGCAGGAAGGGTAAAGTGACCCTTATATTACTTGGACGGATTAGCATCGATATGCGTAAAGGTTACCTTGTGGCCCGTCCTCTCGGCGACGTACATGGTCTCCGAGAGGTGGGCTGGTGGCGGCTGCCTGAAGAGGCCCATCATCGGGGAGTGCATCGGCTGGTACATCGGGAAGCCAGGCCCGCGCCAGGGCAGCCTGTTCGTCGACATCCTCCGGTTCCACTGCAACAGGATACATTTTTTAATTTTTATAAAAAAAGATCGTATGACTACTTTATGAGCTATAGAACAACAAAAAAATAATTTGAAAATTTTTGTTGAGCTAGAATGTTTGAAATGCATGCAAGGCATGTAAAATCATTTATTTTCAATCAATCACTTGAATAAATGTAGTATAAAGTATTATTTTAAGTCTGTTTAAACAAGTATATTTTAAATTTTAGGCCTCCTCTAATTCATGGGATGGACAATAAAAACAGAAACATATCAGTTTGGCCATAAATTAATTTACTGTTCTGCTAGACCGGCATCCATGAATACATTAGATGTAGTAGTAAATATATTATTTTGATGATGAGTTAAACTGTGGTGAGATCTGTTTTTAAGTAATGATAAGCAGAGGTAACACCCTTGATGTGATTTGTATATTTAAATCATATCATAAAATTGCGACGTTTCGAACATATTTTGGGCAAAAATCTACAAGAATTATTGTAATGTAATAAAAAGTCACTTTTATCATAGATAGAGTTAAAGGAACTAATAAAAAAATTAACAAAAAAAAATAGAAGAAAACAATTAGCATTGATAACTTAACTAACCTACCTGAAAGATAAGAAATCTTATCTTGTTTTAATACAAATCTAAATCATAGATGCACTTTAAGTTTCTTAAAGCATATATCCATTTCGAAATATAATAAATCAGAGAAAGAAATTTATACACTAGTGTCAAAGTTTTTGATAGGCAAGCTTAAATTTATGACATGAAATGACCTTCTAAAACCTCAATATCTTCACCTAAACCAAGAATGAATGTTGTACTAACTGAAGAACTACTGTTCAATTTTAATTCACTGAGGTACCAAGAGATGGCACTGAGACAAAAATAAAGAAGTTGCCTATAGGAAAAATGTTACATATAAGGATTATAGTGTAAAATAGTTATTATTTATCATTCAACAATATTTTCCACAGGCACTTACTTACACCATCTATTATTCACTGATGACCAATTGATTATTTCTTATTAAAGATGAAGATGATGCAAGGTACCTATTCAGGAATGTATTGGACTAATGCATACAATGGTGATTGAAAGTCAACAAGAAAAAATGAAGTGTAAAGATGTGGGTGAACTGACCGACACTGTTAAAGCAAATCCTGGAGGAGAAAATTTTAGTCAACTAGGCTTCATATTGAGAACTACTGGCTCCCTAAACACTGAAGTGGATAAATGTTTAGGAAGAAAAACTTATCAGTACCTCTACTACGTTCTGTACTTTGGAGCAGAAATATCATTGGCACGAGTGTAAAGAAAAATTGAATATATTGATCCCTGTATGGCTCGGAGATGTGGACTCTAAAGTTCAGGAAACAAGACTAATGAGGGCAGAGATAGATTTCTGGAGGAGGTTGGCAGGAATTACATGGATAGATCATGTTTAAATAGTCTAATCAAAGGAGGAATGAATGTTAAAAGAAAAATATTATAAATGATGGAAGTAATAGAACTAAAATGGTATAGCCACTGAAAAAGTGTGGATTCTAGTCGAATGCTGGAATTGGAGATGGTAGAAGGAAAAGGTGAAGATATCACATGCAGTATGTGGATTCCAGAAGAGGAAATGGAATTCCAGAAGAGGAAAGGACAGGAAGGTGTGTAGGAAAATTAAAGTAAATTTTGTTTCAGGAAACATAAAACATTAAAAGTGAAGACATATGCAAACCTTAGTTATTAAAAAAGGCAAGTGATTTATATGCATGTGATATAAAATGATTTCAGATTTAGAAACAAAAAATGAAAGTTGCAAAGTTGTACTATCAACAGTTGGAAGAGTCAAATCGAGATGAGGGGAGAGACAAATGTAAGCAGAAGTGACAAAAAATGTGACCGGTTATGTCAGCCCCCTTATTGCCGGGGTGTTGCTGAATTGGCAGTAACAACTTAGGCGTCCCCTAGGGGCGGAGGGGAGGAGGCTGAATTGGGGCCACGATCCTCATTGCTGCTAAGTGCTCAATAAAGAGCCCCTCTCCTTTCGGTACACTTCCGTAAGTGTCGTTCAAACTTTACGAGTCCTCGGGATTGCGGGCGGGGTAGCCGAGCGTGTTAGAACGCGACTCAGTTTAACGTTTCGAATAAGTCTTGGGCGGATTGACTTTTACTTTGTGTCGAACCCACGGAATAAATCGCAACCTTTCCACCGTGGTAAGGGTAGGTTGGTTACGCCTCTAGCGGGACACTCCCGCATGCCTCACACATGGCCAGGAAGGGCGATACAAAAATTGATGATACAATGATACAAAAATACAAATAGACCTCGGAATTACTATTACAATATATATACAAAATTATAGGCGTGTAATGTTCAACTGTTTTCTTTAAGATTGGGATGATTCTAGTCAGGATTTTCAGTCAAATATTCTTTATTTGGGAGCAAAAGGTTCGAACCAAACATATGGATCTTCGTCAGGACTCGTTGAGCCCTGAGCAATACCAAGACAACAGCAGAGAAGGCCCCTGTGAGTACCTGTAGAGTGAGTACCCTCTAGGCTCAACAAGCCCTGACGAAGATCGACATGTATGGATCGAAACGTGGGCTCTCAAAATAAAGAAAATTATACTGATAACCCTGACTATATGGTAAATCATCCTGACAATATGTATACAAAACCAAGGGATGCGATCGTACAATGTTTATATATCAGCTTCCGTAAGGTAATAGGAAATAAAATGTTTTAAATTTTGACAAAAACAAAATACCCTAATATAGGTATCAATCAAGAAGCAGAGCAGTAAGCTAGCCTGGTCTGGCAGGAATAAAATTAGGTTCTTATTGAGCTCCAAATAATTAATTAATTCACCTTCGAGGGAAATAAATAAAAATGTTTACTGATACGTAGGTTTCAAATGCCCATATACCGGTGTAATGTGTATTTATGTATTGGCACATGCGAATAATCCGCATAGGATATTAATCATTGACAAAACGGTTGTAGAACATGAGAATAAGTAAACATAACATATTTTAAAGGAGATAAATAATTTGTTTTCTCTGTTATAATAGCTCCATAAACTGAAAACTATACAAAATCCTGTAACTTAGTGGTTACTGGTACGATTTTGTTTTTAATTTTTAAGGAATAGAAAAACCATTCATTTTTTCAACTTATGTAATATGGGAAAATTGGTAGGTTTCGATTGCGAAACAAATAATAGTAACAATAAAGTTGGTGACATTTTCCCTTCTTTTTGTGGGGGCCTGACAATTTATTCGAATTTGAAGAAGTATTAAGAAAGCTATCTCTTTTACCTGAACCGGTGGAAAATAGCTGTCAAATTTGGAAAATATATAAATGAAGAGACAAGCATGAGTAAAATAAATAATTTTAGGTGATTAAAAATAAATAAATTCATCTCACCATCACAAAAAAATCAACAATGTTTTCCCCTTAAGTAGCCATTCCGATTAAATGTTTTTTTTTGTTTTTTGGGGGAAGGGGAGAGGGCGAATGGAAATGCCTGAGTTAAATGCTCCGGATGCTCGTAATCTTAAACAAACGCCTTAGCCATCTCGGCCACCCCCTCCTTAAGAAATCCACAAAGAAACAACTGAATGGGTGGCAGTGGCAGATCCAGAAATTTTCTGAGGGGGGGCGCACTTTTTTATTTTTTTACATTTCATGAGAAGGCCCTAATTTAAAATACATATTAGTAAATAATGACGTTGTAATTATTGTAAATGTTTAAATACAATTCATTTTCAATTAATGGAATTGAAAAATGACTAAATATAGCTCATTTTATATAGAAATAGTAATACTGTATGAGTGTCCTCACATCTCAGGTACATTCACCACATACTAGGAGCGTGTCGAAACGAAGCCTATGCGATGACAGTTATACCTTATAACCGATTATTTGGTATCAGGAATGACAGATCATAACCGTTTATTATCTGTAATAAGTTATAGCCGGTTTAATTTAAAAAATCTAATAACCGAAGAAAACATCGTGCGAACGGGGTTGGACTATACAACACCCCAATCCAAAAAATCAGAAAAGGTACCTCTTTACAATATTAACCGAATATTTACCTCAATTAAAAAAGGTTAATTTCAAAAGTGAAATAACTGATAACGGAATAACTGATAAGCGGTTACATTATTAATAACCTACGTCCCCTCATAATGATAAATTATAAATGCCAAAAACTTTCGACTTTATCTTGACTAATTAATCGTGACTCGTTTTCATATTGCTACTTATCCATTTTTTTCTTAATTCTTACTGCTTTATAAGAAAAGTTGCATGAGTTATTTAAATTGTCCTCTTTATTAGCTAAAATTCCGACAGTGGTTGAATTAAATCGATATCTTGCAGAGATATCCTCTAGATTTCAATGAAGGTTTAGATCGGATACGAGAACTTGAAATCGAGGTAGGGGTAGGAAGTAAGGGGTTTGAATCACACCTGTTGGTCTCAGCTCCTTCAATACCTCTTTGTCTCTCTCTCCCTCTCTCTCTCTCTCTCTCTCTCTCTCCCTCTCTCTCTCTCTCTCTCTCTCTCTCTCTCTCTCTCTCTCTCTCTCTCTCTCTCTCTCTCTCTCTCTCTCTCTCTCTCTCTCTCTCTCTCTCTCTCTCTCACTCTCTCTGTGGGGATGGTCGATGGAAATTCCTAGGAAGTTCCTCCGAGCTAGTCCGTTGGACTCGCTGACCAACAATGAGAGCGGCCCCCAGGCTTGCTGGAGGGTGTGACGTAGATTTGTACACGTGCGTTACCGCCGGGAGGGACAGGGGGGGCGAGCCCCCCTCAATATATTGACATGGGCAAATACCTACACTCTAACTGAGACATAGATTTCCAAGTTTTAAGACACCAAATAGCTTTAATATAAATCTCAGTAGAAGGCATTAAATATGCCAGCATTTAACATGTTCCTAGGCGTTAATATTTCAACTTTCAGACCCTCGAATTCGAAGCCATATCTATGAGAACATTGAACGTTCCCCTCCAATAATTTTGGTGCTGGTGACGCCCATGGCTTTGAACACCCTACTCTCATATTTTTTAGTTCACCCAAACATACAAATAAACAGAATTATTATTTACACTAAGTACACAAAAGCAAACAACAATGAAAGAAAGTACATCATAAGAGAAGATAACATAATCACCTTACTGTTCTTCCTCGTTTACGTCCTGATTTCCCGAAAGTACCCCTATCACGTTCTCAACAGAGCGTTTTAATTTTGTTTAGGAATTTAAATAAATTTATTAAAAATAAAATTTACAATTTATTTTGATGATAAAATTAAATAAAACTGGACCAAGATTATAAAGCTCTGATTCCAATTACGACGCCATGTTGAGGATAAATGTGTACATAAATTAAAAGATAAGGGTTTCCCTTCCTGCCGCCAGGGTTCGCTCTCATCAGCCACATTTATGCTCTGCTAAATATCCATTATTATCTTTATTAATATGGAAGTGAGTTGGTTGGCATGCATCAAAAATATCCCCATTTTTACCTAATTACCATTATTATATCCGGTCGCGCATATCTCTCCTTTTTTTTTATTAAAGTTATTACTATTATACGGCTAATGCCCTACTTCTTGCGCATGCGTCTGAGATTGTGCTATAGTCATAAATCGTGTTGGAACGGACTTTTTTTTGTAACAACTGTAATCATAGCTATTATTCGCGGGCGCAATCGACTATAGGGTGCGCTAGTAGTTTTGCAAAATGTCGGAAGGAACGGGGATAGACATAGTTAATGTGATAGAGATAATTGGTAATTTTAAAAGACCATTAAATGAAGGGCAGGCTATCCTTGATAGCTTGGTATGGGCAAACCACATAATTGCATATGGAATAATATCTAGAAGTAAAAAAAACAGTTATTTCAAAAGGCTTGTGCCTTCAAACAAGCGATCTTAAAGGACTTCCCCATCAAATAAACGTAGAAGTAAAATTTATTAATAGTAATAAGCAATTTTCGTGTAAAGCTGGTAGTTCTGATAAATGCAAACACATCATTGTAACTTTACTCAACGTTTTTCGGTTAATAATAACAATAATTACCTATACATACAATCATTGTTATGGCAGCTTGTAACGAAAAATAAATAAACAAAAAAAAAATTTTTTTTTATTTTTAATAAAACTCATTAAGTAATAATCGAAGAGGGCTTAATATATTTTTGTATATAATTAAAATATGTGTTGTTTTAAAAGCTTTGTATTAGTTTTTTATTGATATAATATTTTTTTATTTAGCTATAAAAATAATTATGTTTTATTTTAAAAGAAGAGACGGGACCGAAGTAATTAATTGAAAAACAGCTGTTATTAAGGCATTTGTTTTTTTTGGAAAAACAACGAAGGAAAATACAGGAGATGTTCGCTAGCGTTCGACGAGTGATGATAAAATGAGACTGTTTTAGTGATTAACGTAGTTGTGGTCTATACCCGCTAAATATCAGAGAATTGAAGAATAGTGGCGTTCACGGGAGAGATTCCGGTGACGAGAATCGCCAAGCCGAGTGGCTACTGGCAACAAAGCTACGAGAAGACAGGCGAGTTAAGAGAACAGACTGGAGATATTTTTCTTTTAATTTCTTTGTTAAACCTTGCTTTTTTTTTATTGAATAGTTATAAGTTTAAATTGTTTCTAGTTGTGTGAATAGAGTTAGATTTTGATCAGGCCTGACTACAGAAATTGTGAGTAAATTTTATTTTTAATATCGTAGTGTAAATATAGTGTTAATTAAAAGTTTCTTTTATTTGAGTTTAATTTGTTTTGTTCTATTTCTTTCTAACTTACCATTAAGTAGATCATAAGTGTAAATTGCAAATTGAATTTTATGTACAGCCCTCTCCGAGATTTTAAGGTAACCTTCACTTATCAAATTTAAATTATTTTTTTTTTATTCAGATTGCTTTAGGTTTTCGCTATTTCCTTAAAATAAATAGCGTGGCGCCCCTTAATTTATTTCAATTTTTTTTAATCACTAGTCATTTAAGAACCCGCCCGTCTCCACTGAGCTACCACCTTTTTTGTTACGATTGTTTTATTTATTTATAACCAATTAATATTTTTTTTAACGTAACAAAATGGCGCCCAACGTGGGGCTATAAGTGATTAGATAGATGCTTAATTTAATATTGATTTAGTGATTTTTAAATAAAATTATTTTTTTGTCCTAATATTGAATTTTTTATTTTATCTGCTAAGAAAAAGTAGTATAATTTTTATTTGGTTCTTTTGAAATCATAAAGATGAAGGTCGATAGGTTGTTAAAGGACGAGCTTGAATACGAATTAAGGATTCGGGGGATAGTTGGAATATCTACTGTAGAAGATATGAGGAAAAGACTTCGGACCGTCTTTAAACTAGAGAGTGCAGGAAAATATGTAGCTCCGGTAGTTGACCTTTCTCCTACGGAAGAATTAAGCGTGTGTGAAGAGAAAATTGCCACTGTTAAGAACAAGATTTCTGTTCTCCCACCCTCTAGTTCTACCGGGGATATAGATAAAATCGATACAGGTCTTCAACATTTGATTAATAGACTAAACCGGATAACAACGAAAGACACCATCGAAACGGAGAGGAAGTCAGAAGCAATTTCAAAATGCCTTCTATTATTTGAGGAACTGGAAGAAAAATTGAGTGGGCAACCTCCTGTTTCAGAATCCCACTTTGAAAACCCAAATCCCGGAAAGTCTCAGGAGGGTAATGTACAATCAGTGATTACCGAATCAACCGAAGATACAAAGAAGCCGGTAACGACCGTTGAGTTGGAGTCAGACGTTGCTCCTAATGGAACTAAATACGTGATCAGAAGAACTGAAACTCCCATAAGAGATTGGGGAATTCACTTCACAGGCGATGGGGAAGGTCTCAGTGTCCATGCGTTTTTAGAGACTGTAGAGGAGTTAAGCTTGGCAAGGAATACTACTCATGAAGAGCTTTTTAGGGCTGCGTACGACTTGTTTAAAGGACCAGCACTGATTTGGTTTCGAGCTGTACGGAAAGAAGTTACAACGTGGGCTGAACTTATCTCAGAATTGAAAGCCGAATATACACCTTTAGACTATGAGGATCGCCTTTGGGAAGAAATAAAGAGAAGAACTCAAGGACATGCAGAGTCGATGGGTACATTCGTGGCAGTTATGAAGAATTATTTTAACCGTTTACCAACTATGCCTACGGAAGACCAAATGTTGAATATCATTAAGAAGAATTTGAACCCCCTCTACTTGGAAAGAATGGCTTTGCACCAAGTAACAACATTGAAGGAGTTAGTAATAATCGGTCGGCAGATTGAAGAAGTAAGGTGGAGAATGAACGAATATCGACCGCCACCAGATAATAAAGGATTACTCGAACCCGACTTGGCCTATCGCCCGCCAACGAGGAAACAACTCAATCAAGACAACACAGTAGCAGCATCGAAGATGGTTGTAGAAGCCGTGGCTAAACCCAATTACACATTTCGCTGTTGGAACTGTGGAGGGACCAATCATTCGTTCAAAGCGTGTCGCTCAGTAAAAACCAAATTCTGTATAGGTTGTGGCCTAAGGGATGCGGATAGAAAGACATGTAAACGTTGTAATACCACCAACCAGGGAAACGATCAAGGGGGTCAGGCCTAAGTGGAAGGGAGCCTGGACAAAACCCGAATTCCACGACGAAAGCTGAGTGGGTAGAGTGGTTGTCGATTGTGGAAGAAGTTTTCGCTGGAAAGAAATGGAAAATTCTTAGACATCCAGCAAATGAACAGGATCGAAGGCCGTATTTAACAGTCAACATTTTGGGAAGACAAGAAACGGGATTGCTGGATTCTGGGGCTTCAAGGTCATTGATAAGTGAGGAATGCTGGAAACGTTTTTCACGGCTGGGTGTAAAGCTACACAAAAAACCCAAAATTCAAATAAATGCTGCTGGAGGCACCGCGCTCAACGTTTTTGGAAGCGTAAACGTGCCAGTGGAGTTGGAAGGTAAAATGAGAATTATCCAATTTTTGGTGGTTTCCAACTTGGTGGATGAACTTATATTGGGCATCGACTTCTGGAATAAATTTAGATTGGTTCCAGACATATCGAAAAATATGTGGCACTTTGCTCCAACAGAAGAATGTTTAGCTGTGTCACAGAATGGCCCTGCTGTCCTAACTAGACCGAATCTTACGCAGGAACAGGAAGAAACCTTAAATCGGCTTATCGGACATTGGCGAAATATCCGACCATCAAAGTTAGGATGTACAAGCAGGGTAGAGCACGAAATAAATACGGGTGATAGTAAGCCAGTCAAACAGCGTTACTACCCTGTTTCACCAAAGATCCAAGATATCTTAAATAAGGAGCTCGATGAAATGCTCGTAGAAGGAATAGTAGAGCCGTCACAGAGTGCTTGGTCGTCACCTGTTGTTTTAGTGAAGAAACCCGATGGATCCTACCGTTTTTGCGTGGATTATCGTCAGTTAAATGCCGTGACTAAAAGAGACGCCTACCCGCTGCCCTACATTTCGAATATATTGGATAGGTTACGTGATGCCAAGATACTTTCTTCCATCGACATAAAGAGCGCATACTGGCAGATACCAATGGCTGCTGAAAGCAAGGAAAAGACAGCTTTTACTGTTCCCAACCGCGGCCTCTTCCATTTTTGTAGAATGCCTTTTGGACTGCATAATGCACCAGCGACATGGCAAAGACTGATTGACGATGTTTTGAGAGCAGATTTAGAACCAAATATCTTTGTTTACTTGGATGACATCATTGTGGTCTCATCAGACTTCGATTCCCACATAGAAACATTGGAGAAGGTTTTAGAAAGATTGAGCTCAGCCAACTTAACGGTGAATTGGGAGAAAAGTCAGTTTTGCAGAGAGGAACTACAGTTTCTGGGATATGTGGTAAATGAGAACGGCCTACAAGTTGATCCGGGAAAGATTGAGGCGATATTAAACTACCCAGCACCTAAGAACGTAAAGCAAGTGAGACAGTTTATAGGGCTTTCTTCCTGGTATCGCCGCTTTGTCCCTAATTTCTCGACTCTAACTTCACCGCTATCGGATCTATTGAAGAAAAACAAGAGATGGAAATGGGGACAAGAACAAGAAGAAGCGTTCAGATTACTGAAGGAGAAGCTTGTCACAGCACCTGTGTTAGCATGTCCTGACTTCAGTAAGCGATTCTTCCTACAAACCGATGCCTCTAAAACAGGATTAGGGGCTATTCTTTACCAAGAATACCCAGAAGGAGATCGGGTCATAGCTTATGCGAGCCGAAGTTTGACCACAGCCGAGAGGAAATACAGTGTAACTGAGCAAGAGTGCCTAGCAGTTCTCTGGGCAATAGAGAAGTTTCGGCCTTATTTGGAAGGGATGGATTTTACAGTTATTACTGACCACATTGCCTTAAAATGGTTGAATAGTCTTCGCGACCCTCAAGGTCGACTGGCTAGGTGGGCACTAAAACTGCAGCAACACCAATTCACTATCGTACACCGTCCCGGCAAACAAAACGCTGCAGCCGATGCGTTGTCACGGACTTACGAATTCCCGATAGCCAGAATTGATATTGGAGAACCAATAGAGGACGCGTGGTATCAGCGGATGATTAAACAAGTAGAAGAGAATCCATCGAAATATGCGGATTGGAGAATTGTTAATCAAACTCTATGGAAACTTGTTAATAATAACCGGAAAATGGTAGGAGATAGCAACCAGTGGAAATTAGTAGTTCCTAAACAAAAACGTAGGGAAGCGATCTGGGAATGTCATGATAAAGAAATTGCAGGACATTTGGGATGTTTCAAAACCTTGCAGCGGGTAAAGGAGTACTACTATTGGCCTGGCATGGCAACCGATGTAACCAGGTACGTACGGAAATGTGAAGTGTGCTTGGCGAATAAGCCATTACAGACTAAGCCTGCGGGCCTAATGGGGAAACAGCGAGTAGTTACCCAACCTTGGCAAATGGTTTCGGCAGATATAATGGGGCCGTTTCCTATGTCTTCAAACCGGAAAAGGTTCATATTAGCGTTTACCGACTGCTTCACTAAATACAGCATCATAGTACCAATTTCAAAATCGACAGCCGAAGTGGTGGCCAAAACTTTAGAAAGAGAGGTCTTTCTTAAGTTCGGGGTTCCCCAAATTATTATATGTGATAACGGCCCTCAATTCAGGAGCAATATTTTAAAAAAGAAAGCCCGAGAATATGCTGTTAAATTGTGGTTCACCCCAGTCTATCATCCACAGGCTAATCCGATGGAGCGTCCCAATCGAGTGATAAAGACACTCCTAGCTTCCTATGTGAAAGACAATCATAAGCACTGGGATAAGGATCTACACAAGTTGGCTTTTGCTATGCAGACTGCGGTACATGAGGTTACCGGTTATTCGCCAGCTTATTTGAATTTTGGACGAGAGTTACCACGTTCAGGCGACGAGTACGAGCATTCCATTGCTTCAGATAATGTTCCGGAAATGGAAGATCGAAAGGCTTACGCACAGAAGTTCAACATGATGCCAGTAATATATGAAGAGGTGGTTGAGCGTCTACGGCAATCATACGAGAAAAGCAGGCACCATTATAATCTTCGGAGAAGGAACGTGGATCTACAAGCTGGAGATTTAGTGTGGAAGAAGACCCAAACCCTTTCGGATGCTTCAAAGAACTTTTCTAATAAATTGGCACCTCTATATGAGAAATGTAGAATCAGAGCAAAACAAGGAAATTTATTATACGTGCTAGAAGATCTACAGGGTCATCCCTTAGGAACTTGGCATGTCAAAGATCTAAAACCTCATCCGACCTAAGACTTAAGATTCAAGCATTAGGAAAAAAAAAAAAAATTTTTTTTTTGGTAGGGAGGGGGAGAGTTTGTAACGAAAAATAAATAAACAAAAAAAAAAATTTTTTTTATTTTTAATAAAACTCATTAAGTAATAATCGAAGAGGGCTTAATATATTTTTGTATATAATTAAAATATGTGTTGTTTTAAAAGCTTTGTATTAGTTTTTTATTGATATAATATTTTTTTATTTAGCTATAAAAATAATTATGTTTTATTTTAAAAGAAGAGACGGGACCGAAGTAATTAATTGAAAAACAGCTGTTATTAAGGCATTTGTTTTTTTGGAAAAACAACGAAGGAAAATACAGGAGATGTTCGCTAGCGTTCGACGAGTGATGATAAAATGAGACTGTTTTAGTGATTAACGTAGTTGTGGTCTATACCGCTAAATATCAGAGAATTGAAGAATAGTGGCGTTCACGGGAGAGATTCCGGTGACGAGAATCGCCAAGCCGAGTGGCTACTGGCAACGAAGCTACGAGAAGACAGGCGAGTTAAGAGAACAGACTGGAGATATTTTTCTTTTAATTTCTTTGTTAAACCTTGCTTTTTTTTTTATTGAATAGTTATAAGTTTAAATTGTTTCTAGTTGTGTGAATAGAGTTAGATTTTGATCAGGCCTGACTACAGAAATTGTGAGTAAATTTTATTTTTAATATCGTAGTGTAAATATAGTGTTAATTAAAAGTTTCTTTTATTTGAGTTTAATTTGTTTTGTTCTATTTCTTTCTAACTTACCATTAAGTAGATCATAAGTGTAAATTGCAAATTGAATTTTATGTACAGCCCTCTCCGAGATTTTAAGGTAACCTTCACTTATCAAATTTAAATTATTTTTTTTTATTCAGATTGCTTTAGGTTTTCGCTATTTCCTTAAAATAAATAGCGTGGCGCCCCTTAATTTATTTCAATTTTTTTTAATCACTAGTCATTTAAGAACCCGCCCGTCTCCACTGAGCTACCACCTTTTTTGTTACGATTGTTTTATTTATTTATAACCAATTAATATTTTTTTAACGTAACAGTCCTTTGGATGACAGCTTAGTTTCTTTGTCATATTATTTATTTATTTGTCAAAACTTTCAGTCATGTTTCATTGAAAACATGGAACAATTAGGCACATCGGATGTTGTACAAAAATGGGGAAAATTAAAAAAGAATAACAAATCTATGACACTATGGTCCCAATGTTATTTGCATAAAACTAACATTTTGGAATAATAAAATATCTAATACACATATTTACCTGGATAAATGTAGTCATTTTCTTTAAAATGAAGACTACATGTCGTCAAATGTTTCGAAAAAGGCTTATCTATTCTTAATTTTACAATCCCTCTTTAAGAAGCTTTTTATTTTTTGGAAATTAATGGAATGACACGTCTTTTGATTTTCTAATTGAGCACTGAGGGACTGAACAATACATATTAGACATTTATCAAACATTTTTTACTCAATCGGGTTTTAATTATAGAAAAATAAATTAACAATGCCAAAAAACCCTATGAATCCCAGGTAATGGCCCGGCTTCTATCCCCGTTTCTCTAGCTCCTGTAAAGAAGCAGCACCGTCGCTTGCGCCCGCCTATATTTCTTAAGGGTAAAGCAATCGCTAAGCTGTTTCTGGGCGTGGCCTATTTCGGGAGATTATGTGATCGTAATATTAGCGAACTCCCATCGCGTACTTTTCAGTTAGAAATTGATGATGATCAGAATGATCAGTTTGATTAGATCCCAGCTTTCATCTCGCTTGTCTTCGGAAGTAAACAAGCCCCCCACTGTAGCGGATCCACACATTTTCTGAGGGGGGGGCGCGCCTTTTTTTATCTTTTTAAATCTTCACGTATCATGAAGGACCGAATTTAAAATATTAATGCATATTTACGTAGTGAATTTCTATTAAATGTTAAAATATAGTCCATTTTAAATTCAAGGAGTTAAAGAAATGAATGAAGATAGCCCTTTTTGATACAGAAACAGTAGGTAATAGCTGATTGGTGTCCTCACCTTTTGGGGGGGGCGCCCCTACACTCGATCCGCCCCTGAATTTCCTATGGCCTTTAAAACCAAATGGCCCCAAAAAGTCCTTTTCAGTTGATCACATCACTAAACGGCGCCATATTGGCAATTCCTAAAAGTAACATAGAGATACTAATTCCTCTTAAGTTCTGAAAATTTTCATTTCGTCTTTTTGTATAATTTATTTTCTAATCTTACAACATTAAACCAATTGCTAAAAAACGGTAACAAGTTCTAACCATGAAAAAGAGCTATCTATTTGAACGTGGATATAAGAATAATTTTATATAATATTTCTTTAGCAATAATTGTTTATTATTTATTGTTTTTTTAGAGATGAGAGATGGTCAACTGTTCTTCAATTACGATAGGTTAAATAATGGTCAGGATTTTCAGTTTACAATGATATTTATTATGGTAAGCCAACGTTTCGATCCAGCTTGTGGATCTTCATCAGGGCTAAAAGAAAACAAATATATGAGTATCTATGCTAGAGGGTGACAATAAATGGATACATTACAGAACTGATAATAATATAAAAGATGGTATACATAAATATTAAAATAAGAGGCTGGTTAACAAGATAAAATAGAATCTGATATTTACCTACTGAGTCCAGGTGAACAAAGTTCACTCAGTTTTCATGTGCCTTCACTTCAAAAGCGTTGGATTTCCCCGCCATAAACCTTTGAAGTCGGCAAACCTACCCCCTACCACTACCTCTCACCTTATTTTTACCTTTAGTCTTAGTATCCACCTGGACTCAGTAGGTAAATATCAGATTCTATTTTATCTTGTTAACCAGCCTCTTATTTTAATATTTATGTATACCATCTTTTATATTATTATCAGTTCTGTAATGTATCCATTTATTGTCACCCTCTAGCATAGATACTCATATATTTGTTTTCTTATAGCCCTGATGAAGATCCACAAGCTAGATCGAAACGTTGGTTTACCATAATAAATATCATTGTAAACTGAAAATCCTGACCATTATTTAACCTATCGTATTGTTTTTTTAATTATGAAGTGCTAGAGTAATTCTATAGGTATGTTCCAACAAGCACATAAAACACTTTGATAAGTGACATACTTCTCATGTTTCTCCCCCACTCTTGTGGTTCTAAATTTGATTGGTTTTTCCGTTCGATTCAACGAGCATTGTTTTTACAACTAACCAATCAAATTTATAATCACAAGAGTGGGGGAAGAACATGCGCAGTCTAAAACTTATCAACGCGTTTTAAATGCTTGTTGAAACAAGCTTATTTAACTTTCTTTATTTATAAAAGTTTAAGTAATATTTCAACAACAGCTGACTAAAGTATCGAATGTTCGAGATTCAAAATTATATTCGCAATGAACATTCGGGAAATCGTTGGTTACATGTACACAAAATCACTTCAATTACTCCAATATCATGAAGATTACATTTTAAATCGGTGAGTATTGATTCTTTTTATTTTAATGAAATTATTTCTTTAGTGCAAAAGGGAAATTATTGTTTACATATGATACTTATGCATTTTACCTTGGTTCATGTACAGGCTCAGCCTGGGTTTATAATCTGCACCATCGTAATATAATACTTCGAGTCTAGTGCATATCCACATTCAACATGCACTAATGCGTCTTGAAATATAGATACATATAACCTTACAGTTAAGGCGAAGTATTTTAATGTATTAATATAATTTAAAACATAAATTTAATCTTAAATGATCTTTTAAAGTAGTGATAAGAAAGCAGAGTTGATTTTTCGCAGATTGATGTTTTATTTATATGTGTTCATAAACTCCTCGATTTGATCTAATTGGGTTTTATTATTATATTTCTTGTTGGAGATAGTATTTAATGCTGTTTGAATAAAACTACAAGACGTTAGAATGTTTGTATAAGAGTTTGCTGCTTTCTTAGTTTTCTATTGGACATTTCGAACAGTAGAAAACAAAGCAAATTAAGTAAACTTCAACATAGTAGCAATTAAGTTTGTACATTACTTAATTAACCAATTGTATGTGATGATTATGAACTTTTATTTTATTATATGGCTTATGAAAATATCATTTTTTTTAAATAATATCGCTTATACATCTATCATACATGAATGTATTAGGAAGGGAAAGCCTACGTATCTGATGTGAGAGTGTTTACTAGTAAATAATGACACTAGAACCTAATGTAAATGGGTTCCAAATCCTCTAAAATAATGTATATCGCACGTCGGAAAGAATAATGGTTACAACTAAAAACACAATGAAACTTTCCAAGAGGATTTATAGCGAGCCAGGATGGTATTGTTTATTATACGATATTATTGGTGGACTGTCAATAGGGCATAATCCTCTTAAATAACTCCCATCAATGGGTGGATAGATAGATAGGTAGATAGAAATTACGTTTATTCAAAAAAAAATATAATACTAAAGAAAAACAACATGAAAATAGTATAACGATAATGGACTACGTAGAAAATTCAGTTTCCACGTGTTCCATGCTTTTCTCCCAATCTCTACAATGATGTTGACAGGCAGCTATAGTATTTTTGCAAATCTTTCATATCCTTTGGTCATATTCTGGTTACAGATAATTTAAACTAACTTTTTCGGGTGAATATGAGTAGTGCGTGTGGTCGGGTGTCAAAATACAACACTTAGGCCGTGCGCACAGTTCACAGTAGTGCGTGGGGTCGGGTGTCAAAATACAACACTTAGGCCGTGCGCACATTGAGACACTCGCGACGCAGTTTCCTATCTAACACACGTATTACAAAAACTGCTCTGCGTCGCGAGTGTCTCAATTGGAGATGTTCTAAGGAAGAAAAATTGTTGTTTTGAAAAGATATATCTTTGTACTTGTTCCGCTTGGTTTATATCCTCGTATCCCCGTAACTACGTCACTGGTCGCCGTACAATTTAGTTTTAAATATGGCACTTGGAAATTTTTGTTTAATCTTTATATTCTTAATAGAAATAAGCATTGAACAAATGGCATTTAAATCATTGGAATGGAGTGCAAAACTGGATCTGCTATTTAAACGGAGATATTTATAGTTGCCGACTGTTTGTAGATCGATTTTTCAATTATAGAGCCTTCTCAATATTTAATTTAGTTCTGTTGTGTCACTTACTGCATGTCATCAATTTTCATTTTTCTACATTAACTTCTAAATTCCGATCTTTGTACTAAGTGATGTGACTTATTTGAATTAATTGTCGCCCCCTGAAATTAATTCGCATACTATAATAATCAGTGAAGTTATAGCCTTAATATTAGGCTAAAAAAACATACCATAAAATAAAGATGAAAATTATTTTTTTTCTCTATCTAAACTATAACATAAGCAGAATTCAACTTACTGTAACTTCGTAAAAAATAGTCCGAAATTGAAGATTCTTTATGTATTTTGTAGGGGAAGGGGAGAGGTACCACATTTGCTCAGTCGGAGTCAGGGGACGCTAATAATACTCTGCATTAATTCCCCACCCTCTCCCTCGGCCGGGGAAACCCAGTATAGCCTAACAGGTGCGGAAAAAACCAACTTTAAAATGATACTACGATCTTCGAATATGATAAAATATCAAAAATTAATGGCGTGACGACAAAAAAACAAAACAAAAAAAATGTGGTGCGTGCGCGCAACACACAACTTTCACTTACCAACTTACTTAGATTAGAAATTGATGTTTATTGTTAATTGTCACTTCTCAAAGTCACACATTTTTACACATTCATTTCTTATTTCTGTTTTTATTTGCTCTATAAAATACACTATTTTTTTCATTATTGAATAAAAGTTTTTACTTCCATCAATTTTTTTTATTATTAAATAAAAGTTTTTACTTGTGATACTTCGCCATTGCAAGAATAATACTCAAAGTCGTCTGATTTTATAATTCACTATGAAGTTGTTGAAAACTTCATTTAGTTATCATGAAACAAATAATTTCCATAAAATAAATAGAACGGCTTTAATGACCATTGTTCATATCTGTCATTAAAGGAGTCCTTCGCATGCGTGGACTCAACGAGTTTTATGGGTTATTTTACGGAATATTTTTCTTTTTTTGTCCTCTATATGTTCTATTGATTTTTTTCATATTCAGCCATTTCTTATTTTTATGCATAACGAGAGACAGTTAATTTCTCGATACAAACATAAACAAAAGTACTATAAAGGAAAACAAAAAAGGCCCCTTCCCCATTTAAGCCACCTCAGAACGTTTTAATACTGATAAAGCTTACCTGATATTAAAGAATACCTAATTTTCATTAAACATGACGAATTTGATCAAAATCATTAAAGCCGTTCTTGAGATAATAAAAAAAAAGTAAAAATTTGAAAAAAAAAGTTATGAAATAAAGTGCCCCCTCCCTCTTGACCAATTTTGATGAAATGTTGGCTGTCACATCTTTGGTGTATACATACATCAAACTCCCAGTTTGATCAAAATCGTTAAAGCCGAGTAAATGGATGATGATGAAATGATTAGTAAATAGAAACCACACGTGAAAATGAGACAAAATTTATTAAGTAAAGTGCCCCCTCCGGTTGATCAATTTTGATGAAATTTTTGCAGTCATTTCTCGGGCATATACACACAATGAATACCTAATTTCAGATTCGTACGGTTTATAGTTTTTGAGCTAGTTTGTTCACAAACACACACACACAGACCATTTCGCGGGACTTGGTTATTTGGACTCAAAGGACCCCAAAACGTGTATTTCCGTTGAAAACCGGAAGTCGAAATTTTTCACGATCGCAATACTTTCCCTTACTATTTATTTCATATATAGGTAAGTGAAAGTAACAACACCTTTTAGAAACAATACTTACTTAAAAGATTGATATTGGGCTACTGCTATGTTGCCATAGTAACCAGTTCACATTTCCTTAGTTTTTAATTAAAAAAATATTTTAGTCAATTATTAGCAAATAAACGAGAATACAAAAATCGTAGCAAACTAATGAGAGGATGTTTTGGAAGGTAGTAGTTTTGGCCATAATACAAAGACCTTTTGCAATTACATAATCGACAAAAAGTACATATGGGTAAATAAAGTGCTATTTTATTCATAGCCCTTCTGGCGTTTTCTGAAAGATCTGATTATTTTTCCCACATGGAGGGGAAATACTTATTTAAAATAATACTGCAATAATCTAATTCGATCAAGTATCAAAAAAGTTACGGTGGTTGGAGAAAAACACCTTCTATAGATTATTCAGATCGTTCAGATACAGAACGAATAAGCATAGGTTTGAGGTTGCACATTCGTTAGTTTAGCATGGTGGGGACGAGATGTTTGATACTGGGATAATGTTCTGGTTGCCATAGTAACCAGTACACATTTCCTTAGTTAATTAAATAAAATCAAGAACAATTAATAATCAAACAAAGTGATAACAGGTAATAAATAACCTACATCTTTATTAATCAATTCTTAGCAAATCAACAAAAAATAAAATAATATGTAAAAACTATTAGCAGACTATTCTGAGATTATATTGTAACGTGAAACAAAATCATAAAGATTTTGTCTATTACATTAAAAGGGGTTCTAGACTTTGTTGGAACAGTTAGATAACTGTTTTAGTACCTGTTCTGGATGTTTCGAAAGCATATAATAAGCTGTTTGGGCCAGTCATATGGTCGGTGTAATGCCAAAATGGACTAAGCGCCAATTCATTTTAATAAATTTCATAAAAATTACTTATCGTCATTTTTTTAATCATAGTGCTGTGAATAACATAAGGTCCAAAGTAAAATATATTCTATTTCAAAACATATTATGTTAATAGTAAACATATATTAAACAAATCCATTTTGAAAACTTCAATTTTAACCTCAGGTTTCTCTAAATATAGAGTTTAGCGCATTCACTTTGCCTTTACACCGATCAAATATCTTTGTTTGTTTGTTTATTTAACGTTCATTTTTATGCTACTAAGGCTAATAGGACGATGCTCCAGTGGGAGTCCTAAATTTTGCCTATCCAGGTATAATTAGGATAGGGATCTTTAACGAGTACCTGACATCGTACTGGCTCAGGACCTCCATATTACGTTCTATCCGAGGGACGGCATAGCTAAGGATTTTTTACTTCCTTTAAAAAGTGCTAGGGCCACCGCGGGGCGCGAACCCAAATATCTTTAAAACTAAGCTACTTTACAATTAACGACTTCCGATTTTTATAATTCGTTTTACATTTCAGTTACTTTAATCTATTAGGTAATATTATTTTCCGGCAAGATAACTATTTGATTGTTATACAATAATACAGAAATCCATTTAGGGCCAAGGCTAAAAATAGTAATATTGTGACGTGAAACAAAATCCTCTGTTATATTGATCAAGAGTTTTAGACTTTTTGTTGAAGCAGTTACATTATTGTTTTAGCACATGTTCTAGATTTTATAAGAACCTTCTACGCCCTTCTAGAGTGTTCGATTTCGCACTAAATATAAGAAGCAATTAGCAACTAGGTGCTTAGCCTTGCTCGTTACATCGTTATACTTTTGTGTCACTAGCAGTTACTCATTGTTAAGTTGGTATTAATTTGAGCTTTTATTGTATGTTTGTCGCGGGGAATCATAATTTTTCGTAAATAAAAATTATTTTAAACCCACATTAGTGCTACAATATTGTATTAATCTCTGTTGGTAGGGCATATAATATAAAGCTTTGGTTGAGAGTAATGAACGCTTTACAGCCTCCAATAACCCGGGAGAACAAGTTTTTACAATCCGTAAAGTTGCGAAACAAATCGCGGAATGGTTTATCCCAATGGGAGGGGTGGCCCCATCAAATAGCCACCGCCTTTGTTTTGGGGGGGACTGCATTGATTTCGCCCTCGCCCCCCCTCCACAACGTAATATTCACCGCCCCCAGCGCCGCGGCAATTACCTGCGATATCGTTAGCTCCTTGCCTTACCTCTCGCCTGCTTGGGGTGCTATTACTATCAATATTGTCACTAGGGTCAGTTTGAATATATTTGAACAAATTCATACTGGAAATAATTGCATAAAGGCTTGATTACACGGTTTTTTTTATAGGATGAAAATGTTTTAGTTGACTTATTGACTAGTTGACCCTATTGCGTGCCCTGCGGCCTGAGACCTTAGACCGGCTGCCGTGCCCGCTGGCCTCAATACTTTTCAAAGCCAGAAAACAGACCAAAGAACTCGACCTATTTGACTAAGGGATAAGGTGCAAGTAAAATTAATTTGGAAAAACACGAAAAGAACCCTATGTCAATTAGTTTACATTTACACAGTTAGAAATTTTTGAGGAAAGCATAAACCTCTTCACTGGGAAATACGGGACGGGCTGGAAACAGGGTTGGAGAAACGCGAATGCCAAGTATGTAAAAATAATGTTCTTATGTCCTGCACTCGTCCTAAATATGAATAAGAAAATAATGAATATTTTGTCTTCTCGCCATGCTCTTCTAATATTCATGATATTAAAAAAATAAGTGTAGGAACGTACCTATACTTACATATAATTTTTAGAACTGTTATATTAAATGTTTTGTATATCTGTTTATTGTATAAAATTTTTAAATTATATACTATATTTTTTTAGGAGTAGTTATCTACGATTTATGAATGTTGCATTCCTAACTAATGATACGATAAATCTGAAAGCGATGAGTAAAAATTCAATTTTTGTTTTAAAAGAAGCTACAAAAACATCTCTTAAGGTGCTGACTACTGGGGGTTTTATCCTAGTGCATATCCAATAGTAAAATGGAAAGAGTTAAGAAATCAATTTATATAAGGTCCGCAGTTTCAGTCTTCTAACGCTGAAGCGGGCGGAACTGATATATCAGTCTACAGGCCACAGGGACTGCAGTGCTCAAACTGATATATCAGTCTACAGGCGTCAAAATGTTAATAAGTCAAAAGCGTCTTCATCCCAAGATTGGTCAAACCGTGTAAACTGGTCTATTTTTTGTTCGTTTAGCCACTAAGGCTAAGGGCACGATGCTACAGTGGGAGTCCTAAATTTTGCCCATCCAGGTATAATTTGGATAGAGATCTTTAACGAGCACCTGAGATCTTACAGGCTCGGGACCTCCACCTCGCGAAGGGATAGCCAAGGATTTTTTACTCCTTCCAAAAAAGCCTAGGGCCACCGTAGCGTGGGTTGCTATGCTACAATACTACACCACAGGTGACCTCCATTTGGATTGCCTGTTTCTTTCAAAATCTTTTGGGTCGAGGTGTCTAGTGCTGTCCGAGAAGACCACTTAATCAAGTCGCTGCAGCGAATACAATTCTCAGATGTTCAATGTTTCTTAACCTCGATTTATAAGCAAAAACCGCATACATTTCTAGCCCGCCTAATAGTCCTAATGTTTAATTGATTAGAAAATATACATTTGTTGAAAATCAGTTATTTATTATTTTTGAATAATTACATAATTTTTATATTATTATTATTTATTAGAAGAGGAAGGAATCGCTAAGGCCAGGAATCGAACCTATGTCTACTGCGTCTCCTTAGCTGCGCTGCTACCATTCAGCGATTCCCGGTTTTGGCCATCTTTTCTTTTCTAATATAATCATTTAAAAGAAATTTTAAAATTATGAAAAATTCTATTCATTGCTTGTCCATTTAATTTAAGATCATCGCAGAATTTCATTATGCAAACAGTAACGCTTGTCCTCTGGATCAACGGAACAGGAACTTTTTCAGATGAAGCTTACTTCCTAAAATATTAATTGCTGGAATAGAAAGTTACCAGGTACCTCCAACTTTTACAAACGAAAGTTTTCAACTTTTTGAAAACCCCGAGAAGTAAATCGTTTCCGAAGGAATAGAGGAACTTATGGGATCATTATTTTTATTTTGATCATCCCCTTTCTCGCCTTTTGGGCTCTACGGTGTTTTCCACGGGGGGTTGGGGTAGTGGATTATATTGAGTACTACTATATTTCTCCTGGCTCCGAATTTCGCTGGCAATTTTCGGATAGTCAAAAAATAGTGTAACGTTAAACAAAATAAAAGACAAAAACACTTATGGTTTAGAATGGTTCTATACTAATTTTGTTGGGTTGGAACAAACTGTCATAGTACTAGTGTGTGACTACGATGCTCGAGTACCATCTACGGCGGGCCAGAACATTCGAGGCCCGTCCTCTTACGACTAAATATAAGGAGCGATAGACTGTAGTAACTCTACAGAGTTGAGCTTGAGAACTAAGACTAACTTTCTTAGTTCATAGAAGCTCAAGTGATATGATGATTTCTGTGTTATAAAGTGATAATTTCAGTAACCTTCTTAATTGTTTATTTGTTTTAATGTCACCTTATGCCACTAAGGCTAAATGGGTGTCCTAAATTTTGCCTATCCAGGTATGATCTTTAACGAGTACCTGACATCGTACAGGCTCGGGACCTCCATTTCACGTCCTATCCGAGGGACGGCATAGCTAAGGATTTTTTACTCCCTTTAAAAAATGCTAGGGCCAACGCGGGGCGCGAACCCAAATATCTTTAAAACTAAGCTACTTTACAATTAACGACTTCCGATTTTTGTAATTCGTTTTACATTTCAGTTACTTTAATCTATTAGGTAATATTATTTTCGTTTTTTTTCGGCAAGTATTTGATTGTTATACAATAATACAGAAATCCACTTAGGGCCAAGGCTAAAAATAGTAATATTGTGACCTGGGGAAGCGAACCCGCGACATTTAGTATTGTATGCTAACCACTATACCACAGTTGACTCCACTCCTCCGATATTTGTGTTCTCATAATTTGTGTGGCATTGAAAATTGTAATTTTTCAGTTTTTTGAATAACGATTGTTTTACCTACAGAAGTGCTAGAAGATGGCAAGATGTATTTGCTAAGGCTCTAGCCCACTCTGCCACCCAGCCCCAAACTAGCGATGATGCCTTCACCACCGTGTTGGCGATGACCCGGCGAAATGTCCGGTAGATCCGATAGGGCCTGCTCCGCTACGCCTATTAGATATTGATATAATGGAGGAAGGGCTGCGGAAGCGGCGGATATTGTTGCCCGTAATTTATTGCCCACTTTTCTTCTCCTTCTTCCTTTTTAATTTTAAGAAGATGCGATGAATTCGGAATTGTGTAGGCATCCGCGGCGGTGTAGCAGGAGTTTTTTATAATGGGGAGTAGCGGACATCGAGAGGAGGTTATACATTTTAACAGTTTCAATTTGGCATCCGAGCAGTGTAAGAGCCATTTATTATTTAGGCATCACTACTGATTGGTCGATTATCACTGCATTGTCACAAGTAGTTAATTTTTTTGAAGGTTGATAATAATTTGAGTTGAATTATTGTTTGTTTGGCGTTGTGAATTATTATTTTCCAGGAGTCGAAAATATAAGTTATCTTTTACTTTAAAAAACAATTAAGGTAAACTTATATATTTTTACTTTCACTTACCTATATATGAAATATATAGTAAGTGGAAGTATTCATCAAAATTGCTCAAAGGGAGGGGGTACTTTATTTAATAACTTTTTACGTTTTTTTCGATTTTCTCAAAAACGGCTCTAACGATTTAATTTTGATTAAACTGAGTATTTGATCTATTCATATGCCCGAGATATGACTGTAAAAATTTCATCAAAATTGATTAACCGGAGGAGGGACTTTACTGAATAAATTTTGTATCATTTTCACGTGTTTTTTTTATTTACTCAAAAACGGCTTTAACGATTTTGATCAAACTTGGTATATGATGTATGTTCATGCCCGAGATACGACTGTAAAAATTTCATCAAAATTGATCAACCCTAAGGAGGACTTTATTTAATAAATTTTGTATCATTTTCATGTGTTTTTTTTATTTACTCAAAAACGGCTTTCAAGATTTTGATCAAACTGTGTATTTGATGTATGTAAATGCCAAAGATGTTATAGCCATCACTTCATCAAAATTGTTCAAACGGAGGGGGCACTTTATATTATAACTTTTTTCCGATTTTTACCTTTTTTTCGATTATCTCAAAAACGACTTTAACGATTTTCATCAAATTCATCATGTTTAATTAAGATTAGGTGTTCTTTAATATCAGGTAAGTTAAAAAATGTGTAACTTTGAGAAGTGGCATTAACACATCGCATTAATTTCTAATCTAAGTTGGTAAGTGAAAGTTGTGTGTTGCGCGCACGCACCAGATTTTTTTTACCCTACTTGAAGTTTTTATTGAACATTAACTTTTTCATTATAAAAACTTTTTGATGAAGTTATCTTAAAACTTTTATCCAAATAACTTTGCATAAAAGTTCATTTCAAAAAGTTATTCTGAAACTTATTCATAAAAAGATTTTAGTCAAAGAAAATAATTTTGGAAATAAAAAATTTTATGTAATAGATTAAAATTGTTAATATTTTGTAAATATTTGCATTATTTTTAAACTACAAAATTATGTTTAACAATACCATGGAATCAGTACAGTTAATTATCGTAGATATACAATGTATATTATCGTTACTCAATATAAAAATATTTAGATTATTATTTAACAATCATCATTTAATTTGACAAGTTAAACAATTTAAAAACATTTTAATTTACACCTATAATCATGAAGAATAAATTTCGAAGTAGCCCCCATTTTTCACAGCTATCTAATAACATTTCTTTTCTTATTTTTACTAATATGGGTTTAATTTGTTCTTGCTACACTTCAAGTCACTATTACAGTCATATAATTCGTAAAAAACACTTTCATGGAACCTAAATAAATGGTTTTTCAAATTCGTTAAAAAATTACCTTTAATTATTCTTTCACAACAGTTGTTAAGACATATTGACGCAATCGGTCTTTTTTGCGGACCTTCGTAATTTATGGACCGCTTACTCACAAGTAATAACTAAATCTAAAATGAAGCGGTCCGCTGAGATGAGATAATGAATGAACACTAGAATTGTTTTGATTCGAGAAGAATGAAATAATTTATCTAATCCTGTCATAGGATTATTCATCGAAATAAACAACCGTATAAGTAAACAATCTCTTTTCCGATGTTATATATGAACATTCATATATATATATATATATATATGTAAAGAAAATACATTTCTTAATTAATTTAATTTTTGCTATAGACATGAGTGAGAGAAGTGGAAGCAGGTGTGTGACTGATAGGTTATTTGTATTTATGAATTAAAACATATGGTTAAAGTTAATGATAAAACATTTGATTTAAAATATTGTGAGCAGTCGATTTGAAATGTTATTAAGAAATGCTTACCTAAGAATAAACTTTTAATGACGTTTCTTTTTTTACAGGTAAGTGTTTACAAAAATGTTTTAGGAATATTAAGTTTATTGTGTGATAAATTTTATTTGTAATTATTAAAAATAAAAACTTTTTTTACAGAGCAACTATTGAGAGTTTATTCATAGGAATATCATTATAAAACGTCATTTCTGTTTACAAAAGTCTGCTGAATATGGAGAAACTTCTTTTTGAGTTTACTTTGTTGCCTGGGAGTGATGGTAAGTCCAACATTCTCTCTATAACCTCTATAGCCACAAATGACAATAAAGTGTATGCAATACCAGAAGATCTACAATCAGCGAGTCTTCATACAGAAATACAAAAAACATCTGCTTATGCTAAAGTAAAAAATAGTATAAAGAAGAGGTACCAGATAAGGAGAGTATGGTTAACAATGACAGAAGAACTCGAAAGAACATACGTAGATGAGGATGGTAATTTACAATTCAAGGATCAATATCTAGAAGAAATGGATCAAGAAAAACCGTGTTATACTCCTCAAAAAGAGACAGGTACATTGGAAAAATTGCTTGAGAAGTTAGTAGAAAATACAGAGGCAACAAAGCATCATAACCTAAAATATTTAGCAGAGAATTTTGTGATTGAAAAATTTACTAGCAAACATTCGAATGCCAACCAGTGGATGGATATTTTTGAAAAAGAATGCATCCGATTTGATGTAATCACAGATGCAGAAAAAATAGAAATACTTCGGTTATTTATGGATAAAAGTTGTATCGATTGGTACAGTTCAATGAACATGTTATAGAAGAAGATTTTGAATTAAAAGTTGATCATTTAAATCAGGACCAAAAATCAAAAATAAATACTTTAATTAGTAAATATAAATCAGTTTTCGCCAAAGACAAATACGATGTAGGCACCGTTAATGGCTATGAAGCGAGAATAGATTTAATAGTAGACAAATATTGTAGCAAGAGGCCTTACAGGTGCACTTTAGAAGATAAAAAAGAGATAGAAAAACAAATAGCAAAGCTACTAGATAATAAGCTGATAGAAGAATCTTACAGTCCATTCGCTGCGCCTGTGACATTAGCATTTAAAAAAGAGGAGAACAAAAAATCACGTTTATGCATTGACTTCAGAGACTTGAACAAAATAGTGGTACCTCAGGCTCAACCATTTCCCCTGATTGAAGACCTAATGGTTAAGACCAGAAATTGCAAATTTTTTACAACCCTAGATATAAACTCAGCGTTTTGGTCTATTCCTTTACGGGTCGAAGATAGAAAAAAAACGGGATTTGTGACACAGGAAGGACATTTTCAATGGACTTGCCTACCATTTGGACTAAAGACATCACCGGCAATTTTTCAGAGGGTGTTAAGTAATATACTAAGAAAGTATAAACTTAATGATTTCACAGTTAACTTTATAGACGATATTCTAATATTTTCTGAATCGTTTAGTGAACACATCAATCATCTATCACAATTGCTTGAAGCGATTAAAATAGAAGGTTTCAGATTAAAATTTACCAAATGCACATTTGCATCTGACTCGGTCAAATATCTGGGTCATATAATACAAAATAATTCTATCAAACCAGTGAAGGATAATTTAATTTCAATAAAGAATTTTCCGGTTCCAAAAACACAGAAGAACGTAAGACAATTTTTGGGAAAAATAAACTTTTACCATGAGTATATACCGAATAGAGCAGTAATACTCGATCCATTGCATAATTTACTGAGAAAAAATGAAAAATTCATTTGGTCAGATAAGTGCCAGAAAGCATTTGATATGATTAAGAGCTTGCTTTGCTCACAACCAGTTCTAGAAATATTTGATCAAGATTTACCAATTAACATTTATACTGATGCTTCTTTGGAAGGCGTTGGAGCCATTTTAAAACAAATACAGCCTGATGGTAAAGAAAAACCAGTTGCGTACTTCTCAAAAAAACTGAACGAAGCCCAAAAGAAAAAAAAAGCGATATACTTAGAATGTTTAGCGATCAAGGAAGCGGTGAGATACTGGCAATATTGGTTAATAGGTAAATCATTTACAGTTTATACAGATCACAAGCCCCTGGAAAACATGAATCTGAAATCTAGAACCGATGAAGAGCTGGGCGATTTAACATATTATCTATCGCAGTATGACTTTCAAATAAAATATGCTCCAGGAAAGGATAATTTGGAAGCGGATTGTCTAAGCAGAAATCCAGTATTGGAATCAGACGAAAATACAGAGGATCAATTAAAAATCGTGAATTTCGTTAAGCTAGCAGATATTTTAACAGATCAGAGTAACAATGAAGCAATACAAAATAAAAAGAGCAAATTCATTGAAAAACAGGGTGTATACTTCAAAAAGGCCAAGAAAAAAGCAAAAATAATTCTATCAGAACGATTTAGCATCACATTCATAAAGCAAATACATGAGAATCTGTGTCACATTGGCATTGGACAAATGCAGAAGGCGATAAGTCCACATTATACAGCTAAAAATTTAACGAAAAACATCAAACAAGTTTGTAGAAGTTGTGACATTTGTATAAAAAACAAATCAAGAGGGCATGACAAATTTGGATTTATGTCTCATCTAGGCCCTGCCACAAAGCCTTTCGAAATAATCTCTATAGACACAATAGGAGGCCTTGGAGGTTCAAGATCTACAAAAAAATATTTGCATCTCTTAGTAGATCACTTTACCAGATACGCGTTCATACTAACATCGAAAACTCAAAATGCCAATGATTTCATAAAACTCGTCATGAACATAACGGAAACAGAGGATATTGGTATGGTTCTCTCCGATCAATACCCAGGAATTAATTCGAAAGAATTCAAAAAATTCTTAAATGACCAACAGATACCATTGATCTTCACAGCAGTAAATGCACCTTTCTCCAACGGCTTAAATGAAAGATTAAACCAAACTTTACTGAACAAAATCAGATGCAAAATAAACGAACAAGGGAAAAGAAGAGCATGGACAACGATAGCTCAAGAATGTGTAAAAGTATATAATAATACTAATCATTCTGTTACTGGCTTTACGCCAAGTTATCTTTTGTATGGCTCCGATACTTCTATCTTACCGGACGAATTGAAGCAGGGCAAGACCATTCGTGATTGGTATAGAGACAGGAAAATAGCACTCGACAACACAAAAAAGTCACACGACTACAATAAAAAACTATTTGATAAACATAGGAAATACCGGGAATTCCATGTAGGAGATATGGTATACGTGGAAAATGGAAATAAATTAAATAGAAAGAAGTTGGATGAGTTAAAAATAGGACCATATGAGATTATTGAAAAAATTTCCAATTCAATATACAGGATTGATACAGGTCACAGGAAAAAAATAGAATCGAATCTTTTTCATATTACAAAACTTATTCCAATACCTAAATTAGAAGAAGATAACGGTGGATAAGTTGCGAGAAAATTTTCTGGAAAATTTCCTTCCCCGCGGGGGGAGATGTAAAGAAAATACATTTCTTAATTAATTTAATTTTTGCTATAGACATGAGTGAGAGAAGTGGAAGCAGGTGTGTGACTGATAGGTTATTTGTATTTATGAATTAAAACATATGGTTAAAGTTAATGATAAAACATTTGATTTAAAATATTGTGAGCAGTCGATTTGAAATGTTATTAAGAAATGCTTACCTAAGAATAAACTTTTAATGACGTTTCTTTTTTTACAGGTAAGTGTTTACAAAAATGTTTTAGGAATATTAAGTTTATTGTGTGATAAATTTTATTTGTAATTATTAAAAATAAAAACTTTTTTTACAGAGCAACTATTGAGAGTTTATTCATAGGAATATCATTATATATATATATATATGTATAGGTTTTTAGTTGCGCATTGGTTACTTTAGCTTGGTGATGGCGATATATGCACTATGTATAACTCAAAATTTGGAGTTCTAAACATCTTGCCGACGTCAATGAATGAATGTGGGTGGAAATCAGAAATATTTTGTAGTAGTTATGTAAAACGTATCGATAGTTTCGATAGTATCGGACATGTAACTATCGATACTATCGATAGTCTGAGGTAATACAGGGGGTGGGGGGGAGGGTTGTAGAATAGTCGATTTTTACTTTCACTTACCTATATATGTAATATATAGTAAGTGGAAGTATTGCGATCGTGAAAAACTTCGACTTCCGGTTTTCAACGGAAATACACATTTTGGGGTCCCCTGAGTCCAAATGACCAAGTCCCGCGAAATGGTCTGTGTGTGTGTGTGTGTGTGTGTGTGTGTGTGTGTGTGTGTGTGTGTGTGTGTGTGTGTGTGTGTGTGTGTGTGTGTGTGTGTGTGTGTGTGTGTGTGTCTGTGTGTCTGTGTGTGTGTGTCTGTGTCTGTGTCTGTGTCTGTGTGTGTGTGTGTGTGTGTGTGTGTGTGTGTGTGTGTGTGTGTGTGTGTGTGTGTGTGTGTGTGTGTGTGTGTGTGTGTGTGTGTGTGTGTGTGTGTGTGTGAACGGACTAGCTCAAAAACTATAAACCGTGCGAACCTGAAATTGGGTATTTAGTGTATTAATATACCCGAGATATGACTGTAAACATTTCATCAAAATTGATCAACCGGAGGGGGGACTTTACTTAATAAATTTTATATCATTTTTACGTGTTTTTTATTTACTCAAAAATTTTTATCAAACTCGACTCCATAAGAATCATTATGATAAAGATATAATTATCATATGGCGATTGCTTGAATTCGATCTGATTCGATCACATCGATACAAGCAATTGCCATAAGCTTTGTCCATTCATCTTGTTTGTTTAGAGCTAATCACTCATAGGATAGGATAGGGTAGGGGTTTTAGGGCGATAAATATCGCGATTATTACGCCCGTAATCACTCATAGGGTCGGAATGCGATATTATTCATATTTTTAAAAATAGGTTATTTTCAAGTGAAGGGACTGGCAGTCAATCAGTTGTTTTGTTTGTATATTATTTCATCAAGTTGGAAGGCATGTATCGGCAAACAATTCAATTTTTCAGTCTTATATTTATTGCGTGATAAGTTAATATATTTTTTTTGTAGAGCAGATAATTATTTTTTGTTAGAAAATTATATTAAATCACAGTTACATTTTGTTTATTTTTCATTTGCATGAAGTATAGCACCTGGGTGCTTAGAGCAGAAGCTATCACTGTATTCTTTAAAAACAATGTTTTCGATAGTACTATCGATAGTGAAAAAACTATCGATAGTATCCATAGTTTTACATCACTATTTTGTAGTGGAAATAATTAACTTTACTCGCATAAAGATTTTAATTTAACTTTCGCATTAAAGCCAGAGTTGGAACACCAGGAAGAGGGCGGACGAATTATTTTTTTTTTTTTTTTTTTTGGTTAAGGGTTATTAACGTTTATCAGCAGGATTTACCGAGGTTGGCCCGTCGTGGTTAATGGTGTATTCAAACTGTAATAAAGATTTAACTTTCCCACGAGCACAAAAAGATGCGCCTAAAAAGGATAAAAAAGGAGATGATAATATATCTGGAGCGGGAATGCGTGCTTTCATTTTTCCCTCTCCCCTCCCCCCACCCCCGCCTCCCCTCCACCCCTACTCTAAGGGTGCGAAATGGCTTTATTATGCGTTTATAACGGTCGAGGGGTTATTATGCTATTACCGGGTATATTTATGAAGGGGCTGTTATATAATAAAGGCCTTATATTTATTACCAAAAATTTAAATGTATATATACAACGAGTATATATATGAGGATGGCCGAGTGAACTAATGCGTTATATTAGGAAATAACCCCTCCCAGGAAAACCTCGTATATCCCCACCTTGGAGCTATGATTACCCACGAAATTGAATAATTGTTTGTACTATTTCCGATTCCAGCCCCGTACGATAAGGTAGGATCTAGCCTTCCAGGTAAGATGACTGAAGTGTCATCAGTGGGGTTAAGGGGGTGGGGGTTTGCTTCGGTTACAATTATTTTTCAACAAGGAATCCTTCCGAGTTCTCATGAAGACACTCTATATTATAAAAGACACCTCCCCGTATATTTTGGGGTTTTCCAATTTTAATCAATAAGTTCGTTAGTTACGAAACTCTTTACCATTTGATAGCAGTATATGCCCTATTTATTGTTCGTTTAGGAACCGCTATATACCCGACACCAATAACATATCCGACAATGAATGCCCGACAATTCTCATTTTTTAAGAACAAAAATGAACGGATATATTACTGCATAACCAATTGCCTAAATTATTATCGTTTATCATCAAAGAATAAAAGAGTTTTCCTCTATAATCATCAGTAAACAACTGCATTGAACCGGAACCTGTAAGCAATAATATCCATTCTCTATACAAAACAAATTATATTACAAAACTACCTTTAGATTAATGTATACATCGCTACAGTAATTATAGTTTTAAATTATAGGCTAAAAACAGTAAAAATACTATTTATTGACGGTTTACCTTTAATTTTATTAATATTATTATATACATATATGTATGTGTGTGTGTTGTTTAATCATTTGTTTATAATGTTACCATGGAGAGGGGTAGCTTATTGGCAAGGCATCGAGTTGCTGTTCTCAGGGCCCCGAGTTCGAAATTTGCTTGGCTCAGGTAAACTTTAATATTCTGTCATCTTATCGTCTCGGTGGCCGAGAGACCCTCCTTGGGCGAACCCGGCCTCTATAAAGTAGGTACCCTCAATTGACAAATAAAGGGGGAAAAACCTTACGGTTGAGTCTCATCACGGTGAGCGTGATCACAATCAAATCACCTCTTTGCGCGACCGCTGACCAAGAAACAGTAATCCCTTACACAATACTGAACCAAAGACCCTTCAAGGATTTTAGTAGTAAAGGTTTTTTTCTTATCTCGTTTAACCTTTTTTTTTAAATCCATTTTTGATCTTGTATAGATAAATTTCGTATTTATTAGATGTATTTGATGCCATGTAAAACTTACTAAAACGTATCATTACAGAGCCCAGCGCTCTATTTGTATTTGTATGGGAACTTCCCCTAAATCTATCTACAATCTACTTTAGTTCAATTTGTATGTAATAATCAAAGTTAATCAATAACTAAATTAAATTATTCTGCTAATTAATATTGTTATGGAATCATTTGAAAATTAAAAAAAAAAAAAGTATGCGTAGAATTTGCGGTGGGCGGCAACCAACTGCAGAAACGATAAAAAGGCGCGTCTTGGAAGAAATGTGTTGCAGGTGTTCGCATCATTTATCAGGAGCGTTGGGATCTTTATTTTTAGTTTTTTTATTTATTCATGCTTCGTTCTATATTTTTAACGGAATTCGACTTCTTTCTAAATTTGCTTAATCCACCTTCATAAAATAGATTTATGTATTAAAATTGTTATAAGATGTCATGGAAAAGGACATTTATTGGAAATTATTGAATTGTTGAAATCGTAATACCGATATTTCCGAGATCCTGGTCCACGCATCCATTTGTAAACAAGCGGAAGGTGGTGGGGTGGGGCGAGGTAGTGGTGAGCAAATGGAGCTGTTTATATAACTTCGGCTGTTTTCTTAACAGGGTTATTTTATAAAGAAAATTGAATAGTTCATCATGAAACTATATATATATAAATATTTATCCACGATCATCAAATTTAAAATATTATTTTTCTAAGAAATTTACTTTAAAATTAAATAAAATCTATTTATGTTATGCTCGGTGTAAATACCTATTCTACTACGAAACATATAAATAATAATAATAATGTTATTCCTAATATCCAAGGATGAATTCTGAAAATTTTTAATTAGGTTGTTTTACTAGTTTGGATAGGGTCTATTTTATTTTATTTTATTTTTCTATACGGAATATTATTTTTACTTCAAAGTAATTTTTTTAAATAATAATATATAATAAGTTAATTATATGGAAAAAAAATTATAATCATATATAGCAGTTTTCTTCTTTTTTATATATTATTATTCGCTAGGACTTCGTTATCATGATTACGACTTTAATTATATCATAATGCAGGAAATAAAACAGATTTTTTGATATGTGATAAGTAGAGCCAATTTGACTGGCACGATTATGCCGAGAATGGCATGTCTCCTTCAAGCATGTCACAATATTAATATCCTTAATAATTAAAAAATAATTGATTATATTAACGAAAAAAACGATATAACTACATTATTTAAATATTTAATTTTTTTTAACTTTTCATTTTAATTTTGGTTAAAAAGTTCTTTTCTTTTTTAATATAAGTTTATGCGGTATTAAATTCACATAATATCTCGTATATTTCTTCATCAATCATGTCTCTCCATTTTATTGTTTGAGCCTTGTTCTCTCATGCTCAGTTGACAGAATGAATAATTCAAATTGCCATGTTTTGCAATAAAGCACTTGAAATAATATTTATCTTTGGAAAATTCGTAACTTTTTTTTAAATTTAACAGTATGACAGAAATATTGAAACAAGACAGGTAACTAAAATATACGTAAATAATACAAAGATTTGGATTTTTCAAAGAAAGTGCTCCCCTGCAAAATTTTGAGATTGGAGTAAGTCATTCTGTCAATTGAAAATTTAATAAATGTATCGTAATTGAAAAGGATGACGACCAATCCCACTATAATTAAGACAAAATTATATTATGATAATTACATATAGTCAAGTGATTATTAAAACAATAAAAAAAGAAAGAATAAAAATCAATAAAATACAACAACGTTATGATGAAAGCCTTTAACTGTTCTCCGAATTATGATTAAAAAAAAAATTAAGTAAAAATTGTAACACAATTAATAAAATAGTTACATATTTATAATGATATAGCATCTATCTGATTGGCAATTGGTGAAGAAATAAAAAGGGATGAAATCAATAAAATACAACAATAGAAGGGCCGTGAAGGGGGAGGTTATTGAGCGGCTCAACAATTGATTGCCCTTAACAATATGCAAATCTTTACCCGCCCTCTCTTCCCGCACAATTATCGTCACATCTATTTTACATGTATATCCTTGTATGTATATGTTGCTACTTACTGGCAAGCGGCATGGAATCGTATTGTCATGCAACTAAGTAGAAATTCCTATGTCATTTATATATTCCCGTGTTTGTATTTCAAAAGTCGAAACTATCGCAGCTATTAAAAAAATAGACAAATTACGTTATATGAAAGTTCGAAAAGGTTATACCTATTTTAAAGATTAGATTTGGTTATTAATATAAATTTATCAATTATATTATAATTATAATATCACTGGGTCAATTTGTAAAACTGGAATTGACAGAAATGTTAGTGAAGTTATGTTTATTAAAAACTAGTTTCCATTAAAAATATATATAAAATTAATTATAAATAAATAAATAATCTTATAAAAAAATCATTTTTACCAAAAATGTCAGTTATAACCTTCTCAAATCAATAAAACGATATAGTTTTACATTATAAATATAACATGTTCGATTGTATTCTTTTTAATTCGAAAGATTAGCTTTATTTATAAACATTACAGGATATAATTTATAAAGTGACAATAATACACCTGGTTAACTATATTACATTGTAATTAGGGAGCGGTGCCGTGCGAACGGGAGGTAGGCAGGTGCGAATGACAGTTAAGTTGTGCGGGCTTAGCCTATGTCCAGCGCCTTAGTGCCAGCCTTCATACTGCTATTTAAATATGTAAAGGGTGAAAAATTGTTTCTATAATACGTTGAGAGTGTTTATATTATCGCTATACCGTGTTTGTAATTTAAGAGGTATTTATTATTTATATTTATTATTTAGGCATTATTTCGGTTGGTATTGCTCTGTTATTAGTTAAGCGACGCATTATTAATAATGGTAGTAAAAAAAAAAAGATAAACATGGTTGTAAATAAATAAATATATCTGTTTAGTGTTGTGTTTATATAAACAGCGGGGGTGGGGGAGGAGTGGGGGGCGGTGATTGACGGGAGGCGGTGGTGGGGGCAGTGAATGGCCGTGTTGTTGTTGTTTATGTTTATCTCGAGAGGAATCGGCCGGAGCCGGCGGGGGCATGCAAATGGCAGGAGTGGCTCGATCGATTGATTCAGTAGCACTCGCTTGTTATTTTCATAGCCACCGCCCCATCACTTCTTTATTTGCACCACTCCCTCATTGTTCTCGGATATTCGGGGGCTTGGTCACTAGGAGCGGGGAGGAGGCCGCGATGAGGAGAAGGTAGCGGCGAGCGGCAGGTGTGTTGTGTTGTTTTGTTTATTTGTTGCCCTGTTGTTGTGTTTATGTTTGGCGCTGCCGGAGGGGGTGGGGGGTGTGTGGGGGCGGCTCGGCCAATCGGGCAGGGTGGCGGGAACAGGTGAGCCGAGGAGCGGGAACCCACCACACGTTAGCGGCATCGGTACGGCTCTCGGGGGATGGACACAGGTACACGGGCAGGTAGTGCCGCGAGCTCTGATTTAATGAACACACTTTTACACTTTTGAAAAAGGATAAAAAACACGAATCTCGGGTCTAATAGCAACCGCAGCGCTAGATTATGGGCTAGGCTATAGTTAAACTCACTGATAAGACACTAAATATTAATTAATATTTATCTTACCTCACTTCCGATGTTGCCAAAGGAATCCATCTTCAGAGAACAGAGATCAAATAGCTGTAGACAATTGCGCAAGTGTTTCTGAGAAGCATGCGCTGGCTAGCTTATACTTTGAGGTGGGAATGTTGTTGGTATACGGGGGTGGGGGGGTCCCGGTGTAGGTTTACCCCCCAATAAAAATCTCTCCCCTCCCTCCCCTCCCGCTGTGCAAACATCGCGAGGAGGCGGCGGCGAGGACGGAGCGCACTCCTCACAGCATGTCATATCGACCTCCCCGACATGCTGGGAGGACGACCCTGTGTAGAGCCCTGTGTGGACGGCTAGGATGTGTCGGGGATGTGCTGTGCCGAGGTGGACGGGGCCAGGAGCGAGAGAGAGGAGACGCCGGAGGTGAAGACAGTTGTGTGTTGCAGGGCCTGGGACAATCAATAGAGAGCGGAGTGGTTTCCATGGACACGGGCGGTCCCCCCTCCCCCCGGGGCCGCGGAGGATTGTGGGTAGCCGTCGGGGTCAGTCGGCGGGCGGCGGTCGGCGGGAGAGGTGATGAAGCCGCTGGTGGGCAGGGGCCAGGTGCCCCCCCACCTCCAGTTCAACCCCTTCGTCCTCGCCGGCTACAGGCCGCTCCTCACCTTCTGGGGCTCGCTCTTCTCGCTCTGCTACCTCCACAATGAGACGGTCAACATACTCACCCACGGTAAGTCTGGCTAACTAACTAAGTATATCTAACATAGCAGCTATCGAAACTTAGTTATGTAACCGCTGAAGGGTCAGTAATGACGTATTCAAATACATACATTACATCCAACCTCTATATAATTTGTCTTAGGAATAAATTTGAATTTTCCCAACTACATTGCTGACCTTTCGGCTACATAGAGTGGCAGATATTCGGAACACCTCAATTATACATCGCGTGTCAAATCTCGAAAAAACCTAATTTTTCCGGACTATTTATTAAAAGAGTAGTAGAGGGAATTTCATTAAATAGATGTCAGATATCTTGCATAAACAAATAATAATCAGAGTTCATAATAATAAAAAAAATCAAACTTTTTTTTCGAGATGTGACAGTCCTCGATTTCAAATTAGCGATATAAACGAATTGAGGCGATTGGTTTTTAAAACAGTTTTCAATCTGAGCCGTATTGAGCTGTAGCGTCCAGGTCAGGGATTGGTCGAAAAGTGAACGATTTTCTTTTTCTTTTCCGAAGAGATTTGTGCGCTAATTGATTGAAACTAATCGCCTCAATTACACAATCCATTACATAAAATGGTTTAGATTTAATAATTTAGTAAATAACGGCATTTGACACACATTAAATTATTTAATTAAATTCGTATGAAATTCCACTGAAATCTATCTATGCTGATTATAATTCATGTTTCTTTCACCGTGATCAAGAAAAACAAAAATTTAGATATGAATTGCTTAAATTCAATATTTCGGCCTTGAGATAATGAATTAAACATGGAATAAAGACTCTAGTTTGTAAGTTTTTAGTTACCTTATTATATACATGTGCTGGAATCGGAAGTAAGAGCTCATTTGTTTGAAGAGGAGGCAAAGGTTATCGACAAGGATGCAGGTGCTGCTTTATGATGATGACGGGGGGGGGGGGTTCGTGTAACTACCCCCTTCACCCCCCTCCCCAGGCTCAGCTGGACCAAAGGTGAGGTGGGGGTGGGCATCGGTGTGTGTGAGTGTGCAGATCTCTTTTAAGTAACATTTGCTAATACTTTGGTATTTTGTTAACAAATAAATTTAATAATAAAAAATTAAATAATGTTAATAAACAGGAAATGGTTGGGGTGCCGTCAAAATAAAAGTAGCACAAATTTTATTGTAGCTGACGTTTCGACCTAAATTTGAGGTCATCATTATGGCTAAATTAGAAATACAAAAAAACAACCAATCAGAGAAATTATGTAAACAAATATTAAATATATGTGAAACATCAAACAAAAATAAATAAATTATATAAAAATAAACATAAAAAATTGTTTAATAGAATTTAAAATTATAGTTATTATATCGCTGAATTATTATAAATATGTCGCTCGTATGGAAGAAGATTTCCACGATAAAAAAAAAGTAAAAATTTTCATGAGAATTATATGTTTTGATGATTGTAGCAATCTATCATCTATACGGAAATCCGCCTTGAATGTTTAGCGGTTTTTGCCAGTTTTTTCCGATTAAAACACACTATGAGAGCACGCAATTCATCTTTTCTCTAAATATTTTTCTTTGTGTTCCATTGCTTAACGAAATTAAAAAGATTATAGCAATTCTTTACATTTTCGTTTTAAGACAGTTGCTACTAATTGTCATGGAAACCAATAGTCTTCGTCAAATAAATATTATATTAGAAAGTAGAAATTATTTTTTTCTTGATACGCCAATATTTCGTTACAGAGACCATCATCATCATAAACTAATGCTGTGTAATGGGGGGTTTAATTAATTAATGATTTTATAATTAATTACTTATCATGAATTTTATTAATTATTTAAATAGATGACTCATTGGGATGCCAGAGCATTTTTGATAGGAAATGCCCAAACTAATATTTCCTTTCCCCATTACAGCAATACCTTTCTCTCTTTATAATAAAATAAAAAATAAAAATATGATTCCCCTTTTTATGAATCAAAAAAGAATATAACATTAAAAAATTGGATTCCTCTCTGAAAAGCATGTGTGGGGCAATATAATATTGCATGCTTCTAGTATGAATATATTATCTATATGTATATATATTGGAAATAAGAAATAAACAAAAGAGATTATTAAAGAAAAAGAATATGTGAAATATTTTTTTATTGATATGGTATCCAATATATATAAAAGCATTGAGTAAAACTTGTGAAATTATTGAAATATAAAAATCTTTTAGTATATTCAAAAATGAAAATTGACCATTATTCCAAAACAGTAAAACAACATATTCTATATTATTAATATTTAAAAAATTAAAATTAGTTTTCATTTGATTGAAATATATGAAATTGATATTGATTATGTTTGAAAAGAAACAAAATAAAATGAAAATAGGTATTGTCATAACTCACAATCATTACAAAGAGTATATGATATATATATATATATATATATATATATATATATATATATATATAAAACAAATGCAATAATATACTAGAACTAGAAAATTACAAAATTATCAAACATATGTACATATTGGGTACTCATCCACATTACTGCGAAGATCTACGGCATCTCTCATCACCCTTTTTAGCCTTTGATAAACTGGTTAGCCGATAGCGCCACATAATTAAAACAACTTGAAATATTGTCAGCCTGATGAACATCATAATATCACTCACATAAAATATTCTGGAGGGACATTACTATCATTTTACACTGAGAACTATATGTGTTGACCATTCGAAGTCTCCAACAGAAGTGCCCGGCAACCCAAGCTTTCTATCCTCCAAAGATTGGAGGGGGTGATATTCCTTCACTGAAGAATTTATTAAAAACAGCCTAAAAATAAAAATAAATACGATTTATATGTAGGTTCTCTTCCAGAGAGAACACCTTTAAACTTTAATTTTGATTCTTTTTATTATTAAAAGAGTAATAAATAAAAAACAAAAAACGTTCGAACTACGTTTCCCTTAACGTTTTTTATCCCCACCCAGCACAGAGGCTGTTTCTGGTAAACAACAACAGGATGCCCCGAATTAACCATATTATCTTACTAAAGGAGGCTTGAGAGGAAATGAAGTTTCCTCCTAAAACCAGCACCCTAGTCCTTCTTCTAATTCAGTTATTAATTGAAATATTAATTATCTGTTTTTATATTTAAATTCTTTATTAAAAATGCAAAATTTTGATACCAAATAAGATATACTTTATTTGATCCCTGATTGAGTTCTCTAATTGGTAAGCGGCTCTATCAATGGCTATTACAATTATATCTGGCTATTTCTTAACCCGATACATAGCACTAAATATAATCTATTTTTGTGGGTAACCACCTTGTTTTAAATTATTTATTTTTTGAAGAGAAAAGATTGGACTCCGCCGGGAGTCGAACGCGGGTCTTCACGTATCAGTGAAGAGGAAGGATTGGCTCCGCTTGGAAGCGAGCTCTGTGGTGCAGTGGTTAGCATACCGTGCGCGCAAGACCCGGGTTTGACTCCCGGCGGAGCCCAATCTTTTCTCTTCAAAAAATAAATTATTTAACATAAGCTAAATATTATTATTTTTTAAATTCTAAGCTCTCCAACGACGTACGTATTACACACATACATTACTACTCATACCACCGGAAATTGAAATTCTTTTGGGAAATCATATAAATATATACACTCACAGCAAAAAAAAACGGGACACCCTGATTTATCCCCATAATTCTAGTAAACACGATTATTTCTAAAATTATTTGTAAAAATTAGGTTTCTTAAAGGTTATTTAAACAAACTCTGCCAATAACAAATAATTTTTTATTTACTTGATTTTAAATAAATTATAAAATAAGAAATTAGCACTTGTTTTAAAATTAATAATTAAATTATCTTGATGTTATTAGGCCAGCTAATAACGGGTATTACACCACCTTACATGGCGAAGGTCCCTGACCCTGTCAGGCATTGAAGAAATGGACGTACTCCGCCGGCACAACATCCCTTTCTTCACGAAGGGCGATTAGTGCCTAGTGTTGGGTTTTGGGGTAATAAGAAGAACAAAATGTAAACAAAATAAAACCTGCTGTTTATTACAAAAAAGGAAATAATATCTAAAAAAAAGATGTGTGGCTCTTCGTAGTGTATCGATCAGAACTGAGGGGGAACCCAACACTGTTGAGAACTGTAACGAAACCAAACGTGAGACAGAGCCTTGGGGAGGTGTGACTTAGCCTAGGGTTAAGAAAACTGGCGCTCACCTGACAGTTAGCCGGAAGTTGATTACTGCACCCCTGACGGTTAACGGAAGACAGCTGGAGATGCTGTGTCGTGCGTTAGGAGGTGCAGGCTGCCGAAGGTGTTCTGGCTAACAGTTTTCGATTCGCAGCTATCTGCCAGCTCTGTAGGGTTCCCCAGTTCAGCTCACAATTTGGCATGAAAGATACAAAAATAATTAATATGTTAAAATAAAATTTGATGTGGTAGTATCTGAAGATGTAGGTTTTAACAGCTAGGTTACAAGAGAAAATAGATAAGTTACAATAAAAAATAACTAAGTTACAATAAAAAATAGCTGGGTTATAATAAAGAATAGCTGGTCAGCTAACTAAAGACATATACAATTTAGTGAAAAAAGAAACATTGTCTTTTGGTATAATTACGAAAGATGCCGGTACAAGGTGGTACTCCTGATGATCCTGACTGCGAAGTGAGTTCGCCTGCAGGCCGGCAGATGGTGCAGAGTAGACAGGAAGGTCTCCGCAGCTTAGACACAGCAGTCTCATCTGGTGGTATCTTGGTTGCCCATGGAAGATTTTCTGCCCTCGGAAGTAAACGGTTTTTGAAGGGCTAGTGGTAGCCAAGATGGCGGTGGGTCGACAAAGAGCGACCGAAAGGAAAGCGCAAAGAGAGACCTGGCAGCTGGCCTGGAAAACTCAGAGAGACGTGGTCCCGGGAGAGGTCAAACGCAAAAAGACGTGTGGTCCCTTGATAGGAAAACGCAAAGAAGCGAAGGGACTAATAGGGATTAGGCGCTGGTATTGCGTGGCAATGTGCGAAAACTTCGGAAAACCTAAAATACACAATCTTTAAAATGAAGAAAAATTACTATTATAAGCACGGCAGAAATAATAACTGGTGATTAGAGGTAATTTTAGAGTTTATTGAATTTAATTGAATAGTTAAAAGTGTTTAAAACGAGAAAAAAATAAATAGAGAAAAAAACTTAGCGACTGCTATGCGCTTTGAGCGTGAAAGGATAACCTGTCGGGAGGATAACCATACCGAGTGAAAAATGCTTAAATTCTCCCAAATAAAGCGAGTTATAGTGAGAAAACTATAGAAACATGATCTGGGTGGCGTGAATAAATGACACAAGTGTTATTATAAGAAAAACATCACGGAAAAATAAAATTGGCAAACCACCTTGTAAGTACATGTTAAAATTTGGTATATTAGCATGTTTAGGGGGTTCAATCATTTGGAAATGAATAATTAACGAAAAGTTAGCGTGTTTAAATATCAAAAGCAAAACCATAATCTTCTAGAAAAGAAATAAACATAAAACCAAAAGTTTATTTAGAATGTTTAGAGAATTTAATCGTTTAGAAATGAATAATTAACTGAAAATTAGTGTGTTTAAATATTGAAAGTAAAACCATAATCTTGTAGGAAAGCTAAAAACATAAGATCAAATTTTTATAACATAAAAATTCTTCAAGTTTTGATAAAAACTTAACACCTAGCGTCACTAAGAGTTGGATAAAGATGCCGGACAGGTCTCCCTAAAGATACAGATACAGATGCACTATTGGATTCATATCGTGAGATCGTGCAGGGCTGTCCAAAACTGTGATTCCTACATGCTGCAAGAATCCGGTAACAATTTTTGCAGTGTCCGGTCGTGCATTATCATGCATCAAACTGAACAGTTGACCAATAAATGGAGCCAATGGGCTTACAGCCTGTAGGAGTACTCCCTCAATGTACCTCTCAGCGGCGTAAGAGCCCCATTATGAATGGGTGAAGTCTCCGCAGTTTGAAACTAATCGCGGTGCCTGAGCTAATAGCAGTACTTCTAGCCATTTGAAGCCGAACCCCAGGAGCAGTTAATTGGTGATCTTTCAATACTGAGAGCGTCATAAATCGGTCGTCAGATCGAGTTGTTGCCTTTGGTCGGCCACTGTCGGGCTTCCTCTCGGCGGCCTTCTCTTGCCAATGCATCAGCTTGGGGTGCTTCTTCATTCGATAGAAACATTATTCTTGAAAAGAATAAAAATCAAAGCTTATTAATGACAGAAAACGGGTGCTTAAAAAAGTAAACACGTTAAAAGTACAAAAATCTACTTACAGTTGAGAAGTGTTGAATATGCTGTAACAGCCTAAAGGCAAATGAACATAAACCAAATGTGCTCCATATATTTCTGAAGGTATTATTCCAATATACATCACAGAATCAGCATTTAAAAACAAAAATGTTAACTGTCCGTTTTTTTTTTTACTGTTGAGTGTATATCTTTTATTTGTTGATGAAATACTTTCATGTTTTATATTAAGCTATATTATTTCTTATTATTGTGGACAAGTGCCTGTTAAGGTACTGAGCCGTTGAAGCCCTATCAGGTGTTATTATCTAGCTGATCTGCTATTACGTAATATTTTATTTCGTTAAACTAGTCAACCCTGCTTCAACTTCTTAATTTTGTTTTTCTCATTGGTATCTCTTGGATGCATTTGCGCGATTACTAATCCATTTTTCTGGTTTCCATGACATTTTTTACACCAAAAATTAATTTATACATCTAAATGAAGCAATAATAACATAAAATTAGAACTAAACATTGATTGAATAGAGATTGAGGACATATTAAAATTTTAAAAAAACGTATTAAAATTTTAAAACATTGTATTCCACTGCCCAATATGAATAGGTCGTGCTTTTAGAAGAAGACTGCAACAATACGAAAATATTCCTCATTACTGCATTAAAAAATCCAAAATCAGATTACCTTTTTGTGCGAAATTGTTCATGATTTTTGTCTCCAATATTTTAAGAAGTGAGTTTTTCATGTTATATTTAACATTCTTTCATAAAAAAAAAAGAAATGTTGTCTGCCTTTCTTGTAGACAACATTTCTAATGAAACTCTTTGAATACTTGAGAAAAAATATATTTCAGAAGATAGTTCTAAGAATTCAGTAGCTTAAATGCTAATCGAGATTATATGGACTGCCAGCGAAAAATCGCGTGTAAAGCGAAAAATTGGCTATCCTTTTTAATAGGATGATTATAGTTGTTCCACATCATTTCTACCCTTTTTTTCAGCATTAGTAATTATTATTGGAGTGAAACTAAGCAATTAAATATTAGATAGCTCAAGCGAAGTGTGTTTTATAACAGATCTATACAACTTTTTACATTATATAGCAGGGGAAGGCAGCTGCCCTAGAAATATGAAAAACAAAAACTACAAATTAAATAAATTCATATTCGTTTACTATATTTATTAAACATTATATAAAACGAATATTCTTATTTGCAAATGTCAATAAATTGTAAGTGAAACATTGATTAATTGAGCCTTACTTAGACAGAATACCGATCCCCCCCACCCCGGTCATAACAATTTTACCTGCCTGCCCCACCCAGACAAAAATTTTGCCAGTCGGTCTCCAACAGACAAAATCCAACGGACATCCTTGTTATATAGTAATATATTACTAAATTCATTTTGTAATATATCTATCTAACTCAAAATCGTACTATCTGTAATTAGTCTTATCATCAAATATTTGGTTTCCTTCCGTTATGTATCTGAATTTCTAACTTTCTCTATAATCAGTTATCATTATGAACATTTTTGTTTCATAACATATCATTAAACATGCTTAACAAAATCTACTTTTTTGCTGCTTTCCCTTCTCGACTTCCCTTTAGTGGACACTTCTCCCTAACGGACAAAATTCCTTTACCCTTAAAGTGTCCATCATTAAAGGGAAGTTGAAGTTGTACTTGCTTTATCCTCTGTGTATTGAGCTGAGGTGACTTGATGCAGGCATCCCGATCATCTACATCCTGTGCGTAACCCAGTACGAGCTACCATGGGACGCGGTGGACTCGCACTTCCTGCTGTACTGCCACATCGCGGGGACGCTGGCGCCCTGGGTCGGCTCGTTCCTCTACCACCTCTTCATGAACATGGACCGGCCGCCCCCGTTCTACTACCGCCTCCTCCAGCTGGACATGCTCGGCATCTGGGTATCTCAGAGCTTTGGTAAGTGGTCATTGGTGAAAACTGCATGGAGAGAGCAGCTAATACCTAAACCCTATCTATGTATAGTTTGTGTGTGTGCTTGTTTTTGTGCAATAATAATTTATTAGAGAAGAGATTAGCTGTGCAATAACTGTAGCAGCGTGGCAAAGGTTTTGGATAATTACCCTGACGTAAAGGCTGGCATTTTGAATTATTTATTGACAATTGTGGTACAAAAAAGGAACATAAAAAAATCGGTAATAAAATTGCTACGTGACTTCGGGGTGTGGCCTGAGTGGCCCAGTTTAGTGGGGCCCAACACTCACAAAATAAATGTCATTCACCTACTATGTGTGGCTACCTAATATAGTGTGGCCTAAGGGAAGTTTTGATGTCACACTCACAAAATTAATGTCATTCACCTGCTAAAACAAAGACAAATAATATCAGGAAGAGTACATTTCCTATATGAGGGTACTTTCTGCACGAATTCCTTAGACCTTTTAAGATATTTGCATTTTTTTTATTACATTAAATATCACACAATTCTACTTCTAATGATTGTTATAAAGGAGACTTAGTACACAATCTAAACTGAAAAGAACCGTTTGAGGATTTATTTATCCTTGAAGAGCGAGCAGGAGTTGAACTGCTTGGAATAGTTTAAGATGTGTTTTATATATTCTATGACAAGTCTCTTGCTTAATGTATTTTCAAGCATTTTTGTGAGCTTTTTGAGGTGTCATCGGAGAATACATCCCCTCCATGTCCTTAGATCTATGAAGTGTAGAAAGTCTACTTTATAACAATCATTGGGAGATTGAGTTTTGTGATAAGTAAGACAATAAAAAAAAAAAAAATGCAAATATCTTAAAAATAACATTGATTGTATTCTTTCTTATACTGAAAAAAAGTAATATAAAATAAAAATAAAATTGTATTTAACGTGTTAATTGTTTGCAATGTGTAAGGAATTTGTGCAGAAAGCACCCTCACTATAGGAAATGTACTCTTCCTGATATTACTTGTTGTTGTTTTAGCAGGTGAATGACATTTATTTTGTGAGTGTGACATCAAAACTTCCCGTAGGCCACACTGTATCAAAAAGGCAAAAACTTAATCTCCATAATGGAGGATTTACAGCTCATTTTATATTGTCGTTGAACAGTAAGTAATTATCCTGGTAATTACTCTTTGCTTAATAACGGCAGTGCAATTATAATTGCAATACACTAATGTGATCTCATAGACTGGTGCAAAGTTGAAAAAGGTCTTTTGAACTGAAAAGGACGCGATGGGAAGTGACCAATGATGGGCCACGGACATAATATAAATTCTTTATATTTGAAGAATTCATTCTTTTTATGGTGAATCCTTAAATTGGGATTAAAGAATATTATTGTTTATGTTGAAGATAAAGATATTAATTGTTTTACTTTTGTTGACACTGTAAGGTGTAACGTGAAACAAAAGACAAAACATAGTTCTAGACTTGTTGATGGAATAAACTGTTCTAGTACATGTTTGTGGCTAGGATGTTGGAGTACCTTCTACACTTGTCGAGATTATTCCAGGCAGTTCTATTTCAGAGTAAATATAAGGAGCGGTGGACTGAAGAGTTGGCCTTGTTCTGAAGCTGAATATATTTATATATATGGTTATTGTTGTTACCGCGTGGTTTAAAAGTGAAACTATTTGTAACTTGTTTCATTATTTGTGTTTTCATAGTTTGTGTGCCATTGTAAAATCTTATTTTAGTTCAATATAAATTATTTAAACCCAGAAATTGTTACAATTTATTCATTAGCAATGCACTTTAATTTATAAAAAAAAAAAAAAAAAGAGAAATAAGAATAAAACTTCTTGTTCTTTCTCCGTAGCGCCTTTCAGCATGGAGGTGCCTCGGTCCATGCATGCCAAGCCTCTCCATCTCGTGCCATAGCCTTCATCGCATTTAGTGGCTTGTTTCGCTTTTGGCCAATTCTACAAATGTGGTCAATCCACTGCCTTCTTGGTCGACCTCTTGGTCGTTTTCCTATGGGCACAGCTTCAAAGCGGTCCTCGTCCATCCGGCAGAGGTGTCCAAACCATCGAAGTTGTTTTTTTCAAGAGTATCTTTCAGTGGAGAGATCTTCTCTTGTACACTCATTTCTGATTTGATCTCTCCTTGTTCGACCAGCCACTCTTCGGAGATATTTCATATCACTAGCCAATCAAAATCACTGTCAATCGACTAAGGTATTTTGAAACTTAAATAAAACTTCAAAATACTTAAATTTGAGTCAGTTGGAAACACGAAATATTGGCAACATCATATTTACCACGCCCAGAAGTAACATAGCGATACTTGTACCCATATTGCAACATTTTAATATTTTAAAAATTATAATTCCTCGCGCGGGTCTCATTACCGCGTATGGGGAGCGTCCCACGGGTGGCGGATGTGGGGATGGTCGGTGGAAATTCCTAGGAAGTTCCTCCCGGCTAAGTCCGTAGGACTCGCTGACCAACAATGAGAGCGGCCCCCCAGGCTTGCTGGAGGGTGTGACGTAGGTTTGAACGCCCTACTCACATTTTACTAGTTCACCCAAACACCACAAAAAGTCATGGATCTCCCTAAAGTAAAACGCTCATTATCCGGAGGTAAACTAGTCCCCCGTTCGGGTCTCCGGGTGGGGACTGCTTTAGGGGATTCATGCCGCAAGTTGAAAAATATAGATCTAAGCATAGGGACGTGGAACGTAAGAAGTTTAAATACAGCGGGTGGGTTAAAATCGGTCGTGAATGAGGTAATAGGGTATAGATTAGATATAGTGGCGCTGCAAGAGGTCCGCTGGCCAGGGGAGGGTTCGTTGAGGGAAGGGAAGTACACTTTGTGGTACGGTGGGAGCGGAAACTATTGTTTAGGCACCGGATTTCTGATTAGAAATAGGTTACTTTCCGCGTTGAAGGACGTTCGATTTTACGGAGATAGGTTATCGGTAGCTATATTTCAGGGTCGGTGGTTTAAAATCGCGTTGATCAATATACACGCACCTACTGAAGATAGTGACGATGAAGTTAAATGTGAATTCTATGAAAAACTTGAATCGATTTATGACAAACTACCGCGAAGCTACATAAAAATTATTCTGGGAGACGCAAATGCAAAGGTAGGGAGGGAACAAGTATATTATCCTACGATCGGTAGAGAAAGTTTACATGAATATAGTAATGATAACGGAATACGGCTAATAAATTTTGCCACCTCGAAAAACCTAATAATCAAAAGTACTACGTTTAAACATAAAGATATACATAAATATACTTGGACGTCTCCGGATTCGCAAACCCGTAATCAAATTGATCACGTCTTGGTTCAACGTAGGTGGCAAAATAGCGTAATTAATATTCGATCATATCGTGGGGCCGAATGCGGGTCGGATCATGAACTAGTAATCGCGAAAATTCGCCAGAGACTTATAATACAGAGGAAAAATGAGGCTGGTTTTAATTATGATAATTATAATTTGGAGAAGTTAAAAATTTCGACGGTTAGAAAACAATTCGAACTGGAAGTCAAAAATAGGTTTGAGGCGTTGGAATCGTCTGACGAGGATAACGAAGACATTGATAAGTTGTGGGAAGGTATCAGGGATAGTATAAAAGAGGTCGGTAACTCGTGTCTTGGAAAAAGGGAAAATAAAAATAAACCTTGGTTCGATGATGAATGTATTAACATGTGCGACAAAAGAAAAGCTGCTAAACTAGAAGCGTTAAATATTCCTAACGAAATCAATCTTGCTAACTTTCGAGCATCAAGAAAAGAAACAACTAAACTGTTAAAATTCAAAAAGCGAGAATATCTCAAAAATAAAATAATAGCGATCGAAAGTAACAAAATCGAGAATAACGTTAAAGCCATGTACGAAGGCATAAACAGAATTCGTAAACGGTCGGGCCCGGTTACAACTGGAATTAGGGATGAAAATAACAATATCTTGGCCGATCCGGTGGACATCTTAAGACGGTTCAAGGATTATTTCGATAGTATTTTAAATACGGAAAATAATAATCTATCTTCCTCTTCGGAATACCAGAGTGCTGAACCATTAGTAGTAGAACCGAGTAAAGAGGAGGTTGAAATAGCCATTGGAAAATTAAAATCTCATAAAGCAGCGGGAACAGATAATGTCCCTAGCGAACTAATCAAGGCATGCGGGGAAGCTGGGATATCAAAAATATTTCTTTTGGTTAAAAAGATCTGGGAACAAGAAAAGATACCCGAAGAGTGGAAAGAGTCTATTCTCATTCCGATTCACAAAAAGGGATCAAAAACGGATTGCAATAACTATCGTGGAATCTCACTCCTTCCGGTTTGCTATAAAATATTTACGTTAATCCTAACTAGTCGAATCACTGAATACGCCGAGGAAATTATCGGAGAATATCAATGTGGTTTCAGGCAAAACCGATCAACCGTAGACCAAATATTCTCTCTTCGCCAAATATTAGAGAAAAAATTAGAATATAACGGTATCGTACATCAGCTTTTTATCGATTTCAAAAAGGCATATGACTCTATTAACCGCCAAAAGTTGTATAACATTCTGGTCGAGCAGGGAATGCCAAAAAAATTAGTAAACTTAGTAAAAATGTGTATGACTGAAACGTTCAATAAAGTTAGAATCGGTAATTATTTTTCTGAGAAGTTCGAGGTCCGCTCTGGTTTGAAACAAGGAGATTCTCTCTCACCTGTTTTATTTAATTTAGCGCTGGAATATGCCATTAGGGAGGTGACACGTACCGGAAAGGGTTTGAATTTGGGAGGGAATATACCCGTGCTCGGATATGCCGATGATTTGGTATTGCTTGGGGAGGACGTGGAAACCATAGAAATAAACACAAGAACGTTGATGAAAGCCGGACAAGAACTTGGACTGGAAATGAATACGGATAAGACAAAATATATGGTTAGTCGTAGAAGTGGTGAGGATTTCGCTGATATCAGTGTAGGGGGGAATACGTTTGAACAGGTAGAGAAATTTAGATATTTGGGGGCGATGGTAACTAGAAAAAACGAAATCGATGAGGAAATTAAGGCTAGATTAAAAGCCGGTAATGCTTGCTACTTTTCAGTCGCGAAATTGCTTAGCTCCCGCCTTCTGTCCCAAAACTTAAAAATTAGGATTTACAAAACTATTATTCTTCCAACGGTCGTTTACGGATGCGAAACTTGGCCGCTGACATTGAGGGATGAGCAACGGCTTAGAGTTTTTGAAAATAAAGTACTGCGTAAAATATTTGGACCGAAGAGGGATGAAATAACCGGAGAATTTAGACGCTTACACAACGCCGAACTGAGTGAACTTTATCCAATAAATATAATTGACGTGATTGCAGCAAGACGAATAAAATGGGCGTGTAAAATTGCGAAACTTGGCTGTGAACGTATTCCGAAAAGATTAATAAGCGCGGTGCCGAATGGGAAACGTCCGAGGGGCAGGCCGAGACGGAGGTGGGAGGATTGCGTTAGGGCGGATCTATCGAAGTTGGGTCTGGAAGACGTTCGATGGATGGAGGCGTGCAGGGAGCGAGTGGTGGTGTCGGCATCGAACCTTCGGGTTCGTTAAGCCTTTATTATTATTATTATTATTATAAAAATTATAATTAAAAAACTATTTCAGGCAATTTTAATGTACAGCTGCACTCTATATCAACCGGAAGGAAATTACCCCCTCTTTCACATTTACTCACTTATTTTTTACAAAATTAATAAGAATTCCATCCAAACCTTTGTCCTTCAGTTGTAATAAAAAATGGAATATTTTAGGAATGTTTATTAGAAAAGCCAACGACACAATACCTCTGATTTTCTGTCAGGTTTTATTGATGTTATATATCTATATGTATATATAATCAGTCCATGTTTTATTCTAATGTTCTAATTAAAGGTATATCTATAACGTTATTATGAACTGCTTCTAAGTCAAGATGAATAATTGTGAAATGCAGCACCAAAAAACCACAAAAGGTCCTTTTTTTGTACTAAAACTCAAAACAACATTTTTGTTACATTAATCTATCATATATCAGTAAATAATAAATTTGTATTATATAATAATTACACTCCACATTGTTGTGCTCTAATTATTTTTTGTGATTATTAATGACCAAGAAGCCGATTAAAGAAACATTATATACATTTGTTCTTCCAAGTTTGACCATATTATAGGTTTTACAATCGCCAAGCTTTCTTCCATCATGCTGAGGGCTTCTTCAGGGCTAATACAAGAATGAGAGTGAAGAATATAAGATACTGATCCCCTTCTCCACTCTCATTCTTGTATTAGCCCCGAAGAAGCCCTGAGCATGATTGGAGAAAGCTTGGCTATTGTAAAACCTATTTATTACAAGGTCGAACTCGGAAGAACAAATGTATGTAATGGCTTCAGGCCATGGTAGCCTAAAAAAAACATTCAATAAATGTTGCTCAGTCATTTCATTATTTAAATTTTTAATTATTAATGTAATGTTAAATAAAAATTAAAAAAGCAGTAGTATTGTGTGCGTTGGGAGCGGGATACATGTAGCGCTGATGGTGTTGACGTTGTTGTGAAGGAGCGTTGACAATGGTGTGCGCCTCGGTGGCCTGCCTCCCGAAGCCGGTTCAATGGATCACGATCGCTTCCTACAGCGTCCTCTCCGTTCTCGGGCTCTTCAAGGTTTGAAAAGCATGTTTTACTTCTTAACTAGCTTTAGCTTTATATGTGATTAATGATAAAATGTTGCGTGTGCTCTGCATTTGTGTGTACTATTTAATATTATGTGCTTGTGTATGAAAGATTAAACAATGGTAATAAAACATTTGTATTAATACTAGAAAATCATCTTTTAAAACAAAGATAAAACACAGCAATAAATTATTTATTTTTATTTAGCAACAATTAATTATTTAGCAATATATACAGAAATATATCAACACTTGTTTTAGACATTCATATATTAGTTCATTAACCGTTAATTTAAGTTTAATTTAGTTAAAGGCTAATTTTAACCCTTTTTGAACTTAATTTAATAAAAACAGGTCTCAAGCCAACCCTTTTACCTATGAATGAATATGAATATACTTCATTTGTTTTCGGGGAATACCAGATGCAAATAAGAGTTGGCTAAACTATGTAAAAGCGTATTATAAACCTGTACCACTACAACCCATGAAGGGTCTTGGGTTCAGTACTATGTAAGGAAGAGTACTGTTTCTTGGTCAGCGGTCGTGCAAGGAGGTGATTTGACCGTGATCACGCTCAACCGCCAGGTTTTTTCCCCTTAATTTTTCAATTAAGGGTACCCACTTTATAGAGGCTGGGTTTGCCCCAGGAGGGTCTCTCGGCCCACGAGACGAACTGTGGCGAATAATAAAGATATCATAAGCCATGTCAGATTCGAACTCGGGACCTTAAGCACAGCAGTCCACTGCCTTACCAGTGGGCTACCCCGCTCCAAAAGCGTATTATAACTACTAAAAAAAACTATTATAACTACTAAAAATAATATTTAAGCGATAATAAAGAACATGACAGACGTGGTAACATCTTTTCCACATAGCTAATCAAAAATTACTTGCTTTAGTTTGAAGATTATGTGAAATATCAATAACATAAAAATAAATTTATGACTAATCTCCCAAATATGATCAGATGGCTCTGAATTCCAGAGACTTGTAAAGAACCGTTTTATACAATTTTTATACCAAATCCTCACGTGCCTCTCTGTAACAAAAACGGACCAGATAATTTTCTACACTTTTTATATCTAGTCCCATTTTAGATCAAATCAGGAAAAAAATTCTAAAAAAATACTTTATAATAAAATTAATTAATTAACAAAAATTATAAAGAAATTTTCCAGGACATTTTAATGATCAAAGATTATAAAAAAAAACCACAACATATTTAATAAAATAAGTATGATTAAAATAAATAATAGTAGATAATTTTTTTAATTTATTAAAAATAGTTGGCCCCTGCAAATAATTCACACACCAAATTAATAATGAACTTAGAGCCTTAATTTGAGACTAAGTAGATTTATCATCTTTATACATATAAAAATCTCGTGTACCGATGTTTGTCAGGAGTAAAATCAGAAACTACTCAACCAATCTATAAAATTTGGCTCATTGTGTGTAGTTTTGTCCAACTTAAAAGGTAGGATAGTTTTTATCTCGATACTTATTTTATTGCAAATTAAAGGCTTATCTACTACAATTGAGTGTGATTATACCAATAGATGGCGGTGGAAGTTGATTTATTGACACAACACTTCATTTTCTTTCAATATTTAGGGGGGAAGGTAAGCATAAATCTATTTTTTCCGGCTTGGACTAGGAAAAGCCGTGTATTTCCCATGGAAAATTATGTGTTGCCTTTTGACGTGAGGGGAAAACATTGAAACTATTTGTTTTAGCAAAAGACAGGTTAACCAAAATCATTGTGCACCTATTAGTATAACCTCCTGATACGATATTCATATCATGATGTGTTATGGCAAAAGATTAATTTGGTACAGTTTTCCTAACTGTATATTGTGATTGTACTAAACCTTGTTCCAATTATATTCTTTATTAGTTCCTTTTATATGTGTCATTCATCAACACACTCATATAGTCAAATATGAGATTTTAAAAAATAAAAACTTTAACCCATCTAAATTCCTTACCAAAAAATTTTCAACTTATCCTAAAGGAAACAGTTGAATATTACACACCTCTAAGTTCAAAAAATGTATGGGTAATGTCTTCAAGGGAACAATTGAATTATTGTTAAATTATATGAAAAAAAGTTGCTCGAGATGATTTATCTATCTTATTTTTTAATTTGTTACTAAACATTTGCAGGCAATGGCGGCTAGTTCACCTTGGAAGAGAAGGATGTGCTTCGCTCTTCCTTTCTTGATGAGGAACTGCCTCGTCGTATTAAGACTGACCAAGTACGGAGGTGGCAATCCAGACGATCTCATCTATGTCATACTACAGGTATCGGAAATAAGTAACTTAGCATTCCTTGAGTTTCTTAGTGAATACAAAAAAAAAAAAAAAAATGTTTTCAACATGGCTCCATCATTTTATAAGGTGTTTGAAATGCTTCTTTTTGTCTCTTCTGCAAATCATATAATTTTCTGCCAATCTACTAACACCTTGAAACTCCCTTTAACAGTTCAATGGTAGTTATTAAGTGATTTGAGGTATTACATAAATTCATTTTATATAGTATATATTTTTAAAATTTATAACTAGCTGTATATCCCAGTTTCACTACAACAAACATTTTCTAATAAATGGGAACAAATGTAAAGTGAGATGTAGATTGATTTCCCATTAAAATATGTTTCTAAAACAGTTGATCGGTTCATTTATTATCATATAAAAAATTATTTATCCTATTGCGATATCCAAACATCAGAATTTGCAAAACTATAATTCTTATGACGGTTCTTTATGGAAGTGAAACATGGCTGCGTGCAGTAAGGAATGAGCAACACCTTAAGGTCTTTGAAAATTAAGTACTGCATAGAATATTTGGCCTGAAAAAGGATGATTCAACAGGAGAATTCAGACGAATACACAAAGCAGAATTGTGTGAACTTCATCACGAAAATGGAATCGAAGTTATAGCTGCACGTCGGTTGAAATGTGCGTGCAAAATTGCGAGACCTAGTTACGAATGAATGATAAACGCTTTGCCGACTTCAAAACGTCCGAGGGTCTGGCCTAGGCGAAGGTGGGAGGATTCGGAGAGGGCAGATGTTGTGGAGTTGGGATTGGACAGTGGGAGGTGGGTGGATGTTGTGTAGGCAGCCATTGCTGGGGTCCGCATCGGGTTCGTTAGGCCTTTATTCTTATTCTATTGGGAAATCCAAAAATAAAGGGGCAGATGCTGTATGGTGATATAATGCCATTAATATTTAAGCCAAAATGTTGGTGAACCTAATATTTCACAACATATTATTAGAATATTTTAAATACCTACTTTTATATTCTTATTACTTTTTATTTTAAATTCATGCTCTTCCTACATAAACACAGATCATATTGTGAGACTAGTCTATTTGAGTTCAGAAGACCTTTATCAAAACCTCAATTCTTTAATTTTTATACGTTACCAGTTCAAATCAGATAAAAATTAATTTAAACATTTATGACGTAATTATAATCATAATCACTAGAGTGAGACCACAGAGAGATACCAAAAACGTGCATTAGAGCTGTGAATTTAGGGCTGTTACAGCAGGATGTCAACAAACTATAATACAAAATAATAATAAACAGTGCAATAGTACTCTTGTAATCTTGTTAACCATCAGTATAAACTGTAATAATGCAATAAAAAATTATTTTTAAAAACTTATGCTGATCTTCGATAATTGATTTTGGCGACTGATTTTAACTTAAGTATGCCCTTCTACGCGCGATTCAATGTTCTTTTATTTTAATGAGAATGCAATGAAGGTCCTGTTCAAAGGATTTTGTTTAAGTTATTAATGAAAACTTTGAAGCAGGGTAGCTCATTGGTAAGTCATTGAGCTGCTGTCATCAATGTTCCGAGTTCGAATCTCTCGTCTAGATATCTTTAATAGTCTCTCAAAGATCGTCCCGGTCGCCAAGAGACCCTCCTGGGGCAAACTCAACCTCTATAAAGTGAGAACCCTTAATTGAAAAATTGAAAGAAAAAAAACCTGGCGGTTGAACGTGATCACCTCAATCAAATCACCTCCTTGCACGACCACTGAAACAGCACTTCCTTACATAGTACTGAACCCAAGACACTTCATGGGCTGTAGTGGTACAGGCTTTATTAAAGAAACTTTTAAATAATCCAAAAGTTTTGTGGTTTATAGGCCACAGAATCTTCTCCTGAAGGAAAATTTGTTAGAAAACTTGGTTTTTTCTGTACTGGCTTATTTCACTGATTATAATATAACCACTGAAATAAGCCAGTACAGTACAGTTTGGTTTTATTTCATAACTTTTATATTATAAAAGTTATGAAAAAAACAAAACAATGTTAGCTGACCTTTTTAACAAAATTTATAAAATACAATTTTAAACAATTAAATCTTGAAAAATCAATATTTTTTTTCCCACAGGACTTGATATCGCTGATAGGAGGGGCGATTGGGGCCCTGAACATCCCCGAGCGTTGGATGCCGGGCTGCCTCGATTACTGCTTCAATTCGCACAACATAATGCACGTCCTGGTCGTCTTGGCAGTCTACTACATGAACCTGTCTACCATCTCCGACCTCCTGTGGCTCACCAATGGCCAGTGCAAAGCCAGTCTAGCGCTCAATGCAACATCACACTTCCACGAACAGCTGTAATATATACCTATTGTGACCACAAAAAAAAAAGACAAATATATTCTGACTACAACAAAAAGTTAAATATAACATTTGTACAACTAAGAGTGGTAAAAAGAGAATTGACTATTGTTCTCATATAGAATTGAGAATGTTTTGTCCGAATAAGCCTGTTATTCTGATCAGTCAGTTTTGTGCTAATTCCTATAACAATGTTTTTTTTTATTTTATAAGAATATATTTTTTACAGAAACATGTTATAAGTATAACAAAGGTTTCAAAAAAATAAATTTTTTTTTTTACAAAATTATTACTTTAGTTGTAGTATTTTCAATATTGTAGAGGTGAGAGATAGTCAACTGTTATTCATTATTTTCAGGATTTTAGGATTTTCAGTTTGTTGTAAAGGCTAAACGACTTAGGGTTTTGATGAGAAGAACAATGGTGTTAGTCAATAAGGCCAGTAGTAACATATCGCAACGAGTGCTGTCCGGAGGAAGAGGAAAGTTATTCATCATCTGGGAAATGAGTATTCCTCTAGAAGATTTATTTTGTAAGTTTGTCAGAACAGGCAATGGAGAATAAGGACCAATGCAGAACTGAAACAATTTTTTGAGATCTAGTTACTGTCGTAAAAAGTAAATGATGGATACAACACAAGATGTTGAAGGAAATCCACATTAAGGTGTGGCAGGAAACTTTCTGTACCGTTAACTGTGTGGAGGTGGAAGAAGAGGAAGACGACAACTGAGATGGCTGGACCATGTGGAGTACGATCCCTGGCGGTTCGAGGTAAGCTAATGGAGAATTATCATTCACGACCACAGCACCGAGGAATAAAATTAACAATTGGCTTTAAAAAGACATCAATTCTGCTATTAAAAAGATGATAGTAGTGAAAAAATATTTTGCAAAGTGCCTCAAATTATGAATGCAGATACTTCGCTGGGAAAAAGGTCACAGTTCCCTTTGCCCTCGGTAAATAAGAAAGTAAAAGTAACAAAATTAAATCTGCCAGTTTTTAGTTTAGCTAATGCTTGTTCGGCCAATCCCTCGACTGAACCAATTAAAATAGCCTCATCAACAGCCTCTGAAGGCCACAAAGGGCAGGTGGCTTCCAACTACACAACTACTAGTTAGGAGGCCGAGTGCTGCTCGGGCGCCAAAATACCAAAAAAATATTGAGAAATAAGTGAGGTTGATCCAGAGGTGGATTTTGCACGAAATTTGGGGGATCATGACCCCCTGTCTCATCACGACGTGGCTGACATCACCATTTATTATGATGAGATTATTACCGAGTATTAAGAAGGACTGCAATCTAAACAGCTTAAATTTTATGTTAAGGGCATAGCAACCACCTACTGGCATTATTCATTTAAAAATACAAAAAAATTGAAAAGCTAAAATATTTGGGGGGCCCCTCTGAATCGTTTTTAATTTTTTAGTCTTTAAAAAGAATTGTATGGAACCAGTTGCCAGCTGTAGGAAGATTGGAGTAATCAGTGGGCCCATGGCCATTTTAGCTAGACTAAATTAAGAGATTAGGAATCAGGTCTTAATGTGTAGAAAATCTGGAAATCACACTAGTCATAACCTCAGAAATATTAATTTTATTAATATAGAAAATTGGAAACAAGAATAAAACTTTTTGTTTGTTTTAAATAATGTTAAGTCCATTGTAAATTAATCATTATAAAAATGTTTAGTTAATGAAATTTATTTTTATCATTTACAAAATGAATGAACCCTCTTATTACAATTACAATTACATAACTAACCATTACAATTACATCATTAACCATTACAATTACATCTATAAAGCAAAATCCTATGCCTTCGCACTTGTCCAGAAAATTTTAAGTTTTCCGGATGCACTAGGGGACCCAGACCTCTCAGAATGATTTGAAACAAGAAATGAATTAAACTAGGCCAGAACCAGAATATTGGATTGTTAACTGTAGGCCTGTGTTAAACGTGTTGCTCTAAAATAAAAACATTTAATTTTTTTACATTTTTAACATTACTATATTTCAATATTTATACTAGACTAGTGTTTCCATCCATTTATCAACCAATCATTAAAATTGTGAACGTTCCGCTATTTTAAAACAACCAATATTTTTTTTAGAAATGCTTCCATATTTGTATTATTCGGAATGTCTTCTTTAAATACAAATAATTGTAGATAGATAATATTTTGGAAATATGAATATTTTTTACTTTGATCTCTTAATAGTGCATTCCTGAATTTTTGATTCAGTGGAATTAACCAACCAACTGGGTTTAAAAAAAAAGATAGTAGCATATAGACAAATTTTCTTTCAATCTTAAATTCAATTGAAAGTAGGATTGCTAGCTAAAACTTTAACAATATATCAAATCAGTGAACAAAATTATACGACCTTAAAAGATTTTTTTCCTTTGTTGTACAGTATTTTTTATCAGATATTTTATTCTATAAGCAATAGAATTGTTTTATAATTTTTAAGATATATTTATGGACTATGAAGATGGAATGCATGTTATGCCAGAAATATATTTATTATCTGTATTAAATATATTTATTATAGAAGCAAATCCTCTGGTAAGAATTTTAACTAATTTTGAAGTAATCTGGTGATGTTATGTTAGCAATTATGGAAATGATATCATCGCTGCTGAGGTGAAACCTCCTAAGTAACAAACACATGATTTTAAAGGAGAAACAAATATCTGATTTGTAATATTACTGATTTGTTTTGATATTGATTTGTAAATAATTTTTTAGTAACTTTTCCCTAGACAAAAAATGGGTAATTCAATGTATACAATGGGTAATTCAATGTATACAACTAATGGTACCCTTTGCGATGCGGTAAACTCTTGCACATTGGAGGATTCTTTTTGATCAATTTAAATTGTGTTACAATTTTTTAACAAATGAGTGCTTTCCACTAGAACATAGGCGGTAAAATCTTCACTCCTATGATATCAAAATCACTTTTGGATTTTTCCATCACTGGAGGTTTCATTGGAGGTCACATAGGAGGTTTCACTGCGGCAACGACGATATCTTACTAATGTCGCATTGCTAGAAAATATTTAATACTTGTACTTGAGATATTTTAAATAAAATCTTTCTTCCTACTGTTTTGATTTATTTTCATGCCAGCTATCCATGGCTTTATTATTATAATTAAAAAGCTTATTAGATGAATCTATTATCTAAAAAAAATTATTAAATAAAGTCCCCCCTCCGTTTGATCAATTTTGATGAAATGTTTGCTATCACATCACAAGCATATACATACGTGAAATACCCAATTTCGGGTTCAAATGGTTTATAGTTTCTGTCCATACAGACCATTTTTCTGGACTTGGTTATTTGGACTAAGGGGACCCCAAAGCGGATATTTCTGCTGAAAACCAGATGTCAAAATTTTTCACGATTGCAATACTTTCCCTTTTATAGGTAAGTGAAAGTAAAATATGGAGTAGAGAAAATTATAATTAAAGTTGTTAGTTTGCTGATTATTTCTACTTCACACATTCAGCGGGTTTTTAGTTTGATGCAGTATGGTTATACAAAATATGAGAAACAAGCTAAGTTTTAGGTGGAAAGCAGTTCATTCATCCACACACTAATTTCTTTAAAAATATCACTTAAAATATTCATCCATTAAGCTCTTCAATTTAAATATGAATAAACAAACAATTACACAGAGTTACTGACTACATTAGTGCTGAAGCACTGAGTAAAAATAATTCACCATGAAGAAGAATTTGAACCATCTTTGGGAATTGAAGACATGAAGGTTTTATGCTTTAAAACAAATAAATAAATTACGCTACTGGTACATTTCTGGATGTACCACCATTTAATAAAGTTTGGCATCATTAGCTTTTCTTCACACCCAAGATCATTCAACTTCAAACTTACTTATGCTAAAACCTTACCTCTTCAACAGATTATTTTTGATCCAACAGAGATTTCAGAGATTTCTTTGGTCCGGGTTAGCAGGAGTTCAAAACTAGCTCTTTTACTAAACATCATATTCACACATGATAGAACTACAGACTCTAAGACTTTGATTGCAACCTACACAAATGATACAGCGATTTCAATAATACACCATAACCCCAAACTGGCCTCACTAAAATTACATAATCACTATATTTACAAAAATGGTACTTAATAAAACATGAAATGTTTACATTTTACATCGGCAACATCAAAATTCCTTAGACGGTCTCAATAAATGACTAAACACACCGTACTCTCATTTTTCAAAATGAACAAAATTGAAGAGCAGACAGAAATTTCATACATATGTAAGTAAAGAACAAGGCGATGGCAACCTGAGGAATCCGCTAAGAAGATTGTTATGTTATGATGAGAAATGGCAGCAAGGCTTATTAGGCAACAACATATGTAATAGAGTCGTTCAGTAAGTAAGTTGTCTCTATATATAGATATCAACTAACTTTACTTTTCTTTATTCAATCTTTTGAAATGCACAGACATAACAACAGGCTTATTAACAACATGGCCACTAATAGGAAGTAATTGAAAAGGAGTCAGTCGATGTGATCAAGCATGGAATGATGCGCTGCTGAGTACTATCTTCCCTCATACTTTAAAATGCCAAAAATAAAAATATAAGCATCTCATCAGCTGATTGCCACTTAATTGTGACAAAAGAAAATCACAACATTAAGTTTTGAATAAAATCATACAGTGCATAATTTTATTTATTTACGTGATGGAAATGGTTGGGGGTGCAGTCAAATAAAACAACACTATAAGTGCAATAACATATATTGTGCTGAAGTTTCGACACGAGATTTCGGATTGTACTTCGTCAGGGCTAAGTATAAAGTAATAGAATATTTTATTTGACCGTACCCTCAACCATTTCCATCACAAAAGTTCTAGGGTACTCCATTATTCATTAATTTACAATTAAAAAGAAGGGAGCCAGTATCAGAAAAGTGCAGGTTATTCTCAAATTTTCTTCAAATGGCAGTTAACAAATTTAAAATGCACCTATTGTTAACAAAACTGAATATTTATTCAAAAATAAAGGAACAAGGCTGCTATGGTGATAATTTAAAAGATTTAGTGGTATTTAAATGCAGGGATGGTATCTGTTAATATTTAAACATTAAATAAAGTTAAAAATTAACTTTGACCCCCCCTCTTTATTTGTGTTTGACTACAAACACAATATCGCTGACTGTTTTGGAATTATAGTGACACAAATCCATAAATTGAATTTTTTAAATAAGATTTTGTGAAATAAATTTTAATATGTTGGTAGGCTCTAAAATGCATTTACTTTATGTTTATAAATCTGGAAAAGTGAACTTGCTAAATTCCAAACACCACTGAATCTATGGTCTATTCTATTAAAACAAATTGAATTTTTTTTTTTTTTTTTTTTTGCTTGTTCCATAAAATTTCAATAGTTGCATACGTGTCATTGTAATTCCAGAGCAGGAACATTTGACACTACACTTCAGTTTTTCAAGAAATAATGCTAATATTAAAGGTGTAAAAATTACAATTTAAAACTCAGGCATAAATATAGGTGCACAATAGACCCATGGTGGTCACGTTGCATAAAACCGTTAAATAAAAATCTGGTGCGTGCGCCCAACACACAACTTTCACTTACCAACTTACTTAGATTAGAAATAAATGCGTTTTGTTAATAGCCACTTTTCAAATTAACAGAACGGCTTTAATTATGAACAATAGTCTGTCATTAAAGGAGTACTCCGTATGGGTGGGCTCAACGAGTTTTATGAGTTGACTGAATATTTTTATTCTTTTATGTTTTCTTTATTTTTATCATATCTCATATTTAGCCATTTCTTATTTTTAGGCGTAACGAGAGACAGTTAATTTCTCCATATAAACAAAAACAAAGGTACTTTATGGGAAACAAACAAACAAAAAAGGCCCTCCCCCCCAAAAAAGCCCCCTCAGAACATTTTAATAATTATAAAGCTTACCTGATATTAAATAACACCTAATTTTCATTTAACATGACGAATTTGATAAAAATCGTCAAAGCCGTTTTTGAGTAAAAAAAAAAAAACACCTGAAAATGGGACAACATTTATTAAGTAAAGTGCCCCCTCCAATTGATCAATTTCGATGAAATTTTGACTGCCACATCGCGGGCATATACATACATCAAATACCCAGTTTGATCAAAATTGTTGAAGCCTTTTTTGAGTAAATAAAAAAACCACGTGAAAATGATACAAAATTTATTAAGTAAAGTCCCCCCTCTGGTTGATCAATTTTGATGTAATGTTGGCTATCGCATCTTTGGCATATACATACATCAAATACCCAGTTTGATCAAAATCGTTAAAACCGTTTTTGAGTAAATAAAAAAAAACACGAGAAAATGATGCAAAATTTATTAAGTAAAGTCCTCCCTCTGGTTGATCAATTTTGATGAAATTTTTACAGTCATATCTCGGGCATATAAATAGATCAAATACTCAGTTTAATCAAAATCGTTAGAGCCATTTTTGAGAAAATCAAAAAAAACTTAAAAAGTTATTAAATAAAGTACCCCCTCCCTTTGAGCAATTTTGATGAAATTTTTGCTGTCACATCGCGGACATATACATACACTAAATACCCAATTTCAGGTTCGCACGGTTTATAGTTTTTGAGCTAGTCTGTTCACACACACACAGACCATTTCGTGGGACTTGATTATTTGGACTCAGGGGACCCCAAAACGTGTATTTCTGTTGAAAACCGGAAGTCGAAATTTTTCACGATCGCAATACTTCCACTTACTATATATTTCATATATAGGTAAGTGAAAGTAAAAAAAAAAGAAGAGGAGTTCAGGTTTTTATGAACGTCAATATAATTAGTGCAGGCAATCTTTATACTAATCCTGCATCTGAGTAATTTGCTGGCCAATATAATGTTAGCTAAACGGATAAAGGAATATAAATAATAAATCTTCTTAACTGGTAAATAGACTTTTAATGCTGCTAATTATTTACAAAGAAAAATATATTCTCTCTAGTTATTTACAAAGAGGGTGATTGGTCTCAGAGGAGTAGGACTTGACTCGAGAAAACCAGAATGGTGGATAGCGAGCGGAAGGCAAGTCAAAGTCTGTGTTGATTTCCACCCCGTTCCTCCGAGTGAATAAGGAATATCCGCGCCATACCAGCTGACCGTGCAACCTCTTCTTGTACGTTGCAATCTCCAATTCCTATAAAAATCAATTTTTCTATTATAAAAGTAATTTTTGATGAATTCACTATACCTATATGAAAAATTCAGTTTTTGTAGAAAAGGATCATATAACCCCTAAAATAAAATAAAAGCTTCCTTTCCGTTTTCAAAGATCTCTAAATGTGGTTTGTAATCTTATTAATTCTAAAAGATTAAATTATAAGGTTTTAATTTTAAATAAAAAATCCTAATAAATAATAATAGTAATAATCTTATGACACAATAAGCAACAATATCAATTTTTCTTACATAAACATGTATATTAAGATAAAATAAAGATAAAAAAGTTTCAGCTAATCTAAAAACCAACGGGATTTAAAATAAAACTTTACACCCAATTTTTTTGGTAAACAATATAGAAGGGTTAAAAAAAGGAACTAATAAAGAATATAATTGGGATAGGGTTTAGTATATTCACAATAGACAATTAGCGAAAATGTAGCGTATTAATCTTTTGCCATAATACATATTAATTAAACTCAGAATGTAACACATGATGATATGAGCTATCGTATCAGAAGGTTCTTCCTGAAACAGATTATGTAAAGCGAACCTCAAACCATGCTGCATGTTCTTACAATACTATTTATCAAGAAATAAAAATTTAACTTTGTGAATGAGATAGACAACGTTAATTAAAAAAATTTTATAATTAATAATTTACATTCTTACATATTATTAGAATTCACAATTTCTATTTATTGTAGTGCTGATAGATGCACAATGATTTTGGTTAACCTGTCTTTTGCTAAAACAAATAGATTCAATGTTTTCCCCACACGTGAAAACGCGACACATTATTGCTCATGGGAAAAACACAGATTTTTCAAGTCCAAGCCGGGAAAAATAGATTTAGCAACTGGATGCTTACCCTCCCTAAATATCGAAAGAAAATGAATTGTTGTGTCAATCAACTACACCATGTGTCAAATCAACTTACACCGCCATAAGTTGGAAATTTATAAAACTTACAAATAATCACACTCGATTGTAGAATAATAAGCATTTAATTTGCAATAATAGAAATATTGAGGCCAATCAAGTTTTAAGTTGGACAAAACTACACACAGTGAGCCAAATTTCATCAAAATCGGTTGAGTAGTTTCTGATTTTACCTCTGATTTACATCGGGACACGAGATTTATATATATAATGATTTCAACACACATCAATAGGAAATATGTAGTTACGAAAAGTAATATTAAAAATGTTTAAAATTTAAATAAAAGTTCTCCATGGAAATATGAATCTGGAGAGCCCTTGGGTTAAATATCCAAGCATTTAAAAATTCCCTGTGTGTTAATGAGTGTGTCATGAAAGCCTAGCTCAAAATGAAAATGAAATTATATATTTCAGTTCATTATCGTCCAGTTTTTGCTCTTTTTTTAGTTTGGAAAAACTCAAAGTGTTTTGAAACATAATACTTACATAAACATAATAATTTGAGTTGTTCATTAAAAAAGTTCATGTATTACCACAAATAATCAGCATAAGACAAACACATAACCCAGTTTGTGGTAGTTGATAACAGACCAATTTGAAAGCAGACAGTCCTAGAGATAGTTCTCCAGGAATAAAGTTAACCATTTTTAGATAACTACTGTTAAAGTTTAATAAACCATAAGATAACTTCAGATGATTACCATATGAAAGGTCGACGACTGGTTGTTGGTGTTACACCGGTTCTTGTACTTGTCCGGGCCTGGCATGAGGACGATGGAGACTGTCTTGTCAACGAGCCTGTAGTAGCCGACGAAGATGGGAGGGTGCCTGGGGGGAGGATTCCTCGTCTTCAATAGGCCGACGGAAGAAACGGGCTCTTCTGCGGTTGTCAGGCTCAACACGCGACCATCAGGGAAAAACCTAATTATGAATAAATTATTAAATATCATCGCTTATGCACAACCTTACTCATTCATCAATAAAACGGTAAAATTACCTCAAATAGCGAAAATACTCAACGAGGTGCCACGGCTTGTAAAACTGATCTTGGAAACTGTTCTCGCCATGCCTGATGTAAGTGGTCTTGCTGATGTAGCAGCCTTCGAAGCAGAGCCGCGGGCGATGGATGAACATCTCCCTCCACGACAGGTAGAGGCTCCCGACTCCTCCGCACTTCACTCCCCAGATCCTTAACATAAATAAATAAAGACTTAACGAACCTGAAGGTTCCATTCACTCCCTACACACCTCCTGAGACAGCTGTCCAAACCGAACTTTGACAAATTTTGATTGTGTTTAACAAGAGCATTTAGCTCATCTAAATGTTAAAAAAAAATAATGATTAACACATTCAACACGAAGTACGTCCCAGGGACGTACCACTCGGCGAGCACAGGTGGCCAACTACGTTTCAGGGACATACTCAGGTATCTTCTATCCTATCCACTTAAAAGCGATGGCCAGGTAGGAAAGTTTTGAATTTAGTTAGCCACATCCTCCTAGCTGCTTTATAGCCAAAGTTGTGGATTTTAAAGTTTCCACTCAATTTTCGTCTAATTTAAAAAAATTTCTCACTACTTATATTATATTTTATTATTATATTACATTATCCAGTTACAGTGGATTAGTAAAAGGACAAAAAACTATATATACAAATTTTTAGAGACAAGAATGAGGAGATTTGTCGATGCTGAAACTGTGCTTGGGCAACCACAAACTGAATATTTTTTTTCGTTTTGTATATACTAATTTATTTGAATTTCATGTCACAAACCAATTGTGGTGCTAATTATAGTTAGTATTAAAATAATTAGGTATAGGATTACAATTGTGTAATTAATTAAAATCTTGTAAATAATCTTATTAGTTAATATTATTTGTTGTTTTTTGTTATACCTAATGCTTTTTAAAAATAAAATTTATAAAGAAAAAAAAATGTATTACAGTAATTTGATGATGATTTTTTTAACTGAAAATTCTCATACCAACAATTAGTTTCACTTTCAAAGGAATTACTCTTTATTTTTTTTTACTTCTAATTCATTCAGAATTGTTTAGTTATAAATTTACTAGATCATTCTTACAAATTCTTAATTTATTTTTATAGCAGTAATATGAATCATAAAAAACATAATAATGAAAATGAAAGGTAACAGTGCTTTTCACTGGTGTATTGTGGGTTAACAAACTCTTTGGCAACTCTGAGGGCCAACTACGTCCTGGGAACGTAGCGGCTGACTGATGACCCAATACCCTCTGGCTACCTGGCTCGCCTGGAGAATATGGAGCCGACGTTGAATGTGTTAAAGGAAGTGTTGATATTGATAGAAGCCTTGATAATGTAAAAATGCCGAAACTTCAGAAAATAATATAAATGAGTGAGACTATAATTAAGGATATTGTAAACAATGAAATAAAAGTTATAAGTTTATACCAAAAACTTTTTTAACTCTTACCTTGTGCACGCGATACGCCAGATCTCCGGATCTCTCGCGCAGATGTAGAAGCCCCTGCAGACTCTGGAGCACATCTCGAGCGACCTCAGGTCCAGGTCTTTGCTCACGACCCAGCGCAGGATGTAGAGGAAGATCTCCATTGGAAGAGCTGACAAATGCGTCATCTAGCGAATTTGAATTAATTTAACTATTAAGTTAAAAAGTTATTGATATTAAATATTAGGTAAAAGTCTATTAAATTATTAGGTAAAGACTATTAAATATTAGGTAAAAGTCTATTAAATATTAGTCTATTTAAATATTATAAAAAGACTATTAAATATTAGGTAAAAGTCTATTAAATATTATTAAATTAACAGTTACTAATAGCACAACATGCAACCAGATTATTAATAATTTTCAATCAAGGAAATTCATTTCCGAGGAGATGGCATAATCTTATCAATTGATGGCACATTTATACATCATAATAATTATTGAATAAAGGCAGTTCCTAGTGTTATTATGTTACCCTGGTTAACATACATTCAGAGTTAGCAATAGTTAACAAATTTATACTAAAACTTGTTTATGTCGATAACTGAACTCAAAATAATGTCATCAAAACAAATTAAATAAATAAAAATAAAAATAAATAAGGGCAACTTTTATGAATTTATGTCCAAACCTCAGTAATACAACCTGGGACTAACGGCAAAAAAAAAAAAAAAAAATTAGATTGCCTCCTAATTTTTAGAAAATTAGATTCCGGCATCAGAAAAATGTTTGATGGATGGCAAATGGCATGGAAATTTCAAGGCAAATCTCAATATTTTATTTTATTTTTAGTTCAAAGCTCTCTAAACTACCTTGGTCTGAAGGGTAAACCTCATAGTTTGTTAATTGTACACTGATAACAGCACGTTACATCTCAAAACAGTTTTTGCACCTAACAGCCACTTTTAATTCGAAACATGGTTCCTTCAAATCTATTTAAGTTTTATTCTTAAAAAAACTGAAAAGTTTGAGTTCTTCCCATGATAAAAAATAAATAACATATAAGACTTTGTTATTTATATGAATAATTTAAAAAATCTTTTATCCATGAAAACAAATGATTTTATAAAAATAAACTTAAAAAAGGTACTTACTTTTCTTAAATCTATGTAAGTAAATAGTTTTTAACTACTCATTTCTTAAAATGTAATTAATTTATAGGAAATACATAATATGCGATTGAATTCCTATTACTTCCTTATAATTAAGTTTAAAAATATCATAATGAGTTTTCTTTAAAAAAATCAACAAAAAAAGTAGAAGGTATCATTGAGTCTAAAATAAATAAATGCACTATAAACAGTTAAATATTAGTTAACCCACAGCCAACCCATAATATCACATGCGGAAAAGTAAACACTTCAAAATTATTTTACAGCGAATCACCTTCATATTATTGTTTCTATAGATGGCTTAAAATTTATTACTTTCACAATTTTACAGGCAATTATTATACTAATGGATGGAAAGCCCTTCCTTGCCAGGACTCATTAGAAATTACGCTGAATATTAACCTACAGATGTGAAATATTAATGTTAATCTGCTATTCACCACGAAAAAACCCGCTCCAGACACTCGTGCCGAGAGGCTTATTGATTCCAAAGATCTAGGCATCTTGAGGTATTATTATTGCTTGTTTTGGATTTCGAAAGCAACGCATAACCTTCAAATTGTAAAGGCTTGAAAACAAAATAGGACAAATCCTCGAACCAAAGGCTGCAGACGAAACCTTCGAGGAGTTGTTATAATGGCAATGAGAAGTCCGTTACCGTTCTTCTACTTAGAGCTTACATATAATTTACCGATCATAAGATTATAAATTGATTAAATTGTTTGATTCAATGTTTAGAGGCTAGTATGCTTCCTTCTTCTATTAATACATTATTTCCCTAGTTTCAAATACTGGTTAGAGATTTAGTTGATTCCTATAGAGATATTGGTTATAGAGGTAATAGTCTGTTCTCCAAATAGTATACTAACTCACAGCCTTATGATTTTTTGATTTTTTTTTTAATAATATGACATTATTCAAACTGTCCATTTTAAATTTTTTTTTTTTTTGCAAAATAGGTAAGGCTGTACAGAGTTAGCCAGGTCAGCCAGCAAATAAATAAACAATTGGTTTACAACTATAACAACCTAAAATCACTGTAGTTGTTTAGTAAAATCACTTTAATTAATCTAATCTTAATTTGTGGCTTACCACCATTTTTTAAATTATTTTTAAATAATTTATTTTTTGAAGAGAAAAGATTTGGCTCCGCCGGGAGTCGAACCCGGGTCTCCTGCGTTACATGCGAGGATGCTAACCGCTACACCACAGAGCTCGGCTCAAGGCAGAGCAAATCCTTCCTCTTCACTGATACCTACTCACCCCTATCTCACAAGTTTTTGCGACCGTATACCGTGCGACAAAATACCGTAAATTGGACAAAATTTGTCCACCTCCCGCTACTACTCGCAAAACTTGTGAGATAGGGGTGAGTAGGTATCAGTGAAGAGGAAGGATTTGCTCTGCCTTGAGCCGAGCTCTGTGGTGTAGCGGTTAGCATCCTCGCATGTAACGCAGGAGACCCGGGTTCGACTCCCGGCGGAGCCAAATCTTTTCTCTTCAAAAAATAAATTATTTAAAATCACTTTAGATTCTCTTCAATTTAATGAATTTGTTTTAAAGAGATAGAGTTAAAAAAAACAATTAAACAGCCAATATCCTTCAAACATTTAAACAAGTTGAACTAATTATTTTTAACAGACAGGAAGAAAAAATGAAAAAAAAATATAATAATAAATTGAAAAGAACGAAAATTGAAACCATTTAAATAAAATAATAATATATATTGACACTAATACCTCAAACAATCTAACATGAAATTTTTTTTTTTTGAGGAGGTTGTCAGAGCAGCAGTGACAGGGCTGAACCTCCTGGTCACTTCTGATATGATAGCAACTACTTTTTACATCATCGCTCTCAAGATCGGGTTCACACAAGAGACACAAGATATTAACCGCAGGGGCATTTCACACACATTTTTTATCACACCTCTTACTTAGTTTGGATGTTCACACCAATGCAGAAAGACATGAGCCTGTGATAAGGCATGATTAGGTGTTATAGGAGTTTAGACATTTATCACGAGTTTGTCATCATTTGAGATTTTTGCTATCAAGCAATATTGAAAAATTATTCAAAGGAGACGAAAACTGTGGGAAAATCCGTATAATATCATGAATGTGAAAATTATAACATAGTTTGAATATTAACGTACATTACAATTAACGTGTGATCTGCCACAGTTCCCCTCTAAACTTCATGAGGTGCATCAGGTGAGTACAGATATTTATTAAATTCAAATTTTCGACCAAGATAAAAAAATTCTTCCAAAAAATCCTACCAATAGACATAACAAGAGATTTGGCAGATAAAAAATCTGGTGCGATGCACGCAACAGACAACTTTCACTTACGAACATAGATTAGAAATCAACGGGTTTAAATAATAAGTACCCCCTCCATTTGACCAATTTTGACTGTCACATCGCGGGCATATACATACAACAAATATAAAGTTTAAACAAAATTGTTAGCCGTTTTTGAGAAAATCGAAAAAAAAACTTAAAAATTAGACAAAATTCACTAAATAAAGTACCCCCTCTGTTTGACCAATTTTAATGAAATTTTTGGTGTCACATCGTGGTTATATACATACATCAAATACCCAATTTCAGCTGCGTAAGGTTTATAGTTTTTGAGCTAGTCTGTTCACACACACACAGACCATTTCGCGGGACTTGGTTATTTGGACAAAACGTGTATTTCCGTTGAAAACCAGAAGTCAAAATTTTTCATGATCGCAATACTTCCCCTTACCATATATTTCATAAATAGGCAAGTGAAAGTAAAAAACATAGAAAAAAATTAATAAGTAAAGTGACATGTATAATCGGAAGGAAGATGATTGGCTGTAAAATAACAAGACAGTTTGGTTTAGATCTTAATGTTAACAGAAGAAAGGAGTTAAGGTTATGCTATAAAGGGTAAGGACAACCAGGTTACCAACAGTAAATACTGGATCGCTACGGCAACTATCTGCTCACATTAGTTGGCTGCTGTGGCGTACAGAGCTGGATCTTGTTCACCCTGTGGCTGACGTAGAGCAGGTGGGCCAGCAGGTCCGAGCCCGGCTCATAGGCCACTTCCTCCTCTTCGACCTCATCGCTCCCGTCGGAATCTGCGTTTCCTTCATCTTCACTGCCAACTTCTACGCATGAAAAAAATAGCTCCATTACGAATAGATCAAGATTTAATTTTTTTCAAAGTTTTATATTATTTAATTTTATGATTGGAATAGATAGCATTAATATATAACTTTTTATAATAATAATGTACGTTTTTTTATTATTAGCATTCAAATAATCACAACAATTGTAGTATAACAAGCATTTAATTTGCAAAAAAGAAATATTGGGGTCAGTAATCGAGATAAAAACTATCCCATCTTTTAAGTTGGACAAAACTACACACACTGAGCCAAATTTCATCAAAATCGGTTGAGTAGTTTCTGATTTTACCTCCGACAAACATTGGGGCACGAGATTTTTATATATATGAAGATATGTAAAGAGTGATTCAATTCTTAATAGCCAAACTTTGAGAGTTGATTCTAGACATAATTTTGCACAAGAAAGTTTATTTGACTAACTAATCATTGAAAATTACATTCAGGAAACTATATTAACGAAATGATGGTAGAAGACAGTTGATCCTAGATATAACGAACAGGAAATGGTTGGGAATGCGATCAAAATAAGTAGCACAAATACGTAAATCTCAACCATTTGTGCTAATTACTTTGATTGCACCCCCCCCCCCCAACCATTTCCTGTTCAATATATTAACAAATTGTTAATTGTATCTGGAGACTGGCAAATTATATAATCCAAAAGGAACATTTACACCCTTTTATAAGACGAAATTAGCTTTGTTCTGTTCTAAGTACATCAGGATGGTTGGTTTGTTTGTTTAACGTCCCTTTGTGCTACTAAGGCTAATTGGACGATGCTACATACAGGAGTCCTAAATTTTGCCTATCCAGGTATAATTGGGATAGAGATCTTTAACGAGTACCTGACATCGTACAGGCTCGCGTCCTCCATTTTACGTCCTATCTGAGGGACGGCATAGCCAAGAGTTTTTTACTCCCTTTGAATGATCCTAGGGCCACCACGGAGTGTGAACCCGCAACCTTTAGTATTGTAGGTTGCCATGCTGACCACTCAATTTTTTGTCTTCATTATTTTATACAGAACGGTCACAAAAATCCAAACTCCTAGTCCTTGTATATCAAAACCCTCGGTAATCCAAACAAGATCTGCCCAATCTTTTCAACTTGGCCAATCATTTCTCTTCAAAATAAAAATATTCGAAAATTAAAGAGAGAAAAAAAAGAAGTTAAATTTGACCGATGCCAAGAGACGAGGAAGTCAGCAGGAAATCGAAAATATACATCCTAACCCATCAATCACACTTCCAAATTAGATTCTTCTTTTTAAACATTTTTATTAGAAGCGAAAATATTTGATCACGGCCGAGAATCGAACAGGAATCGTGTTAAGAGAGCTGCAACAAATCTTTTCTCTTCAAATAAAATAGTTTAAAAATTATAAATGAATTAAAAATAAAAAATGATCACATTTCTACATAGATTTTTCTTTCTGTTTTTTTCACCTCTCCCGAATCTTAATTTGTGTTTTTTTGCAATAAAGTTAGTCCCGTTTAAATATGAGCTTCAAAGGGAAACTGATTACACCAATTTTAAACCAGAAGCATGAAATCATATACACATATTGATTGTAAATATATGTTTACATTAGTTCGTACAAATTGTCTTTAATTTTAAATCCAACCCTTGATAATCTGAAGACCACATTGTACTGCTTAAGAACTGTACATTGATTTCCAGAGTCTGAAATTTAGAATGGAGTCCAATGCAGTAAAAATATTTTCGTAACAGAACCCCATTCAACACTTTGACAAAATGAAGCCAATCATTGAACCAATCCCCCTACAATAAACTCTGATTTCATTTGCAGGGATTAAATATTTACTAAATTTAGAAGTTTTTATGTTATTGAGGAATCTGTATACTAGTAGTTGGCTGAGGAAATAATAAGTGAAAAATGTCTGATTTATCAAGAAACACAAGTTCGTAGTGTTGGACCTCCAGGTATAAACAAAATTTTGTCTACTGATGGTGAACATAGAATTTAACTGTCTTGAACAGCCTTAGAGGAATTCTTCATATTCAATAAATACATGTGATCTTCATGAGAAAAAATTGGACTTTATTCCTTTACCATCTTTGACCATGCATCAAACAAACTTTTTGTAGGAAATTATGTCTAAAATCACCTCCCACGGTTTAATCATCAAAAACTGGATCACCCCGTAAAAATACCTCTTAATTTTTATTATCAAGCAAACAGTAAATATTTGGAAACAATTTTAGCAACAAATAAACTAAACAAAACTAAAAAGCTAACTATAATTGAAAAAAACAAACCTATTTTAAAGTCAAGATTTTCTTGATGAAAAATATGCCTTATATCCTAATTTCTTTAGTACAAAAGAATTAATTAAATAAATGAAACATTTTATGAATATGAAATAAGAAGAAACCGAACAAAAATAATTAAATGATGACAAGTTACGCTTGTGCTCATCAAGAATTTAATTGCAGTGGCTCAAGGCCAAAAGTAAATTTAAATCTCTACGACATTCCTTTTAACATTATAAGGAGATGTGCAGGAATGCTATAGGCAAATTTATATTAGAAATTTTATTCAGACTTCAAACCCTTACTACTTAGATATAACAAAAGTCAACTATTATCTACCTCAATAGAATTCTATTGAAAAACCGTTAAACATTTACATACAAAAACCTAATTAACACGTTTCAATGTTTCCTGTTGACTAATAGTAAAACCGATATAATACACAAGAATTTCATAAATTCACATCAGTAAAATAAGATTTTACTGACCAGAGTGAGAAGTAGACTGCTCAAACATCCTCAGCTCAATATCAGGAACGAGCTGCACAGCCCTGCGGTAGAATTGAATTGCTTCATACAGCTTTCCTTTGTTCTCATACTCAATACCCATTTGGAAAAAGGTTTTAGCCTAAAATTAATGATTTTATATAATATAACTATCACTTGAAACAGCTTTAAGTCGATAGATCAATGATACACTGATTAAATCTAGTCATTGAAAAAATCAACAGGCTTATCAGTTAAAATCAAAGAACTACCTTATCTTCGATATTGTTTGGAATAGGATCAGGAATGACGGGCTTGCCATTATCTTGGAAATGCTTCGGAGATTTTTCCAACTCTCTTCTCCACTCATTACGGAATTCTTCGAGAGCGTTCGATGTCCCAGACTAGAAACGATATATAAGTGAGAAAACGGAACCAAACAGTTAAGTGTAAACAACAATTTTTGACATGAAACACTCACCCTGTAACGAGAAGAAGACTCGTCTTGATCTTCGCTCTCGGTTTCTCCTGGTCCCTCACCACCATGTCCACTCGCTCTATCCTACGATTAATATTTGATAGTAGATTAGTAAAGAAAAATTCTTAAATTTAGAAAATAATACATACAAATTTTTTTAACACTCCTACCATTCTAGAATAAGATTGACAACGTGATTCAGAAAAAAAAAAATTAGGTGGCACATTGCCCAGTGAAAGTACAAATTGATAAAGATAATGAAAAATTTTCAAAAATTGTATGCCTACCATTATTGTAATATAAATCCAGATCTATGTAGAGCTTTAAATTTCGGAATCTCGGTCGGAATACCTTAAAATAATTTCACCAAGTCTTAGGCAAACAGAGATAGCAGCCATGTTCGTGGCCATTTAATTTTAAGATTGTGTCAGTTCATTTCAAAACAACAACAACCAGTCTAGCCACCCACACCTCACCATAACCTCAAATAAAGTTATTATATTTTCAACGCCAATAGAGCTGTGAATTATATTTTTAATATCTTTTACAATTTTCAGGCAATTTTAATTATTTACATTACTTCAAACTTGTATAATTTTCTTAAAATTCTAATTTTTAGCAGTTAGGGGGGGGGTCAGAGGAGGCTCGTGCGCCCCCTTTAAGGGTGAGCTAAACATTATAGAAAGCTATTACTCGATAAAAAGCGGTTATATTCAGAATTATTTTAAGTTTGAAATATTTTCTAGGCATTGGCTTCCTCCCATTGATGTAATTAGGGTGGGTACGTGGCACAATGCGCAATTACTAGTAAAATTTTGCTAAAAATTATATTTTGCATGATTTAAGTGAGGCAACCAGTTCTCCAGAAGAAAATCCAGTTGGAAGAAAATTAAATATCTATTGCGATGGGTTGATTGATAGTCAGAATTTTGAGTTGTTTTTTTTTTGTCTTCTTTTTAGCCCTGATGAAGACCCACATGAAGGAATCGAAACGTTGGCTTTTCAAAACAAAAAAAGATCAAACTGAAAATCCTGAATATCAATCAACATCAAAAAAAAAAAAAACAGTTGACTATTACTTACCTATAAATATCCATTAGTGTGTTTGATTTGTTTGTTTATTTTAAGTCACTTTATGTTACTAAGACTAATAGGACGATGTTACAGTGGGATTCCTAATTTTTGTTTATCCAGGTGAAATAGGATAGGGATCTTTAAGGAGTACATGACATCACACGGGCTTAGGACCTCCATTTCACGTCCATTCGTAAGGACAGCGTAGCCAAGCACTTTTTACTCCCTTTAAAGATCCTTGGGCCATCTGGTGGACTAGGAACCCGCGATCTGTGTAGTTTTTAGGTAACTACTACACCATAGGTGCCCCCCATTTGTATGTCAGATTTTTTCCACAACTAATAACCCTAAATACAGTTGAGCAAAGGAAGAAAAACAAATTAAATCATGAAAAAGATTAAGATAAAAAATTATAAAAGAAAATAATGTGTAGAAAATGAGACCAAAGTTACACACTAATGGATGTTTTTCTTCCACCTGGATTCTCTCTAAAAGGGGTTGTATCACTTAAATCACTATTTTTTAGCAGAATTTTAATATGAACCATTTTTTCTAAACCCCCCTTCAGGGTCTGTTTCTAGCAACTACATCCCATGTGAGTATTTATAAGTTATTTTTTGACTGATTTGCCTGGGCTAGAAGCAAACAAAAAAAAAAAAATCTGGTGCGTGCTCGCAACACACAACTTTCACTTACCAACTTACTTAGATTAGAAGTTAATGCGTTTTGTTAATTGCCACTTCTCAAATGAACAGAACGGTTTTAATTATGAACAATGGTCTATCATTAAAGGCGAACTCCGCATGCTTGGGATCAACGAGTTTTATGAGTTGACTGAATATTTTTCTTTTTTTCTCCTCTCTATGTTTTTTTTATTTTTATCATATCTCATATTTAGCCATTTTTTATTTTCAGGCGTAACGAGTGACAGTTAATTTCTCCATATAAACAAAAACAAAGGTACTTTATAGGAAACAAAAAAGGCCCCTACCCCATTTAAGCCACCTCAGAACATTTTAATAATGATTAAGCTTGCCTGATATTAAAGAAAACCTAATTTTCATTAAACATGACGAATTTGATAAAAATCGTTAAAGCCGTTTTTGAGATACTCGAAAACAAGGTAAAAATTGGAAAAAAAGTTAGGAAATAAAGTGCCCCCTCCGTTGGACCAATTTTGATGAAATGTTGGCTTTCACATATTTGGTGTATACATACATCAAATACCCAGTTTCATCAAAATCGTTAAAGCCGTTACACACGCACACGTACACGCACACGCACACGCACACGCACGCACGCACGCCCGCACGCACGCACGCACGCACGCACGCACGCACACACACACACACACACACACACACACACACACACACAGACCATTTCGCGGGACTTGGTTATTTGCACTCAGGGGACCCGAAAACGTGTATTTCCATTGAAAACCGGAAGTCGAAATTTTTCACGATCGCAATACTTCCATTTACTATATATTTCATATATAGGTAAGTGAAAGTAAAAATCTTAGGAATAAAGCGAATATGAAATGACTTACACTTTTATTCCTACATAAATTTGCGGGACTTGGTTATTTCGACTCAGGGGACCCTAAAACGTGTATTTCCGTTGAAAACCGGAAGTCGAAATTTTTCACGATCGCAATACTTCCACTTACTATATATTTCATATATAGGTAAGTGAAAGTAAAAATGCATGAACAGCAGCAGATCCAGGGGAGGAGGGCAGGTGAGGAGACTCCCTGAGAGGTGAGGAGACTAATAAACTATTATTATTTTAACATAAATGTGCTGGATTTAGTTATTTTCCAAGTCCTCAGATTGAAAATAGATTATATTTAAACATTTCATAGTAATTTATGTCACTTTAAATTACTATCAAATGTTTAAATATAATCTATTTTCATTTGATTTTAATTATAATCTATTCTATTTGATAGTAATTTATGTCAGTATCATGGCTTTTGATATCTTTATTATTCGCCACAGTTCGTCTCGTGGGCCGAGAGACCCTCCTGGGGCAAACCCAGCCTCTATAAAGCGTCTACCCTTAATTGAAAAATTAAGGGGAAAAACCTGGCGGTTGAGCGTTATCACGGTCAAATCACCTCCTTGCACGACCGCTGACCAAGCAACAGTACTTACTCTTCTTTACATAGTACTGAACCCAAGACCCTTCATGGGTTGTAGTGGTACAGGTTTTTTTTATTTTATGCCAGTATGTGCCAATATATATATTTAAATATAAATATATTTAAATTTAATAGGAAGAACTATTACGACCAATATCTGACTATTACCTCATGAATAATGTTTTCATTTAGTAATAGATTATGGCCATAATTTAAAAAAGGTATTTATTTAAACATTTTATTGAGATTTATACGTTTTGTTGCCCATATTGTTAGTTATGGTGCAATGGTTCATCTTCATTTTGTATCACATTGTCACCCTTTTAGGGTCTATTCAGTCAGCAGCAATTTGATAGATATTTAATTCCAACTGGATAATATTTGCATAGGATCATTTCTGAGCATAATTGTACTAGGAATACATATATTGTATAAAAGATTACATCAAAATATAAACAGTTTTGTCTAAAAACTTTTAAAAAATGGGAACTGAGGGGCTAAGGTGGATCCAGCCAGTTGTAAAAGGAAGGCTGCAATTCCATAGCCCTTCCCTGGATCTGTCAATCACCTTTTTTTCCTTTCCCACAACTAAAATTCTACTTGTTCTGCATATTATTTGTTCTTTTCTTACTTCCTTACTTTTAATAAAGTTAAAATCTATCTTTAAATGGGAAAATTTTTTTTTAAAGGGGGGGGCTGCAGTCCCCCTGGAGCCGCCAATGCTGAGGGGGTTGAAACGTGGTTCATGATCAATAATGGGATGGTAATGTTTCACTTGGTGCTAAAGTTTCAAAAAATTATTAATTATTTCCACTTTTTCTTAATTTTTCTTTGATGCTTTAAGTATTTTTTCTTTTGGCTTAATTATTTTTCTTAATTTGCTTTGAGTATTCGAAATATCAGGATAATAAAATGGGTAGTTTAAAAAATGATTCTAACTTAAGATCAATATTACCAAGAGACTGCCCCACGAGCATAAAAAGGTGCGTAGAAGTAAAGATGAAAGCTCGGGAAAGTGCAGCTGTCAGCTGGTATCCTCCTTTGAGGTTCTGTTTGTGCGATTCTTGCGGAAGAGATTCTTGGTGCAAGAAGTCCATGGTCAAAGACATCATCACAGAGATCAAGCAGAGGCCAGAACTGTGGTGTTAGGTGTACTTAGGTAAGTACTCTTACTTCAAGCTTTACTATAGCTCTGCCGAGGTTTGAAAAATTGGCTTTTCTGAGACGCATCTCGTATAAGTACAAAAAAATATGAAACCTACTACCACAACTTGATGCAACTCAGCCCCCTTTTTATGGCAAGATTACTGACTAAAATATTTTTTCTCTTTTAATTGAGACTGTGGACATTTTGGGTTTCTCCGACTAATTTTGAATTGTCTTTAGAAGATTTATTCATTTTTCAATGAATTACAAATTTCATCATAGATAAAGAGATAATTGAAAGTAAAACAAGGTTCTTAGCTTTCAAGGTAAAGAAGACTTCTTTACCTTCTTCTTTAGGTTCTTTACACTCAACGTAAAGATTTCTGTATGGAGAGAATGCTTTCATTACATACTAACTCTTGATGTAATTTACGTGACACATCCATTTTTGTCATCACAGCTAACTTGAAGTTTTCGATCAATTGAAGATCCCAAAAGTATTACAGAAATTCATTCAAGTGTAGTTAACTAAAATAACAGATACTACACACTAAATTCAATAAATTCAAGGGTGCAAGAGGCCATGAACGAGATCGAGCTTACTAGCTAAAATTGTGTAGTCCCTCTCCCTTCTTGGAGATATCAGGCACAGATGCAAGTTTAGACTTGGCCGAAGATTCGGCCGATTTTTAGCTGAAACCGAAACTTTGGTCGGTCACTAGCTTTATTAGATTACACATTTTTCGATTTAAGCTCGCACAAAAGGGATAACAAACCTTGTCCTTTTCAGCAGAGATCGCAGCCACACTAATGGAACTTTTTTAGTATAAAATGGGATAAGATATAGCAACGACAAGATAACACAGTTGAGGTAACAGGTAGCTAGATAAAGTTGCAACCAGTTCCTCCAACCGATTTCAATCTGATTTGAAAACATGGAGGTACATTTATTTATTAAATAAGAATAAAGAAATTAGTATTTTTGTTGTTAGCTTATGTTTTAGATATGGTTTTCACTGAGCTGGTTTTAAATATTGCATTTTGTTTATAAAATATTTTTATACAACAAAAAGTTTTTTTAATAACATTATGGCTGAGCTTTGTTTTTGATTTGTGTCTTCAGTGCATGGAGGGTGGCACTCCTAAAATACAAAGACCTTATGAAGGCAAATATAAAGACAGACTGTAAAACGAAACTTTGGGAAACAATCGTTCTGCCTGTGCTGACCTATTCCTGTGAAACATGGACCTTAGACAGGAAAACAATCCAAATATTAAGGGTTAATGTAAAAAACATGGAAAGATTTATGCCCAGTACAAAGAGGCATGATACATACAAGAGACAGCAATACATGGATTCGACAGGAAACAGGAATGACAGACATCCTTACTGGAATTTTTAATAGAAAATGGACCTGGGCAGGGCATATAATGTGGAGATTAGTAAAAAAAGATGGATGAAAAGAAGAGTAGAATGGCAACCTAGAGAACTAAAGAGGGAGAGAGGAAGTCCTTCAAGTAGGTGGGACACTGAGATGTGGGGGGTGTTACCTGGAAGAGTGATGTGGCCAGGCAGAGAGAAGAATGGAAAAGGGTAGGCAAGATTTTGAGCGATATCGGCTCATCTCACAGGACGTTTGCCCTCTCATCAGTTCAAGCCTTGTTAAACCTATAATGTAACTTGTAGACATTGTAGACCAATCTACATTAAACCTCAGCATTTAGCTCATTTTGTGTTTAAAAATAGTTATTTACATCACTAGCACAAAAAGTTACTTTTTACAGTATGAGGTCTGGTTTGACGAGCGAGGGGCAGCCAAGATCGGTAATTACACCGAGTACTGTAGGGACACTTTCTGTACAACTGATGTAAATTATTTTACATTATACTGGAAAATAAAATAAATAATATTATAAGAATTTTATTTTGAGTAACATTTAATAAGAAGTGTAAGGTTAACAAATAATGAATGAAAATCATATGGTAGGAGGTATTGATGACTCGTAAAAAAATCTACACATTTATATTTATATTACTGAATCATTGATTTTAAATAAACACTTTTTCATTCATTCAATACTGAATCCTTCAAATGGTAATTGAATGTCACATTTGGAGTTAGTATGCCTTTTATTAATCATATTATGTAATAGATCATCCTCTATAGATATTCCTGTAGTTTATTATTTTCACATTTGTATCTGTGTCATGATTTTGAAAGAAGTTCTTAAGTAGGTTTATTTCCTTTTGGGAATATTCACAGCACTAACTTCAGATATATTTAAATTAAAGTGTTAAAAAGGTTAGTAAGCTTTTTAAGAGTTTTATTGACATTTATTTTCTTTACTGTACTAGTACAGTAAAGAAAACATATGTTTCCTTTACACTACAAGTAGTGTAATGGATCACTTTCTAGGCTAGCTAACAGTCTAGAAAGAAATACTTTAATAAGCAGTATAATGTAAAATGAATTCCTCTTTATTCGAAATAATTTGAGATTTTACTTCAAGGGCTAATCTCCACCCCTCAAATAGCGCAATTCCCCTCCTATCATTAAAAGAAAATATCACTAAAATGGAGGAAATGAAAGTTATATTCAAGTAATTTAATAGTGAAATATAATTCAAGTGTATATCAAAGTACACGGGCTTCACCGGCCAGGAATCGAACCCAGGTCCTCCGCATCTACGTTGCGGTTTTCTTACCACTGAGCTAACCATGGGGCCGTCCCAGACGTGATCGAATCTTTCACTTCGATTCCCGGTCGTGGTCGAATCTTTTATCTTCTAATAAAATAATTTAAAAATTATAAATTAAAATATTCAACCAAAGACCATAAATAAATACATCATTAAATGAATATCTTCGACGTATGTCAATCAGATCCCGTTCGTCTGGACAATTGTTCAGCCCCCAGGTACTTCGCTACATGTGGCAAGAACTGGTGGGAGGGATCGCAGAAGTGAAAGATTCGATCACGTCTGGGACGGCCCCACGGTTAGCTCTGTGGTAAGAGCGCAGCAACGTAGATGCGGAGGACCTGGATTCGATTCCCGGCCGTGGTCGAATCTTTTATCTTCTAATAAAATAATTTAAAAATTATAAATTAAAATATTCAACCAAAGACCATAAATAAATACATCATTATGTAATTTTAATATGGACTGGTGTTCGCACCTGGTATCAAAGAACCACTGAGCGAAATTTGGAGAATTTAGGACAAACGGTATGCATTTCTATAGAGAACAAACAAACAAACAAATAAACACACAAAGAGAATTTCATCTTTATTTATATAGATTTAGCAGTGCACTGGAACAAGCCCCAGCTGATTAGGAGCTAGCAATACTATTATCAATGTTCGTTATCAGCTTATACACTTACCTGGGCTAATCTTTTGAACAACAGTTAAAATATTTCTGCTAAAACGATATTTATTATTTATCTGTATAATAAACAAGATAAAGGATTTGTTGATAAATAATACAACAGTGAATGGTAAATCAAATTATTTATTAATATATTTAATTAAATGCATTTATTTGGATGAAAGGTATAAACAATAAAGATAATACTGTACAAAAATCACTTATGTACTAGCTCTACGACCAAATTAATATTAGAGACATGTTAATATATTTACATGTCAATAATTTCAAACTGAAAGGACGCACATTTATAAAAATCCAAACACGTACATCTATATTGATAAGCTCCATTTTGTATAAAAAATATTTTCAAAATGAAATCAGTAATAAGCCGTTTAATCATTTGTAACTTTACAGTTAACATTGTGCAAGCTCGGCCATAAAAGTAAATGTACACATAGTAAACACGTAACATTCATTTCCCAAACATCGATATAAGTCTTATAAGTATAGTTTAAATGGCTAAAGAATACGCCATGTTTATATCATATTTACATATATATATATATTTTAAATAATATATGATAACAACAACAAATCTATTTATCGATCAAGTATATTTGAGTGGGAGATTACTGATTTATAGTAATTGAAACGGAGTCTATAGAAAGTGGTTCAGGGATTGGAGGGAGGTTGTCCACGGCACGCCCTGGGCTGTCGGGCGACTGGAAGAACAAGTTCCGCAGTGTTGACACCGTCCTATCAACATATCAATAAACATCATTAAATAAGATAAAAGCATCCTCTCAACACACACTAATAATATCATTTTTATTATTAGCTCTTAGATTACATTCATCATAATTTTTTTTTAAAAGTTTTTAAATTTTATCTTTTAAAAAGTATGTCCATACTTTGAAATAGAAGCTCCAGATACCCAAGTTAATAAGAGTGATATCATAAATAATGAATTGAAATATCTTTTTTATTCAAGCTTTATTTTATTAGAAATTTGTGTGGTTCACAAAATAAAACTTTCCCAGATATTTTCATAAAGCATAAATTAGATGGCAGTTATCGAAAGGCCCGACGACATACCTTGATGTTGATGTTGAAGGCACCTCCTCCGGCGGCAGCTGTTTCCTCTGGGCCTTGTGGACCGACGAGTCTGGGTCGATGAAGCTCACGTGGCTGTCGAACCTTACCCGCTCGGATCCTCCGTCCTCAGGCGGATCGTGGCTTTGCAGCTACGGAGCAAAAGTATAATATAAATATCGATATATAGTGATGCAATTGTAAGGTCTAAATCAAAAAGGAATAGAATAATATCATTCTATTCTATTAATAATAATGATTGAAAATAAAAGTGATAAAGGGGGCACCATGGTTGAATAGCAAATTGAAATATTTTAAATGATCACTCAAATATGATTATAAATCCGGTTTTGGAAGAAAAGTGATCCTATGCCATTTGGGTGAAAACATTGGTGGATCCAGAGGAAAGGCTGTGGAGGCCGCAAACCCCTCTCCCCTTTGGAATTTTTTTGTCATTTAAAGACAGAATATAACTTTATTAAAAGTAAGTTAAAGAACAAATAATTTACAGTAGAACAAGTAGAATTGAGGTTGTGGGAAAGGAACATAAAGGTAAAAAGCTGATTTGCAGATCCAGGGGAAGAGCTGTGGGGCTGCAGCCTCCCTTTTACAATCGGCTGGATCCGCCCATGGGTCAAAGGCCAGACTGAAAATAACTAAGTAACTGGATATAACCCTTCTCGTTTGGTGAGCAAGGAAGGATAAGAAGATGGTTTTTTTGTCAAACATTTCGGCACTCACGCCATGAGATGTATCGATGATCATCTAAAATTAGAATTTTCAATAAAATAGGCTGAATTCCCTTGTCATGAGAATTAAAATTTGTTACTAGATAAAAACCACAGTCCTTTTCTATCAAAGCTTAAAGCCAAATGGTTTTAATATGATTATTCTTTCAAGCTTTAATAGAAAAGGACTGTGGTTTTTAACTTGTAACAACTTTTAATTTTTATGACAAGGGCGTTCAGCCTATTTTATTGAAAATATTTTATGGTCACAGGTGGGTGTGAATATGTTTCATTATTTAATTGTTTTTAATTTACTCTGTATTGCTGAAATATGTTAAAATTCTAATTTTACATGTTCATCTTGATAATGGAGCAAGTGCCGAAACGAACAAAAAATTGTAAAAATTGAGATTAAATATAAGGATCACAAAAAACTGGACAAATATTCGTCTAGCCTCAAATCAATAAAGAATTATTATATTTACTGTTTTATTTTCATCTTAAATTTTAGGTAATACCAAGAAATTCCATTTAAAAAAAATTAAAATAGACTAAAACAGTTAGGTGAATTTTATTCTAGGAAGTATTCTTGTTTTCCTCTGATTGATTTATTCACATCTAAGATATAAAGCACCCGGAATATTACCTTGTAGTTGAGAACTGAGCCAGCGAGGCCACGAGTCGAAGCCCCAGCGTCGTCCCCGACGGACTTATCCGAGAGGCTGGTCGTTGCGGAGGCAGTTTCACTGCTCATGCTGAAACGCTGGGAGGATACTACATCGGCCTGCACTTCCAATCTGAAACACGAGTAAATGTTTGAAAACTATTTCTTCTTGAATCATTTTATATTTAGCGGTGAGAGATAGTCAATTGTAATTCTTTATGATAGGTTGAATCATTGTCAGGATTTTCAGTTAAAACTTTTTTATTTTTAAAAGCAAACATTTCGATCCAACTTGTGGATCTTCATCAGGGCTTCGGAGTCCAGAGTAATACAAAGGCTCCTTCTTTCCAGTCTTTGTATTACTCTGGACACAGAAGCCCTGATGAAGATCCACAAGTTGGATCGAAACGTTGGCTTTTAAAAATAAAAAAGTTTTAACTGAAAATTCTGACAATCATTCAACCTTTAAATATTTAATTTAACTTTTCAGTAATCCTTGCAACCTCTTAAATAGCAATTAATAATCTCGAATCTGCTTCAGAGGTAATCATCCTCATCATTGAAAGGGTAATCATCCTCAATGACAACCATTAGCCATTAGAGGAATCAGGACATGCAATACTATGTTCAACGAACTAATGGAAATAACAAGGTTAACGTGGAATGGGTACCTGGGCATTCTGGCATCACAGGAAATGAAAAAGCATATGATCTTGCAAAGAAAGGTTCATGCAACAAACCCATAACCCCTGAACCATTTAAATAATTTGAATAAGCATCAGCCACACTGAAAGAAGAATCAAGGAAATTTATGGAGCAAGGAACAACAATATTGGAATGACAAAACAAAATATCACTCCAAACTTTTCCTAGATGGCTACTCTGTCAAAAGAAGCAACACACTACTAAATTATGACAGGAAAGCAATTAAATAATGAGCAACGATCTATACAGTACACTTTTTTATTTTTATTTTTCTGCCTCTGTTGTGCCATTCAGCGCAGAGAGGCCTCGATCCAATGGAGCCATTCTTCCTGGTCTCGACACATCCTCTTCATCAGAGCGAAGGTCTTTCCTCTTCTTGCTCCAATCAACTCAATATACTCTCCATATTGGATTCTCGGGCGGCCCCTGGAGCTTCTGTCCAGCGTGCGGGCTTCCATTATGTTTCTCGGTAGCCGTTCCTCTTCCAGGCGACACAGTTGGCCGAATCACTTGAGCTGCCTTCTTTCGATGTCTGGTTTTAGTTCAGACACTTGCAGCTGATCTCTTATAGAAGACAGTTTTTACAGGACACTGCAAAATTAATATTCATATGTACAAACTCAAGCTCGCAGAGTCATCTACTTGTAGATTCAGCAGCAAAGAGAGAGAAACAGCCTATCATATTATCTATAGGTGCAATCGATTTGCTCGACTAAGATTTAGAATCTTTAGCCAGGCGATCAGAACATACCTGATCCAGGTTCAAATAATCTAGTTACTTCAAATTCAACAAGCTTACTAAAATTCACTGATAATCTAAAAATAACAATTTAAGACTCAGGTATAAACATAGGCGCACAATAGGTCCAAGGTGGTCGCGGTGCACATAGCCACAAAAGATCTTCAAAAGGCCATTCCGACTGGCGAGGGCTGGAATGATGATGGAAATCAGAGATGGCTCTTTTCACATTGAGATTTAAGAAAGAAGCAAACAGACACTACTCGACCCCAAGAAGGATGATCATGAACCGCTTCATATTGACATACTTCATCAAGCAAGGATGTGCCATTTCCAATCTCTTATTTATACATTTTTAAGATTTTGGATGAATAATACACATAGAGAGAAATAAAAATAGAAAGCAGCAATTACCAACCTCTGGGCGTTGTTGTTGGCAGAGGAGATGCTGCCGGCCAATGCGACGAAAGAAGCACTCTCGCGATCCGCTTCCCGTTCCAGCTGGCTGCCGCTCCCGAGGGACAGCGATGCTTCCCCGATGCTGGGATTGCCGCCTGGGTGGCTTACTGTATCACCATCTGAAGGTTAATGCTTACTTAATAATATAATACTTTTAACATATTATAGATATAATAAGTATTATTTAGTGAAAAATAAATTTAGCCAATAAAATCAACGATCAGAAAAAAGAAAATAATTAAAAAAGGCAAACTGAAAAAAATAAAAACTTTTAACACCATTTCCCGAAAGTTTAGATTTCCGAGATGTTACAGTATCGCATGGAAGGTGCGATATGTAGTTTTTAATATTTTATGTATTACTATTATAATTACCTATTTTACATATTTTTAGTTCCATCACCAATTGTCTTTATGTAAAGTTGTTATATATGTACATAATTATTATTATAAAAGTTATTTTTATTATTACTTATCGATATTAATTATTATTTAGTGGCCATAAGGCCATAGAGAGAAAATCAGTATAAATAAAAAGAATATTTATAACCTTCATTATAATGCAGGGCTTTATTAAGTATATTAATATTTAAGATATAACAAATAATCTATGAAAGATAAATAAGTATGCTGTGTATGTGCAACCATTAGATTTAGATAATTGGGCAGCATCTCTTTATTCAACTAAGTGTTTCTCTCTCTATTGTTTTAGGAATTGCCTTGTATTAATACATGATTACATGTTTGGAATGTTCTACATCGGACCACAAGTGAACTAAGCGCGAAACATTATTACTATGGTAAACCATACAGTTATTGGCACTCAGTACAGTTATTGGCACCCCAACTTTAACTTAAAGAAATAGGTAAACAAGTCCTAATTTTATTACAAGATATACATGAATCTAATGTTTGAAGGGTCCTCTAAGTCATTTATGAAGAAAGACTTTAACAAACTAACCATAGGGAAGATTTCACAATTAAATCCACAGGGTGCCAATAACTAGATTTGGCACTTTTAACAATAAATATTGCCATATTGTAAAACTATTGAACTTTTGACCCAATAAAACCTCTTGAGTCTTTATGAGGATAGATAATGAGGAGCTATAGGAAGTTTCTATTTGATCTATTTATAAAAAGTATTTTTTTTAATTTAAACACAGAAATGTAGTCTTAAGGGTACCAATAACTACAACAACTAGTAACAATAAATATATTTTGAGAAAGCTGAAGTCAAATGTTGTTTTAGGCTTCCATGGTCTAAATCCATTATATAAATTTGTTCTTCCGAGTTGGACCACGTAAATAGGTTTTACAATCGCTGAGCTTTCTCCCATCACACTATGGGCTTCTTCAGGGCTAATACTAGAATAATAGAATGATCTCATTCTTGTATTAGCCTTGAAGAAATCCTAAAACATGATGGGAGAAAGCTCGGCGATTGTAAAACCTATTACATTGTCAAACTCGGAACAATAAATGTAATAATGGATTTAGACCATGGAAGCATAAAACAAAATTTGACTTCAGGTTTTCAAAATATATTTTATAATGTATAGTAATAAGGTGTTTGGCACTTAGTTCACTTTGGCATTACACCGACCATATGTGGTCCGATGTAGATCCACGCAGAAAGGTGTAGAACATTTCAAACATCAAATTTCTCAAAATATAGTGTTTGGCGCTAAGTTCACTTTGGCGTTATACTGACCCAGAAGAACAAATGTATATAACTGAAGTTAAAGTTCAATTTTGTGAAATAGGGTAATGTTGCTTCTATCACTTTTTAAGTGCAATATAATTCACTTTGTCATTTATATTATTCAAAAATAAAGAAGAATGATCTAAAAAAATAACTATAGGTGTTTAAAAAATAATTTAAAAATAACTATAGGTGATTTGAAAAATAATTAAAGAAAATAACTAAAGGTAATTAAAAAAATAAAAATTTATTAAATCGGTTTGGCTTCGACATCGACTGGAGTCTTAGTCTTGCCTTGTACATAGAAGAAGATCATTTTATGTTGGAAGAATTACCAACTGTTCTAGTAAATAATTGTGGTTGTTCGAGAACCTTCTTCACTTGTCGGGAACCATCTGGAACGTTCTAATTCAGACTAAGTACATCGAAGAAGATCAAGGCAAGTTGAACAGGCAATGAAGATCAACGCAATACAGTTACTTCAGAGTCATCGCTCTGTCACTGTTGTTACTCTTTTGTAATGTCAGTAATTTAAATTGCTTGTTGTTTTACTAAATAAAATTATTTTAAAACCCACATTGGTGTTGCAGATATTTTTAGTAATGAGGAGAATTCCATCAGGACCGAGAAATAAGTAAAGCATTAAATCAAACCAAACACATAAGATCCAGTTACCGTTTGATCTGTTGGCGAGGACCCCCAGGATATCAGCCTCGTCGTCGAACTCGAACCTGACGCCGGTGGCTGAAGTGGTCACTCCACAGCCCCCGCTGCGGCACAGCGACACCGGCACCACCCCGTAGACGTAGAACAGGAGGATCGGGACGCCGATGCCCACCGCCAGGCCAGCCAGGATCGGGGAGATCAGCACCTGCAACATCAACACCATGAGTCAAAGTAACATTATGAGTCTAAGTAATACAACCTAAAGTAATCATCAGGGAAAACGTATTCAGGGATAGTTATTAAACTTGATAAAATCTCACTTAAAACAAACACATTAAAGAACTGAAATCAAGGTTGTTATGAATCATTCTTATTAAATATATTAAATGGGCCTCGATCTGCTACCAACACATGCCTAAGTACACTTAAATTTTAATTTTGGGTTGTCGCAGTAGGCCTAATGAGACATTTGGCTGCGCTGTGTGGTCTACTTACAGATATTTATGTTGCTTGTGGTAGCTCAGGCAAGCCACAAGATCAGATATCCCAAACCTCACGCTGCTGCAAACCATGGGCTCCATGGTGCAGCGGCAGAGTGCCCATAGCTCCATACCAATCCCAATGGGGCCAGCCAAGCATTGTCCTTCCCGCCGATGGCGTCAGCCCTTTCAAGTTCAAGGATAGACAAGTTATGGCTCCTCAGAGCTAGCAGGCCCCAGGTACCATACCTAAATATCTTTCCCCAAAGCAAACCATCCAAATACCGTCCCCCCAGACGACTACTGACATTCTGGAATACCAAACGATTTTCATCACTGCTACGTCTGGTCAATGGTAGTCACCTCTAGGAAGCTTATGAGCCTCACATACATGGGGATAGGGGATGGGTGTGACTTATTTACTGGTTCCATTCTCACTGGTGGTTCCATACACCAGCGGTGCCTGGGAGCGAGTTGAACTAAAAATCAATTGCAGGGGGTTTTCAACCTCTTGTTTTTGAAGGTTCGGGAGCATACCAGGCTTTAACCCTAAGCACCACACGTGCCCCTTGTATATGTGACTTCAATAACATTCCAAATTCATATTAAAAACATATCACAGCATAAAAACTTAAGAAACAAAACTGAAGAGTTGTCTTAATAGCAGGCGATAATTTCAAACATTAACAGTCAGTCCCATTCAAAGCACCCCTATAATATAATATATGTTGTTTATTGAAAAAGATTTTAGGCTAGAAAATATCATGATAAAAAAAAAAAAAACAGAGGAGCCATTAATTAAACACAGCCCTCCTAATTAATCGTTTCGTCCCTTATAAGACAGAGATAAACTTCAAAAAGACGATTAAAAGTACAGGGCAAGAGAGATAAGATAGAAAATGTACAACAACTCTGAGAGCAGAGGGAGGGGGGACCGAAATGATCAAAAGGTTCGCCTGAATATCGGAATTATGGTTATCATTATCTGTAATGGGGTCACCTGTGGTGTAGTGGCTAGAATAGCAGGCTACAATACAAAAGGTCAAGGGTTCGAGTCCCGCGGTGGCTCTAGGATTTTTTAAAGGGAGTAAAGTCCCTCGGTTAGGATGTAAAACGGAGGTCCCGAGCATGTACGATGTCAGGATCCCAATCCTAATTATACTTGGAAAGGCAAAATTTAGGACTCCCACTGTAGCATCTTCCGACTTGTCTTAGTGGCATAAAGTGACGTTAAATAAGCGAACAACTACAACTATATAGTTGTTATCAATTGCGGTAACGATAATACAATTTCCTTTATAATATACAATATCGCAGAGGGAAGAGGCCGGTGGGAGATCTACGCCCTCTATCGATCGCCCGGTATCCGCATCGCTCTTCTTCACATCTCATAACGTCATCTACAATAATATCAAATACATTATGTATAATTAACTGTCCCACTCGAAAACCTGTTTGATTGTCAGTACCCACTATAAGAGGCTGGGTATGTCCCAGGAGGGTCATCCGGATGACACACGTTATCGTGACACGATAAAAAGTAGCTCGCTGAAGCTGGGTTCGAACCTGTTTTAAGTTAAGCGGTAAGCACACGAGCAGAGATTGGCAACCGCAGTGTAAGGAAAATATGTACCTAATGTGATCATTGGCGGATCCATCCGGTAATAGAGAGTGGGGATGAAGCCCCCCCAGGCCTTCCCCTGGATCTGCAAATAAACTCTTTCACCTTTACATTCCTTTTCCAGAACTAACAATCCTACTAGTTTTTCATAAAATAGAGTTCCTTACTTTTAGTTCAGTACAATTCTATCTTTAAATGACAAAATATTTCCTAAATGAGGGGATCCGCCAATGAATGTGATGACCAAAAATATATTTAAACGAGAATCTACTTTTTTGGACATGTCGAGTTGCTCCAAATGACCTGTTCAGTGGATATTATTTTTCCGATATGCCTCACTAGAGATGTAAAACTATCGATAGTCTCCGCTATCGATATTTTCGGTCAAAAAACTATCGATACTATTATGCGATGACCAGGGAGGGAGGGGGTTAGAATTTTTCATTTGAAACGTTAGGAGCTATAACAGGTAAACATTTCTATAAATAAAGGATGGGCTATATATTACCTCGAAATAATTTTTACCAGTTTCAAGCTTAGTCGTAACCGCAAACAATAAAAACATCATCAAAAGGTCAAGGAAACTGTATTCAGAGGAAAGCTATACGAACCATCTACCTATATATACTAGCTATATACCAACCATCTACAAGTAACCATGGAACAAGGATTCCAAGATGTCCAAGTAGTTGATTTGACATGACAACATTCGAATCACAATCCTCGAAGCTGTCGGAGTTCTTGAAGAAATAAAGACGTTTCTGTGACATTTGTCTAGACACACCTTACTTTGAAACGTGCATACTTCAAAAAATGTTCTCAGGTAGTTGATTGAGATGTTGAAAGTATTTTTTTACAAAAACTGATTTTTTCAAGTGAACTAACATTAGTTCACTTGACTTACTGACTGAAAAGTCAACAGTTTCCTCGATGGAATTATTCCATTTTTACTTTCACTTACCTATATATGAAATATATAGTAAGTGGAAGTATTGCGATCGTGAAAAATTTCGACTTCCGGTTTTCAACGGAAATACACGTTTTGGGGTCCCCTGAGTCCAATTAACCAAGTCCCGCGAAATGGTGTGTGTGTGCGTGTGCGTGCGTGCGTGCGTGCGTGCGTGCGTGCGTGTGTGTGAACAGACTAGCTCAAAAACTATAAACCGTGCGAACCTGAAATTGGGTGTTTAGTGTATGTATATGCGATGTGACAGCAAAAATTTCATCAAAATTGCTGAGAGGGAGGGGGTACTTTATTTAATAACTTTTTAGTTTTTTTTCGATTTTCTCAAAAACGGCTTTAACGATTTTGATTAAACTGAGTATTTGATGTAATAATATGCCAGAGATATGACTGTAAAAATTTCATCAAAATTGATTAACCGGAGGGGGGACTTTACTTAAAAAATTTCGTATCATTTTCACGCGTTTTTTTTTTTTATTTACTCAAAAACGGCCTTAACGATTTTGATCAAACTGGGTATTTGATGTATTTATATGCCCGAGATATGACTGTAGAAATTTCATCAAAATTGATTAACCGGAGGGGGGACTTTACTTAATAAATTTCGTATCATTTTCACGTGTTTTTTTTATTTACTCAAAAACGGCGTTAACGATTTTGATCAAACTGGGTATTTGATGTATTTATATGCCCGAGATATGATTGTAAAAATTTCATCAAAATTGATTAACCGGAGGGCGGACTTTACTTAATAAATTTTGTATCATTTGCACGTGTTTTTTTAATTACTCAAAAACGGCTATATGTTAAAGATGTGATAGCCCGCATTTCATCAAAATTGCTCAAACGGAGGGGGCACTTTATTTCTTAACTATTTTTGCAATTTTTACCTTTTTTTCGATTTTTTAGAAACGGCTTTAACGATTTTCATTAAATTCGTCATGTTTAATGAGAAACAAGTATTCTTTAATATCAGGTAAGCTTTATCATTATTCAAATGTTCTGGGGGGCTTAAATGGGGTAGGGGCCTTTTTTGTTTGTTTGTTTTTGTTTCCTATGAAGTATCTTTGTTTTTGTTTATATGGAGAAATAAACTGTCTCTCATTACGCCTAAAAATAAAAAATGGCTAAATATGAGATATGATAAAAACCAAGTAAACATATAGAGGAGAAAAAAAGAAAAATATTCAGTCAACTCATAAAACACGTTGAGCCCACGCATGCGTAGTACGCTTTAATGACAGATCATTGTTCCTAATTAAAGCCGTTCTGTTCATTTAATGGAAATTATTGGTTTCATGGTAACTAAATGAAATTTTCAAGATGAACATAGAGAATTATAAAATCAGTAGACCTGGAGTATTATGCTTGCATTGCCGAATTATCTCAAGTAAAAACTTTTATTTAATAATAAAAGAAATTAGTGTTTGTTATAGAGCAAATGAAAACAAAAATAAGAAATGAATGTGGAAAAATGTGTAACTGAGTGAGAAGTGGCATTAACACAACGGCTTAATTTTTAATCTATGTTGGTAAGTGAAAGTTGTGTGTTGCGCGCACGCACCAGATTTTTTAATAATTTTTTTCTCAGTAATTATTTTTAACTTTTAAGCAACACTATCTACGTTTGTACACGAATGGCTAATTTGAAAAAAAATTTACGAAAATTTTAAAAAGTATTCCAAAATGTGCAAAACTAGGCACATTAAAATTCTATGGGAATTTTAAAATACATAGACGCTGTAGTGTAGTGGTTAGCATGGCAACCTACAATACTAAACGATATGTATGGGTCCCGCTGTGGCCATAGGATTTTTTAATGGGCGTAAAAAGGCCTTGGCTATGCCGTCCCTCAGATAGGATGTAAAATGGAGGTCCCGAGTCTGTGCAATGTCAGGTACTCGTTAAAGATCGCTATCCTAATTGTAACTGGGTAGGCAAAATTTTGGACACCCACTGTAGCATCGTCCGATTAGCCTTAGTGGCATAAGGTGACTTTAAACAAACCAACAAAGGTAGGTTGCACAAGGTAACCGGCATTGCAAAGCAGTTTGCATCGGCTGCGCTAAGATTCACGAGTACCCTAATCTTGAAGATCTTTATGATAAAATGTAACAAAAAGAAAAAAAAAAGGAATAAAGGCACACTTGGCCTTCAGCCTTCAGCAATAACACATAAAACATTACTAAATGATATATCCCAAGCAGATTCATAAAGAGCTATTTGTCCGTGACTGTTTTCGTTCCCTGCTGCGGTAAACAGCTCTGTTATTTCTCAATGTTGACCTGGTCTGAGGAGAGAACGGAGGGAATATATCCGGAGGGGGAACTTCGTCCTTTTTGTTTCCTGTGCAAACATATCGATGTCGCTTCGAGGGGGGGGGGGGGGAAGAGCTATGGAGAAAAAATAACTGTATATGCGCATAACTGAAAAAAAAAATAACAAACATTTTTCTAATAAGTATATATAGCATTTCAAAGTCTATTTGGACCTTTTTTAAGTCAACTGTAACCCTTACCAAGTGACAAGAAATCCTTTCCAACCCAACTTTTAACTCCATCGACACTCTTTCTATTTCAATTGTAATCATTTCCATTTCAATTGTCTCCCTTGAGAAGAATATATAAATAAAATTTAAGGTTATTTGGAATGGATCAAGTTAGAACATGAAAGATTTTTTCAAGGGTGACTATTGAAATGGAAGCGGTTACAATTTTAATAAAAAGGGTGACGATTGAGTTGAACGGGGTTGCATTTGAGTTGGAAAGGGTTTCTTGTGACTTCGAAAGGGTTACAGTTGACTTGGAAAAGATTTCAAATAGACCTGGAAATACTACAATATAATCGAAAACATAGTTTCTGTATTCGCTACAAAATAAAAAGAACAAAAAAATCATGAAAATGTGACCATTGGTAAACAAGTTGCAGCTTTTTGATTTTTATTTATGTTTTAGTTTAGTGTAAGTTGGTGAATCTAGTTAGGATGTGTATAACCGAAACATTGAATTAAGTTAGAGTCGGTTATTATTTTTCGGAGACGTTTGAGGTTCGCTCTAGTTCGAAACAAGGGAATTCGCTTTATTATTTCATTCAGCTCTAGAATATGTTTCTTTCTTTGTTATAAGGTCACTTTGTGCCCATTTTATTCGCCGCGCTGCAACAACCTCTAATTTACCGAATACAGTTTACTCAGTACGGCGTTGTATAAACGTATGAATTCTCTGTTTGATTCGCTAGTTTTTAAAATTATCGAAAAAAATTCCCGGATAATCCCCCAAGGCGAATATTGAGGAGTATACTGTTCAATAAGATGACAAGCTTTATCTACATCGTACCACATGATACTTATCGCCGACGAGAACATTGAGATCCCCCCCCCCTGTTTACGATTCCTCCTTATCAAAGTCGATAGAGGCCCCCCCACCGCTCTACCCCCCTGGCCCCCACCACCGCTCCCTCGCCCCCCCCCCCACCACCGCCCCGGTGCGGGCCCCGCAGTGCCATGTCGGACAGCTCCGAGGACGACGAGTGGCCGGTGAGCTCCGACTGGCTGAGCGGAGTGCTCGCCGACTTCCACCGCGGCCCGGTCACGGTCGACTCCTACCGCCTCTTCCAGGCCGAGTCCGCCCTCTCGGATATCCTCTTCGTCAGCGTCGCCTACCGCCCTCCGGACACCTCCGCCCTACACAGCAAGGACCTCGTCCTCAAGCTCCTGCCCCGGGACCCCTTCTCCAGGTTCTTCGTCTCCGAGGCCCAGTTCGACCTCAGGGAAATCAAGTTCTATACAAAGGTAACGGTCGATAACAAAGCCCTCTGGGTTAAGTGTTACCGCTAACATCGAGTACGAAAACACTCAAATACCAACGTTATCTCAAACAAACAACATTGCATAAAAATATATATCAATCCACTGAATAAGTTTTTAAGTCAAATTTCCTAAATATACAGAGCATACAAATTATAAAATTTAAACAGTATTGGTATAAAATCAAGTTTTTCTAATCAAGCGTGGAAATTCCGTCAAGAATACCAAAATAATCAACTGAATAGATGCCAGCAATATTAAGGTATTACAGTTGAACAATTGTTCATCAAACGACAACAGCTTCGTTTCAATGGTGTTTGGGCAAAAGTGCTTGATTTATAGAATATGAAGCTTACGATTTATCATTCTTAAAAAAAAAAAAATATAAATTCTGCATGATTGCATTTCTTTATTCCTGAATAATAAATAAAACTACATCATTTCAAAAGCGACTAGTGACTATAGTAAATTATGAATTTTTAGAAGGACAGACAAAAAAACTTTTGACGACTTAAGCCCTTTTGTCAAAACACTAATGATTTAAAATTAACACCTGACTTACGCACTTATTGAATACGAAAAAACTTCCTGAATGCTATTTTTTAGCCCCTTAACTAATTTTGGACTAAATTCGATTTTCGACTCAGGTGACAGATGTAATATTACCAACATATCACAACCTCTATAATCTTGTAGCCGGCTCATTCGATACAGCTGGATGAGTCGATATACACAGACTAATATCATCATATTTAATATGGATTTCATTTTCATATTGCATATATACATGCATATATGATAATGATATCCATGTTACATGCTGTAATATACTTACTTATATCCTGGTAAGCAATATATGCGACCGGCCACTTCAATTTTGACCCACACATACAAAATACAGCTGATCAATATTTTTTAACAGTATCAGATTTTTTATTTTACTAAGTCAATCTTTTGATGTCCTGGGTTCGCATCTTTGATTCCGTTCTACTTAGTAAAAAAAAAAAAGGATGATAAATAGTCAGGATGTTCAGTTACACATTTTTATTTTGAAAAGCCAAAGTTTCTACCTCAACATGTGGATCTTCATCAGCTGTATAACTCTGGACCATACAAGTCATGATAAAGTTCCATATATTGGTATCGAAACGTTGGCTTTTCAAAAAAAAAAAAAAAAAAAATGTGTAACTGAAAATCCTATGAGTGATCCTATCGTAAAGAAAAACAGTTGACTGTTACACAATCTTAAAAAAAAAAAGAAAAAAAAAGTGGGGGGAACTTCTCAGTCAAATCAGATGCTATTATAATTTACACGTAGAAAACGCTCGACTATATTCATTATAGCTCATCTGCTTGCATTGGAAATTACTAAAATTAAATAAAGAATTTTTTTTTTATTACTGACTATTTACCTCCCCTCCCCAAATGGATTTAAAAGATACAATATAAAAAATAAATATTAAACGATTTCGGAACATTTTTCTTTCGAAATCAATCAGATAATAATTTGCAAAATAAATCGATTACAATTCCGATGTTGATTATAACTACACTAAAAAATCCTCATCTCGGACTAGAAAAAAAGATTTAAGCTCTTTTAAAGTAAACATTCGCTTCCCACATTATGTATCAAAAGATTATTTTAAATTATAAATGAGTAGATCTAAGAGTAAGCAGGAAGTTAGATTGATTAGATATTTCATTATTGATATAAAGTTAATCTATATTAAGCCTACGTCAAGTGACAGAGGTCAGGTTTTATATTATCTGATATCAGCTGATGTTAGTCTCAGTAGGAATTCCGTGCAATCTAATAGGCAGTCCCAGTTTATGTTTCATGTCAATAAACACAAAATGAATAAAAAACGTTTATGTTAATCATAAGTAATTTTATGAATTACTTCTGGTTTTTTATACATTAATTAACGAGTAAAATATAATTTAAAAGGTCTAATTTTTATTTTGATAAAATATTTAAGCTCTGTCATAATAAAAAGCAATACTGTATTAGAGGGAACATCGTTTCATCAATAAAACATCCTGGATTATAAAAAATAATTTTAAATAAGATATCTAACACAGTATCTCCAGGCATTATAATAATGTAGGCTTAGACCACATAAAATTATTGTCAATATATTTTTTATCAGTAATTATTTTTAGGCAACAAAGTACTGAAAACCATTTCAAAATTTTCAAAACTAGGCTTACATTAATATGGGAATTTTAAAATACATAGACGCTGTGGTGTAGTGTAGAGTAAAATTCTTATACCCGGGGAAGGGTTCGACATATTCTCACATTGTAAGGCTTTATAATTTTTTAAATAAAAGTTAGTGATACTTAAAAGCCAAAATATTTGTATATACAGTGCTTTAAAATATAGTAAATGAATATGAAGTTATTTAATTTCAATTTTCGGTTCTCAAAATTTCTAGGGGGGGGGGGGGGGTTGCAGCTCCTAGTTCCCCCTGCGGACGCCCATGGTTCGAACCACACTTTTTGGGGGATTTTAAACTTTAAAATTATTATTTTTTTTTTTGTTTAAAGTTTCCTTCAACCAAATTCTCTTTGCCCACTCTATCGTGACCACTACAATCACCTTCTTCTCTTTTTTTTCTCAGCTTCGAAAATTTGGTAATATTTAAAAATATGATAAAAATAAATAAATAATTGGTTAAAAAAAACTGATAATAAATACTACTATGTATACTCTATCCATTTCATTCGATTATTCGATAGATTGTAGGACCTACTTCTACATGTACCATTAGAGTACGGAAAACAATTACTCATCGGGTAATTAAAAGCGAAAGTATGAAGTGATTGAATAGGAGTTTTCTTCAATAGGCTTTGTGTAACTCTACAATGGGAACATAAGTTTCATTTCTTTTTTAAATTGACCTCGCTCTAGGCCAGTCTATTGTGTCCATCAGAAAACTTAGGAGGGAACACTTTAGCTGCTGTCAAGTGGAATATAATAGGGAAAAGAAGCGCGCAGCAAGAGCGGTCTGATTATAAATGCGATAATCCTGTCTCCAGCAATATCTGATTTTATATGTACAGCTATATTATGACGATGTTTATATATAGTTGTTTATTGTTGCCTGAACTACAAGAACCCAATTATAAAACTTTATGTATGTGTGTATATATATATATATATATATATATATATATATATATATAGAGAGAGAGAGAGAGAGAGAGAGAGAGTGCCAATGCACACACCCTGATTTATAATTGTAGTAGATTGCTGGAGGAATTTTTTTTTTTTTTTTTAATAGTACCAACTGAATCACATACTTTGGCATTTCAAACCCCTATTGAAACATCATTAATGATATAACTGTTAACTCTGTAGAAGAAAATAGATTATAGGTCTAAAATCTAGGTTTATATATATATATATATATATATATATATATATATATATATATATATATATATATATATATATATACATAATTACATATCGCTTGGGAAACATTAACTCAAACTCTGATTAATAGTTAAAAGTATGAAGAGTTAACAGGTTTTATTTTTTTAACAAAGAATAATACTAGAGAAGTTATTATCCAATTGCAATGAAAAAATGATATAACTATTATAAATTGTGATTTAGATTGTTCAAAATATACAGCCATGGTTTTATTTAAAAATTTAATCTAAAACTATTAACTGGATTTCATACAGAAAAATAAATAAAGCATTAGAAATAATTCCTACAACAGTTGATATTATTATCTTTTATCTGGAGATCACAATATACTGATTGAGATTATCTAAACTTATCGTTTAATATATATTATATATATTATTTTCCTCACTTCATACTAGACTCTGACAAAAAAAAAAATATAACAATAACTCGATTCTTTTTCAAATAAAATCGATTTATATAATATGCTGCTAGTATATACCCAACAAAAGGGCGTATTTAGCACGAATTTCGGGGGGGGGGGGGGGGGTTAGGACCCCGTGTCTCATAATCACGGGTCTGACAGCACCATTTCTGCATGAGATCATCACCTTATATTAAGACGGACTGGGATTTAAACAACCTAAAGTGTCACGTTCAGGGAATGGTAACTAACTATTTGCATTATTCTTTTGAAAATACGAGAAAAAAATGAAAAGCCAAAATATTGAGGGGGGGGACATGACCCCCCTAGATTCGCCCATGCCTAACAATACAAATGGCAGAGCAAAATAAAGGAACCGATGGATTACAACCTTTCCAAAGATTCGATCAACTTGTTATTTCGAAAAGGGCAATCCAAAAGGCTATGATTCGACCTGACCTATAACAACAGTAGGTCGATAATAATCGAGATGTCTAACAATCGAGTCAGTTATATTATCGATATTTTATGAAAATGCACTTTTTGAAAACTTTATATTTATTATTAAAACAAAAACTATTTCCTCAACTTAAGCTCGAAGTGTATATATTTGTATATGTCAATGTCATACAATGTCATGTATACAATGTCATTCATTCATTCATATATTTGTATATACGTAAAAGCTACACATTAAATAATTCGCAGTCATTTACTATATTTTATTAAGTATTATCGCCGTTGATACTGCAAAAGGTCGTATGTCAATTAACAGCTGATTTTCAGGAGAACAAAGAAATTATTTTATTTGCAATTTTTTTTTTTAGATTTTGTGTTTGATTATCGAAAGAAACATTACAATTGTTACTATACACATTTGTAATACTTTTTTGTTTTAGAGTTTAAATTTTCCTTATAGGCTGGTGTCACTCAGGATTAATGACCAAGCGAATCCTGAAATTCCAATACTTATTTTTACTGTGTATGATTCTTCTTTTCTATTTACTTGTGACATACTTCGTCTTTTAGGACCCTAAGCTAATCGTTTTGATTTAAAAATCCAATAAAATCGCAAAATCGAAATTTTTTGACATAAGACCTTTTGCAGTATCAACGACGATATTTTAATTTTCAAATGCGAATTAAGTTTTGTTTGAACAATTAATTGAGCCTTGCACAGTCAAAATACCTTCTGGTCATAAAGATACCTCCTGGTCTTACCATAAAATACCTCCCGGTCATAAAGATACCCACTGGTCTTACCATAAAATACCTCCTGGTCATAAAGATTCTACAACCTGTCCCCGCCTAGACGAACTCCCTTGTCGTGAATGTTAATTCATACACCAAACACGTGTTCATTGGCAAGTTAACAACACACTGCAGAACATTCCTCGACAGCTGTGTACTTCCGGCGGATGCTGGTTGCCCGCGGCCACCCAGATGAATAATTCACTCCATGATGATGATGATGCGATTGAATATTTAGATGGCATTGACGGGGACCCGCTAAGCTAACGGGCGGTGGTTGCACAACTTGAGGAATATCTGAAGCGGTTGTTTTTATTTTCGAAGCCACGTTGATTTATTTCTGTTGTCGTTGGCACTCGGGTTTTAATTTTTCCTTTAAATTTTTTATATGTTTTTTTTGAAAATAGGATAAAATAAAAATAAATCGTCATGATTAAATCGAAAGGGTCGGCTGCTGATAACCCAATGAAGTATATTTGATATTTTCAAAAAGTATACTTAAAAATAAAAGCATATATCACAATGTTTAATATACATTTAATCTTTGATCTGTCATTGAAATCCATATGAACTGATAAATATATTTACTTATATTGTAAGTATTATATAATGTATAATACTTACATAGGTATATATATTATATACCTATATGTTTTTTAGGATTAGCAGAATATAAAACCGATCCCTTAAATTAATAAAATGTAATCAAGTTTATAAAAAATATCAGAAGAAAAATTATTGGCCACGTACATGGGTTTTTGTATCACCGCAGAGCACTTAACTGTTGAGGTAACCGAGGACTCTATCCTAACCGAGTCAACCTTCTCTCTTCAACGATTCTACCCGTCATTTGAATACAGTCAAGTTTATGTTTTTTTTTGCAAAATGAATTATCTTCAAAAAATAAAAACACTTTTTTTTTCAAATGGCTAACCTTTCTGAAAATAATCCTTTAGGCTTTAAACAGCCGATATGAGTCGATTTTCGAATTTGCACCACTTAGACGGACCCAATACCTATATTTTATTTTATTTTTTACATTATTCATTTATTTTAAAGTATTATATTTATTTTTTATTCGCCTCAGAGTTGGCTATCTAATGCTTGCCGTACCTTCCCAAGCACCTCTGGTACTGGGAGCAACTTCTGCCAAAGAAAAGCACCGGGGCCCTTAACGAATTAAAATAAAAATAATAACACTTTAAAAGGATTGTTTGATCAAATAAACAATATAATATAATGAAGATGACAATAAATATAAAACACGAAAGTGTAAACAAAGTGCAGTAACTATCAAGGCGAGCCATAACGAGCGATCGTCGAGGCGCGAAGGGTTCAGAGCTTTCTCTTCAACGCCTACTTGACTCATCCTAAACTCTTCGGAGGGGCTTTTCGGGAATCCTTTCACAAGCTTGTTCCAGGCTTAATAAACCCGACAGTCTTTAAGGGCTTAACTTATCTCTCGACGGATTGGATCTTAAATAAGATTGAATTTACAAAGTTCTTGGCGTCGACAAGTGAGTGTTCTATCCTTGTTTATATATTTATCTACTTAGTCATCAGTAAGATTATAATTATTATACATAACATAATCATGGGCATATCCGGGGGGGGAGGGTACAGAGGTCATGATCCCCCCTCAAATATTTTGGCAATTTGAATTATTTTGTATTTTTAAATAAATTATACAATTATGAAGTTACTATGCCCTAAACATAACACTTTAGGATTAGATAATCCTTAAAAAGAATCCTTAAATAATGAATTTTGTGTTATCACGACAGAGAAATAATTGAATTGTCAATATAATTATTATATAGATGATTACCAATCTCCATATATATATTGTACAGCAAATATTACTGTTATCGATAATCAGACCCTCACTCACAAACCACAATACCTCAGCTAGGTGAGGCATAGCAATCAATTGCAAACCTCGCAACTACTACAACAGCGACCTCTGATGACCAACGCAACATTCCGCCCACACTGGCTAAGGGAAAATCGATGTACACGCGAAACGCGAATTAGCCAACGTTTTGATAAAAGTCGCTCGATATTATCAGTGATTTCACGGGGAAAAGAGAACGGGTCACATTAAATTGTCCCTATGTAACTGAACGCGATGAAAAGTTATAAGACGGAAAACGCTACCATTTTAAAACTAAAATATTTGTTTAGATCGATTTTTTCCTTTGGATTAGAGTCACGGAACACGTTATTCGGATATAAGTGTTTACTTAAAAACAACTAGAAAAGTAATTATAACGGATAACAAGCTTGAGATTCAAAAAAAAAAAAAAAAACCCAATAGAAAACAGGCACTAAGTAACAGCTTTATATAACAACTAATTATTAGAGATTACTTTGTTTTAACAACTATAACGAATTCTTTCTTTTTTATGGTCACATAAGAAACAGTTACATGAGGTAAAAGTTGCTTTTAAGTTCCTTGTTATATACATATTTCTTTTCTTTTTTTCCAGATAATAACTTGACACATACGTATAATATTTTAGATTCTAATTAAAAGTATCTCGTTTGTAGAGGAAACTACAATGATTTTAAAGCATGATAGCAATTTAATGATCAAGCCTTTTGAGTATAATAAGATTTTTATTATTATTCAATTAACTCGTATTATCAAGAACTTGAGAATTACTCAGTAACTAATAAAAGTACATGAGAAGTTTACTATAAAATGAATATAAGTATTATATATGAATGAATACATTATAGTGAAATATTATATACATAGTTCTTTTTTTCCATATAATAACTTTAGACATTCATTTAATATTGTGGATTATAATTGAAAGTATCTCATTTCTAGATGAAATCATTTTAAACTAGATAAAGAGGAGCTAAAGGAAGTTTCACTTTGATCCCTTCATATATATATATTTTTTTTTTTTCACCTCAGAAATGTAGTCTTAAGGGTGTCAATAACTGTCCCTAAATTTACCCTAATTATCCTATCGTAAGGAAAAACAGTTGATTATTACACAGCTCTATAAAATTAACGTTTCCAAGTCAACAAGTCTACTTTTTACAAGCATAAAGAAATAATAAACGGCAAAAAAATATTATTGATAAATGATATAAAAATATTGTTTTATTAGAATATCAAGTTTCAATGCCTGTTTACAAGTTTAAGTTTTTGATATGAATTTCGGAATAAGCGTTGCTTCGCTTTATGACCGCCAGGGGACGATTACAATGACCGAATAGATCTGTTAAAAAGGTTAAGTTTTTTTTATCAAACTTGGGTTGGAAATGTTGCAGTACACTTGTAAACAGGTTAATAACATCACCGGTGATCGGATTGCCAACCGATCATCTGCAGATTAATCGCAGATTTGAGTAATTTGTTTCATTGCAATCGCCCCTAGCGGTCATAAAACGAAACAACGTTTTGTTCTAAAAATATATTCATGTAAACAGTTAAAGTAGAAAAATATTAATTCAATGTATACAACTGTACAAAACTCTTAAGTAATAATTTGACTTTTCAAGTGAAATTACTCAAAAACTGATCAATTTTACAAAACTAAATAAAGTTGGCAAATCTAACAGAACAGAAACTTATAAGCGCGATGAAGTCATGATGTCCTATGACGCCACTTGGAAGAACCAACCTGTCATCAAAAGTAGTCATGACACAGGACACTAAAGTCTTAGTCATTCTATAAATACTTCATTACAACTGTAGTCACCGATAAGGCACAATATCTAACTGACTATATAATACAGATTGATTAAGTTTATAATCGATTGATTAAGTGCAACAATATTAATTAAATCGATTTAATTTTACTTCTTATCAGTTTATATATTTTATATATTAATATTTATCTAAGCCATGTAATATTAAAATCAGATTAATCTACTATACATAAAATATTTTCCCAAGTTATACTAAATTATAAAAAATAAATTAACCGATTTCGAAAACTAGGAACCAGTAAAAATAAATGCACTAAAAAGTATGAAATAATTACCTTCTGAATTTTACATAATACACAGCAAGATTCAAACTGGTATAAAAAGCGTTAAACAAAAGAAATAAGGAAAAATTTAACACACTCTCTAAAATCCGTAGGGATACAAAGAGGGGTTAATGAGGTTTAAAAAAATTTAGCAGATCAAGGACAAATTTGATTTTTTTTTCTTGTAAAGTTTTAAAATTTTAAGTAATCCCATGTTGACAGGAGACGCATCATATATCACTCACTTACAAATTTAAAAAACGCCAATTTTAGGAGATTGATTCTTTAAGTTTCAAAGTAAAATAAAATATATTATATTAATAGGAGTAGTTACGTATATTAAGCCTCACATTGAACTTTTTAGTGCATGCAGAAGATAGTTTTAGATAATGACTGACTTTTTTTTTTTTTAATCTGTTTGGACAAGCATATATATATAAAATTTTAAACAGTTCATTTTTATTAATGACGTTCTTGTAAAACAAAAACACACACACACACACACATATATATATATATATATATATATGTGTATATGTATATAACTTGGATTGATTTAAAGTTTTGAAGACGATACAAGGATAAAGCGGTCTTATTAAATACATGACTATGCTGAAAGGAGCAAGCTTGATAAACGTATGATATGATATAGAATATGTTAAATATTATATAAACGACATCTGTAGCTAATTTCGAAGTGAAACGAGGTTAAGAAAATACTTTAGGATTCAGGCCCCAAACCAAGACAGAATCCCACACCTCATAATAATTTGGATGATAGCAGCCTAATATACGAGTATAACCCTCAAGTTGAACATCAACAGAAGCTGATTTTGATGAAGAGGGGGCGGGCAGTTTATTTTCGGAACTAGCCACCGCCTGAAGCCCTTCCATTTATAGAACTAAATATCGAGGCTGCTTCTCTTTGGGAGCTACGAGGACGCTGCTTATAATATAATATTACAACAAAATATATATATATATATATATCATAGAGGAAAGAGATTCGTTACGCGAGGGGACCAAACAGCAAACTATTATAAAATACCATCCGAGGCTTTGTCGTTGACGGGCAAGCAGAGCGTGTCGAAACCCCTTGTATAACAGCTGTGACGCGGCGGGGAGCGTTTAGTGAGGTGCAGCGTCTAAATCAGCACGGCTAACTCAACATCTTATCGGCTGCTCACTTTACGAGTTGTTTTAGGATTGGTGACTGTAAGTGTATCAGAGAGTTTAGGAGTATAGATGGGCCAATAGAATAGATCTTTAAGATTATTTAATTAATAGAAAAAACATGAACAATCTACTGCTTGTTTACGCCACTAAGGCTAATCGGATGATATTACAGCGGGATTCAAATTTTGCCTAGCCAGGTATAATTAGGGAAGGGATCTTTAACGAGTACCTCGTACAGGCTTGGGAACTCCATTTTACATCCTACCGAGGGACGGCATAGCCAAGGTTTTTTTACTCCCTTTAAAAAATTCCTAGGCCCATCGCAATCTACTCCTTATAATTATGGTTATCTAAATATCTATATCTAATATCTAAATATCTATTTACCGCGATAAACAGATTACATAGAAAGTCACGGTTGAATTAATATTACTATCAATCGTCAAAAAAATGAATGTAATTCATCAATCCAGTAAACATAAAGGTTTTAACCACTACAGCTATCAATACATGAGTTAGAATGCATAATATTATCTGAAAGTAATAAATTTTAATAAAAGTAAGAATCAGAATATTTGAATGGTAAAAATAGTAACATTAATACCCTCTGGTCATTCATTGTAAAGTTCAAATAGAGGATAAACCGAAACGGTTTATATATTTAGTTGACAGAAAACTATAGTAAAGAACTAACTAAGTTGACAGAAAGCTATAGTAAAGAACTAACTGCACGGAGTACGATAATGACAAAGTATTGTTCGGGCCTCCAGGAAGGATGTCCGCTCATTAGGCTGGAGGGGTGGTTCCGGTGCTGCAGGCCCAGGGACATCGCCTGTGTCTGTACACAGCGAAACGAGGATACGAACACATACCAATAGTAATTATTTGATTGAAATCTTTTTCAATTACACTGATGCTGTGGTTTTTGCAGGTGGCGCCGGAGCTGCACGAGTTCCAGAAGAGCTACTTAAAGAGCGGTGAGAGCGAGATCAGGCTGGACACGCCGCAACTGTACCACGCCCGCTACTCCGGAGGCGAGGACAGCCCCATCGAGTCGGTCCTGGTCCTCGAGAACCTCAAGACTGCCGGCTACGACACCGTCGACTTCGCGCAGGGCCTCTCCCTGGAGCAGGCGCGAGCTGCCATCTCCTCGGTGGCCAAGCTGCACGCCCTGTCGCTGCTCATGAAGGTGAGGGAGGGGCTGCCGCTGGACCAGAGGTACCCTTTCCTCTTCCAGACCGCCAGGGCTACCGACTCCTACCAGCAGCTCGTCGAGCGGGGACTTCCGCAACTCAACGATTTCCTCCAGGGCCGCCCAGGACTCGGACCGGTCATGGAGGCACTGGCAGCTCTCAAGCCCGACACGAAAGAAATAATTTCCGGCCTACTAGCACCCCGAGAACCACTGTCCCTCATCACCCACACTGACTTCTGGTGCAACAACCTCCTGTTCAACAAGGAGGACCAGTGCTGCATCCTGGATTGGCAGATGGTGACTTACTCCCGACCGACCAACGACATCGCCCTCCTCATGGTGAGCTCGCTGAGCACGGAGATCAGGCGCGGTCAGTCCACGGCCCTCCTGGACCACTACTGGGCCGAGCTGACCGCCTACTGCAGGCGGGTGTCCCTCGACATCGAGACGGAGCTGGGCTACACCCGGAACGACCTCTCCTCGGACTTCCGCCGCTCCCAACTGCTCGCCCTGTTGCTCTGCATCGGCTCCGTGGACGTGGCCCTCGGGAACCCGGTGACCGAGCAGCGGCTGGTGAGCCTCCTCCAGGACCTCCACTCCGACGGAATACTCTCTGCCGACATGATCCTCTAGCTCTGTCAATTACATTGCTCACTTTCGCGTCCCCTCTCGTGTGATCACTCTCAGATAAATATTTTACTATTTAGGTCGCTTGGCGAGACCCGACATGCCAAAGAGACGCACTTGGACCGCGGAGCTCTCCCGGAACGTGCCAAATCTTGACGAGGTGACTTTGGGTACCTACCATTAGGTTATCTTTATTATAGCTCGTTTATTGTTTATAAATATGTTTCATGTTATTGAAATTGATGGATCGCTCGCTGTTACTATAGTGACATTAGTTTGAAGAAATATGTCCTTTTAGTTGTTATGTTAAGATAAATTACTTGATGTGTTTATAATACTCATTGAAATGTTATGATATTGATAATAAACGATTGCCTACCGAGCGCCATGTTGCTGATCCACAGGTGGTCCCGGTACACCCACTTCCTCCTTTATATTCCCCCCCACCAAAACCATCTCCGCTCTTTCACCACTTCAAAGACCTTTCTCTCCCCCTCCCTCCATTATACCGAGCCTACACTTGTGTAATTATTTTACTACTTTGAACTTTCATTCTTTCTTTTTTCACAAAGTCTAACATAGGCATGTTTGAAATGAATGAACTTTACATTAAATTATAAATACTAAATCCATAATGTTCACAACATCCACATAATTCCAGCATTAACACAGCACACGAGAACTTTCATTAACAACTATTAAGTATTCATTCTATTTTTCCGAATCATTCAATGGCTATTCATTTCATTAGTATAATGACGTTAGTAAATCCGAGTTTATTATCGCTTACTCTAAGCCTGCAATATCAAACAACTATTCATACAAGTCATATTGAAAGGTAATTTTTAAGTATTTTGATATTATTTAGAACATCTAAAAATTATTTAACCATACTGCAAGACAATACAAAATTATAATCGAGGTTCATAAAAAAGAGAAACAACGCCAATAAATCTGCGAACTATCCAGGATGAGACCTTATTTACATTCCATTTGAGAGTTTATCCCTTCGAGATCATATTTATGGACTTACTAACAACTTGAGATTAACCCCCTCATAGCACTCATTACTTAAAACAACGTCATATTTCAAAAAACATGTAACGATTTGTAAGCGGTCTTGCATTCGGCAATTCGGGAAAAACCAGCAATTTTGAGTAAAATCAGTCTTGTATTGAACGAGCCATTGAGATCCATAATTATGAAAGGTTACAATAAAGAATAAATACGTTTTGCAAGTGATTTTACTCCACATTCATTAAACTTCATTAACAAGTTCACGCCGGAGTGTACCACTGGTGGCTCACACTAGAATGCCGCCTCTGCCAAATAATTAGATCTTTAACACTTTGTCTGCCGAAAAAGAGTACCTGAGAGTCACGCTCTCGTTTCGATACAAGTTTAATATTTAATTCTCTGACAAGAGAACAGTTACTCGATTTAAGGTGACATGGCAGCCAAAGTTTTGAGGAAGTAGAAATAATTTCTATATAGTTGAATATTAAAATAATGAAAATTTAACCTAAGTTAATTTAGTTTTATATTTATATTCATATACTTATAACCGTATAAACATTTATTACTTTCACTTACCTATATATGAAATATATAGTAAGTGGAAGTATTGCGATCGTGAAAATTTTCGACTTCCGGTTTTCAACGGAAATACACGTTTTGGGGTCCCCTGAGTCAAAATAACCAAGTCCCGCGAAATGGTCTGTGTGTGTGTGTGTGTGTGTGTGTGTGTGTGTGTGTGTGTGTGTGTGTGTGTGTGTGTCTGTGTGTGTGTGTGTGTGTGAACAGACTAGCTCAAAAACTATAAACCGTGCGAACCTGAAATTGGGTATTTAGAGTATGTATAAGCCCGCGATGTGACAGCAAAAATTTCATCGAATTTGCTCAAAGGGAGGGGGTACTTTATTTAATAACTTTTTAAGTTTTTTTCGATTTTCTCATAAACGGCTCTAACGATTTTGATTAAACTGAGTATTTGATCTATTTATATGCCTGAAATATGACTGTAAAAATTTCATCAAAATTGATTAACCGGAGGGAGGACTTTACTTAATAAATTTTGTATCATTTTCACATGTTTTTTTTTATTTACTCAAAAATGGTTTTAAAGATTTTGATCAAACTTGGTATTTGATGTAATTATATGCCAAAGATTTGATAACCAACATTTCATCACAATTGATCAAACGGAGGGGGGACTTTACGTAATAAATTTTGTATCATTTTCACATGTTTTTTTATTTACTCAAAAACGGTTTTAAAGATTTTGATCAAACTTGGTATTTGATGTAATTATATGCCAAAGATTTGATAACCAGCATTTCATCACAATTGATCAACCGGAGGGGGGACTTTACGTAATAAATTTTGTATCATTTTTAAGTGTTTTTTTTATTTACTCAAAAATGGTTTTAACGATTTCGATCAAACTTGGTATTTGATGTATTTATATGCCCGAGATATGACTGTAAAAATTTCATCAAAATTGATCTACGGGAGGGGGTACTTTACTTAATAAATTTTGTATCATTTTCACGGTTTTTTTTTTTTTCTCAAAAACGGCTTTAACGATTAACAAAAATAAGATATGAGTGTAGAAAAATGTGTGAATTTGGGAAATGATATTTAGCAAAACACGTCAATTTCTATTCTAAGTAAGTTGGTAAGTGAAAGTTGTGTGTTGCGCGCACGCACCAGATTTTTTTTTAATAACAATTGTAATTAATACCGTATAATAAACATAACTAGTAGGATAGTATTTCTTATTGTTTATTTTATTATTGTTTGATCGCCAATACTGTATAATGCCCTGGAATAGCTTCCGCCCGATAGAGCGAAAAGCATTAAACAGTCCCGGCGGAACGTGTTAATATATTTTCAAAAAATATCGATAAAGTCCTGAATAACGGTTATATTTTTGGCACCAAGTTTAGGACCTTACGTTTTTTCGCAAGTTGACCGCAAGGTCTTTTAAGTTCGCGATTAAATAAACCAAATAAACCTGCTTACATGTTTTAGTTTATAAAACAATCTTGGGATGATTATTAATCATAATTATTAACCGGTCAATAAGTGAATTAAAAACTTTTCATCCCAAGATCAAGCAAAAATACTTCCCCGTGTAAACGGGTATATATATCATACAATGTATTCGCCCCTAGCGCTCAAATAGCAAAGCAACGTTTTACTCAAAACTTCGTTCCAAAAACTTAACCTTGAAAGCCGATTTTTGAGATATGACGTTGGAAGATAGCCTTAGAGGACACTGCCAGATGGATGAACGTGTTACTTCCGCCACAGACCAGAGCTACCTCCTCCTTCCGACCTCGCTGGAGGTCAACCCCTCACACAATGGGATTCCTCTGTGGCCACGGTCCGCTGCTCCTCAGAGATGTGCCATGTTATCAAAAACTAACACGGTTTTCCGCCAGGGCGCGTCCCTTCAGAATTAGACCCCTCAGAGGACAAGGGTGTGAGTGAGATTTTTGAGAAGGCTAGATGCGGAATCTTGTTTGTAAAATGTTTGTTACCTCAAAACTCAGGGAGAAGCTGCTGGATAAATCTAAAATTTTTACAGGACTCAGCTGTTTAGTCGAATAGCGGCCTTTTCTAATTCTAATTCCGTCGTTAGATCCGTTACTACACCCCAATGGACAGTAATAAGTAATCTTTACTACACCATACAATACTAAGTGTAACAAACTACTTTTATATATACAGGGTGTCCAGAAAGAGTATTCGGGTTTTTGATACTATGAAATGATAAGAGGTTTTTTGGCCCAAGAACTTCAAGAGTTTTAAGGATATAACTCTAGAGCATGGTTTCAGCAAGACATGGCCACTTGCCATACTTCAGACTTATCAATTGCTACGGTAAACGAATTATTCCAAAACAAAGTGATTTCTCGTAGTGGCACCATTAGCTGGCCTCCCAGGAGTCCCGATCTCAGTCCTCTTGACTTCTTTCCGTGGGGATACCTGAAAAGTAGGGTATACGAAATGAAACCGACAAATCTAACGCAATTGAAGCAAAATATCAGAACAGAAATGACGGCAATCTCAGGAACAATGTGTCGAACCCGTTTTTAGAAATATGCGTTTGAGATTCGAGGAGTGCCGAATACTCTTTTTGGACACCCTGTATAATTTTAAAAATGCCCGTGAAATTTTATGATCCTTTCCTAATCCAATCTAGTTTAAGGTAGGCTATAATGTCTATTGATGTTTTTGGATAAATTTCATCGGAATACAATAATTTATTTCTTAAAAGATAATATTTCAGTAACCCATAGCTTCCACTACTTTAGATTGGTAAAGAGATCTAAGAGGATTAAATGAAAGTGATAATTTTGAATAAAATTGCGTATAATAACGCGACTAAAATTTCCGGAATTGGTCTCCGTTTCTTTTTTAAACAAAACAGCTTGATCCTACTTTCCATCAACCCGATGAAGCGTATATGTGTAAGTTGATGGAAAGGAATGAAACAAGTAGATTCAGGATCAGAAGTAGAACTTGGATGAAATTCAATCATGGAATTTGGGCTCACATCCTTAAACATGAAGGGTAAGCAACTTCTATATTTAAAATAAGATATAAATTGACAAGTTTTAAGATACTGTAAATACCTTTAAAATACGTCGTTGGAGGTGAATCAAATGTCCCAAGAGTTTGTTTTAGGCTTTATTATTTCAACTTTTAGCCCCTCGAAAATTCTACCTACCCTATTTAGGAGGATATTGAGCCCCCCTCCCCTCAATAATATGGTCAGCCCCCCTAGAGTCAACCAATTGAACCAATTAGCCTCATCAATTCCAGCCAATTAGATCACGGGCCCGAAAGACCTCTGGGAGCTGGCGAAATTTCGTTTCAGGACCGATTTAGCAAAGCATTTAGATATTGACTGCTTCTGGAGCCGAGAGTGATCGAAATTATTTTAAATATAAGTATGAGGTTATTTCATCATCGCCCGTTGAATTATAATATGCAAGTGTCTAATACTTTCGATCATCCACCACCAAAAACATTTTTGTCAAGATCTTGAAAGTGATAATTTCCTCGAGACGGTGAACTGTCCCCTTGTTAACATATGTAACAATTGAAAATTCCCCCAACTTCTCCCCCCCCCCCAATTTTTATCTTTCCTATTTTCATTGATAATAGTGAGCTTCTTCCTTCGAGCTTTAATGCCGCTCGATTTTAATTAGTTTTTTTTTTCTCGATATAAATCACATTTAATGAGGTAGAGCCCAAGTAGATTGTCTTTTATGCTCTTGAAGAACTAAACTCCGTAATTAATCTTACAGACTTCCAAAACAGCACTGAAAAGAACGCAGCGTTAGAAGACGAAATGTTCAGTAAAAGAAAAGCAACGAAGACGAATTGGAACAATTTCGATTTCGGCCGCGAACACAAACCAATAGAAACATGGAAATTCAAAAGGGTATAGGTGCCTTAGAAAATCCTCCTTAAAAATCCCTCCTTAGGGTAATTTTTGTTAATTAGAGATGTAATTTAACTTTACTAAAAGTCTGGAGGAAACATAAACAACAAATAATGGGGTCACCTCTGGTGTAGTGGTTAGCATAGAAACCTACAATACTAAAGGTCGCGGGTTCGCGTCACGAGGTGGTCCTAGGATTTTTAATGGGAGTAAAAAATCCTTGTCTATGCCGTCCCTCGGAGAGGACGTAAAATGGAGGTCCCGAGAATGTACGATGTCAGGAAATCGTTAAAGATCCCTATCCTACTTATACCTGGAAAATTTAGGACTCCCACAGTAGCATCGTCCGATTTAGCCTTAGTGGCAAAAGTGACGTTAAAACAAACAACAATTGATATGCAGAAGAAGAAAGGAACATGGAGGTAAACGAGCTGATGGGCACATTGAGGGGAAAGGCCTCCCACTTCACAACCGGCTGGATCCCCCCTTGAACAAAAGACATGCTCTTCATCATTAGCAATAAACACCTAGATATAATCTTATTTATTATTTTTTTCGTTTTAGAGAATTACAGTTACTATACAAGAGAGCTGCCCCTACAAGACGCCCCCGCCTGCACAGAACCGATAAGAGGCCGAAATAAGCTGGACTCGGGCACGATAGAAGGGGGGGGGCTGGCTACCTCCCACCCCCCCCCCCCCCCGAACACCGACCTCATTGATAACTGCATTGACAGCCTGCCTCACTATCACTGCCTCCACTATCTCCATTCACATTATTCCGACCTCTTCGCAACTAGACATCAAGCGAGCACTCACATCATGTTATTGTTGACCACTCCATTATCATACATTTTCAAAAACTCGAATATAAACTTAGAGAGGAAAATAACAAACGTTTAAACGCTTAAAATATACTTCATGAAAATACAGAGGACATATAATAATCGCCATTCGTCCTCAACCCTTTCCCCTCGCCCGGCAAAACCCCGTATAGCCTAAACGGGGAGGAAGGGGAGGACAAAAAAAAAAAAAAAAAAATACAGATGTAACAACTAAGGTACAAATAATCAAGTAGTGAAAAAGATAAAATCATTTAATGTAATGAAATTATTTTGAAAATTAGACCGAATCATTTTTTCTACCAGCCTGAAGGCCAGTTCTGTTTTCTAAGTTCAAACGTTTATTCCCTATTTTACCACCGATTGTAAACGCCCACACCACATATTCCTGAAAGAATTCAAAATAGATTTTTAATTTTCCTCACAACTGGATTATATCGAAAACGGGTTGTCTCACTTCAAACATGCATCGGATTATTTCTGAGCAGAATTTTACAAGCCATATTTTTTAAACAACAGATGTCTCCAAAATATAAACCATTTTCTCTATTAACTATAAAAAAAAATTAAAAATGGGAGGGGATAAACGTGAGACGCACCACAAATATTTCCCCAAAGTTTCCAAATTGTATCAATTATTTCCTCCATTTCCCACGTAACTTTTAGTTAGAGCTGACAAATCGACCAATCACCGCCGCCGTACCGAGGCTTCCCAGCCAATCATCTTCATAAGTGGCCCTGAATGGAATGTCGAGCGAACGCTGATTGGCCAAAGTGGGTACAATTGGGAGGTCAGCTCTGGGAACGGTGGCAAAGTTCTAATCTATAATCTACGTAATTTATAACAAATATCGTCATCGTTACAGTATCTGTGATTCCTCTGTATCTGTAACCCCCGATGAATTTCGATGAAAGAATTTTCAACTGATACGGTACGAATAGGATGGTTCTTGGATTTTTACATGAGCTTAAATAAAAACAAAAAACTGTTGCGATGAGCGCACACATAACTTTCACTTACGAACTTACTTAGACAAGAAATTGACGTGTTTCGATAATATGCAAACGCCATTCGTCAACTTCACAAATTTTTCCACATTTGTATACTTATACTTGTATATCTTCAGTTATAGAGTATTTGTATTGCAAAACTTGAAAGTTCTCAGTATTTTTCGATCCATTATTGCTTATTTATTTTTTTAAGGGAACTGATTTCATCAACAGTCAAGTTTCTTTTACCGCTTCCTTGTTTTTTACTGCGAGTTTCAAACTAAATCCTTTTTTAGTGAAATTTTAGCTGTCACGTTGCGAGCATATACATACATCAAGTAACCAGTTTTATCAAATAGTTACAGTCGTTTTTGAGAAAAAAAATAAAACACACGTGAAAATGAGACAAAGTTTATTAAATAAAGTGTCCCCTCCGTTTGACCAATTTTGATGAAATTTTTGCTGTCACATCACGGGCATATACATCATGAGATATCCAATTTAAGGTTCGTAAGGTTTAGTTTTTGAGTTGGTCTCTTCACAACACACACAGACAGACAGACCATTTCGCGGGGCTTGGTTATTTCGAATCAGTGGACCCCAAAATGTGTATTTCCTTTGAAAACCGGAAGTCGAATTTTTTCACGATCGCAATACTTTTCCTTACTATATATTTCACTAATCATTAGGTAAGTGAAAGTAAAAAGTGGTTTTACACAGGTCTGGATAGTTTAAAACATAAAATTGAAGAGTTTTTATTTTCAACGGGATTTAACTGCTGGTGGTAGGATATACATTAAGCCATTTGCCAAAGGGAGATCATATATTACACAGCGAATGGCAGCGTTCCAGACTGGAGTGCTCTATGGCCATGTTGTGGAGAACAAAATGGATGAGGACGGAACATGTGAATAAAAGGCAGCACTCTCCGAGGAACATACCTTTACACTACAACCTTTACATACCACGAACACCTGCCTCCATACAATAATAAAGACAAAATAATAATTATAAAAGTAACATATAGGAAATATCAAGCAGGGGGAACACGATGTATTTAAGTGTTAGTAATCTGCCCTCCTATGGGGGAAAGCAGTAATTCAAAAACTGTAAGAAAATGGTATCGTTGGATTCCTTGTCAAATTTTCCATTCTATGCTTCACAACGAATTCAAAGATAAAGATGTCTCAAACTTTTTGAGTTATCCCTTTCCTCCATAGCAGGATAGGAAGATAACATAATGAAAGAGACAACATACGATACAATAAAATATAGAATAAACGGAAACAAAAGCGGAGAGGAAGGCGAGAGGGGGCTGCGGATGAAATTTCAAACTAACAAAGAATGGTGAAAGGTATCCAGTGCGTTTCCTACGCAATAAAATAAAAATGCGACACGATAAATAACGGAATAAAACGTGACAACACTGAAGATTGAAGTAAAACGTTACAGAGTGGGGTTACAATATGGGAAAACAAGAGAGACATTTACACATAAATATATTTAAAGCTTAAGTGGACAACCTCGTTGCCTTGAAAACGATATCTCTAATGCAGAAACATCAATGTACATTTATATCATATCTATAAGAACCATGAAGATTCAGGAGGATTTATATTTCAAAAGTATGACAAAATGCCTCAGAAGAGATATCAAGCTTTCAATTTAATTTTTACCATGCAGCAGGTCGTTGTATGGTAGATAACTTGATGACTGAATTTAGAAAAAAGTCGACTTTGGAGAAGTGAGATGAGTTATATTTAATAAGTTATATTATAATCCCCAATGAGGGGTTTCGATTTTAATAAATGGGAACAACGCTGGTCTGATCAGTGTATCAGGTAAAAAACAGTTTATATCCGATCTGTTATTGAGAAAGTACCTCATCTCCTGAAAATATACGATAAATTAGCTTTTCCATTCTTTAGTTGTTTTTTTCTCTGATTCCAATAATTTTTCCTGGGTGATTAATAGCGATGTACTTGGACAGTGACCACTTTTATACGCCCATACGTCACATATACAGGTGAAACGTGGATACCAAGAAGATGGTGAGGGTTTGGGAAAGGAAGGTGCTCCGGCAGATCTTTGGATCGGTATTGATATGAATAAATTCTCAAGAGCGAGGCATAGCTCAGAACTCCAGAAAATCTAACATGATAAAGATATAGTAAACTTAGTGAAATCTAGCCGCATAAGATGGCTTAGACAGGATTTTAAAATATTTATTTCCTTCTATCTATTTATCGGACTAAGCTCGGACCTCCCACCACCACCAAACCGAGGCCTCCTCCAGCAAATCCCATCTGACCCCTAGACCACGACAGCCTTCCAGGACGGACTTCCCTGGACGGACCCCAGCCTGGAAGAATGTGGGTTACAAGGGGTGTGGCTGGGTCCCGATCAATACCCCAGCTCCAGGCTCACCTGCTCTCTCCCTTCGATTCAAGTAATTCCACATCGATGGCGACAATAATAATGGTATCGATATGTAGTACATAGAAAATATATAAATTTTGATATCAAGTTGTTAGATTCGTCTTTGCCCCGAAACTATAAAATATAGTTATTCTTTTCCACTGCACGTAACACTCCAAATTAGGTTATTTACGAAAAAATACACTGTATTCGACCATTAGGTTTGTAGGGTGAAGGGGGGAGAATTATTATTTTTTTGACAATTTTTCCCGTGCGAATAATTCGATATTCCATATCAATCAATGACCTTATAGCCCTACTTTGAAACTTAGAAGACACATCGTAGTTTAAAGGACCGAATTTTGTTTCGCTATGTAAACTAAATGCTCATTGGTAAGCCACTGAGCTTCTCAAGGTCTTCAGGCCGAATCTGGCTTAGGTGGCCGAGAGACCTTCTTAGTGAAAACCCAGAATTTTAAAGTGGGCACCATTAATTGAAAAATTAAGGTGGAAAATCCTGGTGGTTGAGCGTGATTACGGTCAAATCACCTCCTTGCTGACCAAGAAACAGTACTTCCTTACATAGTGTACCGAACCCAAGACCCTTCAGGTACAGGTTTTATGTAAACTAAAACATGACGAAGTTCAAAAGACTTTAACTTCGTAACTAATAATCCGTTTTTGTTTTTTTCCCTAGTGAATACTCAGAACTTCCGCTTTTGAGCTTACATAATCGACACGGGATCGATAGTATTCCCAGCTCTTCTCCTGACGTATCCTGGGTGATATGGTTTTTTCTACCTGGAGGAGAAGGAAATTTTAAAATAATACCTCAATCATCGAATATGATCAAGTATCAGTCATCGCGTAACGACAAGAAAAAAAAAAAACTTTTAGAAATGACATTGATATTATCGATTATATAAAGTGCCTTTACACTGTGCGAACCTCATCATCGAACAGCCTGTTTGGCTAATCTAAATAAGACACTAACGCCAACAGGCATTTTATCTGTTATAATAATTTTATCGCTAATATTGCTAATCTCGCTTTTGAGTTAGTTAAGATAAGCTTATAGTCCTCCTTTTAGCATTTTTCTGACGTTGATTTTATCCATAATTAGAGCAAAAGCCAGGACAGCCGCTAGTTCCGAGTGAGCCGTCTTTTTAATGAAAAGTATTGTATTAAGATGCATGGGTGTGGTAAGACATCATTGTTCGCTCGACTTCAGGTTTAAGTGTAAATAGCTGTTTCTGGTACGCCGGTAAGGCAAAGTTAAGGGGATTGCATATTTTAGGGTGAGGTTTACACAGTGTAAAGGTACCTTGTAATTATGGAATTACTAGCTGGCCCATGCAAAGCATTCCAACTCTAACCTACTTAAATCCCATTTAATTAGAGTACACATCGTATTGTAACGCTTATGTGGGTAACAAATATGTATTTAACAGAAATATTCAGTTATCACAATGCCAACGAATTAATAAAACTTAAATATATGAGCAGGTTACAAAATTGATAACGTTATAACACACAATCATATGACTTGAGCAACACAGTCAAGACACAGACTTCAACTAAGGGTCTGGCCACACATGTCCGCACCGTAGCAATAATACAGGTTATGTTCAGAATATTTTTAATTTAACTTACATATTACCTTTAGTTATGCCTAAAGTGGCCTGTGTCTCACATGTGTGGCTTGAACTTCAGGCATAACTAAAGGTAATATGTAAGTTAAATTAAAAATATTCTGAACATAACCTGTATTATTGCTACGGTGCGGATCCGGTGCGGACATGTGTGGCCAGACATTAACTCGTTCAGTCACTGCTCCTTATATATAATCGTAAATAGTCAGGCCTGGATCATTCTAGAACTATGTCGGCAGTTCTCCGCCATCACGGAATGATCTAGACAAAAACATTTCGTTCCAACCGATTATTTTGTTCCGACAAGCGGTCCGGGAGGTTACGCCATATGTTTTTTTATTGATTTGCTTATGGATTTAACGTTACAGTATATTTAGTACCTAATAGTGCGTAATGGGCGTAGGTGAGGGTTGAAGTAAAGAATAAATGTGTTTAAATTGTAGATTATTTATTTTTTGAGACATAAGTTTAAGGTATTTACGTGTTTATAGGACCTTAGGTTTTGCGGAGAGTGCGCTGGTTCTATTGATTGAAATCGCATGTTTTTGCTTCTAACTCGCAAACGATGGCGACAATCGAAAAAGTTTATATAACCAAAAATGTTCGTCTCGAAAAACTGAAAAAAAAATTACACCTTCGAAAAAGCCCTGCAACGATATGGAAAATTTCGCTGAGAATTACAGTTTTCCGCTTACAACTCGCAAACGAAGGGGTTAATCGATAAAATGTATATGACCGAAAATGTTCTCCTTGAAAACCTGAAAAGATTGACACCATTTAGAAACCTATACGATCATTTTTCTCCCAAAAAAGGCATTTTTGAGTTTATAACTCGCAATGGAAAGCGATGGAGTGATCTCTATATTTTTCCGATATTGCGGTTAAGGAAAGCTTTAAAATGATGCCTCATTCATGAAATTTCATGAAGTATTAAGGTAGGGCGTACCGTCAAAAAGAAAAGGCCTTGAGAATATATAATATATATGATAGACTATATATCTATTATTTAACATTGTATATAATAATAATCTAAAAAACTATCTATAAAATATTAAATTTAGTTTTAAACAAGTCGCTCGCTGGAAGCAGAGGCCGGGAGAGACGAGAGGAGAAATCAATCGAGAGGAAACGTCATCGAGCAGAGAGGCCAGGCTCCGGGCTGACGTCACTGGGGGCGATGAGGTCTGCTCCGCTGTCTGCCGCCTACTTATACCCCTCGTGTAGCATTATTTTCTTTAATATATATTTTTCAATAACCTTTACATTATATATACAGAACAACCTCGATTATCTTGGTAGCTTCATTAACCGGAGATTCCCCCCCCCTGTATTTATTATTTTTATTTATCATCCGAAATTTATTTATTTGATTATGTAATTTCTTCTTTTCAGAAAGTCATTTTTTTGTTGTACTAACAAGTAAAAGTTTAACATTTAAAAAGAAAATTACAGAACACAATTCTATTTTTTTAATGATGACCTAACAGCTGAAACCTAGTAATGGGAGTACTATAAATGAATTTTGTATACTATATATATATATATATATATATATATATATATAATTAACAATAACCTTTACATTAAATATACAGAACAATATCAATTGTTCAGGCGCTTGATAAACAGGGGAAATTTCCCATTTTTCCCTGTATTTATTTTATTTATTTATCACCCAAGATTTCTTTGATTAGGTAATTTCATCTTTTCAGAATGTCATTTTTTGGTTCTATTTATAAGTAAAACATCCTCTTAGCATAAAAAAAAAAAAAATTTACAGAATACAATTATATTTTTTTAATGATGACCTAACAGCCGAAACCTAGCAATATTTTAATATTTTAAATAAATTTTGTATACTTGATATATATTTTACATTATTTTACAGAACAAGCTCGATTATCCGGGTGTCCTTGATTAACAGGGGATTTCTTTTTTTCCCCTGTATTTATTTCATTTGTCATCTGAGATTTACTTATTTGATTAGGTAATTTCTTCATTTCAGAATGTAATTTTTTTTTTTTCTATTAACAAGTAAACATCCGTTTAGCATTTTAAAAAAAATTACAAAATACTGTTCTATTTTTTCAATAATGTCCTAACAGCCGAAACCTAGTGATGGAAATATTATAAATAAATTTTGTATACGGTATATATATTTTACAATAACCTTTAGATTATATATACTGAACAACCTCGAATGGGATTTACCTTTTTTGTCCCTTTCTTTAATATTCCAGAGTTGTGTTTGTATGAAATTTAAACGTACCTGAAGGATGATCGAATGAATTTCTTTTACATAAAAATTATTGAGGGAGGGGTAAGGCATTGAGTTGCTGTGATCAAGGTCCCGAGTTCAAATCTGGCAATATCGCAGGATATCTTTAATAGTCTGTCACAGTTCATCTCATAAATAAAGTTTTTATAAAGTGGGCCTTGAATGAAAAATTAGGTGGGAAAACCTGGCGGTTGAGCGTGACCATGGTCAAATCACCTCCTTGCATGGCCACTGAGATCAAAAAACAGTTCTTTCTTACACAGTACTGGACCCCGAAAGCCTTCATGTGTTGAAGTGGTACAGGTTTTTTTTTTTTTTTTTTTTTTTTTTTTTTTTTTTTTTAAATTAAACTATCAAAGCAGATTTTATTACTATATATCTTTTATAAACCAAAATTTCTAATGCTTACAAATGAATTAAAAATATATCATCGATAATATTAGAAAAAAATATAAGTTCTGACTCAAAAATTATTTTTAATAGTAAAATTTTATTTAAAAAAAAATTGTCAGAATATGATTATTTTCATTTCAAAAGTAAAACAATTTAATATTATAAACTTTAAATATTATAAAATTTGACGAAAGTAATTGTCGATTTCAAACACTGCTTCTCTTCATTGTATTGTGATTTGATTGTAGTCAAATATTAGTACCTTTATTGTAAATTAATAATTACAATATCACAATACTGATTGTTATCAGGCACACAATCTCCTCTTTCCTTGAGGACTATGCTTATTTGTTTCTTTTATTGAATCGATCACAGAAAACCACACGGGCCGCCCTCCCCCCCCCAATATTTTGGCATGGGGCAACTACTTACACTCTAATGTGACATAAATTGGCAAGTTTCAAGAGACCAAATACCTTTCAAGAAAACACATTTGGAGGAGAAATTAGACGTCCTAATAGTTGTGTTACTATTTCAACTTTTATCTTCTCGAATTTTCCTACCATAACTATCATAATATTAAGCCCCCTCAATAATTTGGTGCTGGTGACGGCCCATGGTTAAATTAAATTAAAAAGATGAGAAACGGATCATGGGCCTAGCAAAGGAAACCGAACTGGTGTTGAGAATTCCAACAATAACATCTATTTTCAGATTCAGAAAGCCCTTGTAGGCAACATAACATTATTCATTGCATATTTGTATTTCATGTTCCTGGAAAATAATTTATTATAGAGCTGCACCAAAGGTCTTTTTTTTTGGTTCTGCTTAAATAGAAAGTCAACAACCTTTGCAAGTTAGAACTTCCGGACTTTAAACTTTTAAAAAGAGATGTCTTATTACTAGCTTTATAATTCTATGAAAACAGCCGACTAATGTTTTAAGACTTAACACCTTATTGCAATGTTATGTTGTTCAGTAATTCGAACAGTTTACATCAAAAATTTCAACAAGAGGAAAGCTTGGTTTTATCTACGAGGGACAAAAAACTGAAATTATTAAACGTGTTGTTGATAAAGGAGGAAGCATTAACAAAAAAAAAAAAAAAAAAAAAAAAAAAAAAAAAAAAAAAAAAAAAAAAAAAAAAAAAAAAAATGCTGAATACACATAAAACCATCAACTCTCGAAAGGTCGAAAGAATATATAGTTCAGAGCCATTACATGTAAATTTTACCTCAATAAGTCAATTTCAGGTGCAAAAAGTGACAAATCAGTCGAGCATGAAATAGAACGGACTCCTGGAAGTCCTAGGAGTCCGTTCTATATCATACATACTCTATGAATCCAACTTTTGGGATTTGTTACCTCTATAATTTAAACTTTATCTATTCACATACAGTTCTTTTCTTTTCAAAAACTGATATTCGATATTAAAGTAATATTACCAGGCAAAACAGCTGGAATTATGCATTTCAAAAATGAAAGTAATTTAGACGAAAAGAACTCAAGTAAACACAATTTTTTTTTGTTGAAAATATGAAATATAATGCTTACGCTATAAGATAGTGTTGTTAAAGCACAAATTTAAGAAATGGGATTTAATTACTTTCAATTCAAAATAAATACTCAGTTTTAAACAATAAATCATCTTTCATATGAAAAATATTTTTATAACATAATAATAATATGCTTATTATATGCTTATAAGACAATATATTGATTCAATATTTGATACTATATACTGTACTACTTCAAGACATGGTCAATATGTTGCCATTTGATAATGATCCTTTTGGGGGTTTATTTCACACGATCCTTTGAAAAGCGAGCGAGAGTCGAAAGCTGAGATCTAATAAAGCTAATCAAGTTACATTTCAACTGAAAAGGATTCGAAGAGAGAAGATTTATATCAACATCACAAAACCTCCCGAAATAGGCCACGCCCAGAAGCAGCATAGCGATAGCTTTATCCAATATTTATATTCATAACTTCTACTCACCGATGCAGTCACACCTCCAGCAATGGCGATGTTCCTTTTGTGTTTGTTGGCATGTTCGTAACGTGTGTACAATTTCCTTCCGACCCAAACTGGGATGCCTGAAAATTGATAGAAACAAAAAATTAATTATTTAAAATTGAAAAAAAAAAACAGATTATTTTGACAAGATAGTCTTGCACACAAGTAATAGCAAAAAGTAGTAGTAAAAAGGGTGTCGGGATGACCGAGCGGGTAAACACGTTAGAAAATACACGTTGCCCATGGCAACATATGAATGGGAACCGGAAGATAGCAAGTTCCAAACCCGGAGCCAGGGGACATTTAATAATACTCGGCATTAATCCCACACCCTCTATCCTCGCCCGGGAAACCCCATATAGCCTAAAGGGCGAGGAAGAGGAGAAACAACAAAATAAAATAAAAAAATATAAAAGTCATGGCAAAAATTTTGTGGGACACCCAATAAGAAAATTATAGCGTATGGAGTGAACTTTTTAGCTAATTCAGAAAGATAATGAAAATCTAAAATATGTAACTGAGCAAATATCAAAAAGTGGAACCTGCGAACAGTGAGTTAAGTATTAAATCGGATTGTTACATGGGTATATTACTGGTTCTGGAGGAACACTAGGTCCTCAGGGCCTGCTGACTCTGGTCTGCCATAATCCTTGGTCCTAGACCAATTTGTCACTGTCCTTGAACCTAAGATAGCTGATGCCAACAGAGAGAAGGGCACTGCCAGATTGGCCCCAATGGGATTGGGTGGGTTGGGTGGTCACCATGGGGGATGGGTGACCATGGCTTGCAGCAACGTGAGGTTTGGGCGACCCCCTCCAGGCTGTCTGTGCTCCCGTAAGCAATCCAAATGTATGAAAGAAAACCAGATCATGCGGCCAATGGTCTCATTAGGCCTAATGTACCAACAGGAAAAAGAAAAAAATTTTGCTTGTTTTAGAGGATTCGAGGATGCAATTTTGAGCAAAGGGGGAGTAATCTTAAAAATAATCGCTTTAAAAATTAGATTTGTAAAGAATCCAAAATTCTAAGGTATAATAATCGACTCTTGAGATCAAGTGTGCTTTAATACCTGTCAAGAGCTTTTCGTATGCCATCAATTGTTAATAATTGAAGAGATATATCTTGAAAGAAGAGGCAATCGGATGAGATTCACCCATCGCCCAAGAAAACTACAAGCAATCCAAAATAGAAACGTCATCCATCTCTGCAAAAAACTCATCTCATGACCATGACTAGAGATATATTTGAATAAATGGACTGGGAATGTTGGAACAACCTTCTAAGACCGGTCATACAGGTAAAGTTGTACTGCAGAGATATACCCAAGAGTCGAACATCACAGGTTTACCTCAAAAGGCTAGGAGCCCACACATACATTTGTCTACCTTGTCTGTTGTGGCTTCTACATGAGTATATGATGCATTCACGGTTGTTGGTTTAATGTTAGCTACTAGTGTAAAATATAAAGGAAATGACATAAAACATGGAGTATAGATTAGATTCGCAATTAAAAAGAAATCAGTACACTCAGGTCAATTAATGAATTTAAAAATAAAAATCTGGTGCGATGCGCATAACACACGATGCGCACATCCCAACCTACTTAGATTTAGAAATTGACATGTTTTGGTAAATATTTAAATGCCCTTCAGCAACTTGACACATTTTTCAATATTTATTGTCTCTATAATTTGTAGAGTATTATAATTGCTATTGCTTTTCGATTCATTATTGTTTATTTCTTTTTTTAAGGGGCATAAAGAAATCCTAATTTTAACGTCTAGATAGGGGGTAAAATGGAAGTCCCGAGCCTGTGCAATTTCAGGTACTCGCTAAAGCTCCCTATACTAATTATACCTGGATAGGCTAAATTTAGGACTCCCATTTAGTCCTTTAGCCTTAGTAGCATAAAGGGACATTAAACAAACAATAAAAATATTCATAAATAATTTATTTTTTGAAGAGAAAAGATTTGGCTCTGCCGGGAGTCGAACCCGGGTCTCCTGCGTTACATGCGAGGATGCTAACCACTACACCACAGAGCTCGGCTCAAGGCAGAGCAAATCCTTCCTCTTCACTCCTAAGATTAGATTTATTAAAATAAAAATATTCAATAAATAAACCATTTCCCACTTAAAAAACAAAATACATTACCTATAATAATAGCAGGAACAGCTATGCCGGCAACAAGGCCAATCCCGACCGGGGCTCCGACTAATGTTCCGAGCTGCCACAAAATCTTCTTCTTCCGAGACCAAGGCTTCTTCCCCCAGAACGTGCATCCAGAGGGACTGCAACATTAAGAAAGAAAACTCAAAGAATTGTACACACTTATTAAACTTTAAAAAATTATATTTCTGCTATTAAATACTAAATTTAAAATAGTTTAACATTAATAGCAAATATTGAGCACTTTAAACATAGCTGCGATAGTTGAAGTCATTGGCGTTTAATTGATAATAATAATATCAAATTACAGTATTTCTCTGTCACTCTTTCTCAAACACAAGTTTTCTCTTAAAAAATGACAAAACAAAATTTTTTTTGTTTTAATTGAATATTTTAAGGTCTGTTTATTACACAGTTATAATCTCTTTTTTATTAATATTATTTTCATAAGAGGGACAAAAGATCCTAAGAATTAATTCTTTTGTCTGAGTTATGCTTCTTAAATTTTCAATATCCATGTATTTTGTTTAAAATAACATTTTAATTAATAGTAGAAGTGAGAGATAGTCACCTGTTCTTCAATTACAATAGGTTAAATGATATTTACCTACTGAGTCCAGGTGGATACTAAGACTAAAAGTAAAAATAAGGTAAGAGGTAATGGTAGGGGGTTAGTTTGCTGACTTCAAAGGTTTATGACGGGGAAATCCAACGCTTTTGAAGTGAAAGGCACATGACAACTGAGTGAACAAAAATATTTAAAAACTAACAAAATAGATGTTACTGTATAAAAATAGTTATGTCTGGACTCAATAATAACATAAAAATGAGATAATACATAATGTAACAATGCATAAAAAATTGGAAAATATACAGAAAGAAGTATACCATACAAAAAAATAATAATAGTAGAAGAGGTAAAGAGATAATTGCAGGTACCTATGAAATCAAAACTAGGATTTGAGGATGCGGAAGATGTTAGAATAAGTGGATGAAATTATCTCTTTATCTGTTTTATGATATACAGGGTTATTTTTTTCCAGATGGATGAAAATGGATTCTGAGAGGAGTCGTTTATCGTGGTTAGGTACAGTAGCTAATATGGAGGGGCTCTCAAAGTCGAAGGAATGGTTGTGGGCAATGGCATGTTCTGCTAATTTAGACGTAGACGAATTACGCGTGGAAATACTGTATTTATGTTGAAAAATCCGTTTTTTAAAATAATTTTTGGTTTCTCCGATATAGCAATTGTTGCAATTAAGCGTGGAGCACTGGATATGATAAACTACATTACACTTGTCTAGGAGTGGTACTGGGTCTTTGAGTTTGGTATACAGGTTTTTTAATTTATTGTTATTTTTTAATACTAGGCGTATGTGTGGGTAACTCGATGAGAAGGATTTTTTAAATTTTGTTTGAGAGAATGGGGATATATGGGATAGATCTGTATTGAAAAGTAGAGATCGGAGGTTGTGAAGAATTGTTAGAGAGATTTTGGATTTTAGCATTGTTATTGACAAGTGTTTGTCAATAACACTTTTGAAGTTGGCAAACTAATCCACTATCACTACCTCTCACCTTATTTTTACCTTTAGTCTTAGCATCCACCTGGACTCAGAAGGTAAATATCAGATTCTATTTGCTTATTTCTATCTTGCTAACCAGCCACTTATTTTAATATTCATGTATACACCATCTTTTATATTATTATCAGTTCTGTAATGTATCCATTTATCGTCACCCTCTAGCATAGTTACTCATATATTTGTTTTCTTTTAGCCCTGATGAAGATCCACACGTTGGATTGAAACGTTGGCTTACCACAATAAAATCATTGTAAACTGAAAATCCTGACTATCATTTAACCTGTCGTAATTTTAATTAATACTACAATGTTCCTAACAAAAGTGTTACACAATCTTTAAGAGTGACATATTAACATTGTCCATAGCAATGCCTTGCGGATTTCAGATGATATTATAAAAACAGAGCAATGGTGGATTCTTAGGGGGGGTGGTATAGGTGGGGTGGTGATCCACTGCCAAATATTTTTGTTAATTATATTTTGTTTATTTTAAAAGGTTTAAAGCAAGTAAATAGCTACTAAAACATAAACATAACAGTTTGGTTGTGTAAATCGCAGTCCTTCCTAATACATAAAATTATTTGAGCTCATAAATAAATTTGAAAACAAATATTGCTAACAGTCCAAGGGCAACATTTGAACGAAATCCCCAAAATTTGGTGCTAAATTTGTCCCTAAAAGAGGGCCCTCATGGGAGGGAAAAGTGGTTATAGCTGAGTTAATATGAAATGAAATTATTCAATATATTAAATAAACAAATCTTGTCTTGAAAATAAAAATTGACTAAATTTTTTTTTGTTTCAAGTTAACATTTAAGGCCTATTCACACTGTTAAATTTTTTAAACAAAGTTTGGAACCAAATATCGCTTCTTCTTTTGACTGCCAGCGGCGATTACACTGTACCACAAAGTCCGATTAAGTTTTTTGATAAATCTTAGGATGATTATATTTCTTAATAAACAGTGATAAGTGAAATACAACATTTTTGTAAAAATTCCATCAATCCTAAGGTAGATAAAAAAAACTGAAATATCTAAACATCTCCTTAGGCTGGCATTTTTTTTATGGACAGATACCGTTGTCTGTTTCTGCCCTTTTTGAAGATGATGTACTAGCTCAACAGGAAGTGAGATACAGCTCAAAGTGTTCAAGGAGTCACTGAGTGGCTTTAGAGGAATTTCGAGGATGAGTAATCCATCCTAGATAGGTCCAAATTTATTTAGTGGATCGAACCGGAAATGTTTGAGGTGCGCAATCAAGATAAATAACACACAAATGTAGGTTTCACATGTATTATGTAATCATTGATTTGTGATTAATTTGTGTGAACTGAATATAAGGGTGGGTTGGTTATATGTATTGTAAAATAACCGCCCAGGATTCCACACATGCCGAGGATCATAAGAAAATTTGGGGCATAAAATGTCAGAGATTCGTTAAAGAACCTAATGAAGAGTTCTTGCATCTGAAAAAACTTATCTGAAAGCTTATGAATAAATAAAAGAATGCTGTTGTGGAAATTGCACATTTTATTTAGTCACTGTTAAGGTCTGGCCACACATATCCGCACCGGATCCGCACCGTAGCAATAATACAGGTTATGTTCAGAATATTTTTAATTTAGCTTACATATTACTTTAGTTATGCCTAAAGTGGCCTGTGTCTGACATGTGTGGCCTGAACTTTAGGCATAACTAAACGTAATATGTAAGTTAAATTAAAAATATTCTGAACCTAACCTATATTATTGCTACGGTGCGGACATGTGTGGCCAGACCCTTAGTTAGTTTCATTAATGTATGTGCAACTGTATCTAGCTCTTTTATCAATCATGGGACCAATGCAACGAATTGCTTTTTGATTGAATTGAATTGCTTATCTTATAATTGTATTATATAATACTTGCAGACTGTTTGGTATTCGAAGCAATCCCTAATATCAATGATTCGTATTCGTATTCTATTTAACCATAATTTTGTGCACTCTATTCTTTGCCTCTTTTTACTCCCCTCTTCTTGGTGACCAAAGCAAACACCTTTAAAACTGGAATAAATAATTCATCTTCCAGGACAGCAGGATTGAATCTGTTACTTTATTGATCAATATAATTGAGTCATGAGAGGGCTACCTTTATTTTTACTTTCACTTACCTATATATGAAATATATAGTAAGTGGAAGTATTGCGATCGTGAAAATTTTCGACTTCCGGTTTTCAACGGAAATACACGTTTTGGGACCCCCTTAGTCGAAATAACCAAGTCCCGCGAAATGGTCTGTGTGTGTGTGTGTCTGTGTGTGTGTGTGTGTGTGTGTGTGTATGTGTGTGTGTGTGTATGTGAACAGACTAGCTCAAAAACTATAAACCGTGGGAACTTGAAATTGGGTATTTAGTGTAGGTATATGCCCGCGATGTGACAGCAAAAATTTCATCAAAATTGCTCAAAGGGAGGGGGTACTTTATTTAATAACTTTTTACGTTTTTTTCGATTTTCTCAAAAACGGCTCTAACGATTTTGATTAAACTGAGTATGTGATCTATTTATATGCCTGAAATATGACTGTAAAAATTTCATCAAAATTGATTAACCGGAGGGGGGACTTTACTTAATAAATTTTGTATCATTTTCACGTGTTTTTTTTATTTACTCAAAAACGGCTTTAAAGATCTTGATCAAACTGTGTATTTGATGTATGTACATGCCAAATATGTGATAGCCAACATTTCATGAAAATTGATCAACCGAAGGGGGGACTATACTTAATAAATTTTGTATCATTTTCACAGGTTTTTTATTTACTCAAAAACGGCTTTAACGATTAACAAAAATAAGATATGAATGTAGAAAAATGTGTGACTTTGGGAAATGATATTTAGCAAAACACGTCAATTTCTAATCTAAGTAAGTTGGTAAGTGAAAGTTGTGTGTTGCGCGCACGCACCAGATTTTTAAAAATATATTGCTTCAAGAACATTGACCATTTAAGGTTGGTTTAAAGCAGTATTATTAACAACAGAAAAGAAAATCCTTTTACAACAGAACAACCTCGGCAGGCAATCTGAGGGAAGAGAATCCGTTAGACATATTCTGTAATGTGAGTATTCCCAATTATTTATGTATTTGCGAGACCCTACTTTGGTAATTGGGACCTGTCAAGTTGTATGTTGTACGATAATAAATGATGTAAATAGTTTCTAGTTTAATCGATTACCACACAACCCTCTGCCAAGATGGATTGGTAGATTTAAGAAGAGGGGTGACTAGTGATGTAAAACTATCGAAAAATTGTTAATAATGGGGAATAATGATACCCTCTGCCTTTAAGCACTCTTCTGCTAAATAATTCACTTAAATGCAAAATAAAGGAATTGTAACAGTGTAACTTTTATTTATTTATTAGCAGAGTCATCCTTACACCATTCTGATTGAATTTCAAAGTTATACTGTGCTATAGGATTCTTAATAAAAAATTATGAAAGGAAACCCATTTGTAAGCTAAAGACATATAAATTTTTCTAGGGTAAAAACATGAGGTATTTGACTGAAATATTGAATGATTGAACTAGATAGAATAAAATACAAACAAAACAACCGAGTCCCTGCCAGTCTTATCATGTGAAAATCACTTGGTTAATGACCGAGACCAAATATAAAAGAAGAGAAATAAGTGCAATTGAAAACGAGTATTATAGCTTCTATCATTCCAAATGTAAAATTCAACTATTCTACTCCCCCCCCCCCCCCCGCCATCACCTAATACTATCGATAGTTTTACATGACTAGGGGTGACCCAGTATTACGCAGAGTTAAAGAGGCTCTAACCCTCCTATCTCCGTCAGTATCTACTGGCTTCCTTCTTATACCAGGCCATGAGAACTCAACGACCCTCCCATATCCTACAGAGCCTAAAATTTAAATCCTCGATCCATCCTGCCCAACCAGATCCCATACGTCCGATCTCTATCCTCCACCCCACCGAACTGATACTTATGAAAATCCTTCATGATGCAAGCCATATCCCTCTGGAACTCTATCCCTTCCAATATCCAAATGCTCCATCGACTTCCACTTTAAAATCCCTCCTCTATGAGTTCCTGTTCAACTCCCGATTAAACTGATCACTGAAGGAACACAATGGATCTTTAGAAGTTTAATATTGTCTTTACCAGATACAATCTTATCTATTTATTGAAGTTGTTTTATTTTATTTTCAAGTATTTGTCTGCTTTCTTCCTCGTCTATTTCTCTCACCCATTGTCCTCATGTAGGTGTCCTATGTGTCCTGATGTAGGAATGCACTATCTCGGTTTCTGTTTTTATTTTTATTTTACTCACATGTATCCATACCATTAATTTCCAATTTGATACTCTATTTCTAAATATTTAATCTCATATAAGTCCAACCTGGCTAGATTTATTCATTATGTATCAATGATTTATTCTAAAGAGACATCACCGGGATAGTAAAATTATTTTTCATTTCATTTCAACATCGTCTATTATATTTATAATGTGGTTATAATGAATATATATATATTCAATATAACCACTTATATATATATTTATATATATATATATATATATATATAATATATATATATATATATATATATATATATATATATAATATATATATATATATATATATATAAAAGAACAAAGATCATATTAGAAAGATATAAAAAATGTCATGTGGTCAATCAAGGTAAAAGGTTTTTGCATATTTGTCAAATTAAATAATATTACATTTAAGTTACCTTAAATAATGGAGATCCGATATCTCCTTGAGACAGAGCCAACAGAACTCGGCCCCGCAGACGGCGCAGGCCATGTGGTTGCAGGAGCCGTCGTCCATTTTGACGATGAGGACCTGACACCGCGGGCATGGCTTGATATCGTCACCTGCGGCAGTCATCATCGCATCAAATTAATCACAGTCCCCGAAGAAAGTAAAAACCAAACTGACAAAGAAAATTGTCAGCTATCTTAAATATTATCTTATCTTGCGTGCTGTTTTATCTTTTGCATGAATTCCATTTTTGCAGTAATTAATGGTAGATAACTTCGTGATAGTTATATTTACATTTTTACATTATGGTTATGTTACACAAGAAGAAGACAATAATATCTAAAAAAACAGTTTTAAATAACAAAAAAAAAATTGTACAATTTCTCTCATAAATAATATAAGGAAACTGGATTTGTTCAATTTTTTTAAATTTTTCAGTATAGCCTACAAACTGTTTTCATAACTTTCCTTGGCTGCTCGAAACTGATTGTTTTCATATAGAAAATCTCCACTCTATTGACTCATTTTAAATAATTAGAACAATGATGTAATGTAAAGGAAGTTAAAAATTTAAGTGTAACCAGGTTTTGAGTGTTGAAGCAGAAAGCACTGAAAACAGCCAGTTTTGAATTTTCAACATTTAAAATGCACCTTTATGAGATTTTTTTTTCGAGTTTTCATTTTAAATGTTATTATGTTTTAAAATTTACTCTTAACAAAATTTTAACCTTTCATGGATAAGATAAGTTTTTAATAGCACCGTGTACAATTACACAAGAAAACAACAATAAGTTCTTAACAACTTTCACTCATATCCCTAGGCTCCAATGGAGAAGTATATTATATATTATATATTTATTATATAAGTGTGGTCTATTGACTGAGCATTTCCTTCCATACTTCATGTCAGTCCAGCGCTTTAAGTGACTTTTATTTTTAATGTCACAGTAAAATAGTTTGGCCCACTCAGCATTTAAGACAATGCTTTTGGATAGCACCAAGCAGATTATGGTCAATCATAAGGAGACAAATCATATTTGTGTTACATGATAATTTTTAACATCTTATTAGTAGATAAAACAGCTCAGGAGAAAATACAGCTATTGTATGTGTATATATTAATGATTAGCTCAAATTTCGTCTTTTAAATTAGAGATATAAAAACTCACGATGCTGAGAATCCTGACTGAAAGACAACGAAGACGACCTGACGTTCGGCGACCGCTGGGCCCTCGCGGCGTCGCAGGTCTGGTTCGGGTGCCAGGCTGCTTTACAATGGTAGCAGAAGTAGGAACCACAGCCTGGGCGCTTACACTTTATCTTTGGGCAGCTCGCACATCCTGAGGCTATCACTGCATAACTGCGGCGTGGCAAAAGAACAATCATTACTATAAAGTTTCAAGTGTTTCATGAATTTTTATTTTACAATAAATATTGTGAGGTGAAACCAAAACAGAACTTTATTCCTGTTACATAGTGCAAAGTTATAATATTTCTTGGAATGGTTACAGTCATGTTTTGGAATGATCTAGGCTTTACTGGATTGTTCCATTTGGGACTAAACATACGACAGCCCAATCCTAAGTATTTTTAATTTAAATATACATTTTTTTTATTTGTTTTAGTTTATCTAAACAACTAGGTAGGAGGAATCACCAGGACAACTTTTTCTATAATTTCATTTATTTATCAATTGAGATTTTGGCTGCATGGCCATTTCCAAGTTTCAATCTGCCAATGCTAGTATACTATTATTGGCAGATTAAGACTTGTAAATGACTGTGCGACCGAAAAGTCAATAGTTAAATAAATGAAATTATAGAAAAAGTTGTCCTAGTGATTCCTTCAACTTATTTGCTTAGATAAACTATAACAAATAAAATAATTTAATACCAGAAAAATAGATGAACAATTATAAATTGAAAATAATAATTTTAAAGAATCCAACAAACACGATTGTTTGATTCCAAAGAAAATCTGATGATTGTATCTAGTAATAATTTATTAACTAATTTTATAATTCTATCATCCAGTGAGTAAGCAGTGAAGTGGAATTTAGACCAAATGGGGTTAATTGGTAAAACATGAATCATGGAAGCTTGGTTTCCTCTTAGTGAATAAGTGGATATAAATCATGTGTTCATTTGAAATATATTTATTATGATTAGAGTTAAATCAGTCGATGAGCAATTATTCAACTCTAATATCACATTACTGATAAGATCTAGTGAGTTGGTTTAATTTCCATAAACATAAGCCACAATTTTGGTATTTTTCACCACATTTCAATTCTTGATAATGAAAACCTTATTTTATATGAATAAAGTTCAAACTTCAAAAAGGGGTGAAAATGATAATTAAGGAAATTCAACTTAACCACTTCTTCACTGCGAAGAGAGAATTAATTTTAGATTAGCAAATGAAAACATTTTGCATCATCACATTCTGCTGTTAAAGGAATAAATGTCGCTGAATAAATAAATATAAAATGGAATACTTCACCTGCAGTCGGGAGCGGGACACCACCTAGTATCGGGATCCACGGCCAAAACTCTCCTAACCATAAAGTCTTCATACTTCTCATAAAGGGACTTGTCATTGAGGATCATACGTATATCTGCAATAAACAGTATAAGTTATAAACATCTTAAATAATGGTATAATATATATCTGCAATAACAGTATAAGTATGTGAGGCGTTTGGTTTCAAAACCGACTACATCCATTTTCAACAATTGTTCAGAACTGATCAAAAAAGATCAATTAAAAAATTAATCAATTCAACAATTTCTTTTTGTTCTTTTTCGTCGTTTGGCTAACAATTACCTTCAAACAAAAATTTTTTAATACTTTTTATCACATTTTCTTCTTTAAATCTCATTTAGCATTAAAATATATGTTGGATGTACCTGACTTTGATAAGAAAATATCAATTTTTGGTTAAAGTATGAATAGAAATTTTTTAAAAACAAATCTCTTTATTTAATATGAACAATATATACATACTTTTTATTTTTTAAATATACAAATTTTCATTTAAACCTTGATGTTGACCTACATCCATATTGGTATCATGAATATTTACTTGGATAGGTGACATTGTACTGTCTATTTCTTCTTTGTAGAATTCTAGGGTACCTATTGATCTCCTGCCTTCTCCATAATGTTTTTCTTAATAGAGTATCAACATCATCCAACTGTTTGGAAACATGGATACCGTTTGGGATTTCGAAAAATTGTAGGTTTTCTGAAAAGTGAAGCTTGGATGTAACCGCTTTTGATAAGAAATGGAATCTTTAAGTATTGATTTTCAAAGGATCTAGACGTCTTTTTAAAAAACCGTGTCTAACACATTATTTCTAACTTTAAAAACTTGAAAAAAACCAAACGCCTCATGTATAATATATCTGTAATAACAATATATCCTAAAACTGTAACAAAAAAACAAGTCATAAATATAATTTAGTTTGTGAGTTATAAATAAAATGTTGGACCATTTACGATGAAAAATAATTGGGATCTTTTTTACTTTAGCCACACCAGTTACTTTTTTATATTATTAGTGATTTATCATAACGTTATTTAATAACATATCTCTATTTTAAAAGAAAAAAATGTACACATAAAGGTCACCTAGCTATTACCTCATAGATTATAAGAAACGTTGAAGTTGTTTTTGTTATTAAAAAAAACTGAGTTCTTTTCTTAAATCAGAAAAAGTGGCAATTAAGACATTTCAAAGGTTCAGAATATTGCATAAAACACGGAAATGTAGAAGAGGACACTTTATGAAGCTTGCTTTTCACCAAAAATATCTCCAGCATTTAGATGCAGTTTGAGAAGTTGCAGAGAGGATATCGGAGGTTGTAAATTAAACTATCACTTTTTTTTATATTTAAGCTTGTTAAATACACTACTTTAAACATGTGTTCTTTACTTGTATTAATTTAATAATTAGATAAATTACTCTTATAGAAATAAGGAACTGGTATGGGTAAAGCAAAAAATACCCAATAATTGTAGGTTAGGTTTTAGTCGATCATTACTCAACTTTAAGACAATAAAATATTGTGTAATCAAGGCCAGTTAGTATATTTAAATAATTTAAATATTGTTCCGATTCCTCTGCTTTTCCACATATCGTTCATCAGTAGCTAGGGCCACGGTAAAGTTCGAATGTTATATTTTCCATTCTTAGTAACGTTTCTTATAATTGAAAAATAAATTGATGTATTTACTAAAATATAAGTTATAAAAAATACTGGAAATAGTAATTCTCATCATAAGGGTGCTACGTGAGGCAATTAAGATTACTTAATTTAAGTATATTTAGCTTGACAAGCTAATGTTTTATTTAGACTAAATCTTTATAATTTATAATTATAATCATTAAGAGTAGGTTTAAATTACTATGGGTTGGTTTAAGAGACCAATGCTTAAATTTCAGCCACTTAATGATATTGATTTAATTCAGTTTAAGAAGTTTTCTGTTATTGTTCTTTCAATTACGATTGGTATGAATCTATGATTTGCAACACAGATTTCTGAGCATTGTCCATATATATATATTTATGTATATAATATTTATGTTTCCTTGATTTATGTTATATTTTCCAACTGTTAAAATTAATTGTGAATGAGTGATAAGAATATTATTATATAAATCTACAAAAAAAGGTCTAAAGCCTCACAAATTATTAAAAATTGACCAGTATAATTGAATTAAATTATTTATTAATTAATTGAAAATTAATTAAAGAAGTTGCTTCAGAGGACTGGCTGCACCAACAAGAAAACTCTGTTTAAAAAATGGGTATCACAGTTGAAAAGCAAACTTTTAGAATTAAAAGAAATAAAACAGGAATGCGTGAAACGGGCCACAAGCTTTAGAGACTCGAGAAGTGAAGAAATGATATTGTGCCCCCTGCGGATCGGGCATTGCCAGATCACCAATGGTTACCTTATCAGAGCTCTGGAGGGGCCAACAAGCCAAAAATGTTGCTCAGACAGTAAACCACATTTTGTAAAACTAAGAGAAGTTTTACATGACAACGATACAAAAATAGTTACTCTATTTTAGAGCCAAAAGAAGCATCATATTATAACAGAGTTTTATAAAGCACGATGCCAATGACCCTCAAGGGTAGAGTCGAAAACCAAGAGGAAACAAATAAATTGATTCAATTCCCTTACTTTATATTCACGGGATGTGAGAAAGAGTTACAATATTTTTATTTTATGATAATATATGGCATGCGTTTATATGAAAAAAAAGCTAAGCAGATGGTTGTAGACAATTCCAGGTATTTATATTAAATGTTCTATGATAATTTTAAAACAATATTCTAAATATTTTACAAAGTAATGAATATATTGTTACACTGATAGGATCCCTTGAGGATGGGTCAAAAGCTCAAAAACATCTGAGAACAATAAAATATAAAAACCTGAATATGAAAGAGGTTTCTTCATTACAAAAAAAAAAAAAAAAACCAAAAAAATAAAATAAAAAATCCTGGACTGGTCAAAATTTCCTCATTATCAGAAGAGGAAAAAATAAGATCACATGGTACACCTCAAATCAGCAGCCGGGTATTTTCTAGAAGACCCGCAACAGTTACTTTTATTTATAACTGTTGATTTAATTAATTTAATTTAATTTAATTAATTTAAGATATGTTTGTATTTATGTATAAATTTAAAACACAACGAATAACCAAGACTGTTGTAGATATACATTTTGAATTTGGAGGACAAAAATCCACAATGTTCTATAGTATCTGCTCAAATAAATCCCCGTTTTAGCAGCTCCTTCTCCAAATAACTTTACACATGAATGAATCTGTCATCGTCTGGCGGCTACCGCATTCTCTCTTGTTACTTCACTTGAGAGATGACCTTCTAGATTCGATTGTTTGAGTATGAGCTCCTGTTTGTATATACATAAAATTTTGAATGATTGTCAGTAAAATGTCTCAGGTTCATACTTTCAATGGCTTGAATATTGGAACAGTCTTTTTTTATGTACAATATACTTACCTGGGAGCATATTTTATGCTTGATTTTTGACTATTTTCACCAATTCTAAGAAATTCATTTTAATGACTTAGAAAATGACATGTTCTATAAGTAAACTACATGATTTTATCTTTGTTAACATTTTTATTTCTATTAGGTTATAACAGTTATCAAGTAACTGGTACTGGCATGGTAATGGTGGGCGTCTTCTAGAAAATACCCCAGCAGCCAACCAAACAGTGACAGTGGCGGATTATAAGGATCAACATTGAGGAGTCACCTGTGGTGTTGTCGTGAACATACCAACCAACAATACTAAAAGTTGCGGGTTCGCATCCAGAGGTGGCCCTATGATTTTTTAAGGGGAGTAAAAAATCCTTGGCTATGCTGCCCCTCGGACAGGACATAAAATGGAGGATCTGAGCCTTTCAGCCTCAAATTTTTTTTCCAATCAGACACCAGCATACAATTTTAAAGGTCGCGGGATCGCGTCCCATAGCCATAGCCTTTTTTAAAAATCTTTGGCTAAGCCATCGCTCTGATAGGACAATAAATTCAGGTCCCGAGCCTGTGCGATGTCAGATACTCGTTAAAGATCCCTATCCTTATTATATCTGGATAGGTAAAACTTAGGACTCCCACTGTATGATCGTCCGATTAGCCTTAGAGGCATAAAATGACATTCAACAAACAACAAACAGGAGCATCGACATTGACACACAACACGAGCAGCAAACATTGACATCGAAACTGACTTTAGACAATGTTCAATGTTAAAGAAAATGTTTTAGAAAAGAGATCTTCATTTCTGAATTCGAAGCCCTGGCGAAACATTATTTGGGTAGATTCTGGATTTGATTGTAGGAATACTGACCATTGGGGTGCATGGGTTCTGAGCATTGCGGGCAGGTGACGCTGATACGGGACTCGGTAATCTCTACCCTGAGGTAGACCTGGAAACAGTAGTAGCAGGATCGGTGGGAACAGGTCGACAGCTGCGGGAAGTACTCAGCGCTCACCTCGTTCAGGCACAGGTTGCATTCAATTAGGTTATCACTCTGAAACATCAAATAGGGCAATGAGCAATATATAAAGCTTAACAAACATGTTAAAGCATGCAATCTACCTGGGAATTTTTTATTTTTTTAATCAGGAAAATTAAACAATGAAATAATATTCAAAAGTGGTACATTGCAAAAACCATTAAATAAAACTTTAGAAAATTAGATTGCCAAGTGATCTTAAGATTTTTCAGATTAATAAATCAGAACAATTTATGCAACTATTTTCAGAATATAATTACATACAACTGTAAAAATAAATTGAATTTTGGTAATGTCAAATATAATCAAGATTCACAAATATATACTTGAAATTTCAGCTCCATTCTAACTGCATTTAGTCAATTATCACAACTAAACTAATGATAAAACAATCATTATCAGTATCATCACTAAAGCTATAACATCATATATAGCTATAACATCAGCTAAGAGAATGATCACTGAATGAAATGAAATTTTAATGATTAATTTTTTTACCTGATTCTATTTTTATACACTCCACCTAATTGCCTTTTCTTATTTCATGGTAATTTAATACTAAATAAATTCTAAATGGTTCACAGAACAAAATCCTGAACCATAATAAAGTTATTGACAATATTTATTATCTTGTTATTACCTTATAACAATTACTTAACATTCTAATTTTTTTCTTCAAGTTTTTATGGTTACAACTTCCAAAAATACGATAATATTCATAAAAAAATCTGTTGCGTGCGCGCAACACACAACTTTCACTTACCAATTTACTTATATTAGAAATTAATGCGTTTTGTTAATTGCCACTTCTCAAATGAACAGAACGGCTTTAATTATGAACAATGGTCTGTCATTAAAGGAGTACTCTGCATGCGTGGGCTCAACGAGTTTTATGAGTTGACTGAATATTTTTATTTTCTTCTCTTCTATATGTTTACTTGGTTTTTATCATATCTCATATTTAGCCATTTCTTATTTTTAGGCGTAACGAGAGACAGTTAATTTCTCCAAATATACACAAAAACAAAGGTACTTTATAGGAAACAAAAAAACAAACAAACAAAAAAGGCCCCTACCCCATTTAAGCCCCTTCAGAACATTTTAATAATGATAAAGCTTGCCTTTGCTAAGAAAAAGTCATTATTAAAATGGGATTGTTAGATTTGGTTAGGAAGATTCTGCCGTATGATGAATGATGAATGATGAAGATTCTGCCGTAAAGTTTCTACAAGAAAAGGGTGTTCTCTGTAAAGTAAAGCTCTCTTAACCTTAGCGAAACGACGTAACAAAATTCAGTGTGGAACTAGCAGGAATCATTTGGATTCTTAATTATGTGAGTTTTTATGGCGTCAAAGATACGCAAATTGTGATTATTTTGACCAAATATTAAGTGATATAATCAAGTTTATGCCCCAAGGAAATTAAAGTGACATATGTTTTTTGTAAATAATTATTCAGTTGAATATAATGTTTATCAATTACTTTTGAGGTCATTTAAAAGAGTAATCATATTGTTCTTAAAAAGTAACCGTTGCCATGGCAAAAATAACTGAAGGTAGGCTTCTGAAACAGACCCTAGGGATCTTTAACGAGTAGAACCTCACATCAGGCTCAGGACCTCCTATCCGAGGGACGGCATAGCCAGGATTTACTCCCATTAAAAAATCGTCTTCATCACAGGTCACCCCTTTTATAATTGTTAAATTTTCCGAAATGACCATTTCGCGAACTGATTCTGTTTAATGTGGTCCAGTCACCGTTCGCGTTTACTTTATAATCATAATTAACATTTTTTATCCATTGGTTATGTTAATCAATCCACGCGAACCCGCACCCTTTAGTATTGTAGTTTGCCATGCTAACCACTAGACCACAGGTGACCCCAAATTTTTTTATTTGTTTTATTTGAAAAATTAATTAAGCCTAACAAAGTCAGAATACTTAACCTCCAACCTTCCCCCAGGCATAACAATTTTACCAGTCTGCCTCCCTAAATGAAATCCTGTGACTGACAGACCCTTGATAAATATTTTAGTAAGAGTTTAAGTAATATACTCGTATATTGGTGGAGCCCAATTTGAACTGAGAGGAGTTCTAGATTTCTTGGACAGCCCCATTAATTTATTATATAGGGATAGCCCCTTTATGCTTTTAAATATTTGCACCTAGGCTATCTAAAATAAGTTAATCGGGGTCAACTATGGTGTAGCGGTTAGCGTAGCCAACTGCTACACAGAAGGTCGCAGGTTCATGACCCTGTAAGTGGCCCTAGGATTTTTTAATGGCACCTACTGATGAATTCTTGTCCACGCCGTCCGTTGGAGGGAAAGTTAAATGTAGGTTCCGAGCCTGTACGATGTTAGGTACTCGTTATAGATTCCTATCATAAGTATACCTGGATACGCATTATTTAGAACTCCCACTATAGCATAGCCTGATTTACCATAGTGGCATAAAGTGACATTAAAAAAATAAAAAACTATACGTCACGTGATTTTTTTTTTGTCCCCCCCCCCCCTTGGATTCGCTCACGGTTCGCCTTCTTTAGTTCGATAAAATCTGTTTTTAAAATTATCCGACGATTAGGCAAGCGGACCGTTACGACAAAATGACTGACAGTCCGTATATAATGGATTGACCTCGTTACGCGACGGTTGAGTTAGACATCCAAAGTTCTTTTTTAAAATATTCACAAATTCCCTAAACTATAATATTATGGACAATATATTTGAAATATATAGTAAAACATAAATGATGAATGAATGATCATAAATGAATCATGATTTCCACTTCGTATCCGGCGGATTTGGGGCTTTGCGGATACCAAAATCACGGATTAGGTGATTTCACACACTGTATTTTCGAAAATTTTATCCTATGAAGTACCTTTAATTTTATTTGAGTAATCGTTTTGACAAGGCTGCTTTTATTGAAAAAAATAGTTCTGAAGTTAAAGCGAAACGAAAAAAAAAAAAAACTAAGATGTTTTATAATAATAAAAGATATTTGTATTCAGAGTATGTATCCCACCCATAAGAGGTTATTCTATAAAAAGTTATATTGACGAGAGCTAGAGGAGAATCAGTTAAGTTTTCGAAACGAAGTTTGAAACCAAACGTTGCTTCACTATTTGACCGCCAGGGGCGTTTACAACGGACCTTTTTACAGGGTTAAGTTTCTTGAAAAACCTTGGGATGAAGATGTTTTAGTTCACTTTTAAACCGGTTTATAAGAAATGAAAAATTATTAAATATTTATTTATACAAACTCGCAGCGGTAAGATAAAGAGTTATATCAGAGAGTAACCTCAATCAGATTCCTGTCAACAAATTTACCAAAACACAACCACTTGGGGGCGACGACCCAAATCTTTGTCAATAACTGAATTTTCACCGAATTGGGTAAAGAATTTCATCAACTGCCAGAATAAATAGCACGTTACTATCATAACATCACATGTTTTTATTAAGAAATATATATTATTTTAAGAGAGGATGATAAGTTATCAGAATTTTCAGTCAAAAGTTTCTTATTTGGAGAACCTACGCTTCGATGCCAACAAGTGGATCTTCATGAGGGCTTGTTGAGCCCAGAGTATACAGAGACTCGACTCAATCTCTATATGAGCCCCTTAAAGCACAAGTAGTGTAACTCCAATTTTCGTTTTTTTTTTTTTTTTTAGGCATTTTACTGTGTACGGAAAACTGTGTTATGTTTAATGCACTAACAGTGTAACTCCTAGTTTCCCATGTTTGTACATTCATTTGTGGTCTTGTGAAACAAGTAGTAGCAAAACGTCTTAACATAACAAACCCTTTTATACCTTACTTGTGCTTTAAGGGGCTCATATTGCTCTGTGCTCAACGATCCCTCATGAAGATCCACATGTCTGCATCGAAGCGTAGGTTCTCCAAATAAAAAACTTTTGACTGAAAATTCTGATAATTTATGATCCTATCTTAAATAAAACAGCTGAGCATCACACACTTATTAATTATAAAACAGTATATTATATGATAACATAAAGTGAAGCGACTGACCTTGTTCGTTGTTTCGGTGGAAGCAGACCTGCTGGCTGTAGTGGCCTCTTCCGTAGCCAGCCTCGCTTCTACGTTCACCCTCGGCACGTCGGCAATCGATTCATCTGAGGGAAGGAAAGTATATAAATACAATTAAGAAGAGCAAACATTTTATAAAGCAAAATCAAATTTCAAACCAAAATTGTTACAAATACACAGCTAAAATCAACAAGGTAGTAAACGTTTAGATAATATTAACATGTGATGATTATAATTCTTCTTTACCGGTTAATGAGTGAACTGCTACATTTTTATTCCAAAACTGAACAAACAAATTAACAGTATAAACAGGTCTAGTAATTAGGTCCAAATTAATCGCTCCAGGCGATCAAATAGCTAAGCAACGTTTTATTCCAAACTTCGTTCAAAATATTTAACCTATTAAATAGGCCATTAAACATACTAGAACGTGAAACAAGAAACATAGGATCTAAAAGAGTTATAGACGTTTCGTTCTAGTGCCTGTTCGTGATTGTTCTAGAACAATCTACGCTATTCGGGAACCATCTAGAATGTTCTAATGCAGACTAAATATAAGGAGCGATGGACCGGAGAGCAGTTGTAGGGCTCTCAAGATGGTACCATGTCGTTACATTGTGTTACAGTGTCTTTACAAGTTGATACTTTTTGTAACCTTGTTGGTTATTTCAGTTTGTCTGTCATTGTGAATTATATTTTTTTGGTAAATGAAAATTATTTGTTGTTGGTTTAACGTACCTGTATGCTACCAAGGCTAATCGGACGATGCTACAGTGGGAGTCCCAAATTTTGCCTATCCAGATATACTTAGGATAGGAATCTATAACGAGTACCTAACATCGTACAGGCTCGGAACCTACAATCGACTTACCCTCCGAAGGACGGCATATCCAAGGATTTTTCACTCCCTTTAAAAAATCCTAGGGGGACCGCGGGACGCGAACCCGCGACATTAGTATTGTAGGTTGCTATGCTAACCAATACACTACAGGTGACCCCATAATTAATTGTTTGAACCCTTTTTAAGTGTTAACTAAGATAAATGATATTGAATTGACTAAATATGAATAACTCATATCACTTACGATCTAAGATTAGAATATTAAAAATATCTGAATAATAAATATCATGAGATTTGTTTCAAGGAGAGATGGAGCAGCGCAGTAATTGTTTTCTTGATAGCGACCAGTTGCAAGATAATAATGTTATGCAACTCTTCTTAATTGAGACATCTCGGTTCGGTCTGTACAAATATTCGATAACAAAAAGACATTTGGACCACATCAACATGCGCTAGATTACGAAATATTAATGCAATTATTGGCTTTTTGCTAATTGTAAATAGTTTGGCTTTATTAGCTCCTGACTTACTGTAATTAAATCACAAGAAATGTTATTTCGATGACACTCCTTCGGATTGTGACAGGTAGTTGTTTGTTTGTTTAACGTCACTTTATGCCACTAAGGCTAATCGGACGATGCTACAGTGGGAGTCCTAAATTTCGCCTATCCAGGTATAATTAGGATAGGGATCTTTAACGAGTACCTGACATCGTACATGGGACCTCCATTTTACGTCCTATCCGAGGGACGGCATGGACAAGGATGTGACAAGTAGAAAAAGAAACCAAAATATTATAATTCTTCCATCCCGGAATTATCAGGGGGAGGGGGGGTCAGCAGATGGACGGAAGACCCACTTGACTCATCAAAAGTTCTGAGGAGGGTACATTTTTTCTGGTCAATGAATTATTTTAAAAGAAACTTTCAAATTTCAACGAACTAGGAATATGTGCAACAGACCGCAGCTTATTATTAACTAAACAACAATTCTTGTTGTACCAACATCATCATACATTTCTCAAAGCCTTTTTTTTTTGTCGGTACGCCATAACTTCCTTAATATTTCATCAAATTTCATTTATAAGGCATCATTTTAGAGCTTTCCTCAACCACTACACCGGAAAAATATAAAAATCAATTCGATTGCGATTTATAAGCGCGAAAACGCGGTTTTTGCGAGAAAATCAAATGGTCGTAGAGGTTTCGTTAAGTGCAGAGGCAAGAGAAAATTTCAAAATATATAAATTTGTAAAATATATAAATTATGTAAATTAAATAATTCAGCCATCGACAGCCATCCTAAATGCTCTCAATGTGATAGCGGTATCCGGTAGTAGTATAATAGAAATTCTTAACGAATGGTGGAATATAACATAAAGGCACAACCATTGTCTTGTTCTGGGTTCCTCCTCACTGTGGCATTGCTTGAAAGAGCTGACCATTTAGCCCACTTAGCAAGACTCGAAGACGGAACATGAGTTAATAAACTAAATAATATTACACTGGATGACTGGATTCTCCAGAGAATGAGATTGTAATTAGCAGAATTGGAGTGGAGTTGGGCCAGACAAAATCGTCAATTAACCCGGGTAAGAACTGACTGTAGGAAATTGATCACAAGTTGCAGAATATCAAGAAGAGAGGAAGTGATGCTGTGCCGGCTGAGGATTGGGCATTGCCATTTTACACACAGTTATCTACTTAGGAGGCTCGGAGTCCCGACATTGGAAAATGTCCCTCTGTCAGTCCAACACTTACTGATAGACTGCCCACAATTCGAAAAGCACAGGAAAAAAGTTGGTCTTTCTGAGTCATTAAAGGAAATTGTGAAAGACAAAGAAGAGAGAGTCGGCACTCTTTTCGAGTTTCTTTAATGCACAGAATTCTACAAATGGATTTAAAGTACCATTAGACGCCAATGACCCTTTAGGCTAGAGGCGATTACACAAATAATTTTTTTTTTTAATAATTTATCAATATAAATGCAAAAATACCCACTTACCGGGCATGCGTTACCTCACCTGTACCAGTAGATAAAATATAAAAATAGTATTGAACTATGAATATTGCTGCCAACGTTCATAGAATCCATTCTAGGCTCTGACAGCTCCAACGTCACGCCCTGAAGAAGAGCTGCATTGTTGGGTCGAAACGTTGGCTGCTATAAATTAGTTTAATACTATATCTAGATATTTTTACCGCTACCCCGGACTATTCTTATAATTTAAAAAATAAATTAAAATAAAACATATCATATATTCGCCTAGCAAACCAATCACCATGAAAATAAATCAGTGTACCTCGGAGTAAAGTGCAACACCATGTTCATCTCTTTATTGAATTAAATATAACAAATTGGATTTAAATGTTACATTTACCAATTAATTATCAACATCAGTAAAAATTTAAAATCGTTCATTTAACAGTCTCTATGAGTAACGAAAAGACACATTTAACTAAGAAAAATTCTTTATATATATGTGTATATATATATATATATATATATATATATATATATATACATTATATATAATATATATATTATATATAATGTATTTATATTGTATTATTATGTTTAAATTTATCATTTCATTTAAATCAATTGCGGAAAATTTAATTAAATAAACAAATGGACATGACGTTCTTTACCTCCACGTTACATACATAAATAAATAATATAAGTAAATAAATTTACGGGATACGTCCTAATAAATAGCATTGTACAATTGGTAACCAATAAGAACAAAATAATTATATAAAACTTCATGACAAGACTATGAAATACATGGGCGGTACCAATTTTATAGTTACAATAATTCTATAAATAAAATATTAAGCAAAATCCCTGTTCAGAATACTATCCATTATTTACATTGGTTTCTCAGTTTTAGTACTTTAAGGGGGTTTTAGCCATCACAGACTCCCACCCCACCTGGATCTGCCCATCTGATGAAATGTATATTTGATTTAAATACTTTTATTAATTCTATTGGGTTGGTGCAAAAACAAAGCAGGCTTTAAATATTCATTTTGTTTAGGCTTTGTGATTGGCTAGTAATCAAAGATGATACCAAGTCTTGTTAATGGATGATAAACAATGGTTATTAATGTCGTTTTTCCTCAAAGATTAGTTTACTTCGTTTAACTTCTACTAATTCTCCATGAGTAAGGACCTCTGAAATTCACTATGTCAAAACAAAATTTTCGTCAAATTGATTAAGTTCAAACTTGGTCGAAGCGCGGCTCAAACCGCGCGTAACATCCATCATCGATTTGGGGGTGAAGGAAGCATCAGTGAATGAACAGTGCAGCGATGGTTCCGAAAATTTCGTCTTGGAGATTTTGCTCTCGAAGATAAGGAAGGTCGTGGTAGGCCTTCTGTTGTTGATCACGACCAGCTGAGGGGTTTGGTAGAATATATATATCGCAAAGCTACTCGGGATATTGCGAGAGAAGTTAGTGTTGACCACTCAATAGTTGTTCGCCATCCGGAACGAATAGGTAAGGTAAAGAATCTCGATAAGTGGATACCTACAGCCAAAAACATCGGCGTTTTGAACTTTGCAATTCTTTTCTGTCGCGCTACCAAAATGAACCATTTCTTAATCGAATCGTGACAGGTGATGAAAAACGGATCCTATATGACAACATGAGACGGACAGGCCAGTGGCTGAACAACTTCTTAAGGGGAAAAATTTTTAGAGACCGAAGTGAAACCGAAAATGCCTTCCGAGATTTTATTGAGAGATTAGATTTTTTTGAAACTGGAATAAAAATGCTCCTGTTTTGACAATGATGGAAAACATTTTTAATAAATAATCGTAGTTTTATAAAAATTACAATACAATTTTTTTTGTCATATAAAAACCTGCATTATTTTTGCACCAACCCAATATATTTTAAGGTTTGTATCAGTCTATAAGATCCTTCCTACATCCATTCTTGATATCCTACAGCTTTCCGTGACGAGATCCTCCATGCTCTGCTCAGGACTCTATCCTTCCACCCGCCAGCCACGCAGTGACGCCTGACCCTCTCTGAAGACACCGAGGAGCAGACGTCAATGCTAGGCCGGAAGGGGAACAGCCCAGCTTACAGGAAACGCCCTCAAGAGTCAAGAAGCGGTGTTCATTCTTCTTCTGCAGGAAGCACTCCACGTACTCTTCTTCACAATTCAAGAGAAATCCTTCAATAACTCACTAAGCTCATATTGAGACTCAAATATGCTTCGGTCCAGGCAATGGGTCATTCAAACAATGAATCGAAAATCCTAACAATTGATCGGAAGGATTAAATGTTACCCGAAGGACTGTTTTTATCCTCGCACTGACAAAGCAGATGGACAATAGTAGATGGTTACAGCTCAAATACCTGTTTTTTGGGGTTTTTTTTTTATAATCGCATGTGGAGTTTCAACTACATTCTGAATTTCACCATGTACCTGCCAACAAGGATTAGAGAAAATATTCTTTGACCTTTGGGGCAGATAGTATCACTGGTACTAACTGTAACTCAAAAGTAGCCCTCTACTTGCGTTAACACGGTCATCACATCCATAAAATAATATGGTAACTAGCGCCTTACACGAATGGAAATATTGATACTGCAACGTTAAATCGTTAAATAAAAACAACATATGGATTACAATACCAGACCTTTAGTTGGAATGCACTAGCGGTTGGAGAGAACCGTCAGAGCACGTGTTGGGACTAGATTGTTCGAGTTCAAGGCCTGGATGATTCCACGCAGGTCTGGATCCTTCTAGACCAGTCCTTTTACGACTATGTATAAGGAGCGAGTTACTGGACCAGTTAGTCTGAGTCTTTGTTTTGACTGTGAGGCTCAAACCATATGATTTGTGTTACAAAGTTTTAATTTTTGTAACCTGCTTTAATATTTGTGTTTTTATAATTCGTGTGGCATTGACTATTGTTATATAACTCTATTCTGGTATTGTAAGTTTTGTCATTTAATTTCATTTATTTATAGTTACTAATTTCATTGGTATGCGTAAAACTCATACAAATCAATAACCCACTCATATTATTTCATCATTAGAAAGAGAATTTCATCCCTTTTCTATTGATATATAATTGATTAGGCTGGTTGGAGAGAGATATTTGCTCAAGGCATCTTTCCATAACCGTTTTACTACTTGGAAAATAGTTATTTATTATACAAGTGACGAAAGTAGATCATTTTACAACTCGAGTGAAACGTTTACCCACACGAGCGAAGCGAGTGTGGTAATTTCACGAGAGTTGTAAATTCTACTTTTTTCACGAGTGTAATATTAAATTTTTTCTGTAATCGTGTAATACATGATCAGATCTAACCAGAATATGAACAAAATTAGGATGTTGTGAAGATTATGGTATGTTGTTGGTAGGTTATAAGCATGGTTGTGAAGTAGTGCAGTTATAAACAAGAGCAGGTTATAAACAAGGAAGGTAATTATTATTATATTTAAATTTTAAAATATATTGATTATTTCCACCAACAATTCATTCACATTTCAATTTATTTTGTTAAAATAAATTCTTACAATGTTAAGAAACATTTAAAAGCATTTAATTTCCAACTTCAAATTATTTTTTAATTTATACTTATTACTAATTAAGAAGGCAATTCATTTTTATCTCTTGTGAAGAAAGTAATCACTTTCTTCACTCTATTGCAAAATGTTTCACTTTCTTCACTCATTTCAGTTTAGTAATGTTACCATTATTCAACGATTACAGAAAAAGTAAATATTTTATGTTTAAGAATTTTTTTTACCATGAAGGAAAAATATCTCTGTAATATTTTTGGCATTATCTCATTTTGTATAAATTTAGAAGAAATGAATAAATTTTGAAATCTCCAGTTCAATTATTCCCCATTCTACAGAGTAGTCTTAACACATACAGGTTTGTTTTGAGCTCAAGTCGTCATCGGAGCTTCAAATATCTTTAAAGTTCAAATGACAATAATTCCGAAACTGCTGGTGGTAAAATTGGGTATTTTTTTCTTGCCTGTGTATGAACTTAAAACGTACAAATCTGTATCAAAATCTGGATGGAGGTGGGAGGGTTATAATATTGAAATTCGGCTGAATGATTTGACGTGGAATGGCCCACTTGTTTACAATCTTGCTTCCTCCTCCATTCCTGAAAATCGTCCTAGGCCTCTGAAGAGAAGATGGCCTCGATCGAGACCTTCTGAAGTTGAATATGCTAGTTAAGTGCTACCAATGGACAGTTTCGCTTCCATACATTTTCATGTTATTTTCCTTTATTTCATGGGCAACACATTTACAGCATGTATTTTAATGTATGTACATTTCAATAAAAAAAAAAAAAACTCTAGAAAGAAGACTATTATACCAAACCTTATCGAATGACTGTGCACAACGCTTAGATACTTAGATAAATATATATATATAGATATATACTATGTACTCACTCTGAGCGGCGCAGAGGCTGACCCTCGCGGGACCTCCCAGCCAGGACCTGGCCACGGGGTGGAGCAGCCGCCGCAGCGAGAACCGAGGGAAGCCGCGCTTCTTGGCCGGGTTCGAGCCCCGCCCGGACTCACCGCCGTCGCTGGGGCCCTCCCCGCCCGTCTTCCTCATCCTGAAACACATCATTATTTATTATTACTAATCTTTGAAAATATGCACTAATAGTTAAGTAATGATAGTTTCCTACAGACTAGAATCATTAAGAAGGTGTTTAAAATATAGGTGTTTAAACACCCTCAGCCTTCAATGTTAGCGGCCATGTTTCGCACCCATAAAGAACCGAAGGAATAATAATAGTTTTGTAAATCCTAATTTATGAGTTTGGGGACAGAAGGCTCGAGCTAATCAATTTCGCAACTGAAAAGTAGCAAGCGAATTTACGACTTTTAATCTAGCCTCAATTTCCTCGTTGATTGATTCCGTATCTTTCTAGTTACCATTGCCCCTAAATATCTAAACTTCTCTACGTGTTCAAACTTATTCACTTCTACATTATTATAAGCAAAATCGTCACCACCAACAAATCAATTATCATTACTAGTTGGTGTGCATCATTTCCATTTACATATAATCACTACAATGTTTGCTCACACACATTGGATACCATTTTTAACTAATTAATATTCTTCTGATATGTTGTAATACAAAAATGTATATGTTTTTGTGAATCTTCTCTTATCAGTTGTAATCACGTTTTATCTAAGCCCTTACGGTGACCTTATTTTCGGGTCGAAACGTCGGACACTATTATGTACTCATATATACATATAACTTTAATATGTTGAAAATTAGTTATTTATTATTGTTAAATAATTATTTTTTTTTTAAAACGAAACGGGCAGCAAGTGCCACGCGAATATCATTTCCGTTTCCTCCCCACACCCCCTGCCTTCCTCTTAGTCCAATACTCCCTCATCCTCCTGGACTGCTCCCTTCGCTCTTCCTCAGTCCATTCTCTCCCTCGCCTCTCCTTCTTACCCACAAGAACCCCGATCCCTTTCAGTTTTTCCCTAAAAAGTTCTCTATCCCAGCAATCCCAATCAGTAATCTTTAGCCTGTCCAGTTCTTTTATTTGGTTAACTTAACCCCCTATACTTATATAGTTGCAGAATTTGTCAAAAATTTTCTTGTTTGTCTCTCACTACTCATACTGACCATATGCCCGTTGAACTTCAGTCTTCTGATCCTGATGACAGTTTCCAAATCTCCCACATTCCTGTATATTTCTTTATTAGATTTTAGTCTGTACTTCTTGCGTTATCTTGGGTCCATGAATCCTCCTCAGAATCTTCCTCTCAATCCTCAGAATTTTCTCAAGGCTAGGAAGGCTGACTGTTTTTATACCATACAGTATTACAGGTCTTACCACTGTACAGTAATGCCTTATTTTTGCATTTGAGGACAAATTTTTCTTATTATAGATATTTCTAGTAGCGAAGTTTAGTGTTTCCAGTTTGGCTATTCTTTCTTCAATGGATGCCCTATCCGTTCCGTTACTACTTATTATCTCGCCTAAATATTTAAACTTTTTTGTCACTTTTAATTTCCCATATTTTGTGTCCAATATTTTCTCGTTGAAGTTGGGATCTGTTGTCATAATTTCTGTCTTATCATAAGAGATCTGTAGTCCTGTTTTCTCGGATATTTCTTTCAGAGTGTTTACCTGTTTTATGGCTTCCTATTTTGTTCCTGCTAGATCGGGCTAGATCGTCTGCAAGGGCCAGGCACTTAACTTTCACACTGTCCCTCTTTGTTCCTATTACTGCACCTGCCTCATCATTTTGCCAGAATACTTTCATAATTTTTCCAACACTATATTAAAAAGTATCGGTGACAGACCGTCGCTTTGCCTAATTTAACCTTGTTAAATAATTATTCTATAATTCTTGAATAATTTTATTATAAAAGAAAAGATTGGGATTCGAACCCAGGTCCTCTGCATCTCCGTCGCTGCGCTCTTACTACAATACAGCTAACCGTGGGACCAATCCTGACTTGGTCAATCTTCTCTCTTCAACGAGCTACTTTGCAGCGTAGTAACCGGGGGCTGGAAGTTTTATTCACTATGATCGCAACTATTTCCATTACATTCCTCCCGGTTAACAAATTTAACAATGGAAGCTGTTGGCGGAGTACACCTGTGAGGTAAGAAGCAGTTAGCAGACTCCGCGACGCCTGCTGATTGTTGCTGGCCGCCGAGAAGAGGCAATCCTCTGTTGGCACCGCGTTGACACCCGACCCTCGGAGCTGTACGAGGAGCGGATGTCAATGCTAGGCCAGCGGAGGGGTACTTGTAGCGAGGTCCAGTGCCAAGGAGATAATTTGCACTACACCTTTCCTTAATACTATTTATATCAAATTACATGATAACAGCTTATTATATATATATATATATATATATATATATATATATATATATATATATATATATATATATATGTTACGGTAAAAGTAGATATTGCGGCAAATGTACAAATTTTCCGGAAAATGTGCACGTTTGCCTCCTCGTTTGGGTAATGTGCATTCAACTAACATTTAAAATTTCAAAGAAGGGAAATGTACATTGAATTCACAATGACCATGTCGATTTGGTAAATGTGAGCATAGAAATGTAAAAATGCTGGAATATTACAATATGTAATTCCAAGTGCCACGATAGCAATTCTTGCTCAAATAAATAAAACTTTTTTCATTATGAAAATTCTATATGTTCCTTTATAGTTTTATAAAGTTTAACTGTTATAATAAAGAAAAGTATGTTATTATTATTATTTGTTTGATTCCCATCGTATTGGTCCTGAAAAACTCGGACGAAAATTGTATTTATGAATATTTGGATCATAACCAACGACATATTATATAATATGCAAAGAAAAGTATGTTTTGTCATTTACATTTTTTAATTAAAATAATTTTCGTTATTTAAGACTTTTGTATTATGTTTATTTAAATAAATATTTTTTTACTGCAACTATTTGTATTCTAACTTTTCTTAGGTATGACATGAAGGTAAGAGTATACATTTACCAAAACGTGAAGGCAATGGTACACATTTGCCGGGGAATGTACATATACACTATATTCAGTTCACATACACCAACTTCTTTGGGAAATGTACACATTTTACGGTAAAAGTGTACATTTCCCAATAGTGTACATTTACCGTAACATATATACTGTATTAGTGAGAATTACAAAAAAATGTACTTTAAAACATCTCTCAAGGCGAACATCGATAAATAAATTTATATACCTAATTACAAAGATCATCAAAATTATAATAATAGGTAAAAATACGAGATAAAAATCTTGGTTCATTATGTTCTTTACTTTCGGAGTTAGTTTGCAATTTTCCAAGATATAAATATAAATTAATGTAACATAAAATAATGAAATTTTTAAAAAAAATTTCCGAGAATAATTAAAACAAAGTAGATCTGCAGCGATTTGGTAATACAGTTTCAGACTCGATCAAAAAATTACTTAGATAAATTCTTGAGATATTAATTATTTTATATTATATTTTTGATCTTTGATTTTTCTTTTAAACATACAGCTTATTTACATTGTATAAAAGTAGAGATATTATAATGAAAATAAATAAAACAAAAAATTGTTTGTATTACACAGGTCAGCAATTAAACATATCGCCGGGTCGGCAAGAATTGTGACAAAAGTCGAAATTTTTAATATCAAACTTTATACAAAAATTTTACATTTTCATTAATGGTGTATCTATTTATACATAGTAAACTGTAAACATGTAGATAATATATACTAATTGTAATTATTACAATTTAATAGTTTAAATTTTACAATATTTCATTTACATTAGCGCAAAAGCCCTAAATGCTGAAATTTCCATTAGTGTCTCTATTATATTCGACCTCGATAGTGATATAATGTTATATGTAGGTACATACATATACTAGTATTTGACAATGGAGTTATATAACTAACTTAAAATTATGTAAGCTATTCTATTATATAATTATATGAGAAAGCATACAAAGTTGAGAAAACGTATTCAACATTAAATTATGAAATTAATAATAAATATGCATAATCATAATTCAAATCAACCAATTCACAAAGGAAATGGAAGATGTAATAATGCATTGCAACAATAAATAAATAAAAATATAACATCGCGTTGATTCCGCAAAAGGTCGTATGTCAGAAATTTTCAATTTTGCGATTTTATTTGTTTTTTAATCAAAACGATTAGCTCTAGGGTCCCAAAAGACGAAGTATGTCACCAGTAAATAGAAAAGAAGAAACTTGTAGTTTTTTAATATTAGGTCGTACTATATCGATTCATACAGCAAAATATAAAAGCGGGATGAAAATTTCTTCATCAATAAAAAAATTTTCTTCAAACCGAGTTTAAAATTTTAATTCCAATTTTCTCAAACAGACATTTTTTTATATATTTTTTTTGAAAATAGTTCATATTGTCTATACCTATACATTGTTGTATATCATATGAAACGGCATGGAAAGTGCTGTAAAACGACACCAATCTTATAGTCCTAGTCAAATTTGGAAAACATCTACATCTATTTTTACTTTCACTTACCTATATATGAAATATATAGTAAGTGGAAGTATTGCGATCGTGAAAAATTTCGACTTCCGGTTTTCAACGGAAATACACGTTTTGGGGTCCCCTGAGTCCAATTAACCAAGTCCCGCGAAATGTTCTGTTTGTGTGTCTGTGTGTGAACAGACTAGCTCAAAAAGTATAAACCGTGCGAACCTGTAATTGGGTATTTAGTCTATGTATATGACCGCGATGTGACAGCAAAAATTTCATAAAAATTGCTCAAAGGGAGAGGGTAGTTTGTTTAACAACTTTTTAAGTTTTTTCGATTTTCTCTAACGATTTTGATTAAACTGACTATTTGATCTATTCATATGTCCCAGATATGACTGTAAAAATTTCATCAAAATTGATCAACCGGAGGGGGGACTTTACTTAATAAATTTTGTATCATTTTCACATGTTTATTTTTTAATCGAAAAAGGTTTTAACGATTTTGATCAAACTGGGCATTTGATGTATGTATATGCCAAAGATGTGATAAGATCAAAATTGGTCAAACGGAGCGGGCACTTTATTTCATAACTTTTTTTTCCAATTTTTTCGATGATCTCAAAAACGGCTTTAACGATTTTTATCAAATTCGTCATGTTTAATGAAAATTAGGTGTTCTTTAATATCAGGTAAGCTTCATCATTATTAAAATGTTCTGAGGGGGCTTTTTTTTTGGGAGGGTTGTGGCCTTTTTTGATTGTTTGTTTCCTATGAAATACCTTTGTTTTTGTTTATATGGAGAAATTGACTGTCTCTCGTTACGCCTAAATATAAGAAATGGCTAAATATGAGATATAATAAAAATAAAGAAAACATAAAGAGGAGAAAAAAAGAAAAATATTCAGTCAACTCATAAAACTCGTTGAGCCCACGCATGCGGAGTATGCCTTTAATGACAGACCATTGTTCATAATGAAAGCAGTTCTGTTCATTTGAGAAGTGGCAATTATCAAAACGCATTAATTTCTAATCTAAGTAAGTTGGTAAGTGAAAGTTGTGTGTTGCGCGCACGCACCAGATTTTTTTTATCATAAAATGCTAGATTTATTGAATTTTATCACTATTTACTGAAGAATATTTCAATTTTTTTAGTAATGAAATTTTCATCCCACTTTTATATTTTGTCGTATGAATGGATATAATACTACCTATTTCTTTAAAACATATAAAAAATTTAAAAGATGCCCTTTTTCGAGATAATTGAAATTTAAATTTAAAAAATCTGGTGCGTGCGCGCAACACACAACTTTCACTTACCCACTTACTTATATTAGAAATTAATGCGTTGTGTTAATGCCACTTCTCAAAGTAACACATTTTTCCACATTCATTTCTTACCTGATATTAAAGAACACCTAATTTTCATTAAACATGACGAATTTGATGAAAATCGTTAAAGTCGTTTTTGAGATAATCGAAAAAAAGGTAAAAATTGGAAAAAATGTTATGATATAAAGTGCCCCCTCCGTTTGAACAATTTTGATGAAGTGTTGGCTATAACATCTTTGGCATATACATACATCAAATACACAGTTTGATCAAATTCGTGAAAGCCGTTTTTGAGTAAATAAAAAAAAACACGTGAAATTGATACAAAATTTATTAAGTAAAGTCCCCCCTCCGGTTGATCAATTTTGATGAAATGTTGGCTATCACATCTTTGGCATATACATACATCAAATACCCAGTTTGATAAAAATCGTGTAAACTGTTTTTGAGTAAATAAAAAAAACACGTGAAAATGATACAAAATTTATTAAGTAAAGTCCCCCCTCCGGTTGATCAATTTTGATGAAATGTTGGCTATCACACCTTTGGCATATATATACATCAAATATCCAGTTTGATCAAAATCGTAAAAGCCGTTTTTGAGTAAATAAAAAAAACACGTGAAAATGATACAAAAATTATTAAGTAATGTCCCCCCTCCGGTTGATCAATTTTGATGAAATGTTGGCTATCACATCTTTGGTATATACATACATCAAATATCCAGTTTGATCAAAATCGTGAAAGGCGTTTTTGAGTAAATAAAAAAAAAACACGTGAAAATGATACAAAATTTATTAAGTAAAGTCCCCCCTCCGGTTGATCAATTTTGATGAAATTTTTACAGTCATATCTCGGGCATATAAATAGATCAAATACTCAGTTTAATCAAAATCGTTAGAGCCGTTTTTGAGAAAATCGAAATAAACTTAAAAAGTTATTAAATAAAGTACCCCCTCCCTTTGAGAAATTTTGATGAAATTTTTGCTGTCACATCGCGGGCATATACATACACTAAATACCTAATCTCAGACTCGCACGGTTTATAGTTTTTGAGCTAGTCTGTTCACACACACACACACACACAGACACACAGACACACACACACACACACAGACCATTTCGCGGGACTTGGTTAATTGGACTCAGGGGACCCCAAAACGTGTATTTCCGTTGAAAACCGGAAGTCGAAATTTTTCACGATCGCAATACTTCCACTTACTATATATTTCATATATAGGTAAGTGAAAGTAAAAATTGTTTTTTCTTAAACCAATACATTGTTGTATATCATATGAAATGGCATGGAATACGCTGTTAAACGACACCAATCTCTAACCAATCTAACTATTTTTAATCATAAAATGCTAGATTTATTAAATATTATTACTACTTTTCAATTTTTTTATTGATGAAAATATTTTCATCCCACTTCTGCATTTTGTTGTATGAATAGATATACTACTCACTATTTTTTTACAAAAAAAATAAATTTTTAAAGAAATGCCCTTTTTGAGAAAATTAAAATTAAAATTTTACATATAATTTTAAGAAAATTTCTTTAGCACCAACTTATACATTATTGTATATCGTATGAAACGGCAAGGAATGTGCTGTTAAACGACACCAATCCCATAGTCCTAGTCAAATTTGGAAAACATCAACAGCTATTTTTAATCATGATTTTTTCTGTTTCTGGACCTATTTTTGAGGGCTTTAGAGACCAATAACGCGTAGATATATCTCAGTAATATTTCTCAATTGTTCTTGTAGTTACAAGTAGTACACATAGACGAACTTTCAAGACCATCTGAAATGGTGAGGCTCAAGCATGTGTTGAATTGGCGTGGAATGACCCTAAAGTAAAATAAAACATTTTATTATTAAATAAAAGTTTTTATTTTCATCAGTAATAATACGGGATATGAAATTTTGGCTGTCGCATCGCGGGCATATACATACATCAAATACCCAGTTTGAATAACATGGTAATAGCCATTTTTAAGATAATATAAAAAAAAGAAAAAAAGAAAAAAAACCTTAAAACAAGACAAAATTTATTAAATAAAGTGGCCCCTTCGTTTGACCGTTTTGACGAAATTTTTGCTGTCACATCGCGGGCTTACATACATTAAATACCCAATTTTAGGTTCGTACGGTTTATAGTTTTTGAGCTAGTCTCTTCACCCACACACTCACACAAACCATTTCGCGGGACTTGGTTATTTGAACTCAGGGGACCCCAAAACGTGTATTTCCGTTGAAAACTGGACGTTGACATTTTTCACGATCGCAATACTTTCCCTTACTATGGGTGTTTAACTATATATTTGATATATAGTTAAGCACCCTTCACCTAATGTAATTCATAGTTTCCCAACCTTTGTTAAATAAAAACTAACACAGAGCGGAAATGCGACCTGATACTTTAAGAGAGGGCATTGGATGTCATCACAGGATACTATTTCTTCCAACAGAGCTTCTACGAAAAAAAAAAACCTTATAATATAAATAACATTTCTAACTTATAAAACAAGGAGGAATAGGAAAAAAAAGTAAGGAAACGGAACAATTGTAACAATGTAATGGCAGACAATCAGATCCGGACGGTGCAATTAGAGCGAACGTCCTTGCTGCGGAAGCCACAAGGCTGGGAACTGGCGGTCAGGAAGCAGGGAATACAGGTTACTGGAAATCACCGGTTATCGTTTAAACCGGTTATTATTTCCATCAACATTAACCGCCCGGTTTTAACCATTAAAAACTGCTAGCTGTTAAATCGGTTATCGTAAGCAGTGGTCGACCCTTATCAGCGGTTACAACCGATAGTGGTAGAATAGCCTTGACGGGAAATTATGATACCTGATGGGTGAGGATGGAATATAAAACACATTAAATAAAAACTAGCTGAGGAACCGTTCGCACCCTAACCAACTTAAATCCCACTTAATTAACACGTCAGGTGCGGCATCGGTCCCCGGGCTCCGATCCCTTCTTAGCAGCCGATTTTCAGAAATGCCCGAAAGTCCGAACACTTCAAACACTCAATTTAGTCGATTTTTAATGATATTATTATTATTATTTTAGTGCAGAAAATGTTGCTAACAGCTGAAATTCTGTTGTTCTTTAGAATTGGTCTCCGAGGTCCGATTTTCGATAAAGAATGGCGTAAATCCTGTATCGGCCTGTCCTGCGCCTATTATGTTTAGTTCCAATCCTTAGCAAGAGATAATGCCCTTGAGACGCTCATTTAATTTACTTTTAATCAAAAGATAACGCTTTCGTCAAAGTATTTCCATCGGACCCCGACGGCCTATATCGTCTATGGCTCATACTAGCAGTCGGACCCCCGGGACCGATACCGTTCAAATCAGGATACCCCTAAAATACGCCGCCGCACCTAACATGATAACGTACCTACACACCGTAAATTCAGTATCGTATAGTGCGTCATGGCGATAGTCGAGGGTTGAAGTAAAGAATAGAATTGTAGATTATTTATTTTTTTAAACATAAGTTTAAGGTATTTACATAGTATTTACGTGTGTTACAGGACTTCTTTGAAAACTATCTTTTCAAGTAACGATATGGTCATCTGTGTTGCTTGTTGGTGGGTTTGTTTTACACAGCCATAATAATAATAGTAAAGGCTTAACGAACCCGAAGGTTCGATGCCGACACCACCACTCGCTCCCTGCACACCTCCATCCATCGACCGTCTTCCAGACCCAACTTCGATAGATCCGCCCTAACGCAATCCTCCCACCTCCGTCTCGGCCTGCCCCTCGGACGTTTCCCATTCGGCACCGCGCTTATTAATCTTTTCGGAATACGTTCACAGTCAAGTTTTGCAATTTTACACGCCCATTTTATTCGTCTTGTTGCAATCACGTCAATTATATTTACTGGGTAAAGTTCACTCAGTTCGGCGTTGTGTAAGCGTCTAAATTCTCCGGTTATTTCATCCCTCTTCGGTCCAAATATTCTACGCAGTACTTTATTTTCAAAAACTCTAAGCCGTTGCTCATCCCTCAATGTCAGCGGCCAAGTTCCGCATCCGTAAACGACCGTTGGAAGAATAATAGTTTTGTAAATCCTAATTTTTAAGTTTTGGGACAGAAGGCGGGAGCTAAGCAATTTCGCGACTGAAAAGTGGCAAGCATTACCGGTTTTTAATCTAGCCTTAATTTCCTCATCGATTTCGTTTTTTCTAGTTATCATCGCCCCTAAATATTTAAATTTCTCTACGTGTTCAAACGTATTCCCCCCTACATTGATATCAGCGAAATCCTCACCACTTCTACCACTAACCATATATTTTGTCTTATCCGTATTCATTTCCAGTCCAAGTTCTTGTCCGGCTTTCATCAACGTTTTTGTGTTCATTTCTATGGTTTCCACGTCCTCCCTAAGCAATACCAAATCATCGGCATATCCGAGCACGGGTATATTCCCTCCCAAATTCAAACCCTTTCCGGTACGTGGTGAGGCTCTTCCATTGCACTTTACACATCCATAGATGTCACTAAAAGAGCGCACCCTGGAAAACGCCACACACATATGTATTGGTTTCGCGGAAAGCGAGTGATTCTATTGACTGAAATCGTATGTTTTTACTTGTTACTCGCAAACGACGGCGGCAATCGGAAAAAGTATATATAATCAAAAATGTTAGTCTCGGCAAACTGAAAAAAACGACACCTTCGAAAAAGCCCTGCGACCATTTTCGCATGGTGAACCGCTGAAAATTGCAGTTTTTCGCTTACAACTCGCAAACGAAGGGCTTAATCGAAAAAATGTATATGACCTAAATGTTTTTATTGAAAACCTGAAAAGGTTGACACCATTTAAAAACCTCTACGACCATTTTTCTCGCAATCACGCTTGTAACTCGCAAAATGAGCAATTTGTATATTTTTCCAGTGTAGTGGTTAAGGGAAGCTTTAAAATGATGCCTCATTCATGAAATTTGATGAAGTGTTATGTTAAAAAAAAAAGGCTCTGAGAAATAATATATATGATAAAGGGCTGTCTCGATAATACGAAACTGCCGATAATCCTAACAAGAATTTTAATTTCATGTAATAGTTCAAATATCAAAAAAAATATATCTTTTCTGTATATTATGATTTAGTAGTATTTAATTGAATCTATACGGTCATTGATTAATAATATATACCGTATTATGGTATGCGAATTATTCGCACGGGGCAGCTAGTAGAATATACTGTGGGTGTTGTTGCATGCACGAAGGGACAATCATATCGGTATGTATTATTGTTAAGCCGTTATAAGAGGGATTATTACACAGATAGCGCAGCTGCATGGGCAATCAGCTGCCTGACGTCTGGGGATTGAACGAATGGGTTTATTTATGCAGGGCGAGGTCAGTGGAACAAGTCGATAGTTGTGCTATCGATGCATCGCAATGTACCATTCTAGCCGAAGGTTATAATCGATTATTCATCTACCTTGAGAAGGCACGGTCAGGGGAAGTGGAACAATGTCCTCCGATTCTTTGCCGTGACAACCAAAGCTTTCGAAGTAATGAAATAAGCTTGGTTTGTTGATTTGCTTAACGTCACTTTATGCCACTAAGGCTAATCGGACGATGCAAAAGTGGGAGTCCTAAATTTTGGCTATCCAGGTATAATTACGATAGCGATCTTTAACGAGTATCTGACATCGTATAGGCCAAGGATTTTTTCCCCGCGACCTTTAGTATTGTAGATTGCTATGCTAACCACTATTACCACAGGGGACCCCACCACATTAGCCTAAAATAAATTATTGCAATGTAATTTTTAATATTCAAACACGAACCATTAAGACCTGTTTAAACGGTAAAGTTTTTGGGAGCGAAGTTGGGAACGAACAAAACGCAGCATTTTTGACCACGAGGGGCGATCACAATTGACCAAATATATCTGTTTAGACGTCTAAGTTTTTGGAACAAACTTCGACACCAATTTAATGCAATTTTTTTAAAAATTTTATGAAAACAAAACATTTCGTCTTTGCGAATCCGGTGATGTCCAGGAGATTCTTATTTTGATTTTTTTTTTTCAAATAAGTATTAAACCCTTTGCTCTGCACCTTCATCTCTACACCTCAAATTACGCCAGAACCTATAATTTTTTCTTAATTGATCCGTCTCTTTTACAGAATTTAAAAACTAATCAGAACAATACACTCCGATCCACGTATACAGGTGTCATTGATTAATAATTTCTGACTCACCAACACCGAGGCGGATGGTGATGACCCCACCTATCCCATGATCACGTGGCTGAGAGCACCTTTTTGTATCAGATTATTACCTTGTATTAAAAAGGAGACCCTAACAACCAAAAGTGCTATGTTTAGGGCACAGTAACTACCTAATTGTATTAATCGTTTACTAATACAAAAAATTGAAGACAAAATATTTGGGGGGGGGGTCATGACCCCTGTGACTCTCCCCTAGATCCATCCGCCCATGTTTCAACAGCTAATTTAGATTTGTTAGTTCATTTAGAGTACGTACGAACAATTCACTCGTACAATGAATGCATGGGTGATCCAACTAACAAAAAAAAAAAAAATAAATAAATAAAAAGGTGAGGAGAGCTGATTAAAGTTTCTTCTTTTCCCTTTATTTGAGATCTTCCCTCTGCATTATCGATTTGTTGAAATGTTTTACGAATCCTAGCAATCGCGGTACATAAGCTTTGTTGCACAGTTATGGTAGAAGAAAAATGTAAGATAATTCGTGAAAAAAAAAATAAAAAATAACAAATGCAATTTTGAATTAGACCGGTATTGAGAATTGCATTGGAACCGCATCGAATTGCGGACTGACTTAATTTCAGTGTCGGTCAGCGAACCGCTTCGTCGGAGGGAGATAATTACAAAAATATTTTATTATACAATAATGCAAGGCAGCATTTGGTAAAATTGTTGATTTTGAATCATTCAACAAAATTGGAGAATTGGAGACCGGCCGCCTAACAGTAATCGAGGTTAATGCACTTTTTGACCTAACGGTGCGGAACAGTCATCTTCCAAATCCTGGACAAAAATAGTTCATTTTATTTCCATCTGCGACAGTAAGTTTACATTATTATATTTTTATTTTTTTTATTTTTATTCTTATTCTTATTTAGTTAGTATCATGTCTTTATCTAGAGAGTTATGTCCAATATTTGGTTTGAAAATGTTGATTCTTTGGAAATTCTTCGGAATATGATCACTGTGAAATTGTAACCAAAACTGCTAGTTACCGAGGCAACGCTGAGATAACATTGACTGATCAAAACATCTGTTAATTTTCAATTAATCAGTTTAGAGGCACGCTAGAACGTTCTGCTCCATGTTCTACCTTGATTTAATACCTTCATACTGATATTATGGTGTACTACCCTATTTCTATCACTATTGCTTCACTTACACGTAAAATGGTTGTATATAGTTTGAATATAATTGTATTCCTTAGTTTTAAGTAGTATATATACGTTTAGTTTATTCATTTCATTTCTTTATTATCGTTCTTTCTTTATTTTATAAATTTATACTAATTTTAACTGTACATATGTTAGGAAATAGATATCATGTAAATAGTATATGTCTGCTTACTAAGAAGACCAGCCCTATCTCCCTGAGCATTGCATGGAGCTTAAGTTTATAAAAATCTGGGTATGAGATTTTCTATAACTTTTACTATAAATTTAAAAATATGGCTTAATAACCAGGCGCTGAACATTATCCCTGCCTAACATATCTAGGGTTATAAAATGTTTTCAATTTTTTTTTTGCACACACATTATTACTTTTTGCATGCAACCTATAAATAAAGATCACGGGTTCCCATTAAAGGTAGTAAACAAATTTGCCATCCTTCCTAAAAAGAGGTCTCGTGCCTGTGCGATGTCAAGCATTCGTTAAAGATCCCCCCCCCCCCCTTCCTTTCTTGCATCGCCCGATTAGACTTAGTAGCATAAAGTGACGGTAAACAAACATAATTAAAATAAAAACTTCTTATATCAAATAAAGTTTCTTTAAAATTTAAAATTGTTTTCAATAAAATACATTGTTTGTCTTCGATTACTGCTTTTATCTACAGTTTCTTATATTCAATGTCCTAAAGATAAGATAAATTTCTCAATGTTTCTCATCGACCAACATAAATAAATATATATATATATACATTTACATATTTACACAGACGTGGCCACGTGGGAAGATTTTACTTATTTCTTATACTATTAGACATAAATAAAGAGTTTTATCTTCAACTATTTTTCTTCAGTTATCAGAACGCTGTAAAGGAAAACAAAACACTCTCCATCAATATCGATTAGACATCGGAGCGATTTGCTGCGTCGGCACAATCAGCTGTTAATCGAAGGCCCAGGGCACGATCGATTAATGATGATCGATTTCCAATATAATATAGATGGCATATCGATATCACAACACTTAAACCGAGTTGAAATATCAACACGTAGATCTAAATGATTCGGCAACTATCATAAAGAACAACTATTGTCTTTGCATAGGTCAGTTTTAATGTACAGTGGAGAAATTTAGTATAATAGATTTTTTTGATAGGCACTTTCTGTGATATATCTACTAGAAAACAATGAAGGGGGAACAAATCGTTTCACTTCTAATATTATTATGATAGAATAAACCCAAAAAATACGTATTTAGTTAAAATTATATGGTCGGTTTGCGCCAAAGTAAACCGACGGTCAAATTATTATAATAAATTACGAAAAAATGTCTATTGATTTTTTGTTTATTGATTAGCTAATATTTTTTACTGGAAACAGTTTATATTTGAATCATATAAGAGGCAAAGTAAAATTTGTTGATGTCCCTAAGTTTTTTTCCTAGTTTAAAGACAAGTTCATGTAGGTCATCATCATCTCTGAAAATGCTCTTTATTTTAATATGACGATATCCTAAGAATATATTACCATTAAAGAAAATAATAAATCCTTCTTTCCCAAAACCATATATCAACCAGTATGTAGACTGTATTATATTATTTAGTTAAATCAAGGTCTTAAACTTTATGTTTTTTTTTTAGTGATTAATGAAATTTATTATTATAGTTGAATATGGCGCTTGATTTCGAAAGCTAATTTCTTCAGTAATAGTCTAATAAAATTACAATATTGGGTTCACGTGTGGTGTAGTGGTTATCATGGCAACCTACTGTACTAATGGTTGCGGGTTCCCGTCCCGCAGTGGCCCTAGGATTTTTTAATAAGAGTGAAAAATCCTTGGCTATTTCGCCCCTCGGATAGGACTTAAATGGAGGTCCCGAGCCTGTGCGATTATAATTATACCTGGATAGGCAAAATTTAGAACCCCCACTGTAGTAGCATCTTCCGATTAGCCTCAGCAGCATAAAGTGGCGTTAAACAAAGTAAAAAACAACAAATAATTTTTATTTACGAAAAATAATAATGCTCAATAGATCAAAAGTATCAACTTGTAACGACGCATTCGATCTTTATAGCCAGACCCGCTCTGGGGGCAGACTGGTAAAATTGTTTAGCCTGAGTTGGAGGTATTCTGACTTTGTAAGGCTAAATTAATTTTTAAATAAAACTTTAACTTGGGGTCACCTGCGGTATATTGCTTAGCATGGAAACCTACAATACTAAAGGTCGCGGGTTCGCGTGGAATGATTAACATAACACATTTACTTTCCCTGCGATAGATAAAAAAAGTTAATTATAATTATAAAGCAAAAGCGTAAACGCGAACGTTAACTGGACCATATTAAATAGAATCAGTTCGCAAAATGGCCATAACCCGGATCCGTGTATGATATATGGAAAATTTAACAATAAAAATGGGGTTACCCGTGATGAAGTGGCTAGCATAGCAGCCTTAAGGTCGCGGGTTCGTATCCCATGGGGGCCTTAATGGATATTAATAAAGTAAAATATCCTTGGCTATGCCGTCCCTCGGATAGGGCGTAAAATGGAGGTCCCGAGCCTCCAGGTACTACTCGTTAAAGATTCCTATCCTAATTATACCTGGATAGGCAAAATTTAGGACTCCATCTGTAGCATCGTCCGATTAGCCTTAGTAGCATAAATGGACGTTATACAAACAACAAATTACAAAATTTTGAAAATTGGACAGTTTTTAAGATATTGATTTAATAATATATCTTTATATCTAACATTTTTTATAAATGTTTTTTTCTTTCTTTTTTTTTGCCTACAAATCTCTCCGCCGATTTTTTATTTTATATTATGATAGCAACACAGATAATTTGAAACATGACAAAAAAAAAAAACAAATTTAGGTCACATGTTTAGTGATGCAATATAATATATTTATAGCGAGGATGCGAAGATATTTCGGAATGAATTGCAGTTGTCAAGCGCAGGTTCCAAGGTTGTCAATAAACTACGTAACAAGGAGATAACAAGTTAGAACATGTTCGAGTTTACAACTGATCTTAGCATTGCCCAATTTTATTATTACACCTGTCCTGAACTGTTCACCTGAGGCTATCACCAATTATTGAACTGCTTACCTCATGATGACCAAAGTAGAAAAGGAAGAGATGTGAGGAATAAATGATGCAGAAAACTAATAAAGGAAGACACTAGGACGACACTCAACAAGAAGGCCACGCGGAGACTGATCGCTCCACAGTCACCTCTCGCTCTCCATTATCTTATCTCTCCTCTCTCCTCCTCGCTCGCTCCTTCTCTCTCTCTCTCTCCGTATCGCTCTCATGTACATGTGAGCGAAGGATTACGGGCGAGCAGAGCGAGTTCAGCTTGAACGGTGAGATATGAGTGCGCGATTGTATGTATTCACTTAGATCAGCACAGCTTACGCAGTTACTGACAAGGGGTCCACGTCACATTTCCCTCTCCGATTTTGATGAAATTTTTTTTTGGTGATTCTACATCGAAAATAAGTCGACACGTGTCCGGCCGTTCCATTGAATGGGCCATCTGGACGGAGAAATTAAATATTTTAGGTCCGAAAATCGTTAAAATTGGCTTTCACATTGCTACATTCATTCACAGTAAGGCCAGAGCGTCACATTCACACAATTTACTAACACAAGCCTCAACTTTGAGGTGATTCTCTGGCCTTACTAGGGTGAATTGCGACAAATCCCAATTACCTGTCTAATATATTTTTAAGCAGAAGAATCCCTGAAAGTTTCATTAAAATTGGATCAGGTAGAATGGAGCAATGACTGTTTTGTGAAAGCCAATTTTAACAATTTTCGGACCTAAAATAATTAATTTCTCAGTCCAGATGGCCCATTCAATGGAACGGCCGGACACGTGTCGACTTATTTTCGATGTAGAATCACCAAAAAATATTTTCATCTAAATCGGAGAGGGAAATGTGACGTGGTCCCCTTGTGAGCAATATTTCCCATTAATTTTTTTTTTATAAAGTTACTCAAATAACGGATAAAATACTACACTACCCCAGTTAGAGCGCACCAGGGTGCCTAGCAATTCGGGGACGTGGCCGAGCAGACAGCTGTCTTAACCGATCTAAAGGTGCCTTTACACCTTACGAACCTCACCTTCGAACAAGTTCTCCTTCGAACCCTGCCGTACCGACGTGAAGCGAACAGCCATTTATACTTCACGTGACGTTAGGCGAACCAATATGGCCGACGCACCCAAAGCTAGCTTATGATAAAGAAAAAAATCTCCATTATCAATATATTTTATATAATCTGAACAATAAAAAAATAGGAGAAGATTTACAACGTTTCACAAATTACACTAGTATCACAAACAACTCCTGTCTATCACAAACAACACTAGCGCTACCCCCGACAGATGAAGTACCTAGAACACCCGAACAGTCGACGTGAAGGCTTCACGAAGGTTGTTCGAGGGTGGTGTTCGAAGGTAAAGTTCGTAAGGTGTAAAGGAACCTTAATAAAGGTGCCTTTACACCGAGCGAATCTCACCCACGAACATTCGGCGAACCTGTCCCGAACCCTGTTCGGCTAATCTAAATAAGACAACAACTCGAATAGGTACTTTATCTGATCGCCTATGTGTTCGGTGATAGCGCTAGTGTCGCTTTTATGTTAGTTACGATAAGCTTCTAGGTGTGCAATGTTCAACTGTTGGATGATTAATTATCAGGATTTTCAGTCAAAATGTTTTTTATTTGGAAAACCAACGTTTCGATAGCTACATGAGGATCTTCGTCAGGGCTAAAATAAATACAAATATATGAGCAACATGTAATGTATCTATGCTAGAAATTGGTAATAAATTGTTTATAATGTAATTATTAGTTATTAACAATAAGAAGTTACAAAAAATGGAAACCAAATCCAACTTGTGGTACGTATAGCGCTAGTGTTGCTTTTGAGTTAGTTAAGATAAGCTTCTAGAGCTTCTTTTAGCATTTTCTTGACGTTGCTTTTATCCATAATAAGTTAGAGCAAATTTCAGAAATGTTGCTAGTTCCAAATCAGCCGTCTTTGTAAAGAAAATTACCGTACTAAGGTGCTTAGGTCCCGTCAGACATCATTGCTCGCTAGGCTACACGTTAAGTTCGTTAAGGCTGTTCGTAGTACGCCGGTACGGCAAGGTTTGGGGGAATATCTACTGGCACAGTGTAAAAGCACTTTATCAGATTACTTCAAGCCAAAGAATTTCGAACAAAAATCGTAGTTTTATCGTTTTATAGTTTGCTTAATGTTAGTAATTGATTTCTTGTTGAGAGCACACCAAACCAAAAATTCAAGTAATACTTAGTTCGAATTTTCACGGGGAAAGGAAATAAAGAATGTATCAATTTTCAAGAAAGATGTGTCGAACCAATATAAGAGAAATAGATATTATAGAAAGTTGAGAACAAAGCGAAATTTTTATTTTGTTTTTCAGAAATTTGTTATAAGAGGACTTTTAGACCTTTCATTATTCTAAACCCAATATAAAAGAGGCAGAATGGAAAACAAAGAGAAACGTAGCTGAATTTGGAATATTATAATACGTAATCGATAGCGGTAGGGTAAGAATCGATGGTTGTGCCAGAGAAGTGTAACGGTGCACAACAATTGCCAACGGCTTGCACATCCATTGTTGTAAGTCTTTCCGAACTGTTAGCAAAGCTCCTTTTTCTTTTTATTTTAAACAGAAATATTTTCTTCGCTCCAGTTTAATAATGTACGCTAAAGTTACCTAACCGCGAGTAATTTTGATTATTAGTAGGCAGAGTTTGGCAGTAGTTAACTACATTTGTAATTAACTGCACAGACAACTACATATAGTTTGTAGTTGGAAGCGCGCAACTACTATTTTTCAACTACCAGTTAAGTAGTTCTAATTTAAAACTACAACTACAGTAGTTGGTAAAAAGTAGTTGGGAATGGAAAATACAATAAGTAGTTGTAAATTTAGTTTAGAGCGGCAACTACATTTGCTAAGCAACGTCTAATTAAATCACATGTTTTTTCTATTCTTATTTTGTGTTTAGATAAATACTCCATAGATAAATGGGCTCCATTATGGTTGATAATCTTAATCTGTTTTAAAAATAGAACAATACATATACGTAATACAAATTTTTTCCATGATTTCCGGCAGTCAATTATTTTTTTTAACCTTAGGTTCTAGATCAATCCCATGTTTTATATATTAGCTAAATTTCATTTGATATACACCTTATCGATAATACTATATATACGATAATTACTCGTTATCAATAAAAGTAGTTGTAGTTTCAGGCCCATAATTACAGTTGCAACTACTAGTTGTAGTTCTAAAAATGCAACTACTTTTTTGAAACTACACTAGTTGCAGTTGTGGTCCATCAACTACAAATTACAAAAGTAATTGTAGTTTCAACAACTTCCCAACTACTGTGTCAGTAGTTTTGTAATTTGTAGTTCAACTTCTTTTTGCCCATCTCTGTTAGTAGGCATGGGCGTCACCTACACTCGAACTTAGACATAGATTGGCAAGTTTTAAAAATTATTTTAAAATACATCGTGGAGGTGGAATTAAATGTCTCAATAGTTGTTTTTAATTCGCCTTCTACCCATTTCCATCCAATTTTTACTTATTTATGACAATATTGTATGAAATGATACAAATGAAATTGAGATAGCACTTAAAATTTATTTTCATTTATTACTTTTATCAAGCTCTTAAGCTCTTACTTTAAGAACTGTAACTTTTAAATTTTACAAAAAAAAAAAAATGTTTATATTGTTTTATCCAACTTAATTAATTTTGTTTAATGTTTCACATACATTTATATCTATTTTTTTGGAGAATTTAAAAATTACAGTTCTTAAAGTAAGGCCATGATAAAAGTAATAAATGAAATTGAGATAAAACTTAAAATTTATTTTCATTTATTAATTTTATCATGCCCTTACCTTAAGAACGATAACTTTTAAATTCTACAAAAAAAAAAAAATGTTTATGACTATTTCATCTAACATTTAATTTTGACAAAGCTTCACATACATTTATATCGGTTTATATAATTTCCCTGATTGGTTGTTTTTTTTTTTTGGTTTTTCTAATTTAGCCCAGATGATGACCTAAAAATTGGGGCTCTGGGAACGCCCATGATCACATATTTGTGCAAATTATTTTGACCGCACCCCCAACCAATTCCTGTCCATTTCATCTACAGTCCACTGCCTTCCACCATCTATATTTTGAAAGAACGATGAGGAAATCTTCATAAGTACAATGCAAATCAACTTTTATAAATGATAAATTGTTTTACTAAATAATACAAACCTTGGTTATTTGCCTCTTTGGTATTTATTATAAAATATAATTTCAAAGTATGGAGTGATGAATAAAACACATTTACGTTTCCTGCCACCGATAAATAATGGTAATTATGATTTCAAAATTAAATGTGAAAATAAACTGGAAGGAATTAAACAGAATCAGTTCACAGATATGAAAAAATGAGTAAGAGATAGTCATCAACCGGATCATGACTCACCGCTCACCCCTGTTGGGACCCTTCAGTTATTTTACCTATAAAGATAACTAATTCGTCGGGAATGGACTAGGAAACGGTCTTAACATAGTTGATCCCGTACTTGTTATCGTAGCTAAACGGGAATGGAATCGAGAAAATTAAAAAAAAAAATTAAACTGAAGCGTAGTAATAGCAAGAAGGAAAGATACTCACCATCAGCAACAAAAATTGGAAAAAGAGGAATAGGTGCGGACTGACTATCTGAAAAGAATCACTAGCAACTCCATGTAAAAAAAGGTGAGAGATAGTCGATGGTTATTCCATACGATAGGTTAAATGATGGCCAGGATTTTCAGTTAAAACTTTTTTATTTTGAAATCCTTGACGATGATCCACAAGTTGGATCGAAATGTTGGCCTTTCTAAAATAAAAAACTTTGAACTGAAAATCCTGATAATCATTTAACCTATCGTACACTTGAGTTAATTTCTGATACAACAATTTGACGTATTAGTAGTAGCATAATTAACTTGGAAAAACCGAGAATGAAATTATATTTACGAGAAAAATGAGATATTGTAGCAATATCGTGGATTTAAATATTTTTTATTAGAACAAAATGACACTTCACAATGTCTGACAAATAATAAAAACTGAAATTATCAACAAGGTTATAATACATTATATAAGCGTAAAGACTAACTCTCGGTCTCTCTATGATTTGTCACGAAATGACCCAGAATTTTAGCGTGAAGAACCAAGGGACATACCTACGTTCAATAAAATTAAGAGTCTCTTTCTATCTTGTAGAGAGCTAGTAGAAGTAGTAGTAGTAGTTTGTAGCTCTGATGATGAAAATTTGGCTTTTATCTGCATGAGTAGGTGAGATAATGTGAGGCATTGAGGCCTAACCTTCGATATCAATAAAATCAAATAAATTTTAAAGAAAGTCAAGTCTTAATTTCTTAACTTAATTTTTATTGCGAAAAATTATAACATAATGGCAGACCAACAATAACAACACAAATAATTAACAAGATTACAGGGAGGTATCAACTTGCAACGACACAGTAACACAACAGTATGATTAGATCTTCAGAGCAAGACTAACTATCCACTTCATCGCTACTTTAATATAGTCTGGATTAGAACAAACAAAGATTCTCGAACAGTCAAAAAAGTGTACTAGAACAGTTCGTAACAGTTCCAACAATGAGTGTATAACTATTTAAAATCATATGTTCTGTGTTTAACACGTTAGGTGCGGCATCGGTCCCCGGGGTCCGATGCCTTACATTCCCTTCTTAACAGCCGATTTTCACATGAAAATGTCCGAAAGTACGAACACTTCAAATACTCAATTTTTAATGAGGTTATGGGATTTTAGTGCAGAAAATGTTGCTAAGAGCTGAAAGTCTGTTTTTTTTAGATTCGGACTCCGAGGTCCGATTTTCGATAAAGAATGGCGTAACTCCAGTATCGGCCTGCCCTGTGCCTATTATATCTAGTTCTAATCCTTACCAAGAGATAATGCCCTTGAGACGCTCATTCAATTCCCTTATAATCAAAAGATAACGCTTTCGTTAAAGTATTCTCATTGGACCCCGACGTCCGATACCGTCTGTGGCTCATGCTAGCAGTTGCAGCCCGGGGACCGATACCGTTCAATTAAGTATACCCCTAAAATACGCTGCCGCACCAAACGTGTTAAGGTTACAATATACTTATTTGTAATTTTTTAAAATTTGTTTGTGATCGAGATCTACACATAACATCAGTAGGATGTTGATTGGTTCCCTTTAGCTAAATGCCGTCCTACTTTCCTTTTCACTTCTTACTCTCCTTATAGGCTATAAGGGATTTTTTCCCGTCGATTGGGGAGGGCAAAGGAATTAATGCATATGTTGGGTGTTTGCATAAGTTGAACGAGGCAGGGCGCACGTCACATAATAGACAATTAAGACTCCTGCACTCATTAAGTTGCTCGTTGCATACTTCAGTCTCCCCTCTCATTGCAGCTAGGACACTCTTCCCAAACAAGGACGACCTCTTGTATGCAACAAAGGACGTGAATGGGAGGATATCATTACCTCCCTAATGGCAGGTCTTCTAGTTGAGGGCTGCCAACTGTGTGCATCTTTCAGGAGCACTTCCACAACTCTAAGCAAAGCCGCTTGTATACAAAAGTAAAAAACAAAACATTTTCTTATACTCTTGTAAACAGAAATACTGTGGACCTTAGAGAAGACAAGGAGTCTAAAGGACATTTTTATCTAGCTATATGCCTATTTTAATAGGAAACATTCCACTGAATAGTAAACATTCTACTGAATGGTCCACTGAATAGTAAACATTCCACTAAAAAGCTCGGAGGTGATTTAATGACAATGATAAGTTAAAATAAATAATTGTGTTAAAAACCTGTTAGTCAAAATTAGTTGAAATCGAATAAACCAAAATAAATAATTTTACTTCCTCCCCACACCCAAAACTTTATATTAATAATAATAAAGGCTTAGCGAACCCGAAGGTTCGATGCCGACACCAGCAACTGGCTCACTGCACACCTCTATCCACCAACCGCAGTCCAGGCCCAACTTTGACAGATCTGCTTTAACGCAATCCTCCCACATCCGTCTCGGCCTACCCTTCGGACGTTCCTAGTCGAGTCCGTGTTTATCTATCTTTTAGGGATTCGCTCAAAGCCCATTCTCGCAAAATTACATGCCCATTTTATTCGCCGTGCGAGAATAACCACTACTATATTTATCGGTTATAGTTCACCCTAAAAGCTTTATATGATGAATTGTTTTAATTAATAACTGTTTGTTAAAAAACAGTATTTGTAATTGCCTCGAATTCTGATAAAGTTGACAAGTTAATATTCACCCCCCCCCTACTCCTATTTTCCAATGTTCTATTATTTATTCTCCTATCGCAGGTGCTGGGTTAAATCCAACGAATCGAAGATTATTTAGTGGAGGTAGATGGTTGACCGCAGAAGTCTATGTGATGGAAACGGTTGGGGTGCGGTCAAATAAAACAACACTGTATATGTAATCGAATTTCCGATCCCATATGCAGGTCTTCATAAAGGCTACGTTTTCTTTCTAATAATATTGAACATGGAGGAATAAAGAAACACTTCTTTAATGTGAGGCGAGTAAAAACAAAATTACAAGAGGCCAGCCGAGCCTTCTTCAATGTAATCTCAATCTGTTCAATGAAAGGGTCAACGGATTCAAACAAACATTGATAATTGATGTAGACGATTTCGGTATTTCATTTCAGTTATGTAACGAGTCCAGACCCACCTCTCAGGGGCACCTTGGCATTAGAGATGCGACATCGACGGCAAAACATCGATGTTTTGAACATCGATGTTTTTACAATCAAAACATCGATGTCGATTAAACATCGACCATAAAACATCGATGTTCAAGAACATCGATGTTTTTCGACATCGATGTTTTTTAATTTATACATTCTTTAAACATTAACTTATTAGTGCCCAAACGTTCGTTATTAGTGCCCATCAATTTAAATTGATGTTTAAGTGTAATGCATGTTTAATTTTCATTATTAAGACATAAAAACATTGAGGTTTTCTGCATAGTTGGTTTTACATGATCATTTATTAAATATTCAACTACTAGGACCTAAACATCTTAATTTTAGCTAAAACATCGATGTTAAAAACAAATTTTTATTGTTAAAACACATTTGTTTTTGCAGAAAAATTCAATAATTAAAACAACATCGATGTTTTAAAAACCGTTGTTTTTAACAAACACAAATATGTTTTATCATGGATGTTTTGGACAAAAAACGTCAATACATATGCTCTTAACATTGATGTTTTGGACAACATCAAATATATTTTAACATATTTATTTTTGCAGAAAACTTCGATGTTTTAAAAAAAGTTGTTTTTAACATCCATGTTTTGGACAAAAAACATCAATTTGTATGCTCTTAACATCGATGTTAAAAACTTCATGCAACCACAATTATAAAACATCGAGGTTTCAACAATAAAAAGTGGTTTTTAACATAAATGACAAAAACAAATATATTTTAACATCGTAGTTTGGGACATAAAACATAGATGTTTTAGACAACATCAAATATTTTTAACATCGATTTTTGACTATAACAAAGTTGTTTTTAACATTGATGTTTTTGACAAAAACGAAAATGTTTTAACATCGATGATTTCGGCAAAAACAAATAGGTTTTAACATAGATGTTTTAACAATAACCAAGTTCTTTTTAACATCGATTTTATATACAAAAACAAATATACTCTTAACATCGATGTTCTAACTATAACAAAGGTGTTTTTAACATCGATGTTTTAGTCCAAAACATCGATGTTAAATCACATTTGTTTTTACAGAAAACAACGATGTTTAAAACTACGTCGATTTTTTAAAAAAGTTGCTTTTAACATCAATGGATTATATTTGTTTTTGTATATAACATCGATGTTAAAAACAGTTTTTTTAATACATCGATTTTTTGACAAATATAAATATGTTTTAACATCGATGTTTTGGACAAAAAACATCAATATATATGCTATTAACATCGATGTTTTAGACAACATCAAATATTTAACATCGATGTTTTATCAATAACCAAGTTCTTTTTAACATCGATGTTTTAACAATAACCAAGTTCTTAATAACATCGATATTATCTAAAAAAACAAATATGCTCTTAACATCGATATTTTTAACTATAACAGAGTTGTTTTTAACATCGATGTTTTGGACAAAAACATCGGGGAGGAAACATTTGTTTTTGCCGAAAACTTCGATGTTGTTTTAAACATCAATGTTTAAAAACAAGTTGTTTTGAACATTGATGTTTTGGACAAAAAGCATCAATTTGAATGCTCTTAATATCGATCATAAAAACATCGATGTTTTAACAATAAAAAGTTGTTTTTAACATCGATGGCAAAAAAAACAAATATGTTTTAACAACAAATTTTGTGACAAAAAACACTAATATATATGCTCTTAACATCGATGTTTTAGACAATACCAAATATTTTTTAACATCGATGTTTTAACAATAACCAAGTTATTTTTAACATCGATATTATATACCTAAACAAATATGCTCTTAACATCGATGCTTTAACTATAACAAAGTTGTTTTTAACATCAATGGTTTTGTCCAAAACATCGATGTTAAATCACATTTGTTTTTGCAGAAAACATCGATGTTTTAAAAAAATTGTTTTTAACATCGATGTTTTTGACAAAAACGAAAATGTTTTAACATCGATGTTTTCGACAAAAACAAATATGATTTAACTTCGATGTTTTGGACAAAAACAAATATGTTTTAACATCGAAGTTATATACAAAAACAAATATACTCTTAACATCGATGTTCTATCTATAACAAAGTTGTTTTTAACATTGATGTTTTTGTCCAAAACCAAATAGGTTTAACATCGATGTTTTGGACAAAACCATCGATGTTAGGAGTATATATATAAAAAGAACGCTATTATTGTAAAAACATCGATGTAAAATAATATTTGATGTTGTCTAAAACATCGATGTTAATAGCATATATATTGATGTTTTTTGTCCAAAACATCGATGTTAAAACATATTAATATTTGTCAAAAAATCGATGCATTAAAAAAATTGCTTTTAACATCGATGGATTATATTTGTTTTTGTATATAACATCGATGTTAAAAACAATTTTTTTAATACATCGATGTTTTTGACAAAAACGAAAATGTTTTAATATCGATGTTTTAGACAAAAAACATCAATATATATGCTCTTAACATCGATGTTTTAGACAACATCAAATATTATTTAACATCGATGATAAACCAGATTTGTTTTTGCAGAAGACATCGATGTTTTAGACAACATCAAATATTTAAAATCGATGTTTTAACAATAACCAAGTTCTTTTTAAGACCGATGTTTTAACAATAACCAAGTTCTTAATAACATCGATAGTATATAAAAACACAAATATGCTCTTAACATCGATATTTTTAACTATAACAGAGTTGTTTTTAACATCGATGTTTTTGTCCAAAACATCGATGAATACAGTTAAAAATTCGATGTTAAGAGCACATTATTTTTTGTATATAACATTGATGTTAAAAAACAATTTCTATATTGTTCATACATCGATGTTAAAACATATTTGTTTTTTGACCAAAACATCGAAGTTAAAACATTTTTGTTTTTGCCGAAAACATCGATGTTAAAACCTTTTTGGTTTTTGACAAAAACATCGATGTTTTTTGCAAAATATAATATGATTTAACATCGATGTTTTGGACAAAACCATCGATGTTAAGAGTATATATAAAAAGAACTTGGTTATTGTTAAAACATCGATGTTAAAAAATATTTGATGTTGTCTAATCCATCGATGTTAAAAGCAACATTTTTAAAAATCGACGTAGTTTTAAACATCGATGTTAAAAACACCTTTGTTATAGTTAGGACATCGATGTTAAGAGTATATTTGTTTTTGTCCAAAACATCGAAGTTAAAACATATTTGTTTTTGTCGAAAACATCGATGTTAAAACATTTTCGTTTTTGTCAAAAACATCGATGTTAAAAACAATTTTTTTATAACATCGATGTTTTCTTCAAAAACAAATATGATTAAACATCGATGTTTTGGACAAAAACATCGATGTTAAAAACAACTTTGTCTTAGTTAGAACATCGATGTTAAGGGTATATTTGTTTTTGTATATAACATCGACGTTAAAACCAATTTGTTTTTGTCCAAAACATCGATGTTAAAAACAACTTTGTCATAGTTAGAACATCGATGTTAAGAGTATATTTGTTTTTGTATATAACATCGATGTTAAAACCAATTTGTTTTTGTCCGAAACATCGAAGTTAAAACATATTTGTTTTTGTCGAAAAGATCGATGTTAAAACATTTTCGTTTTCGTCAAAAACATCGATGTTTAAAACAATTTTTTTAAAACATCGATGTTTCCTCCAGAAACAAATAAGATTAAACATCGATGTTTTGGACAAAAACATCGATGTTAAAAACAACATTTTTAAAAATCGACGTAGTTTTAAACATCGATGTTAAAAACACCTTTGTTATAGTTAGGACATCGATGTTAAGAGTATATATAAAAAGAACTTGGTTATTGTTAAAACGTCGATTTGTTGAACGTTAAAACATATTTGTTTTTGTCTAAAGCATCGATGTTAAAACATGTTTATATTTGTCAAAAACATCGATGTTAAAAATAACCTTTTTTAAAACATCGATGTCTTCTGCAAAAACAAATCTGTTTTAACATCAATGTTATGGACAAAAATACCAATGTTAAAAACATCTTGATAGTTAAAACATCGATGTTAAGAGCATATTAGTTTTTGTTAATGCTAAAAAAAAAAAAAAAAAAAAAAAAAAAAAAAAAAAAAAAAAAAAAAAAAAAAAAAAAAAAAAAAAAAAAAAAACATCGATGTTAACATCGGCCCACAAACATCGATGGTCCGAAAACATCGGCTACGTAACATCGATGTTAAAAACATCGATGTTTTGCCCAAAACATCGATGTTTCAGAAACATCGACATCGATGTCACAATTTTATTTTTTTTTAAACAAATTTATTTTTTAAAATATTTATGGTCAGAAGTTCTGTGTAGAAATCTTATACAAATACAAGCAAGAGAAAAGTTTCCTATTGACTTAATATTTTTTATGCGAACTATCCCTTGTATATGCGTTATGTATCACTTGTATATACGCTTTGTGTTATTTTTTTAATAGATTTTAGTAAAATGTCCGCTCCTTATATTACACTTTGCTTATCTTAGTGAAAGGTTAAGAGCAGGGATGGAGCGTGACTGGCGTAGCTGTGACTTTACGTCACGGTGACTTACAGGTCACCGGTTATCGCTGTGACAGGTTCTTTAGTCACATGTTTATCACTGTTATCAAGTAAGGCCACTGTCACTTAAAGGTGTGCCATCCAAAGAAGTCACACACTCAATCGGTGACATGGGCAGATCCAGCCGGTTGTAAAGGGGGCTTCACCCCCACAGCCCTCCCCCTGGATCCGCCAATAATCGGTGACCAGTTACTTGATCACTCATGAAAGTATTTTAGAATTCGGGCCACCTCAGTAACGGTGACCGACGCCGATTTTTTTTCTTCCTAATACTTTTTTACAAGTGAGTTAGTGAGAAACATATTAATCAATATAGAGACTCTCCAGTGATACCCTTGGAATTAAAGATGTGCCCGTCTACCATATATAAATATATATATATATATATATATATATATATATATATATATATATTTCTTTTTTCTTGACTTTAGCATTCATTGTTAAGCAACGGTGACAAAGTCGCTTGTATTTTTTGCACTGACTTTTAAAGAACAGTCACTGGTCATGGCAGTGACAAAACATATCTGTCACGCCCCAGTTAGGGGCAACACACTACGACTTCTTGGATGCCCAGCAGCCGCTACGCCCATCAGCACTTCCTGCCATATGGCATGGAAAAGGGTTCCCATAACACAAAGGCTCTCCCTCTTAATGCTACCAGATATTTTGTTTATTTATAATCAATAAACTTTTGTTTATTTTGTAATCGATCACTTAATGATATATTTACTCATGTATCGTTTATTGAAAATATAGAAGATAAAGGAAGTCATTGATTTTGTAGATAATTTTGAAATGTGTACGAAAGTTGAGATGTTGTAATGTAAAGCAATCTAAAAAACTGAATAAAGAAAAATAAATAAAATAAACATGTTTCTTAAATATTTTATTTTAGAAGAGAAAAGATTTGGCTCAGCCGGGAGTCGAACCCGGGTCTCCCGCGTGACGTGCGCGGTACGCTAACCACTGCGCTACCGAGCTCGACTCCTAGCGGAGCCAATCCTTCCTCTTCACTGATACCTCTCCCCCGATCTCGCAAGTTTTGCGAGTAGTTACGAGAGGAGGACAATTTTTGTCCAATTTGTGGTATCTGTTGTCATTGTCAATTTAAATAATTTTATATTACCTTTCCTATTGCTTTTCGGACCTGAGAAAAAAATTCTTCCATTCCACTATGGTCAAAAAGTTTGTCAATATCCATAAAAGCTTTGTGTACATCAGCTCCTTCCCGGTCATATTCTATATCATTAACATCTTTTAGTTAAATACTTTTAGGATTATTTCTCCTACATTATGAATTATATGAAAAGATTATGAATTCTGATTTCACTCGTTTTCATGGCTAAGGAGATCTTTCGGCCAGATTCTTTTTTTAACCTACGTCACTGGATGAAAGAAGCACGGGAACAGGCGAGTGGATTTCCGGCGAATACTATTTAATAGCTAAATATACCTCAGATGTAGTGTGTATCCATAAAAAAATATAACCTACAATAACCTAACGTAACCTCAGGTTGAAGTGTTAAATTTGGTGCATTTTTCTTCCAGGTACGTAGGATTTTACTGCTGGAATGTTTATGGCATTGTTTCAGTCTGTATGTATCAGCCATCTGTATGATGTATCATGATGGGTTGACAGGTTTTCAAACCATTCTTGATTGTTTTGTTTGAATTTTCTGCTGGAACCTATAAATACGTAAAATTTGCAGAATGACGACTTGGAAACGAGAAAGCTACAGTTGACTGTTTTGTCTTTTTCATAAATAAATTAGTATTAATAATTTAGCAAAACGGAACTCAGGTTCGTTTGATTTTTGCCAACCTTGAAAAATAAAGGTCACTTGCTGAGCTGGTAAAAAACAAAAAAAAAGGGGATTTGCGATTTCAGGATGTTTGTCACGGCGGAAAACACGTTTTTAGTAAAATGACAAAACTCCGAAATAATAAGCGAAAACAAAATTGGCAGAAAAAGAGGAATTTCCAAATCGCTCCCCTTGTCTGTTTCTGTTACATCGTTACATGGGTACCTACCTACATATTACATCTTAATGTTTACATTAGTTTTCTACAAGTTTGGTAAATTCACAAAATATGAGAAGAGAGAAAGGGTCATAAACAGGATCAGGACTTCAGTATTTTATCTGAGAAGAATCACTTGTTATTACGTGTATAATAAATGTAAAATTTAACTAAGTAAAAATCTGGTGCGTGCGCGCAATACACAACTTTCACTTACCAAATTAAAATAGGTAAAAATTGTAAAAAAATTATGAAATAAAGTGCCCCCTCCGTTTGACCAATTTTGATGAAATGTTGGCTATCATATCTTTGGCATATACATACATCAAATACCAAGTTTGATCAAAATCGTTAAAACCGTTTTTGAGTAAATAAAAAAACACGTGAAAATGGTATAAGATTTATCAAGTAAAGTCCGCCCTCCAGTTGATAAATTTTGATGAAATTTTTATAGTCATATCTCGGGCATATGCATACATCAAATGCCCAGTTTGATCAAAATCGTTAAGACCGTTTTTGAGTAAATATAAAAAAACCACGTAAAAATGATACAAAATTTATTAAGTTAAGTCCCCCCTCCGGTTGATCAATTTTGATGAAATTTTTACAGTCATATCTCGGGCATGTAAATAGATTAAATACTCAGTTTAATCAAAATCGTTAGAGCCGTTTTTGAGAAAATCGAAAAAAACTTAAAAAGTTATTAAATAAAGTACCCCCTCCCTTTGAGCAAATTTGATGAAATTTTTGCTGTCACATCGCGGGCATATACATACTCTAAATACCCAATTTCAGGTTCGCACGGTTTATAGTTTTTGAGCTAGTCTGTTCACACACACACACACAGACCATTTCGCGGGACTTGGTTATTTTGACTCAGGGGACCCCAAAACGTGTATTTCCGTTGAAAACCGGAAGTCGAAAATTTTCACGATCGCAATACTTCCACTTACTATATATTTAATATATAGGTAAGTGAAAGTAAAAAATTAGGTCACCACTGGTATAGTGTATCTACAATACTGAAGGGGACTGGTTCGCGTCCCACACTGGCCTTATGATTTTGGAATGGGAATTCAAAATCCTTGGCTATTCCTACCCTTGGAAAGGATGTAAAATAGAGGATCCGAGCCTGTACGGTATCACGCACCTGTTAAATATCCCTATCCTAATTATACCCGGATAGGTAAAATTTAGGATTTCACTGTACCATCGTCCGATTAGCCTTAGTAGCATAAACTGACGTTAAAGAAACAATGAAGTTGAAAATGTGATCCTTGCATATTAGTGCTGTTTATTTCGACCGCACCCCCAGCCATTTCGACCGCACCCCCAGCCATTTCGACCGCACCCCCAGCCATTTCGACCGCACCCCCAGCCATTTCGACCGCACCCCCAGCCATTTCGACCGCACCCCCAGCCATTTCGACCGCACCCCCAGCCCTTTCGACCGCACCCCCAGCCATTTCGACCGCACCCCCAGCCATTTCGACCGCACCCCCAGCCATTTCGACCGCACCCCCAGCCATTTCCTCTGCATTACATCTGCGGTCAACTATCTTCCACCACGATAATTATTGAAATGATTTAGACGCAAACTAAACTTCAAGATGAGCTAATGAAATCTCACTAAAATAACAACCTTATTTAACTGCAAGATGTTAATGATATAAAAAGTGACGGGGAAGAATCTGATGACAAAATCAATAATCTGAACAAAGCTTTTGTACATCTTGACAAACTCTTTGTCCATCATAGATGGAAGATTTGTCCCCTCAGATCCGGAGAGCAATAGAAAAAGCATAAATTTGAACTGAAAATTTTAGTTTTTTTTCTTCATTCAGTTTTCTAGATTCCTTTACTCAACATTTCATCTTTCGTACCTATTTCAAAATTATGTAAGAGAATCGATGACTTCCTATATATTTATATATTACTTAAATAACATGACGGCGATCTTAAACAGTACACAATATGGAAGCCATATCAAAACAGCGATATCATATCTATCTCCTTCACTGATAATAAAATCAATTTTCCCATGAAGGGGTTTTCATTTCGAAATCTAATCTTCTCTCTGCCGTTTAAAGCTTTCTGATTACAATAGTGGATCAAGTTAGCAAGGAATTTATCGTACTTTTATCATTTACAAAGATTACGGATTTGTTAGATGGATTAAACTATTTGTTTGGCTTTTGTAAAAGAGGAAATTTAACTTGAAAACCGACCAATCAAACTTAAGCCATGTTTACACGTTCAAGTTTTTAGAAGTTAGAAACCAATATAGTGCGTTGAAATCCGCTGGCCATATTCAACACAAAAATCGAAAACAAATTTTTCGAATTCAAAAAGGTTTACGGGTTTATATCACTTCACAACGGATGCATGAATATCAATATCAATTTATAAATATAAATATTACAGATTCTGACGTTCACATGAGGAACCAAATTTAGCCTTCCACAATTGAAGGGGTCGTGGCAAAATAGTGCCAAGCAACATTTTTAATAAAAATAAACTGTAGCTGCAGTCTGCTGTATATTACGTAGGACTACATGTCTATGATGGAAATGCTACCTAAATATGATTGTGTGTGCTCTTTACAGTCATATTTAGGTGACATTTCCATCATAGACATATAGTCCTACGTAATATACAGCCGACTGCAGCTACAGTTTATTTTAATTAAAAATGTTGCTTGGCACTATTTTGCCACGACCCCTTCAATTACGGAAATGTACTCGGCACAGAAGCAGCATGGGAAAAAGTCTCGAAATTCTTAATCGTAGGGCAGAGTGTAAAAATTGTTTAAAGCAATGATAAGAAATGTACAGGTGAAATCTATTAATTATCAATTTACTGGAGACCGTGCCTGCCTCCATCCTGATGTGGCATCTTCAATATCAGATAGATGTTTTTTTTTTTTTAATTCTTATAAATACCTGCTAGAAATCGATTGACCAGTTAGGAAATATTCCATTCGGAAACACCGGAAAAAAGGAAGAAAGAAGGGAGAAAATTGTTAGCCCTTTGAGGAGGAAAATTCGTTTACTCGTTCCTTGGTAGAACGAACCCAAAAAAGAAAAATAAACTTAAAGCTTCGCGGCTCAAAGGGAAGAAGTTCCGGTCCGTTAGAAGGGAGCCAAATCCAACTCAAGCAGTCCTATACTAACTAACGGCTAGTGTTGTTTCTCATACAGGACTCTTCTTCGAACGAAAGAATATGCTAGTACCTATAATAATATTTCGTTAAAAATCTAAAGCAAAGTAGATAACATTAGAAGTAGCGACGACTTTGCTGATATTAATGTAGAAGGGAATAACGTTTGAACACGTACTTTAAAATAATTAGCGATGGTAACTAGAAAAAAGGAAATCGATGAGGAAATTAAGGCGAGATCAAGAGCGAGAAATGCTTGCTATCTTTTAGTAAAGAAATTGCTTAGCACCCGCCTTCTGTCCCGCAGCTTAAAAATTAGGATTTACAAAACTGTTATTGTTCCAACGGTCCTTTACGGATGCAAATCGCAGCCGCTAGCATTGAGGAATGAGCAAAGGTAGAGGTTTTTAACATAAGGTATTACGTAGAATATTCGGACCGAAGAGGAACGCATCAACCAGGGAATTCAGACCGTGGCACGATGCAGAATTGCGTGGACTGTATCCGGTAGATAACTAGAGCTGATTGCGCGGCGAATTAAATTTGCCTGTAAAATTGCAAAACTCGGTTGTGAGCGAATCCCTAAAAGATTAATAAGCACGGGCCCGACTGGGAAACGTCCGAAGGGTAGGCCGAGACGGAGGTGGGAGGATTACGCGAAGGCAGGTCTGTCCAAGTTGGGTCTGGATGGCGATCGGAAGAGATAGAGGTGAGCAGGCAGCGAGGTGTCGTGTCGGCATCGAACCTTCGGGTTCGTTAAGTCTTTATTATTATTAATATAAAGGTTTTGGGTGTGGGGAGGAGGTAAAATGATTTATTTTGGTTTATTCAATTTCAACGAACTGGTTTTAAATTAAGATTTGTAATTTTGAAGAGTTTGGGCGGTTAAGAGCCAGCGCGTCATTGTGTCGGCATCGAGCCTTCGGCTTCGTTAAAACTTCATTTTTATCATTCGAAGACAACGCTCGAAAAAAATAACCAAGGTTCTGCTGTATGGGTAACTGAATCAGTCATTTGGGAAACCCGAAATATAAAAAAAAAATCCATTTTCGTTTTATTTTATTTTTTAAATCCTTGCATGCCGAGACATCCCATTCCCAAAGATACAACCCCAGCTGATCTGTCGGCTTTTATTGACCATTCAAATAATCGTTGTCAGGAGAAACTCGACCAATCCAGGACATTGAAATAGTTATTTATTATACAAGTGACGAAAGTAGATCATTTTACAACTCGAGTGAAACGTTTACCCACACGAGCGAAGCGAGTGTGGTAAATTCACGTGAGTTGTAAAATCTACTTTTTTCACGAGTGTAATATTAAATTTTTTCTGTAATCGTGTAATACATGATCAGATCTAACCAGAATATGAACAAAATTAGGATGTTGTGGAGATTATGGTATGTTGTTGGTAGGTTACAAGCATGGTTGTGAAGTAGTGCAGTTATAAACAAGTGCAGGTTATAAACAAGGAAGGTAATTATTATTATATTTAAATTTTAAAATATGTTGATTAAATAAACATTTTGTTAAAATAAATTCTTACAATGTTAAGAAACATTTAAAAGCATTTAATTTCCAACTTCAAATTATTTTTTAATTTATACTTATTACTAATTAAGAAGGCAATTCACTTTCTTCACTTGTGAAGAAAGTAATCACTTTCTTCACTCTATTGCAAAATGTTTCACTTTCTTCACTCATTTCAGTTTAGTAATGTTACCATTATTCAACGATTACAGAAAAAATATATTCTTGAAACCAAAGCAGTAAGTACGTTTTATTGTAAAAGTTTTGCTTGGCCTCTCACTCTGAAGAAACCTGTAGAAGAACCATAAATTTGAATCTTGCCCATTTCAACCCTAGATAATATAAGCAAACTTGTAAGGGTTTTGTATAATAATTTCCACAATATATGGTTTGTAACAATCATTTATCTTCCGTAATCAGAAGCTCTTGTCAAAAAAAAAAAAAACATTAATTTTTCAGACCTATCGAACGAACGAGTATTTATCAAATCATGAAAAATGTACCATAGGTAGGAATATGTATCGTAGAAAATAATTTAAGTTAAGAAAATCTCTTTATGCAAAAAGTATAAAAGTGTTTGCACTTTTCCAATAATTTTATTTTCTGGACATGTGGGGTTTCTCAAACAGCCGATTCAATTAAATTTGATATTTAATTAAATTGGAAAATTTCGGGAAAAATCGGTAGTTTCAAATATCGATAATGTAGACTAATCTTTTTAATCGATAGGGACAAATACCGGACATCTGGGCAGCGACCTCATTGGACCAGTAGACCTCTGTGCCCACGCAACGTCCCACGGCAGAGCTCAAGTCGTTGGCTGCCCAGTATACAAGCTCCACAACGTTGGCTAATACAAAGATATTAACGATGTTATATATGTATACTCTTTGTGGTTTCAACTGTACATTTATATAACGTCAAGAGAGCGGATTAAGTAGTGTAAGAATAAATAAAGAGGGGCTAAATAAAGGTTTAAGCTAAATAAAGCAGTTCTGGCTTACTGCAACTTCTGGGAAATTCCTGCATTCCCCCTCCAAGATGGAGTCAGATGTGGGGAGAGGGGTTGGAATTTATGTAATTTTAATGTTGACATGTTTTATATTTTATTACCAATAAAACTTTATTTCCGATTACCATTTATTCTTGATCACCATTAGCCTGAGTAACGAAATTGCCCTCTTTCATAATTATGACCCGGCAACAAAAACCATTGGAATACGGCAATTTAATAAGCAAAAAAATTAAAGAAATTACCCAGTGTTAAATGAAATCCAATCGTTGAGAAAAAGGGAAAAAACATTTGAGTATTAACAACTTATCTATTTAAAAATAAATATATTATAACAATAAATAATTTAGGTAATGTGGTATTTTCGTTTTTAGTATTTTTAATAAGTATTTAAAATTTAAGTTAATAATAATTTATCATAATAACGTAAATGTACTGGGCACAGGAGCAGCATGGGAAAAAGAGTGTTCTCGAAATTCTTAATCTTAGGGCAGAGAGTAAAAAATTGTTTAAAGTAAAGATAAGAAATGTACAGGTGAAATATCCCATCAATTATCAATTTACTGGAGGCCGTGCCTGCCTCCTCCGTCCTGATGTGGCATCTTCAGGTAATGGGATCTCTGGGATGAAGGATTTTAGGGATACCAATTACAGGGGATTTTATTAATTGTGGTCCCATTAATAACTTAGAAACCGGGATCGAACGTCTTAATCTAAATGAAAATATGCGCCGACGAAAATTCTCGCACGCACTCAGTAAAAATGAAGGGAATATTAACAGTTGCTTGCAGAATTTATTACTTACTCAAGAAAACCCTGTGAGGGAACATGAAAATACTTTCTACACCATTCTATATTAATTTAATCTATTTTTGTGGGTAACTAGCTTGTTTTAAATAATTTATTTTTTGAAGAGAAAAGACTGGGCTCAGCCGGGAGTCGAACCCGGGTCTTCCGCGTGACATGCGCGGTGTGCTAACCACTGCACCACAGAGCTCGCTTCCAAGTGGAGCCAATCCTTCATCTTCACTGATAACTCTCCCTCGATCTCGCAAGTTTTGCGAGTATTTACGGGAGGTGGACAATCGTCAATTTTTAAATTATTTTAATCTATTTTTGGGGGTAACCACCTTGTTTTAAATTATTTTAAATAATTTATTTCTTGAAGAGAAAAGATTGGAAGCGAGCTCTGTGGTGCATTGGTTAGCACATGTCACGCCCAATCTTTTCTCTTCAAAAAATAAATTATTCTACACCATTCGTTAACAAACATTTGAAACAAAGCATCTAAAGGCCTCTCAGAGACAAGAGCCAACTGGAAGCAGAATGAACGCGTGGGGAGCTGAAAGAGAAGAAATCTGTTGATGCTGACTGAAGGAACGCGGCGAGCAGACAGCTGACCGCAGAGACCAGCTGACTCACCTCCGTTAGTGGGCGACCGACCTTGCCTATCCTCCGCTTCCTATCTGGGGAGCACACTGTGTATATACTTGGTTCGGCTCTATTTCGTTATTACCCGCATCTATTCTGTTATAAAAGTAAAACACATCAAGTAATGTTTATAAAAAAATTATTTAGATTTATTAACTGTTACTGTAATGACCAAAATGTCGATATGTCATTCACGATTACCCCAAAAAGATCACTGTCTTTGTTCCTATGTCTCAACATTCAGACAAAAATTTAAAGGAAGTTTCGAACCGGTGAACCACGTACCTTCTCTAATGCCAATTTTCAAAGGACAACTTGCATGGTGACATCGCCATCTATAACCATTCTCTCTCGTATGTAATTTCATAATCTGGTCCATATGTCTAAAATGATCGAATAACATAATTATAGCCATAATTCAAACTGCAAAAATAAAATATACCTACTCATGTTTTTAGTAGTATGGTTAATGTAATCACATGTTAATATTTTGAACAATAAATTAGAGACGCGGGGATTGGAAGAAAAAGACCCCTTAGTTCTCCTTCATGGCTATCCTCTGTACCACCGCTGCAATATAGAACAGAATATGGTAAATACAAAAATCGGTACAATAAGGCAATGTGAATGGTGGGTTCGCGTCTCCTCAAATTTGGAGGTTAATCTGCCCCTGGTTGTGGGGATGATATATAATTAAAATTACTGACACATCACTAGTGATGGTAGTATAGTTTAGGTAGTAAACAGTTGAGCAAAATTTAATTTAAATAGTTTATCAATTAGAGTAATTTATAATTGCAGAAACATAATTAAAATTACATATAACTATAATAACAATTGCAATTACTTTAAGAATTATTGTAGGGAGCGGGGTTGCTAATGAGTAGTTGTGCTCAAGGTTCAAGAGTTTAAATCTGGCTTGGCTCAGGGTATCTTTAATATTCCGCAACAGTTCGTCTCGTGGGCCGAGAGACCCCCTGGGGCGAGCCCACCGTCTATAGAGTGAGTACCCTTGATCTAAAAATTAATGGGGACTAACCTGGCGGTTGAGCTTGATCACGGTCAAAGCACCTCCTTTAACGGTCGCTGACCGAGAAACAGTACTTCCTTACACAGTACTGCACCCAAGACCCTCCATGGGTTGTAGTGGTAGTGGCACAGGTTTAATCAATACGAGGGGTGATCAAAAAGTTCCAGGACTGATTTTTTATTAATTTATTTAAAAAATCTACAGGCTATTGGACGTCGTCCCCTTCAAAGTACTCTCCTTGGGAAGCTATACATTTTTCCCAACGATGTTTCCACTGTGTGAAGGACTTTGAGAAATCATCTTGTGAAATGGTATGTAGCTGCTCCAGCGATTTTTTTTTAATGTCATCTACGGACTCAAATCTCTTTCCCTTCATGGGTCTCTTAAGTTTTGGAAACAAGAAAAAGTCTGCAGGGGCAAGGTCAGGTGAATATGGAGGCTGGGGAATGACCGTCATTCCATTTTTGGTGCAGTAGTCGCGAATGAGCAGTGCGGAATGAACAGGCGCATTGTCATGATGCAGCACCCACTCACCGCTCCGCCACAACTCTGGTCTCTTCCTCCTTATTGCCTCGCGCAAATTTCTCAGGGTTTGAAGATAACGATAGTCGACGATTAGAACGCACGAGACTGTTCAATCTTGCAACATGATCGTCGTCAGTCGAAGTTGATGGGCGCCCTGAACGAGAATCATCTTCACACGATGTCCGACCTTTTGTACCACTCATGACACCTTGACCGACTCAGACATTCATCACCGAAAGCCACTTGCAACATTTGAAAAGTTTCAGTAAACATTTTACCCAACTTCACACAAAACTTTACGCAAACGCGTTGCTCTTCCTTTACATTCATTTCACAAAATCGCCGAACACAAAAAACTTTTTTTTACGAAAACAGCAGTAACTTTGCAATGAAGAAGGTTATCAACAAATTGAATAAACAGCTGAGCTCAGGAAGAGTCACGCTAAACAATGCTGCCAACCGCACTGCTCTATGACACTCCATTGCCGCGCAATCTCAACATTCCTGGAACTTTTTGATCACCCCTCGTATATATATTATAAAGCAAAGTGTACAATGTGCGTGCCGAAAAGGCTCAAAAACGACTGCACGTCTATGTCGTCGTGTAGCCCTAAAGTCCCTAACCGTGAAGAAGGTTACAACTATTACCAGGAACGAATATTTGGTTCGACCCCTACCGAAAAAATCTGGTGCATGCTCGCAACACACAACTTTCACTTACCAACTTACTTAGATTAAAAATTAATGCGTTTTGTTAATTGCCACTTCTCAAATGAACAGAAAGGCTTTAGTTATAAACAATGGTCTGTCATTAAAGGCGTACTCCGCATGCGTGGGCTCAACGAGTTTTATGAGTTGACTGAATATTTTTATTTTTTTTCTCCTCTTTATGTTTTCTTTATTTTTATCATATCTCATATTTAGCAATTTTTAGGCGTAACGAGAGACAGTTAATTTCTCCATATAAACAAAAACAAAGGTACTTTATAGGAAACAAACAAACAAAAAAGACCCCCCCCCCAAAAAAAAAGCCCCCTCAGAACATTTTAATAATGATAAAGCTTACCTCATATTAAAGAACACCTAATTTTAATTTAACATGACGAATTTGATAAAAATCGTTAAAGCCGTTTTTGAGATCATCGAAAAAAAGGTAAAAATTGGAAAAAAAATTATGAAACAATTTTGATAAAATGTTGGCTATCACATCTTTGGCATATAAATACATCAAATACCCAGTTTGATCAAAACCGTTTTTGAGTAAATAAAAAAACACGTGAAAATGATACACAATTTATTAAGTAAAGTCCCCCCTCCGGTTGATCAATTTTGATGAATTTTTCACAGTCATATCTCGGGCATATAAATAGATCAAATACTCAGTTTAATCAAAATCGTTAGAGCCGTTTTTGAGAAAATCGAAAAAAAATTAAAAAGTTATTAAATAAAGTACCCCCTCCCTTTGAGCAATTATGATGAAATTTTTGCTGTCACATCGCGGACATATACATACACCAAATACCCAATTTCAGTTTTGTATACCTATAGTTTTTGAACTAGTCTGTTCACACACACACACACACACACACACAGACCATTTCGCGGGACTTGGTTATTTGGACTCAGGGGACCCTAAAACGTGTATTTCCGTTGAAAACCGGAAGTCGAAATTTTTCACGATCGCAATACTTTCCTTACTATATATTTCATATATAGGTAAGTGAAAGTAAAAATACGGATTTTACATCTCTGCAATGAATTAACAAACCAACTGGATTCCTTAACAAATTAATTTTCACATAAAAAGGCTAATTGATATGAAACATTACATTTAATGAATATATAATAAATAAGTAAATTAGATGCAATATGATTGAACATTTCTTAGTAGTACAGTGAGTGAAAAAAACTGACATAAAAAAAAAAAAAAGAGATAACTTGACTGGATATAAATCAAAACAAAAAGTTTGTAGTGTTCGTATTGTAGTTATGAAAAGGAAGTTGGTTTGATTACTATGTATGATGAGCCTCCCAGTAGACAAAATGGCTAACTCCAATTTCAGCATTCCTTCATTAAGATTTTATCACTCCTTATAGTTCAGGATAAAAAGGAATATGGTAAAGAAATTGTGCCTTGATTTGCTTAAAATTAATTTTTCTTTTACCATTTTCAATCCCCCATAAAGTATATAGGGTCCCTTATTTGGGCGGATTCTACAGATCTCGAATCTTGATATTAATACCAAGTTAAAACCGAAGTTTCAAGAAGGTGCTAATTTTTTTCTTTTATAATACTATACAACTACCGGAGCGACGCCGGGCACCCTAGCTAGTTTTTATATATTTTATGAATTATTGTAACTGTAATTGGTCAAGTCGAAGTAATCTAATAGCTAATACAATTACATATAATTTCAATTGTCCTTCTGCTTCCATGTACATATGTGTCGTTTTTGTACATATGTGATACAAAATCTTTTATAAGTGTTAGAGAAAACGACGATACAGATTTGTAAGAAGTCGAAAGCCAGCTAGAGAAATAATCTTGAAATGAAATAAAAAGCCACTTCTTAAATTTAGCCATCTTAATACTGATTGTGTTTTAAAATATAAATTTGTGTTCGTGTATATAATATTGATAATATGAACATAAACGATGGTTGAATTTTGAGCGAAGGCGTTGGATGACCGCTAGGGTTTTACGCATTAAAGCCAGGACAAACATGCAACATCATTAAAATTATGAACACAATAACGTCTCCCGCTAATTGCATTGAATATTCATAAGTAAACATTGCATTGCAAGAACCAACCCCTTCCATAAAGTTGTGCAAATATCTGTACAGAAAACATAACCTAATATCATCCAAACATTGAATGGCAAACATCAAGTAGTAATTCTTTCTGTTGCTATCGGGACCTCATTGCGGGGTCTCATACGGTCCACTCAAGCTTAGTCTCAGAACTGAGCCATTCAAAGCCACCGGCAAAACGAAAAGGTAAAGCATTATATGATTTTTATAAATGTAAGTTACATGATTATTATTTTGTATATATACTACCGTATGACTTATTACATATGCTTTCGCTTCCCACTTTAGTGCCTTTCAGCCTAGTGTAGCTTTTAGATAGGATTTTTATACCTCCCTATTTCTGACTAGGTTCCTGGCTTGTCGGAGATCATTTCCCCTTACTCTGCAAAGCCGATCGATGTATTCAAGATAGGACATCCTATGACGTACTCGAGGTTGTCTACCTTCTAGGACATATTCCACGGTCTTAAAAGAGTATCTGCGGTCATCCATCCAGACAACTTTAGCTGGCGGGTTACTAGGAGAGATTGCGGACGTGGTCTCTCCTTGTTTTTCCGGCGGTTCTTCGTAGGAACTTCTTTTCGCTGAAGAGATTCTGCTCTCTTCTCGGTCCGACAGTACCTATCTCTCAGCTCCATACAATGGGATCTTTCATGGGATGGTAGGCAGTGAATGTATGCGAGCACAAGTGTGCATTGCACTGGAGTGTGTGTCCGGCCGTACCTGGCTCTCGCCATCCCTGGTATCCGGCACTCCTTATTCGGGAGGAAGGGGACAACCTACTATCTACATCTTCCACCTAAGAGGTAAATGTATCCAGAGTCCTGTATCCCTTAGATGGCCGACGGAACTGTATGCGATGGACTGTAGGAACGGGACGCAGTCTTTAAATGTGTGGATTTTGACATCCTTGCCTAATTCACTTGTTCCCACAACACTCTTACGTACATAGTAATAGCCATCGTATAGTTAACCCTATTTGATGTTTCCACGTCTACTTTCCCACACCTGTCTATCACTGTACCGAGGAATGTGAAGTCGGTCACAACTTCCACTACCTCTTCATTGCAATATATGTGGATATCTTCTAGCCTCCTTCCCTTTTGTAGGATCTTACTTTTTTTGCTGTTACAGCAAACCTTTTTTGTGGTGTTCTTCGTACTATTTTTATCAATGCCTCCTGCAACTTTTACACTGAGCCTGTAATCAATACAACGTAATCTGCGTAAGGAGAAACTGTAACTAACTAACTACTTGGGTTATGATTCCTACGTCCCAGAAATGTCCAGTCTGTTGTTCTCTTACAAATAGAAGCCATAAACAACAGAATAGCAAAGGGTTTAATCTGTCTCCTTGTTTGAACCCCTTCGCAATATTGAAGTAATTAAAGTAACTGATTACGATAAATGAAAAAAAGATTCTACAGTGCTCTTAGAGAACAGAAATACAAAATGAACGAAACAATAACCTCAATATGAAATAATGGAAATAATGTTAGTAAAATATGACATCGCAAAATGAACTAGACGTTGCGACATTAATTTCAATTCCTAACAAGCCTCTTTCTTCTCCATTGTTCGGGAAGATTTCTCTCCTAGTATCTGTATCTTAGAAGATAACGAAGCCGAAATCTGTGCCATCAGCGGCAAGATAATGGTCGAGCGAAAGCCGACTCTGCCACGCCAATCACGGGATGAAACTATATTACGTACATTTAAATGAGGAATAATGAGTATAAGTAATGAGTGACTAAGAATTAAAACAAAATGATGTACAATATATTGTCGTTTAAGCATGGAAAGAGATAAACTCTCTGCGATCAAGATTAAATTTGAATCCAAGTTTTTAAACGGAAAATACACGTTTTACATTCCTCCGAGCCCATCGCGAAATGGCATGTGTGTCTATGTGAACAGACTAAAACATTGTTTTTATTTTTTGTAATAATTAATGTGCTAACGAATATAGCGGATATTTTTATAATTAAACGCCTGGCCCAGCGCCTCCCAAAGCCTGCTACTAATAAGTCTTGAGATAAATTAATGTAAAAGTTGAGTTTTGAAGCAAAGAAAAAAAAAAAAAAAAGGTTAAAGAAAAAGGAGCAACAGTTTAATAAGAAGTTCAAAAAGAAATTTTACTAGCTAGAAATCTCTTTAAGAAGTTTATAAATTGTTAGGATGTTGAACACCTCGAGTAAAACTTTTTAATTACTTTAGAACTGTAAAACGGTCAGAGGAATCGTATATAAATAACGATACATCGAGTTGAATCGATTACATCAACATTTTGCCATTACAAAGGCTCTTCACTAGATTTCAACACTATAACAGCGACCAAACAAAAGTTCAAAATTTAGAAGAATGCCTCTGAATATTTTTTATTTTGACATGGTGATAGTGAACTGAGATCTCTTGCGCCTCAGTAAACTGAAACTGAAGGTGGAACATGTCATTAGTTGTACATCCCTAAAATAAGCAATATACATCCTAAAATTGGAATATTATCACCGTAACAACAGGTAAATAACCCTATTGCTCTCTGCAGCTCGTTAGCTAACGATAATGAAAACAACTTACTGCCCACAGGTAGCCTACACTACACAGCCAATAATTAAGGAAGCTCCATGTAAACAGGTCCATTGCCTTACCTGAAACAAAAAAAAAAAAAAAGAATAATTAGTTTGAAATCGTAGATCGTAAATAGCAGTACCGCTGTGCTACTCCTAGGCGAGGCTACAAGGGCACCGCCAAGCGAGTCCTCGATCTCTAATGAATAGACTTTTGGCAATTAGTTAACTATTATAGTGATCGTAGCCAGCGGGAGTCAAAAGTTGAAATCTAATAATGCTGATCAAACTCTTTTTGAACTACATTGGGCACGATGGGAGTTCGCTAATATTACGCCTACAAGTAGCATAGTGATAGCTTTAACGAATATTGTTGTATTACAACAAAAATAATAATAATAAAGAAGGGTTAACGAGCCCGAAGGTTCGATGCCGACTCCAGAACTCGCTCCCTGCTCACTCCTATCCACCGACCGCCATGCAGGCCCAACTTAGCTTGATCTGCCTTCACGCAATGCTCCCACCTCCTCCTCGGCCTAACCCTCGTAAGTTTCCCAGTCGGTCTCGTGCTTATTAATCTTTTAGGGGTCTGCTCACAACCGAGTTTCGCAATTTCACATGCCCACATTAATCGAACTTAACTGGGACTCTTAATGCTCGTGTCGGAATTTATAAAACCAAATTTGATCCGTCTCGATCCGTTGAATTACTACGTTCAGATCGATTATATTCATTTCGGACAACAACACGAACACCGAGTATGCGATGCGCAATGAAATTCCGTGAAATTCCGAATCCAAAGATACCACATTCACGGCATTTGAGCACGACAGAACCATATAATTCATGAAAAAGCTTTGTGAAATAATATGTGTGGGATTCTCCCTGTTTAATAATTGAGAAAAAAAATTAATATGCGTGATAATCCTTAGAGCAGTTCAAGAATAATATATATTATCCTTCAGTCTATAACAATTTATGAGGGGGTGACTGGTAAAATAATTGCCACGAAGTTACAAGTGATTATGAAGGCTGAGCTAAACAATTCCAAGGAATAAATATCATTACAAAAAGGTTGAACGTTATAATTGTGATAATTAGCGACAGATAATAAAAATAAACAAGCATATCAGCCTCATGAAGAAAATGTTACAACATGAAGATCGAAGCAGAGAGGGTTTGGTTATATACCAAAGAGGTTGTATAACATACAACATATTGTTACACCTGACATGTTATACATATGTAAGAGGCGATAATAGCATGTAATGGCACGAAGAAAACATGTCACATGTTACAAATACGGTGAGAACGGCGCTGATTTCTCTCGCACCAGTTCCCACGACTGCGGCCGCAAACATCTGCAAACAACTGCTCCACGCTAACGTGCCTTCACACTGTGCGAACCTTACCGTACCGGCGTACAACGAACAGCTATTTAAATTAAAACCTTAATTCGAGCGAACAATGATGTCTGACCGCACCTCCGCACATTAAAAAAATAATTTTCATTACAAGGACGGCTGACTTAATAGTAACAGTTACTTTTAGTAGTAACTGTTACTATTTGCTACATAAAAAATAAGTTATTATATATAAACATGTGTTCTTAAAGTTATTGAAATATGCATTTTTAATAATATTTAGAACAAACAATTGGTAAATGCGTCCTACGTGGTTCTTGCGTCTTGAAAAACAAGACTCGTCTATTTCGACAGTAAGACCTTCTCCTCCAATTTGTGTAGGCATTCTTAATAAACTGGCAGCACATACTTCTCTTAGGTAGTTTTTCCAGTCTGTAATTGTAGCGGTCGATATTTCAAGTTATTTCAAACAGAACTTTGTTGTTGAATATTCGTTCGCCCGCGAATATGTGAGTAAAAGGGTTTTATTTAGCGGCAGCCTACTTTGGCAGAGCCATGTTGCAGCATATTTTCCTGCCTCTTGCCGGCATTCCCTCTTATTGCATCTCCATTTTTCCCTTTTATCATACAACTTCATTTCGAGTCCATTTTTACATTTTACAAGTTCTGGGAGTATCCCGCTATTTATGTAAAATAGACGCGCACTAGCTTCATCTTTGGTTTTTTCTTAGAGTTCAAAAATATTTTGCAAATTTGTGAACATGTATATTTTTTCAAATAATCTCAGTTGAGTGATTAATAATGTTTATTATTATAAAATATGTTCGATTAGATTATCTAAGTACCTAGGAACAGCAAATAGTAACAGTTACTACTAAAAGTAACTGGCGGGCCTAATCTAAAAAAGACCCCAATTAGGAATACGAAAAATGCGGATAAGAGAACACGAAATTCTGTCAATAACGAGAGCCCCCCCCCCTTGGGCTCGACAAATCCAGGACATTGAAAAATATCTTCTTTTAACCAAAGCAGCAAGTGCGCCTAGGCGTACAATTTTTGCTTGGCCTCTCACAGTCAAAGAACCTACAGAAGATTTCAATAAAGAACCATAACTTTGAATCTTGGCCTCTTCAACTTTATATAAGTATTTATACTTTCAGTTATTTTTCATTTTCTAGACAACATAAGTAAGCTTTTGTTTTGTATAGTAATTTCTAAAATATATAGTTTGGTAACAATCGTTTATCTTCTATATTCAGGAGAAGCTCTACATGTCCAAAAAAACCTTCATTTTTCAGATCTAGCTTAAAAACATACATTTATCAATTCATGAAAAGTGTATTTTAGGTACGATGTGTCGGAGAAAATAGTTCAAGTTAAGGAAATCTCTTAATGCAAAATCAAAAACGTTCTTTTCACTTTTCTATTGATTTGAATTTGCGGACAGGCCGTGTTCCTCAAACGACCGATTCAATAATATCCTTGTAAATTTATTCCACTAATATTTTTATAGGTTAAATGATGGTCAGCATTTTCAGTATACAATGATTTTATCAATTAGCTACCTGTAGTTACCTGCTAATTATATTCCACCTAACACTCTATTATGCCATCAACATATTTACATATTTATTATAATATGATTTATTTATTTCGCGTGTGAAATAATAACGCATTACCAATACATGACATAGAAAATTAATTAGGTGCTTGGGAGAAAGTGATCCTGAACATATCATTAAATCTAATTCATCAAATATGTAAGTACATTTAACTTTTTTTTTTTTAAAACATTATAATTCACTTCCGCATCGCAGAAATATACACCAATATCTGAAATAAACTAATTAGCAATTAAGTACGTAGAACAAAATTCAACGTAAATAAATTTGCCAAAGCGCAATATTGTCGCTGCAAATATCGTAAAAGAACAATAAAAAAGTAAAGATTTCAAATATTATTGTGGTATTGCTCAACGAGGATAAAATGGGCCCAAATAAAAAATTAGGATTTTCCAGAAACCGCTTTCAGTTTTCTGGTTTTTCACTTAACAACCTATTACACTTTTACTTTATTTTTTTTAATTTTATTTTGCTGCTAAAATATTGAGCTTTCGTTATTGAAAGTTATCAGGCTCTTACTTTAATACTGCCAAAGAAAAACAATAAACATTAATTATTTAGTGTAGTGCCTCTTGTAACTGTAAGGCTAATTAATGGTTTTGATTTTGAGATATGCCCTTTGGAATGTTTTTTTAATCTGAGTATTTAGTCAGAAAAATGTTACATTTAACAAGCCAGTGCGGTCACTTGAGGTATATTAGTTGGCATAACAAACTACAATAGTAAAGGTTAGCTTCCCGTGGTGGCCCTAGGACTTTTTAAAAGGATATAAAATAATATAATATATTATTGTCGTGAAATTTATTTGTCAAGTTATATTTTGTTGTTATTGTTAATCAATGTTTAATTATTACTCATATCATGTCATATTTCAAAACACTTATTATAATAGTATCGTTCAGTGTTCATTAAAGCCTTAAATTACTCATTATAAAGGTCTATTCATTTAAATTATGTATTATATAAATATAAAATATATATTTATTTTATCCACTTTTTAAATTTTATAATTATTATACCGCTAAAAATAATAGAAACAATAATTGAAAAATATCAAACCAGTCTAAAATTATGCTAACGTAATTATATAAAAAGTACTCTGAATGAAGCCTTTATATGGGGTCACCTTTGTAGTAGTTAGTAAAACCAAATACTACACAGATATTCGCGGGATTCGTCATGCTATTTTTTAGGGAGATATAGGTAAAATATAGGTAAAGAGCCTGTGCGATGCCAGGTACGTTAAACATTCATAGCTATTTATACCAGCATAGGCCAAACTTAGGATTCCCACTGAAGCCCCCTGAAATACAAAAAATCAACAACAATATGGCTGTGAAGTTACTAAACATACTTTTTGATATATTTATTTTTATTTAAATCCTACTGAAACTCTTGCGAATATATCAATGAAATGACAATAAATTGGTAAATTGGATCCGAAAGCGTGAGCAATATACGTAGGTATTAAAATGATATAATATATTAAAATAAATATTGAATAATATTCCCTTACCCGCACGACTATTTATGATCGCATTAACACAATGTACACGGTATGAATGTTTAAAAAATTATTTAATTGTTATAAAAGCGATAAAGGCAATTATTCTAGCTTAGTTAAGGCAGATTCTATTGCACAATTTTTCACAATTACTAAGGAACTCTATTATTAGTTATTATTGGTGATTACTAAATGTTATTGAAAGATTTGGGTCGCGCCGCAATTCGCAGCAACAGTATTTGCAAACATCGCAAGGTCCCAGTCGGATATCTCTCCCCTTAGCAATTATTTCTTCAAATAACCCAGCTCCTCGCACCAAGGCCGCCTGTGCAACAAAGCCACGATATATATATATATATATATTTTTTTTTTTCTTCTTTCTTGTTTCCTCTTCGTGTTAACCCAATAAAAAGGTGATTTATTTATTGAAAATACATATTCCATGCCTTTATAAGGCATTACATATATACATAAATAGTAATTTTGAAGAAGTAACAAAACAAATTAGAACTTTATTAAATTATTACAGAGTAAATTATATAATTAAATTATTGTATAATCGAATAAAGAAAATTTAAAGTAATAATAATAAACCCTTAGTTCTTTAGAGAGCATGTCGATAAAGGTAAAATGGAGTTCCGAGCCTGTACGATGTCAGGTACTCGTTCTGGCAGGTACTGGCACTGGCAAAATTTAGGCCTCCCACTGTAGCATCGTCCGATTAGCCTAGTGGCATAAAGTGACGTTAAATACAGAAACTTACAAGCCAACAAATATCCTTGTTACAGCATTTAATTCTTAAGATCTGACTCGGTCCAGCAAATTTTTAGGTCATAGCTGCCTACAACTTTTTAATCTTGAAAAACGTAAGATTAAAACTTATTAAAAATACATTTCAGTGATACATACATTAATAAGTATGAACGCTACCTATTAGTTAAAAGACATAAAATTGCACGATTCGAGCTAATTTTTTTCCCTAGAATTGAGAAACCCTTGAAGTTATTATACAATAGCTATCATTGTAGAGGAAATTTTTAAAGCAAGATTGAGGTGTCCATGTTGGACACTTTGCAGTTCGCGACACAAATATTTACAAAGATAATAAGCTCTGTTGGGTAACCAAGGCCACTTGGCTAACATCTTTCAAGGCCAATATTTTTTAGGTCAACTTCACCGCGTACTTTATAAAAGCATCTCAATTTGTCATTATTTGCCGAAATTCAGATTTCACTATTTTCTACTTATCCGATCTTGAAATGTGTTTAAAGTACCATATTTTGTTGGTGTGATGCCAAAAATGGATTGAACGCCAATTTCCATATTTTATGGAAATTTAACGTTGAATTCTATAAAATAAGGTTATGTTTACTTACTCAATCGTTTTTGAAGAGTAACACATTTCATTTTGTCTCTTATCTTATTCAAACATGAAGCACCGTCATTAAAAAGGGTCACCTGTGATGTAGTGGTTGGCATAGCAATTTACAATAGTCTCGGGTTCGCGTCCCGCGGTGGCAGATTAATGGGAGTAAAAAATCCTTGGCTATGCATTCCCTCGGATAGGACATAAAATGGAGGTCACGAGCCTGTACGATATCATGTACTCGTTAAAGATCCCTGTTCTAATTATACATGGATAGGCAAAATTTAGGACTCCCACTGTATCGTGGGTCCGATTAGCCTTAGTGGCATAAAGTGACGTTAAACAAACAAAAATCTTCATTAAAAAAATAAGATAGCAACAGGTAACTTTTAAAAAAATTATTAAATTGGTTAAGCGCTTAGTTCGCTATGTTTTTTTAAAAAACGATTAGACGTTCAACATTTCAAAGAAAAATGTTTATACTAGACTTAGTAAATGATTTTCAATTCAGTTTGCTGGTTGTCTGGTTAAATATAAGATAGAATTATTTTAGTATTGATTGTTATCATAGCAAATACATCAAATAAGTCCCTTCGGTTTTTCGGGATGCAATAATAAAACTCAGTGTATTATTGAAATAAAATTTGTTGCAATCTAAAATATAATGACCATTATATTATACGACTTTTCCCCATCTTTCCACCAACTGCATATTGCCAAGTTCATAGAATGCCTGAGGTTTTTAAATTTTGCCTATCTAAAAAATTGAAATATGAAAAAAACTTTTTAAAAAAATTATTTTTATTTCATGAGATTATGATTTTCTATCTTCAAAACATAGCAAGAGCAAGCGTATGCTCTACACATATGGGTGATCCATTGCGATGAATTATTATTGTCAATAATACAAGAAATATTTGACCCTTTATATAAGTTTATATGAATACGTAAGAGGTTAGTTCCAACGAGTACCTAGTCCTGGACTATTTGCAACGTTAGGATAGTTCGAGTACTGTGCGTTTCCCTTCCCCCACTTTTTGATTGTTAGTTTGATTGGTTCGGCTCCTGTTGAAACACTGGACTGAAGGTCAAGCCGTACTGCTCAAGATTCGTGAACTGCTTGTTGGAACAAACTTGCACTGCAAAACTATATTCGGCAGTATACCAAATTTATCAAGATGCAACGAACACAACTCGACGATTTAACATAGTCACGATAATTCCTCTCAGATAGCAGCACGGAAGGTTTCGTCTTATCTACGTATGACCTTTCTTATCGAAATTCCTTAAATATCAAAGATGCAAATGGCTGAATTAGCTTAACTGATTATAGAATATTTAAACAAATCAATCAGTCGTTTGAGAAACTACATATATACAGGTTAACATACAAAGGTTGTATTGTATACGGAAGTAGTAATGAACAGAAGATAATCTTCTGTCTAGCATGTATTGAAGGTAAACACACGATCCCCAAGATGTTAATCTATAATACCACTGTGAATAATGAGCTTTGTATGATTCATGTGACTGTGACTTTACATAGTCATAAATCATGGAGAAATATCCTGTAAAGTAAAAAATAAATAATCTATGTAATATGGAACGTGAAAGAAATACAAAATACTCGTTTTTTGTATTCCAAAGTTGTTTGTTCTTTTGTATGGTCACTTTACGCAATTGTGGCTAATCGGGCGATACTACAGTGGGATTCGTAAATGTAGCCCATTGTTGAATAATTAGGATAGGGATCTTTAAGGAGTGCCTGACATCGCACAGGCACGGACATCTTTATGCTACTATATGTCCTCCAAAGGATATATATATAGAATTTAGTAACTCGAAAATCCCTAGGATCTCCTGCGAACCAGCGAACTTGAGTATAGTAGACCACTAACCACTACTACAACACAGGTGGGTCCTAATTTTTTATTATTTGTATTCTAAGTAATTTTTCAATATCGCTGTTAAATTATGAAAATAAAAAAAGTGTTAACTGTCAAGAGTTTTTTTTTCTAGATTTTATTTATTAATTTTCGCTTGCAGAATGAAATAAATCCAATTTATTTATTACTTTCACTTACCTATATATGTAATATATAGTAAGTGGAAGTATTGCGATCGTGAAAAATTTCGACTTCCGGTTTTCAACGGAAATACACGTTTTGGGGTTCCCTGAGTCGAAATGACCAAGTCCCGCGAAATGGTCTGTGTGTGTGTCTGTGTTTGTGTGTGTGTGTGTGTATGTGAACAGACTAGCTCAAGAACTATAAACCGTGCGAACCTGAAATTGGGTATTTAGTGTAGGTATATGCCCGCGATGTGACAGCAAAAATTTCATCAAAATTGCTCAAAGGGAGGGGGTACTTTATTTAGTAACTTTTTAGGTTTTTTTCGATTTTCTCAAAAACAGCTCTAACGATTTTGATTAAACTGAGTATTTCATCTATTTATATGCCCGAGATATGACTGTTAAAATTTCATCAAAATTGATTAACCGGAGGGGGGACTTTACTTAATAAATTTTGTAACATTTTCACGTGTTTTTTTTATTTACTCTAAATCGGCTTTAACGATTTTGATCAAACTGGGTATTTGATGTATTTATATGCCCGAGATATGACTGTAAAAATTTCATCAAAATTGATCAACCGCAGGGGGCACTTTACTTAATAAATTTTGTATCATTTTTACGTGCTTTTTTTATTTACTCAAAAACGGCTTTCATGATTGTGACCAAACTGGGTATTTGATGTATGTATATGCCAAATATGTGATAGCCAACATTTCATCAAAATTGATCAACCGAAGGGGGGACTTTACTTAATAAATTTTGTATCATTTTCACGGGGTTTTTTATTTACTCAAAAACGGCTTTAACGATTAATAAAAATAAGATATGAATGTAGAAAAATGTGTGATTTTGGAAAATGATATCTAACAAAACACGTCAATTTCTTATCTAAGCAAGTTGGTAAGTGAAAGTTGTGTGTTGCGCGCACGCACCAGATTTTTTTTTCTTTTAAATTTGGTAATCGCTATAGCTAAACGATAGTTTACAAAACTTATTTTTTATGTAATTTCAGAACCTCAGAGCAAATAACAATTGCTCAAGAAAACAACGCATTTTCTTAAAAAATAAAATTACAAATTAAGATTAACCGTCTTCAGCATTTCAACTCCTCATAAAAACTAATACAACATGGAGATATAATTATGTAACAAAGCATAGGAATTATTAGACAATATCCAATAGATGGACTTTCCCACCTAGTCCCATAGAAACTAAAAGTTTAGCTATAATTTATAACACTGTATTTTCGTTTTAAAATAGACTGTTTATTTGAATGGAAATTGGTTCAAAAATTAATTTTTTTATTTTATTTTTTCCAAACACTCATTTCACGAAAAATATTAACGGTGGTATTAATAGATAACTAGCTGACCCCTGCGAAGCATTCGCGCCCTAACCTACCTAAATCCCACTTACGTTAAAGTACTTAATACTAGCATTCCCCGTCGCGGCTTTGCCCGCGAGCCTTGAAAATCAAATCTGTGATCATTATTTTGGTATTGATTCAATATAATATGTTAACTGATTTTAAAGAAATTTAGTAGAGTCGGAGCTTCCGGTAGGTGGGATGTTAGAGGGGGAGGCTGCTGGCTCGGCAGAAGAGAGGGAGACGCGCAATGGAGAGGGTTCACTAAAACCGCCGAAACAAAAAATTGCTTACTCGTCGTGAACGCCTCATTTTTCGGCTTTAAAACAAGGTTTTCAAAGCCCCGTAGGCGCTTTAGAGTTAAACTCATCTTATCAAGATCTTTAAAATAAGTCCAAATTAGATATTTTTTCTCGAAGTGTAAAAATAGGTGTCCGTTAGAGTTAAACGACAATTTCGCCATGTAAGTCCCTTAGGGGTTACATTTTTGAAATTCCTTTCTCAGTGGTTACCTACATCGCGTTTAAAATCTAAATTCCGAACTTCAAGTTTTTATCATTAGTAGTTTTTGCTCTGTATTGATTCTATGAATGATCATTGATTAATGAATAATCAGTAATAAATAATCAGTAGCCATATTTTATGTGAAAGTCTATTTTAATAATATTGTAACGTTAAATCGATATTCAAATAAAAAACATATGGTTTAAAATCTCAAAAATAGATTTCCGTTAGAGTTAAACGACAATTTCGCCATGTAAGTCCCTTAGGGGTTACATTTTTGAAATTCCTTTCTTAGTGGTTACCTACATCGCGTTTAAAATCTAAATTCCGAACTTCAAGTTTCTATCATTAGTAGTTTTTGCTCTGCGTTGATTCTGTCAGTCAGGACAAAGCCTCTTATAAATATAAGAGTTCTTAGAGTCCGTCTTGGACATAGAAGGAATACTTAAACATTCGAATTGCGTAAATCGGTTTATTCCTTATTCCGGTATCATCCTTATTCTATTAACTGAAATCGCATGTTTTTGCTTGTAACTCACAAATGATGGTGCAAATCGGAAAAGTGTATATAACCAAAAATTTTCGTCTTGAAAAAATAAAACAAAATTACACCTTCGAAAAAGCCCTGCGACCATTTTGAAATTTTCGCTGTGAATTGAATTCTTGGCTTACAACTCCCAAACCAAGGGATTAATCGAAAAGATGTGTATGACCAAAAATTTTCTCCCTGAAATCATGAAAAGATTGACGCCATTCGGAAGCTTCTATGACCATTGATTTTCAAAAGCCGCAGTTTCGCGCAAATAATACGCAATCGATAGCGAAATGGGTGATATGTATATTTTTTCTGTGCGGCGGTTAAGGAAAGCTTTAAAATGATGCCTCATTGATGAAATTGAAATTTTCGCTTCAAAAGAAGGGTTTAATCGAAAAAATGTATATGACCGAAAATGTTCGCCTTGAAATCCTGAAAAGATATACGCCACTCAGAAGCTTCTATGACAACTTTGATTTTCGATTACTTTATAATTTGCAATCGATGGATAAATGAGTGATTTGTATATTTTTCCGGTGTGGCAGCTAAGGAGAGCTTTAAAATGATGCCTCATTCATGAAATTTGATGAAGTTATGGCGTACCGACAAAAAAAAAAAAAGGCTTTAAGAAATAATACATGATATATAATTATGATTATTGAATTTTAATTATAAAAACGATAAATGGTATAATATAAAGATTTTACAAGAAGGTGCTTACCCCCTCCTGGCTCTGAACAACCCGCAAAGCGGCCTCCCGGAGCAGACGAGACGAGTGTCCTAGACCCGCATTAGTCAACCTCTAAGTTACCTTAATTTTGAGCAATATCTAAACTAGACTAATCGCTGCAGGTGAGAACAGGTTCCTCAAGGTCGATAGCTCAACTCACTCAGAAATTTCCTACTAATAAAACGAGTTAGAAATTTTAAGTCATCTTTCTTTCAAGAAGGTGATATTAAATAAAACCTACATATTTTTAAACTAAAAACAATTGTGTAAATTTTCAGCCAGTTCAAAAAATGCCCATACTATTTTAATCAATCGGACAGTACAGTACATATGAAGAAGATTTTTTTCCCCCGCTATATAAACTGAACATGAGCAGAGTTTATAATGCAGTAACTTCCAAACTCAAAGTGGTTTGATTTTTATTTGTTCTGTAGTGGATGCGACGATGTTCCATTTTCGCATTTAAGCAGTTGAAAATAATCCAACGGTTTCTGGGGCGAGGCGTAAATGAAAAATTCTTTTCTTCAAAGCCTTTTTTTTCTGAGATTTTCAGGAGGATTACACTATTTCTTCCGGGGAAGAATCTTCAAAATTATACTTCTCAACCCTGATGTATGGAGCGGAACTATGGGCGCCATTGTACGCAAATAATCTGGAATGTGTCCAAACGCAATTTTACAAGAAAGTTTTCCATTGGCCGATTAACACCCCGGATCACTTTGTTCGTTTGGAGGTAGGCGTTGATAGAATCCAAATTCTGCTGTTTCAGATGATGCTTGGGTGGTGGAAAAAACTGCTTTCGATGCCAGATGAAAGACTACCTAGGAAATGCTTAATTGAAATGTTAGCGTCGGCAGATTCGGACCCAATCCATTACAACTGGGCAGCACAACTGCGGCATTTTCTTCTATTGATTGGTGCGGAAGAAGTATGGTTGGCTCAGAGTCTTCATACCCTAAATAAATCGGTGAATGATCTGCTGGAGAAGCTTACTAATCATTTTTTGAGCAAGGACATCGAGCAAACAATGAACTCATCCTATAATCCCAACTATAGAGTTATATGCCCGTTAGGTCAGGCTCAACCATATATTTCTTGGCGAGTCAATATATTAAAACTGAGATTGGTAAGCCAGCTAAGAGTCAGTAATGTGAATATACACCGTTTTAGAGTTAATAGAAAAATTCATACAATAGACAGTAGAGAAGTTTGCCCCATCTGCAACAGAAATGAGTTGGAAACAATAGAACATCTTTTCATCACCTGCCCCGTGTACAATAGCTTCAGAAACAAATATCTTTCCAAATACTTACCTGTAAAAAAATCAATTTATGAGTTGCTGGAAATAGAATCAATTGCCAAAATTAATGATATATCTAACTTCCTTCTATATTCGCTTACCGAAAGGAATTTTATTTTGAATTGTTTTTAAATAACCGATAATAATCTATATCTACTGTTCTCTCGTACATATGTCTATCATAATTTTGCTATCCAATTATTTAGTTATTTAAAGATTATTGATTATAATCCGATAATTACCTGAAAATGTAAATATTGTATGTATTTTCTTTATATTATGTTGTATTTTGATTTGAATTGTAGTTGGACTATATTTATGTTCATATTCATAATGTCATGTAAGAATATGTGTCAGCCAAACTCTATTTGGACGGGGCAGTGTCCCCAAATACAAATAAAGATTTCATTTCATTTCATTTCATTTCATTTCATTTCATTTCATTTCATTTCATTTCATTTCATACTTCAATTATGGAATCTGATCAAGTCTCCGTCACACCTCATCACTATCAGTGCTGATATCACCACCTTCACAGACGGCTTTCATCATTAAACCCTTTGATAAAGATCCTTTACCACCCCCAAACTCCACGTCATTCTCGCTAAGTAGATAAATAAAAATCGACATTTTTTTTTTTAAATTGACGCTATTTTTAAGATAGTTACTTCTAATTGCAATAGATTTCGTTAAATAATCTGAAAGTAAATTTTTTTTTGCTTAAAAAGTTTCATACAAATACAATTGTCAATCAGATCCTACTCTTGAGCATTATTGCAAGGGGTACGGGCCCTGGTGGCCTAGTGGTTAGAGCACTGCAACGGTGATGCAGAGACTATAGTCCGAGTCCCAGCCATGTTCAATCTTTTCTCTTAGGATAAAATTATTAAAGGCGGTCACCTGTGGTGTAGTGGTTAGAATTGAAACATAAAATACTAAGTGTCGAGGGTTCGCGCCCCTAGATTTTTTTAATGGAAGTCAAAATCCCTGTCTATGCCGTCCCTTGGAGAAGACTTAAAATGGATGTCCCGAGCCGTTAAAGATCCCTATCCTAATTACACCTGGATAGGCAAAATTTAGGATTCCCCCTGTAGCATCGTCCTATTAGCCTTGGTGGCATAAAGTGACGTTAAAGGAAACCACAACGAACCGCCCTGCTATATGGCGCAATGCGAGAAACTGTAATCGGAAATGTCCTACGTAGGAATCGACCACACTTCTCTGCTTGGAAATAAATCTGTGAGAATATTATGCTTATAACGGCTATTAAGGAAAATTACTGGTGCCGTAGGAGGCAATAAAAAATGTAATAAACAACGATTATGAGTTATCTTATCTGAGAAGGAAGCAAATGTTCTGAGAACAAATCACTCGACTTAAAAACTAATCAACATTTTAATTAAAACCCTTTCAAAGGCATCGCTTTCTATTACGTAAAGCTTGAGGGCAATATTTTTTATCAAGCCTTATCAAACTTTGATTCACGGCTGCCAGTAATCAGCGAGTGTTATGGCTTCAAACAATTAATACCTAAGGTATTTCGGGCTTGAGGAAAGGTAATTAATAAAGGTAAAGGAGCAGCACCTCTTTCCGGTCTTGACACTGATTCAAGAGAGCAGGTCTCTCGTCCAGCTTCTTTTTAGCCTGCTTCTAACGTGCATATATACCGATCCCATTTCGTTAAATAGTCTGTTATTATGTCTGAGCAATTTAACAAAAAAGAGTGAACAAAGACTTCCTATTTGTTGTTGTATAATTGGTTTTTGTAAGTCCATATGCAGAGTTTGGTTAATTACATACTTGGGACCGTCCGTAATTAGTCTTAAAATTTCGGATTGAGGAGTTTGTAATTTTCCTAAGTGCGCCTTTTTAGCTAATTCGAAAATTTTTGAGGCGTATATCTAGATGGGTTTAAGTAAGTAGGTGAATGTATTCAGTTTCTGTCTTTCACACTCACAGGAGATACCTGTCCCCCAGTTTATATCGCTGACCACCAAATTCCTCAGACAAAAACTGTACAGTACCTTGGACCAGGAAGGATGACTTGGGGCCCACATGTAAAAAACAAAAAAAAAAAAGACCCTGGGCATATGTTTAAAATATGTACTACAAACTCTATACGATAATGCCGTACTGCGTCTTAAAAACAAAATAACAAGTTGAGCGAATGGGAAGTCGACCTCAACAGGGTAGCTTTTTCTCTATTCATGTCGGATTTTGTGGAATACTTCAGGGGTCCAGGGAGTTGATGTTGACATTAGAACGGACGTCTTAAGTCACTTGTTTGCAGGCGACTGCATTTTGTTTGGAAACTCTTGGCTTGACACCCACGCAAAGTTAAAGATATTATAAAAATATTCCGAAGATAATAAAATAGAAATCAATAATAACAAAACTAAAATTGTTATATTTCGAAAATCACCAAAATTAAAAACATTGAGGCCATTTCCGTTCAACGGTTCCCCAATAGAGATTGTAAGTAGTTATTGTTATCTAGGTGTAGTGTTTAACTGGACAGGAAGGTTTCTGAATGCCGTCATAATTTCGTTACAAAAGGAAAAAGAGCGAATAATAGGTATTATTAAAAATATGTTAACACGTTAGGTGCGGCGGCGTATTTTAGGGATATCCTGAATTGAACGGTAATGGTGCCAGGGATCCGACTGGGAATGCTTTGAAGAAAGCGTTATCCATTGATTAAAAGTGAATTAAATGAGCTTCTCAAGGGCATTATCTATTGGTGAGGGTTGGAACTAGACATAATATGCCGATACAGGATTTACGCCATTCTTTATCGAAAATCGGACCTCGGAGTCCGATTCTAAAAAACAACATAATTTCAGCATTAAACATTTTGTTATAATATACATAAATGATAAAAACAACATTTTCTGCACTAAAATTCAATAATCTCATTAAAAATCAACTGAGTGTTTGAAGTGTTCGGCCTTTCGGACATTTTCATGTGAAAAACGGTTGTTAAGAAGGGATTATAAGACATCCGCACCTAACGTGTTAACCAAAAGTAAATTCGACAGTTGGGACACTAAAACTAAATTATTTCAAGCAGTTGTCTCAGCTACAGTTCTGTATTCATCGGAAATTTGGGCATTGCGGTATCTAGATAACCTAGATTCAATTTTAATTCAACATGTTAAACAGTTGCTCTTGTTACCCAGAAACACACCAAATCATTATATTTATATAGAAACTGGCCTAAGCCCTCTAAGATTATCAGTTTTAAAAGCCGTGTCTTACAAGAAAGAGGACAAATTAAATGTTAACTGGTTCAGTATACTAATAAGTAATCTTGAAGTGATAGGGCAAACAGCAGATCAAGACCTAGCCACAATAGTTAAAAATAAACATGAAGTCATAGAATCCCTCAAAAACCACTATCTTGGTATCAACATCAATAAAGTATACAACAGTTCCTACAATCCTCTTTATAGAAATATTGTTGATTTTAAAAAATATCAAAATTATCTTCAATACAGGTGTACTATCCATAAAATAGGTATAGCAGGTCAAATTAGAATGAGTAAGGGTCTGGCCACACATGTCCGCACCGGATCCGCACCGTAGCAATAATACAGGTTATGTTCAGAATATTTTTAATTTAACTTACATATTACCTTTAGTTATGCCTAAAGTGGACTGTGTCTGACATGTGTGGCTTGAACTTTAGGTATAACTAAAGGTAATATGTAAGTTAAATTAAAAATATTCTGAACATAACCTGTATTATTGCTACGGTGCGGATCCGGTGCGGACATGTGTGGCCAGACCTTAACTCGAATAAAATTATTGTTTACCTATAATAAAGGGAAAAAAAATTATGATTGAAACAAATAAAAACGTTTAATATGTAATCGAGGAGAAATAGAGTCATTAGAGCACTTTTATTTTCATTGCCCAACATACCTAACCAATAGAGTAAAATCTGGTGCGATGCGCGCAACACACAACTTTCACTTACCAACTTACTTAGATTAGAATTTGGTGTGTTTTTTTAATTACCATTTCTTATAGTTACATATTTTTCCACATTTGTTTCTTATTTTTGTTTTTGTTTGTTGATCTCTAAAGTACACTATTTTTTTTTATTATTAAATAAAAGTTCTTACTTGCGATAATTCGGCAATGCAAGCATAATACTCCAAGTCGTCTGATATTATAATTCCCTATGTAATTATTGAAAATCATTTATTTACCATGAAAAAATCATTTCCGTTAAATGAACAGAACGGCTTTAATTATAAACAATCGTCTGCCGTTAAAGGCGTACTCCGCATGCGTGGGCGTATATGTTTGCTTGATTTTTTTCATATTTCATATTTAGCCCTTCCTTATTTTTAGGCGAAACGAGAGACAGGTCATTTCTCCATATAAACAAATACAAAGGTACTTTATAAAAAAACAAAAAATGCCCCTTCCCCATTTTAGCCCCCTCAGAACATTTATTAATGATAAAGCTCACCTGATATTAAAAAAGACTTTAATTTAATCAAAAACCTTAAAACCGTTTTTGAGCTAATCGAAAAAAGGTAAACATTGGAAAAAAGTTATAAAATATAGTGCCCCCTGCGTTTGACCAATTTATTTAAATTTTGGCTGTCACATCGTGGGCATATACAAACACCAAATACCCAGTTTGATCAAAATCATTACAGCCGTTTTTGAGTAAATAAAAAAAAACACGTGAACATAAGATAAAAATTATTAAGTAAAGTCCCCCCTCCGGTTGATCAATTTTGATGAAATTTTGACTGTTATATCGCGGGCACATACACACATCAAATATCAAGTTTAATCAAAATCGTTAGAGCCTTTTTTTGAGAAAATCGAAAAAAAAATTTATTATGTGTTTATTTACAATAATTAAGAAGTTAAGTTGCGAGTTATCGATTATTATATTTATTTTTATTTTTTATTGTTACAAACAATGATACCTTGATTTTTTTTACCCTAATTCCTTTTTATCGTTTTCACTTATATCCTATGCTATAGAAACAAACTTAGGTAATTTTTGATATCAGTAATATGGGTATCTACAACTTGTTATGTATGCTAGAGGCTATTTTAATTTCTAAAATGGTGTATATATTGTAGCTATGTAAGATATTTTCAATGAATTTACGTGTATGTATATATATGCATTATATCACATACTTTTAATAATAATTCAATAATGGCCAACTCTATTTGTATGGGGAAAACCCTAAATGCAAATAAACTGTAACCTATCCTATAATAGGCCAGAGCAGAAGCCAGAAGAGCCGCTAGTTTCACGTCATCCGTCTTTGTAATGAACATTGTATGACAGTGAGTCAGACATCATTGTTCGCTCAACTCAACTTCAAATAGCGCTCTTCATATTCATACACTTGTACGACCAGGTTCGGGGGATTATCTTTCGTGATTCGACGCTATGTGAAGCCACATGTAGCCGCACAAAGGAGCCACAAGCTGATCCTAAACCCTAAATAGGATTAAGATACGACCTGGAGTCAGGGAGGCCGCACGACCTGGTTGGTGCATTGCAGTCAGCTGATATACATGTCTCTATCCCAAGGTGATACGTATTACCATGACTGTACGTGATGGCACAAAGGTTAGTGAGCGCTGGAATCGGACGATCTGAACCGAACATGGGAAGCCTAAGGACGTCACGGAGGTCGGAGTGGCACGGCAATGAATGACAAACAATGAGAACCTCGGTGGGGACAGAATAATGATATTGAGAGGCCGAGCCGAGCCCAAGGTTCGACGCCGACACAATAAGACACAGCCTCTTAACAGCATCCAACCTCTTCAAATTTAAAAATCTTATTTTAAAACTATTTTCATACGGTTAAATTTTTGGAAGGAAGTTTGGAACCAAATGTTGTTCCGCTTTTTGACCGCCAGGGGCGAATATAACAGGCCAAAAAGACTTTTTTTCTACTTGGTTATTTATCACTGCAGTGAGGAAAAGTGTTTATTTTTAGGATTTCTGCAAGGAATCTCTTCCACATTTTGGTTGTATTACACTTAATTAACCCAACGTTTTGGGCTGTTGGCTAATCCTCTGCGGTTATCTATAAATTTTAACATTTTTTAATTATTATTTTTTATCACAATAGTTAAGTTATATATAAGGACTTTACATTTTATATATAAGTATTATAATTACCTTTTCTATAAATCATTTGTTCTACGGCCAATTGTCATCATTAAAATTGTTATACATGTACACACAATTGTCATGTCCTTATTTTAACATTTATTTGGCACTAGATCAATCTCATTGTCACATGTTTTAAAACTTTAGTTGCTTTGTCGACTTTGGTACTTAGATTATCTTGTCCCCTTCATCCTGTTTCCCATGTTTGTTTATTTTATCTGTTGTGGTTTTGCTACTATCTTTTTTTTTTTTTTTTTTTTTTATTATGTCAGCATAGAGGTTATTCAGATGTTTTGTAGTTTATTGTATTATTTATGTTTTTTGTTATGTGTAATGCTTCTTCGATATTCCTATTTATTGTATTTTGTACGGTGCTGAGAATTTTAGTGCTGCCGAGATCAAAGGTATTGATTCTTTGTTTGATCGACGAAATCAATCGGTCTAACTCAAACAAAAAATGACTTTTCAGAAACCGCTATTTTCGGTTAACTTTGTTGCAAAACTGTTTAGCTTTTGTAATTAAAGGTTATCGGGCTCTTACTTCGATACTATCTCAGAAAAACGATAAAAATGAATTATTTTGATCTTATGTTTGAGAATTAATTCGTAAATATTTAAATACATTCTGTGGCCTCGAATAAAAGAAAATAACGAAGTCAAAAATATAAAATATAATTCATGGAAGAAGGGTTGGAAAAAGCCTTCTTTGCCTCGACATTGTGCGGGTTAAAGTTAAACCAACACTTCTCGTGAAGATAGCTCACGAATTCCATTATAAACGTCCGCAATGATGACTCTAGGGACAACATCTCTACCATCTTATGGTGTGGCTTATAGCTCCTTAACACCCTCAGCAAACTGTTTCTCAAATTAGGGAGCGCAAAACTTACTCGCTGTACATTAGTAAATGATATAAAAATAAAAGTTTTATTATAAAAAAATTAAGTGTTATATATATACAAAAGGGTGATCACAGTTAAACAATACAGTGAGGGGGAGCTGTATATGCAATTGTTTAATATTGTATATATTGGGTTGATGCAAAATTAATGCAGGTTTCCTCTATTGCGATATCTTAATTCCAATTGTGTAAACAAAGCAAATCCTAACATTGATCATTATTATACCAAAACAAACCTTATCTAATACCCTCTCTTTCACCATGAATTTGATCTGTAAAATCGTTTTGTTCAGTGTGTTCAAATGTCTTAAATCGAAAATGTCGAAGTACGATTTTTGTCAAATTTATTTGTACGAATTTAAATTAAGGCGCAGCGCTGCGCAAACGGCTCGTAATATTAACGAAGTGTGGGGTCAGAGGGCTATTAACGAGTGCACGGTGCAGTGTTGGTTCCAGAAGTTTCGCAGTGGAGATTTCGACCTCGAAGACAAGGAAGGTCGGGGCCGTCATTTTGCTCTTGACAACGACCAGCTGAGGTCAATAGTGGAAGAAGACCCAACCAAAACCACCCGAGAAATAGCGGTAGAACTCGGCGTGAACCAATCCACAGTTGTACGCCACTTGGAAGCAATTGGTAAGGTAAAAAAGTTGGCCAAGTGGGTGCCACACCAATTAAACGACCACCAAAAAAATCGCCGTTTTGAAATCTGTTCCATGCTTGTGACACGCAATAAAAATTATCCATTTCCCGATCGCATTGTGACGTGCGATGAAAAATGGATCTTATACGACAACAGAAGGCGTTGTAGCCAATGGCTGGGCAAAGATGAACAACCAAAACCTTTCCCGAAGCCCAACCTGCACCCAAAAAAAGTTATGGTCACAGTTTGGTGGTATACTGCTGGTGTAATCCATTACAGCTTTCTCAATCGAGGTGAGACTATAACTCCTGACAGGGACTGTCAAGAAATTGATAACATGAATCAAAAATTACGTCTTTGCCCAGCATTGATGAATCGGAAGGGGCCTATCCTTCTCCATGATAACGCCAGACCACACGTCGGAAAACCAACGCTACGACGACTGCACGAGTTGGGCTACGAAGTTCTCCCACGCCCACCTTATTCACCTGACCTCTCTCCTACAAACTTCCACTTTTTCAGGCATCTGGATAACTTTTTGGGGGAGAAAAATTTTCGAAACCAGGATGAAATTGAAAATTCTTTTCGTGACATCATTGAGTCCAGGGATTCAGATTTTTTTTCAGGTGGAATAAGAAAGCTTGTTGGACGTTGGCAAAAGTGCATTGATTCAGATGGAAATTATTTTGATTAAATATATATAGTTAAAGTAAATATATGGCCTATTTTCAATGAATATTAAAAACCTGCATTAATTTTGCATCAACCCAATATATAACGCTTTTTACTTTCACTTACCAATATATGAAATATATAGTAAGGTAAAGTATTGCGATCTTGAAAGGTTTCTACTTCCGGTTTTAAATGGAAATATACGTTTTGGGGTCCCCTGAGTCCAAATAACCAAGTCCAGCGAAATAGACTGCGCGCGCGCGTGTGTGTGTGAGTGTGTGTGCGCGTGCGTGTGTGTGTGTGTGTGTGTGTGTGTGTGTGTGTGTGTGTGAAAAGACCAGCTCAGAAACTATTAATCGCACGCAACTGAAATTAGACATTTGATGTATGTATATACCCGCGAAATGACAACTTAAATTTCATCAAAATTGATCAAACAGGGAGGGGACACTTTATTTAATAAATGTTATCTCATTTTTACGTTTCTCATCAAAAATGGTTCCAATGATTTTGATTAAACTCGTCATGTTTAATGAGAATCAAGTATTCTTTTATATCGGGTAAGCTTTATCATAATTAAAATGCACTGTCTCTGGTTTCGCCTAAAAATAAGATATGACTAATATGAAATATAAAAAAAAATCGAGGAAACAGGAAAAATATTCAGACAACTGAAATCACGTTGAACCTACGTATGCGCAGTAAGCTTTAATGACAGACCATTATGTATAATTAAAGGCGTTCTGTTCATGGGAAAAAGTTGTCAGCGTGTTTTGGAACATACATATTGTTTGTTTCAATGGTAACTAAATGAAGTTTTCACCAACTAAATAGAGAATTATAAAACCAGACGCGATGGAGTATTACGCTTGCATTTCCGAATTATCAGAAGTACAAATTTTTATTTAATAAAAAAAAAAAAAAAAAAAAAAACAGCGTACTTTAGATTAAATACAAACAAATATAAGAATATAAATGTGGAAAAAGAATTGAATTTGAGGAATGGCGTTTCCATATTTATCATAACGCGACAGTTTCTAATCTAAGTAGGTTGGTAAGTGAAAGTTGTGTGTTGTGCGTATCGCAAATGATTTTTATTTTAGCGTATCCTGCACTGAACTGTTACGTTTACATAATTCTTTCGCACACAGAATAGTAACGTCCCACTAGAGTTAACCTAACTCTTGGGAGTACTTGCTAAACATTGCAGCTAAAAGAGGGATACCTTAAATTTTATTATTCCTAAGGATAGTTTCCATGTATTTCTGTGAGGTAAGGCATCGATTAATAAATAAAATTTCAATTATCGATCAAGATTCAGAAAATTTCTCTTTCGAATAATTATAAAGCACAGAGACACACATAAAGGAAAGCAAACGGAGTTGTTAGCTTATACAAACTGTATCAGTGACCATCGCGAATCGATTCTAAACGTGAGTAACATCGAAACAAGTTGCGCAACGAGAAAGCGATCAACAGGAAGTTGTGCCTTGATGACCGATGCCACTTCCTCCAGGATGGCCGCCCACTTTACCGGTTCACCTTGCTCCAAGGTACGGGGTTCCGGCTAATATCTAATAAATAATATAATTCTTGTTCAATTAATGTTACTAGATTTGCCATATCACTTCACTTTATGCTCCCACGTCTAATCGAACGATGTTACAGGGGGAGTCCTAAATTTTGCCTATCCAGGTATAATTAGGTTAGGGATCTTTAACGAGTACCTGACATCGTACAGGGTTGGAACCACCATTTTACGTCCTATCCGAGTGACCCCATAGCCGAGTATTTTTTGCTCCCTTTAAAAAATCCTAGGGCCACCACGGTACGCGACCTTCAGTATTGTAGGCCACGCTAACCACTAAACCACAGGCGACCCGTGTTGGGAAGGGGTGTATGGACCGTCATACTTAGTTTTAAGTTTATATTTGTAATAACCTTTATTGAAGTTCAAACCTTTATAAAGAAATTGTTTATTAATTAAATGCTCTAGGATGAGTAAAAGAGGAGATGTTTGATTTAACGGAGAGCAAAAAATCAAACATCTAAAATACGCGCTTGGTCGACAGTAGTAAAAATAAACTAATTGCATTTTTATTCTTCTAATGCATTATACCCCCTAATGTAAACATATTTAAAATCTGTTGCGATGCGCGCAATACACAACTTTCATTTACCAACTCACTTTATTAGAAACTGACGTGTTTTCTTAAATGCCATTTCTCAAATTCACACATTTTTCCGCATTCATTCACTTATTTTTGTTTGTATTTGCTCTTTAAAGTACACTATTTTTTTTTTTTATTATAAAATAAAATTATTATAAAGTAAAAAAGTTTTTACTTGTGATCATTCGGAATGCAAGCATGATACTCCAAGTCGTCTCCTCGATTACCGCCATTTTACGTCATATCCGAGAGACGGCAAAGCCAAGGATTTTTCAAACCCTTTAAAAATCCGAGGGTCAACCTGTGTGTCGAAACTACGAGCTAGAAAATCGGCATATTGCACATACATCGGAAGTGGCATATTGCACATACATCGGAAGTGGCATATTGCTGAATAAAAACGGATTAAAATTTATACGAGACAAATTTAAACATACGTCATTTGAGTACATCAGCTGATGTGTCTAACGGAACTTTTCGGTATGCTAATTTTAGCAAAACACGATGTATCAATTGATTTTTATATTTACGATTATTTTTAATATTTTACAACTGTATAACCATTCTAACGCTATTCGGCCATATCTTAAATTCGATATATATCACTTAATGTTTACTTTTTTTTTTTTATACCTGATGCATTTAAAAGGAGGCTTCTATTCTCAAGGAACAGCTGAAATGTTTTTTATTTCCTTAATTCTACATAACGAACCAGGAAACAGCTTACCCCAGAAAGTTGGAGGCCGACTGGGGTTATTTATAAACGGGGCGGTTCCCTTCATTTAATTAATTATTATAATGTATCAACAGAATACTGATTAGTTACTAACGGTTTACTTCAGAGTTAAAAGCAGGGATCGAAAAGGTCATTAACCTTTTTAAATAAGTTTCATTTTAAAAGTATTTGGAAAACTTATTACGAAAAAGTTTGCTCAATAAAAGTTTTCAAATAACTTTGTGATCAAAGTTTTTCTTCAAAAAGTTGAAGGTTAGCCTAAACTTTTTGAGCAATTAAAATTAAATATTAAAAATTGAAATCTGTTAAAATAAATTTTTGCCTTCCCGAAATTATTTTCTTTGACCAAAATCTTTTTATGAAAAAGTTTCAAAATAACTTTTTGATATTAAGATTGATATAGGGAACGGACTATTAGGCAATATAAAAATTTCTAATTAAATCGAAAAAGTAAAAAGGACCAATTAAATCTTAATATTAAAAAAAAAAAAAAAAAATCGAGCTCTAAGGGTAGAAGCTAACAATCGGTGATGGAAATTGGATAAGGCCAAAAATAGGGGGTTAGGTGCGGGTATATATCGTTGTAAATAAAAATCGATGTAACCTATCTGACCCACCCCCTTAACCCTATTTTCGGGCTTCAGGAATCATACCTAGAAAGCATGCAAATTGGACGGGAACGGAGTGTTAGGCAGTCTAAAAATTGCTAATTAGATCGAAAGAGTAAAAAGGATTAATTGAATCAAAATATCAAAAATTAAAAAAAAAAAATCTGGTGGGTGCACGCAACACACAACTTTCACTTACCAACTTACTTAGATTAGAAATTAATGCGTTTTATTAATTGCCACTTCTCAAATGAACAGAACGGCTTTAATTATGAACAATGGTCTGTCATTAAAGGCGTACTCCGTATGCGTGGGCTTAACGAGTTTTATGAGTTGACTGAATATTTTTCTTTTTTTCTCCTCTTTATGTTTTCTTTATTTTTATCATATCTCATATTTAGCCATTTCTTATTTTTAGGCGTAACGAGAGACAGTTAATTTCTCCATATAAACAAAAACAAAGATACTTAATAGGAAACAAACAAAAAAGGCCCCCCACCACAAAAAAAAAGCCCCCTCAGAACATTTTAATAATTATAAAGCTTACCTGATATTAAATAACACCTAATTTTCATTTAACATGACGAATTTGATAAAAATCGTTGAAGCCGTTTTTCAGAAAATTGAAAAAAAACGTAAACATGTGAAAAAAGTTACAAAATAAAGTGCCCCCTCCGTTTGACCAATTATGATGAAATTTTTGCTGTCACATCTTGGGCGTATAAATACATCAAATACCCAGTTTGATCAAAATCGTTAAAGCCGTTTTTGAGTAAATAAAAAAAACACGTGAAAATGAGACAACATTTTTTAAGTAAAGTGCCCCCTCTGGTTAATCAATTTTGATGAAATTTTTACAGTCATATCTCGGGCATTTAAATAGATTAAATACTCAGTTTAATCAAAATCATTAGAGCCGCTTTTGAGAAAATCTAAAAAAACGTAAAAAGTTATTAAATAAAGTACCCCCTCCCTTTGAGCAATTTTGATGAAATTTTTGCTGTCACATCGCGGGCATATACATACACTAAATACCCAATTTCAGGTTTGCACGGTTTATAGTTTTTGAGCTAGTCTGTTCACACACACACACACACACACACACACACACACACACACACACACACACACACACACACACACACACACACACACACACACACACACACACACACACACACACACACACACACAGACCATTTCGCGGGACTTGGTTATTTCGACTCAGGGGGTCCCAAAACGTGTATTTCCGTTGAAAACCGGAAGTCGAAATTTTTCACGATCGCAATACTTCCACTTACTATATATTTCATATATAGGTAAGTGAAAGTAATATATAAAATTATAAAAATATAAAAAATATAATATATAATATATAACAAATTGATATTAAGAAATAAACGTGAACCGTGGGGTCACCTGTGGTGTAGTGGTTAGCATGGCAACCTACAAAACTAAAGGTCGCGGGTTCGCGTCCCGCGGTGGCCGTAAGACTTTTTAATGGAAGTAAAAAATCATTGGCTATGCCGTCCCTCGAATAGGACGTAACATGATGATCCCGAGCCTGTACGATGTCAGGTACTCGTTAAACACCCCTATCCTAAAAATACCAGGATAGACAGAATTTAGGACTCCCCCTGTAGCATCGTCCGATTAGCCTTAGTAGCATAAAGTGACGTTAAACATTCCGACCGTGTAAACAGTTACTGTCACGTTAATCTAAAAGACATGGTTTAAAAGTCCCGGAACTTTTGTTGAAACGAATCAACAGTAGGAACAAACTGTCATAGCACACGCCTTTGACTAGGATGTTCGAGAACCATCCACAAGGTTCGATACTATTCTCTTTACGACTGTATATGAGGAGCTATGACAGTTAGGAACCGCAAGTCATACGATTATCTCTGTGTTACGAAATGATAGTTTTTGTAACCTTCTTCATTTTTTTTTTTTAATATATGTGTTCTGATCATTTGAGTGGCAGAGAATATTGTTATTATCGTAAAATAAAAATTCTTAACCCAGATAAGTATTACAGTACTATTTGTTTCGCTTTAATCATACATGACGTTCAAAAATCATAATTTTTTAATATAATTTCGTGTAAACAATGCAAATCTTCTTGTTTGGCTCCAAAAATTTAACCGTGTAAGCAGACTTCTTTAACGAATTTATTTGAAAAAGATATATGTACTTACTACATAATGAAGATTAAACTGTGACATGTCCATTTTCTTTTTAATAAGTAACATAATAATCATTACACTCTTTGATTAAAAGTCTACGCCACAAAATAAGAACGAACTAAGTTCAACTGAAACAATCTTGACAATTTAAAGATTCGGAAATTCGGATTTAAATATTTACCAATTTAAAAAAAAAAAAATATTTCTATTTTAAAATACAAATTTCTATTCCTACTTTGATAAAGTAACTCGTTTGAGTTGGAACCAGTTTTAGAGGTTAGCCGGGGAAGGAAGGTTATCACGGCGATTTCAAAAAACCCTTCCTTATCAAAAACTGTTTATAAATTATTTATTTTTTTAAATAACTTGACCCTCGTCATGTGGAAATAAAAATGTTATTTCCTATATGAGTAAAAGAAAAAATTAAATGTATTAATAATAATTTTGGTAAGTCTGCCTGCTATGAATTTCACAGTAGCCTAAAATACTTTTCTATTTAGTTAATTTCACTAACAAGGGGAAGCTACAGAAGTAGCAACACATATAAAACATTTCCCGGTGATGCAAGGCCAAGAAATATTTGAAACATGTCCAACAATTCTTGCTTATGTGCCCTACACGCACATGACGAGAGCAATTTAAAAAAAATATCATTTTTTTAAATAATTAAAAATGTGTTAATGATAATTAAATAGATTAAATTAATATAAAATAATTTGAAATTTGACGATCGTCAAGAGATGCCCAAAATTGGAAAAAAATTGTCCACCTCCCGTAAATACTCGCAAAACATGCGAGATTGAGGGAGAGGTATCAGTGAAGAGGAAGGATTGGCTCCACTTGGAAGCGAGCTCTGCGGTGCAGTGGTTAGCATACCGCCCATGTCACGCGGAAGACCCGGGTTCGACTCCCGGCGAGCCCAGTCTTTTCTCTTCAAAAAATAAATTATTTAAATTGATAATACTTTTAACTTTTATTATACTACCACTTTATTTCTAAAATTCAAATATAGAAGTGTTTAATAGTCAGGATATTCAGTTTTCTGTATTCTTTTTTTATTTAGGAAAGCCAACGTTTCGATCCCAACATCTGGATCTTCATCAGGGCTTCTCAGTCCAGAGTGATACAGAGACTGAGCTATAATAAAAAAAAAAAAAAAAACTGAAAATGCTGACTATTAATCTACATAACCTAAAATTCAAATAGTGTAAATCAACTCACTGGATCTCGTAAGAATAATGTTTTTGTAAGAAGTATTATCCAATATTACCGCAACGTAAGATAAAATAGTTATAAATATTACTGTAAATGATAAGTTTTACAGTATGGTAGTTAACCAAAGATATGCAATCTTCAGACCTTCAATTTGGATATCCTATTGCGGTTTGAATCATGTTACATAATTAGTTAATTAGACTGAAAAATGTGACTAAGAACATGTTACAAATATTTAAAAAATAATAAAAACGGACGGAATTTTTCTTTCGATTTTTAGTAACATCCCGTTGAACGAAATATCTAAAAAGTAATGTATTTCTGAATCATTCTTGTAGCTATCACAAAGAATTGCAGAGTAAACGTATTAACAATTTTATGGAATCGCATCACGCGAATAAATTACCAAATAAAGAGAACAAACTCCACAAAAATATAGTCATTCTTCTTAGTTTTATAGTATACCTATTGAAGGATAAAAAAACAATCTACGTAGAACAAATAAGAAAAAATCTGGTGCGTGCGCACAACACACAACTTTTACTAACCAACTTACTTCGATTAGAAATTAATGTGTTTTTTTAATTGCCACTTCTTAAAGTCACACATTTTCCAACATTCATTTCTTTTTTTTGTTCTCATTTACTCTACAAAAAATACTATTTTTTTTTTATTATTAAATAAGAGTTTTTACTTGTGATGATTCGGCAATGCAAGCATAATAATACAAGCCATAACGGCACCTCGAAAGAAAACGGAAAAAAATGAAATATCTTCATTAATCTCTTCATTAAGTTGATGAATGCAAAAAAATACACAAAAATTAACAAAACCCAAGACATATATTCTGTGACCCCAAGTTGATTTAATGTGGAATAAACATTTCATTAAAAAATAACATTAATTAAGTGATCAGTTTAAATATTGATGTTGGCAGAGAAAGTAAATCAGTTGCTTGCTTTACAGGCGCCAAGCAATACAAACTAGTGACGTATTAAACTACAACAATCAGAATCAGTAAACAGTTGGTGGAAAGTTCCGTCGCGGTACTGCCCTGTTTAATGGCAACAATATCTTGCAAAGTAATGGCTCAGTATCATCTTTATATAAATATTATAAACAATATCAGGAAAATAAGGAAATTTTAATAAAAAAAAAAAAAAAGAAAAAGAAAAAAAAATGAGAACAAGGAAAGTAGATGAGGACTAGAAGAGGCTACTCCGTGCAATAACATATTTACAGTAGGTAAACCAAAGAATCGGTAGAAACTCAACTTGAGCAATTCGGCAGTTGCTTTTATATGGATATTTTATATGGTCTTTGGTGGGGAGTCCATTATTGACATTAGTCGTTATGACAAGACTTTGAATCTCCTTGAAGATTGACAAGATCGCAATAATAAAAATGTATACTTATTCGAAAATGATTTTTTTTTGTTTAACAAAGAAGGGATAAAGATTGAATTGAAGAGGTCGGGGCAAAATAGTGCCAAGAAACATTTTTAACAAAAATGAACTGCAGCTGCAGTCTGCTGTATATTATGTAGTACTATATGTCTATGTTGGAAATGCCACCTTAATTTGACTATAGAGGCTCTATATAGTCATATTTAGGTTGCAATTCCATCATAGACATATAGTACTACATAATATACAGCTGACGGCAGCAACAGTTTATTTTTGTTAAAAATGCTGCTTGGCACTATTCTACCCCGACCCCTTCAATTGTAGAAATTCGATTAGTTTTATTTTTTGTTTTTTTTTTGGTATTACCCCAGTTTTCGCTTCGGTAAGATGACAAAGGAACTGTCATGACTTTATAGGATTTCATAAGAATTTAATGGGAATAACAGGAACTTCGTCAATGCAGTTTGAATTTACGATCTTATTTCAATTGATTTTATTTCATTTATTTATTTATTTATTTTTTTTGGTGACCCAGTTTTTTTCGATGAATATTTTCCAAAATGAATAATAAGTAAGGATTTTCAAAAATGAAGGAAGGATTGTAGAATTTTATACAATAAATCGGAAGTTGAAAGATCAGATACATTACTTTTTTTTTATTAAATCCTTTTTTGCACTTTATAGCCCAATAAGGAAGGCTTAGCGAACCCGAAGGTTCGATGCCGACACCACCACTCGCTCCCTGCACACCTCTATCCACCGACCACCATCCATCCAGACCCAACTTCAATTATATTTACCGTATTATACACTTACTAACAAAAGTCTCTGCACACCCTCAAGCTTTTTTACTTTCACTTACCTATATATGAAACATATAGTAAGTGGAAGTATTGCGATCGTGAAAATTTTCGACTTCCGGTTTTCAACGGAAATACACGTTTTGGGACCCCCTGAGTCGAAATAACCAAGTCCCGCGAAATGGTCTGTGTGTGTGTGTGTGTGTATGTGAACAGACTAGCTCAAAAACTATAAACCGTGTGAACCTGAAATTGGGTATTTAGTGTAGGTATATGCCCGCGATGTGACAGCAAAAATTTCATCAAAATTGCTCAACGGGAGGGGGTACTTTATTTAATAACTTTTTACGTTTTTTTCGATTTTTTCAAAAACGGCTCTAACGATTTTGATTAAACTGGGTATTTGATCTATTTATATGCCCCAAATATGACTGTAAAAATTTCATCAAAATTGATTAACCGGAGGGGGGACTTTACTTAATAAATTTTGTATTATTTTCACGTGTTTTTTTTATTTACTCAAAAACGGTTTTAACGATTTTGATCAAACTTGGTATTTGATGTATTTATATGCCCGAGATATGACTGTAAAAATTTCACCAAAATTGATTTACGGGAGGGGGGACTTTACTTAATAAATTTTGTATCATTTTCACGTGTTTTTTTTATTTACTCAAAAACGGTTTTAACGATTTTGATCAAACTTAGTATTTGATGTATTTATATGCCCGAGATATGACTTTAAAAATTTCATCAAAATTGATCTACGGGAGGGGGGACTTTACTTAATAAATTTTGTATCATTTTCACGGTTTTTTTTTATTTACTCAAAAACGGCTTTAACGATTAACAAAAATAAGATATGAATGTAGAAAAATGTGTGACTTTAGGAAATGATAATTAGCAAAACACGTCAATTTCTAATCTAAGTAAGTTGGTAAGTGAAAGTTGTGTGTTGCGCGCACGCACCAGATTTTTTTTTATTTTACCTAAAGATACCTTAAGAGCCAGATATGGGCAACGAAACTCACATGTTTTTTACATAATTTAATCTATTTTAATGACCAACAATTACATTTAATATAATTTATTTAACTTATAAATTATGAGGAAAATTACATAAAATGTCAAAATATTGATGCGCCAAAAGTCTCTGCACGCAGTGGAATTAGCCAAGATACTGATATGTATACAGTTTGCACATTATGCCATTCATCCTCCGGCTAATCCTAACTTGTCAGTGTTAATTTGGGCCCAAACAGTTAAGACTGTGATAAAAAATGGAGGTTCCAACACCGATTCCCGACCAAATTGTAAATTTGAGGAAACCCATACAACTCATACAGGTAAATAGGACAAATCGTCAACAGGGGCTATAATATGGTAAGGTATGTCCTAAGACGGTATGAAAAACTGGGTACAATGGAAAGTAGATACCGCTCTGGCCGCCCCCCGTACTCCAAGCTCACCACTAGAGGGCTATCATAAGGACTTTGGCAGAAGAACCCCACACAAGTGCTCTAAATTTAGCAGGTTTGGTGTAAGAAAATTACAAGATTGGGGTATCTGCACAAACGATTAGAAGGACCCTATAGAAAGCTGGCTATAATGTGCGTAAGCCTAGGTATAAGCCATTCATTAGTAAACGAACCGGATATTGAAACTGCAGTTCGCAAAGGAACATGTAAACAAGCCCTTATAGTTCTGGGAAAGTGTTTTATTTATTGACGAGGGTAAATTTAACATTCAAGGATCAAATGGAAAGGGGAAAGTTTTGAGAAAACCTAACAAAGAGCCCCTGGAAAAAAACATAGTTGGTACTGCGAAACATGGTGGAGGGAGTGTTTTGGTTTGGGGGTGTATGTGTGCTGCTGGAGTTAGTAATTTGAAATTTATCGACGGAATAATGGACCAACACGTTTATATAAATATTTTGAGGAGTAATTTACCGGAAAGTTTAATGAAGTTTGATCTCCAGGAAAAATATATTTTTCAACTAGATAACGACAGCGCGGAAAGTTCAAGAATAGTTGCTCTACAATGCTCCACAGCAACTTAAAACACCTCCCTGATCTCCTAATCTTAATCCAATACAACATCTGTGGGATCAACTAGGCCGTCAGAAAGTAAAAATTAAAATAAAGAACAAAGACCACTTAAAAAGAGTACTAAAGGAATTGTGGGGTAAAATTACTCCAGAAACTACAAAAAACTAGTTCAGACCATGCCAAATAGATTATGAGACGTGATAAGAAATAAGGTAGGAACGACTACGATTTAAAGTTAATTTGGCATCAATAATTAGACTTTAAGTTGAAGAAAAATGATGTGTGCAGGGACTTTTGGCGCATCAATATTCTGACATTTTATGTAATTTTTCTCATAAATTATAAGTTAAATAAATTTTACTAAATTTAATTATTGTTAATTAAAATAGATTCAATTATGTAAAAAATGTGTGAGTTTCATTGCCAATATCTGGCTCATAACCTATCTTTAGGTAAAATAAAAAAAAAGCTGGAGGGTGTGCAGAGACTTTTGTTAGTAAGTGTATATAGCCTAATGGACGACAAATAATGCCAGAGACATTTTGGAATTACGTATTTTATATTACCTAATAAGAGAATAATAGCCAGACCGCATTAATAAAAAATCTGGTGCGTGCTCGCAACACACAACTTTCACTTACCAACTTACTTAGATTAGAAATTAATGCGTTTTGTTATTTGCCACTTTTCAAATGGTCAGAACGGCTTTAAATATGAACAATGGTCTATCATTAAAGGCGTACTCCGCATGCGTGGGCTCAACGAGTTTTATGAGTTGACTGAATACTTTTCTTTTTTTCTCCCCTATATGTCTTCTTTATTTTTATCATATCTCATATTTAGCCATTTCAAATATTTAGGTAAAACGAGAGACAGATAATTTCTTCATGTAAACAAAAACAAACGTACCTTATAAGAAAACCAAAAATGCCCCTTTCCCATTTATGCCCCCTTAGAACATTTTAATAATGATAAAGCTTACCTGATTTAAAAGAACACCTAATTTTCACTAAACATGATAAATTTGATAAAAATTGTTAAAGCCGTTTTTGAGATCATCGAAAAAAAGGTAAAGATTGGAAAAACATTATGAAATAAAGTGCGCCCTCCGTTTGACCAATTTTGATGAAATGTTGGCTATCACATCTTTGGCATATACATACATCAAATACCCAGTTTAATCAATATCGTTAAAGCCTTCTTTGAGTAAATAAAAAAAAAACACGTGAAAATGATACGAAATTTGTTGAGTAAAGTCCCCCCTCCGGTTAATCAATTTTGATAAAATGTTGGCTATCAAATCTTTGGCATATACATACATTAAATACGCAGTTTAATCAAAATCGTTAGAGCCGTTTTTGAGATAATCGAAAAAAAACGTAAAAAGTCATTAAATAAAGTACCCCCTCCCTTTGAGCAATTTTGATGAAATTTTTTCTGTCACATCGCGGGCATATATCTACACTAAATACCCAATTTCAGGTTCGCAAGGTTTATAGTTTTTGAGCTAGTCTGTTCACGCACGCACGCACGCACGCACGCACGCACGCACGCACGCACGCACGCACGCACGCACGCACACACACACACACACACACACACACACACACACACACACACACACACAGACCATTTCGTGGAACTTGGTCATTTGGACTCAGGGGACCCCAAAACGTGTATTTCCGTTTAAAACCGGAAGTCAAAATTTTTCACGATCGCAATACTTCCACTTACTATATATTTCATATATAGGTATACTATATATTTCATATATAGGTAAGTGAAAGTAAACAACTATACTGGTTCGAAAATGTTTTTATTTTAAATTTAGATAGGAAGGAATTAAGATGGAATCGTAAAGAATTTACAGATCTACATACAAACTAGCTAACCGAGGCATTCGCACTGTAACCCACTTAATTACAGTACCAACACACCGTATATTTAGTATCGTATTGTGCGTCTTGGGCATAGACTTAAATAGACACATCGGTATCGCGGAAAGCGAGTGCGTTGATTCTATTGTCAGAATTCGCATGTTTATGCTTGTAACTAGAAAATGACGGTGAAAATCGTATAAGTGTATATAACCAAAAATGTTCGTCTTGACAAAATAAAAAAAAAAAAGACACCTTCGAAAAAGCCCTGCGACCATTTTGAAATTTTCGCTGATAATTGCAGTTTTTTGCTTACAACGTAGGGCTTAATTGAAAACATGTATATGACCGAAAACATTCTCTTTGAAAACCTGAAAAGATTGACGCCATTCAGAAGCTTCTATGACCAACCTTATAACAGGTGTAGCGGTTAAGGAAAGCTAAATAAAATGATTCCTAACTAATGAAATTTGATGAAGTATTAATGTATTGGCGTACTGAAAAAAAAAAGACTTTGAGAAATAATATATTATATGATAAAATTCGCCCTATCTGCTAAGTAGGTTGTTCCTTCAAACTTTGGCGACAATCTTCAATCTTTTCACCAATGTTTAAAACATTTAATCCTGTTCCAATAAAGAGGTACGTCTCTTCTAATGCAGAAATTTCTATATCTTAGAAACTTCATCTATGCAGTTTCAATTTTATGATCTTGTTTTATTTTTTTGGGTTAAATATTTTCCGAAATGAATGTAAAATCGGGATTTGCAAAATTGAATGACTTATCGTACAAATATATTCAATAAACTGGAAATTGAAAGAATAGAAAGTTAATTATTTTTATTAAATAATATAAAATGTTAAAATTTTGAATTAGAGTTCTTTGAAATGATATTATAGGTCTCAGCGTCACTATTCCACTTTTCCTGGCTTACATTTTAGGCATGAGCCTATTTTTTTTTACTTTTATGTTTTTTTTTAAATTTTACTTTGTGTATTATCGTCAAAAATTTCAGTATCCGGCAATTTCGATTAGTCCAGATAATCGATGGTGTATTGCATATGAAAACAGCTTTGATGATCGATAGGTTTTACGGCTTTATATCTAACCGACGAAAAATATTACATGCACGTAGGAAGGCTATTTTCAGTACTCTACTTTAGGGTTGTATGACTAGCTTAAGAGAATGAAATACAGTTAACAAACAAAATAGTAAAAAATAATTAAAGGAGCACAAAAAGGAATGAAATTTTTTGTAATATTGTTTCTTCAACAAGCCGAACTAACAATCTATAAGATATCCCCGATGCGATAGAGCTGACTGGCCCTTGTTATCTAATCAGGACACCGCTGATAACAGAGGAGTCAAAAAGGTCTAGATTATTTTGGAGGAATTAAAAAGCTACTTAGAGTGAGTCTAAGGTATAATACAGTGTCTTGAACATATTGTAATATGGGGTCACGTGTGGTAAAATGGTTAGCACAGCAACCTACAATACCAAAGGAGCGGGTTCGCGTCCCGCGGGGCCCCTAGGATTTTGTTGTTATAATTCGTGTGGCATTGACTTTTGTTATTCTTTTTTGGATAAATATTGTTTACCCACATAACTGTTACAATGTATATAAATAAAGATGAAATTCTATTTTTTTGTTTGTTCTTTATAGAAATCCATACCGTTTGTCCTGAATTCTACAAATTTCGCCCAGCGCACACAGGAGTACTTGGCCCTAAAAGCTGGCCAAAACCCATTTTTTGAACTTCGAAATTTCTGGTAAATAATGACTGGAAGTTGAAGTAGAGGACCTGTTGGATCATGCAAGATGATTCTTATCTCTTCCAGGCCCTTAATCCGGCGGATATTCTAATTCCAATCTGACCTTAGCCTTTACCTCTTCAAAGCTCATAAATATTAGTCTACAAAATATATAATTTCCTTTATTTTTAATGAAGTATCGGAAGTATTATCATATGATGGATAGATAGTTCGAGGCCAGGTTTGTACTTGTTATCCAGACAGTTATAATTTTTTTGTATTCGATACTATTATCAATATCTTTTTGTTTTTTGGTAGGTAGATTTAAAAGCTAAAAATTAAATTTGAAGGTTAAAAAGTTATACTTCTGGTCATTTCTGGGCAGAGTTGGGCAAAATGTAGTTACAACTAGTAACTACTAACTACAACTACTTTGTTCTGATTGTAGTTGCAATTACTAACTACAGTTTGTAGTTAGTAGTTAACAGCAGGCAACTACTTTCTTTAACTAGTAGTTAGTAGTTAATTTTTTTCAACTACTAACTACAAGTTAGAAAAAGTAGTTAAATTTTGTTAACTACTAACTACAAGTTGTAGTTGGTAATTACAATTATTTAACTACTAACTACTTCTGGTGTACATGTATTTATTACTTTGGGATATTTACTGGGTCATATTTATTGAAGTATTGCAATGTTTTGGGATAGGTGCGGGGTGGTCCGGGGGTTTATAGAAAATTTGAATGTATTATAATAGTACTTGATAGTCCATATATTTTAAAATTTACTCATCTAATAGCTGCAAATGATAATCCGAAGGTTGTGAGTTGTTTTTTTTCACAACTCAGTATTAATGTGTACTACAAGAAAAACCTGTATTTACGGAAAAGCTCGGTAGTGGAGAAAAAATGTAGGAACTGTGATGGTATAGATAAATGACCGGTCAACAATAAAATTGAAGTGTTTAGATTTATTCTCATGCTCTAACCACAGTTCATTAAAGTCGGACTGAATATTAGTTGTAAATCAACTTGATATATTTGAGTAATTAGTTTAAACTAAAACAAACATTTTAATAATTTTACTCATAATGATTCGGATAGTTAGATACAAAAGACATACAAATATGACATAATAAGCCTTTCAGATTAAATATAGTCGTGCTATGTGTAATATGTAATTTTTATAACTTGTTTAAAGTTAAAAGTTGTGGTTTAGTGAACTAAAATTTGTTTGAGCAATATTGAAGAGAAATTACCAGTAAACCTATACGCATCTGCTGTAGGCATCCAACTTTTAATAAAGTTAATAATAAAATCATAATTTTTATTTTGTCATTAAATTTTATTTCATATTTTATGATGCGCACTATTGCAAAGGTATTGTCGAAAAACCTAGCGAATCTCCACTACCTGAAAATCTAAGCAGACAATTCAACTCGATGTTTAAAAAGGAATTCAAGAAGCGACTATTTACAAAGGGGAGCTTGAGAGAACGGGGGAAGATTCCAGTCGCTCGAAGATGGTCAAAAAATCACTATTTCTCAATCCCAACACCATGAAACTAAATTTGAAGAGTTTGATTACATCAAGAGAAAGAAAAACAATAATTTATAATCTTCAAGAAGAGGACCAGGAATATTTATATAGTTTAATTGAAACTTTCTTGAAAATTTTATCAGATAATTTGTTTATAATTATTGTAAAAACTGAAATATATTTTATAAAAAGGCTGGGCATGAGGAAAAGTGATATAATTAGGCAACTTCTAGTCTGGTTTAATATACTTGCAGGAAATTTCAAAAATAGTAATTGGATTACTCAAATTTATGATTATTATGGTCGGTGGTATATGAAAATTAAAAAAAATTGACAGGAACGCTTAGATAGCACCTCACAACTTTCACGTACGAACTTAATTAGATTAGGAATTGATGTGTTTCGGAAGTATGTAAACGCCATTCCTCAACTTCACACATTTTTCCACATTCGTATATCTCCATAAGTTATACCATAGAGCATTTCAATATCGAAACTTGGAAGATCTCAGTACTTATCGATTAATTTTTGTTTATTTGTTTTTTTAAGGGACCTAATGTCATAAATAGTCGATTTTTTTTACTGCTAGTTTGTTTTTTACTGCGAGTTGCTTTTTGGAAATATATCGTAAAGGCGAATCGATAGAAAGTGTATTTACATCTTGTAGTAAAGTTTTTCTCTTATTTCTTTCTGAAAGCCGAGAAAGATTGCTGTTCCTCTAAAATCACTTTATATTGAATTCAGAAATCTATTATGTAACTAAAGTTTATGAACTAAAATATGATTAATTAATCTTATTTTCTTCTAAATTTCGTAGGAAGATTTTTATATCTTATAGGTGATAATTAATTAGCAACTTATCTTCCTTTTTCCTTAATGGATAAGATAAAAAAGACTCTAAAAGAATATGACCAAGAAAGCATAAAATCGGGATTGTATAATAGTAACAAAATTAATAAATATTTAAGTAATTTGAAAGATAAGATAGATGATTATGAAAAGCAAAATGTTATCTATAAAATTGATTGCATGGATTGTGAAAAGTGTGTATACATTGGAGAAACTTAAAAAAAAACTAAAGACCAGGTTAAAGCAGCAGCATCGTATATCAAATTGTAATAATGTAAAAAACATCAACAGATCAGCACTAGCATACCATAGTATAAAATTGCAACATAAATTCAATTTTGACAAAACCAAAATATTGGACAAAGAAAATAATGCAAAAAATAGAAAATTATTGGAAGCTATACATATAACAAAAAACAATAAAGTCACATTCAATTATAAAACGAATACGAAAAACTTAGACTTAGGTATGAGCTGACATATATCAAAAATATAGAACATTGTATTTTTAGCATTTTAGGGAGACATAGTTTTTAAAAAATTGATTATAAGACTGTCAATCATACGATTGAGATATTATCTATGTAAGTTGTATTTAATGCAATTTATTTAATTTATTATAACAATTATTGAATCATTAAATGTTAATAGATAAACTAATGTACAGGTTTTGAAAATGGGGACACGGCCCCGAAACGTTAACATGGTGTAATGAGAAAATAAATAGTGTTGTGGAAAAAAGGAAGATAAGTTGCTATTTAATTATCACCTATAATTAATTAAAGTTTATCTCATACTATATGTTTTCACATCTTAAATGCTTTAAATAATTTGAGCATCACGTATTTACTTTAGAATAAAATTTTTAATCGTTAAATAATTTTTTTAAATTTTCTTCTGTGATAATGCGGGATATATTTTGGCTGTCGCATCGCGGGCATACACATATATTAAATACTGTATTTCAAATTCGTACTGTCTCTAGTTTTTGATTTAGTCTGTTAACATACACACACAACCACATTTATTCCCTACCTTAAAAAAAAAAATCGAATTTTTTCACGATCGCAATACTTTCCCTCACTACACATTTCGTATGTAGGTAAGTGAAAGTAAAAAAGCTAGAAACCCTAAAACATATTGTATTAGAATGTCCAATATAAGATTCATATAGAAAACAATATATAAATAAATATTTAACATCTATTTACAATACTACTAATAAGCTTATATCCCTGTTAAGCCCAACAGAGATCAATGATTTATTTCATTATACTATTGATGCATTAAAAATAAGATCACTCATTATAATAATTTTCATTATAATAACTGCATATTATATTATAATTTGCATTATGATATTTTTAATATAAAAGAAAAAACAATTAAAAAAACAATTATTCATTAATAGAAAATGAATTTTTTTATTTTATTTTATTTTCATTAATATACTATGTTTGTTTCCTTTTGTTTACTGGGAAATTAAATACAAATTTAGTTGTGGTGGGTATAGTTATTCAATACAATATTTAGTCAATCAATATAAATTGCAATTATAATAGCAAGTATAATTAAATGATATGCAAATCATTACGTTAGTGATATTATAGTTGTTTTTTTTTTTGTTTTTTTGGTAGTATCAGTTAGATTATTATTATTATTATTATTATTTCTTTTCTTTTTATTTTTTTATATTTATGTATATATAATAAAGGTAAGAAATTTTAGTTTCACTATACCACTGTAAAATGTTTGTTTACATAAATACCGTATTTTTCTATGCTATTCTCTTCCATTGATTCACTATCATGTCCAATCATTTTAATGATTTAATGCACTTGAAACAATAAAACAAAGAAATAGCAAACCTTAACCTAACGCAATGTCAATAAGCTTATCTAATGTTAACCGGACTAGAGGTTACTTTAGCCATATCGTAGTTGTGATTTTATACACAACAAAAAAAAACATTATAATTAATTTTAATTTCTTTCTTAATTTACTTAATTTATAACCAAAAAAACATTAAATATCTGAAAATAAGAGACGAAAACCGAATAAGGCAAAGGCCCAGGATTAAGTTATTTAAAGGAATGAAATTTGAAATTCAGTTGTTACTGCTGAACTGCAGGTTTGTTCCAAAAAGCAGTCCCCGACTAGTTCTCATGTCCCAACTTCTTAGATTTTGAGTTTGATGGGTTGGTTATCAAGCAAGAGCCAATCGAACGAGAATACCGAACAATTAAAATCATTATATAAAAAATGTGGGGGTCATGGAACAAACCTTTCAAAAGTAGTTAAAAATCAAAAATTGTAGTTAACCACTTTTTAACTACTAACTAGTAGTTGGTAGTTGCAAAATTTAACTACTTTTTTAAACTAGTAGTTAGTAGTTACGAGTTGCAACTACTTCTAGGGTAGTTACAAAAAGTAGTTGTTCAGGTCTAACTACTAACTACTAGTTAGTAGTTGCTCTACGCAACTACTTAACTTGTAGTTAGTAGTTAAAAATGTAGTTAACTACTAGAAGTAGTTAACTACTGCCCAACTCTGTTTCTGGGCAATGAAATATTTGTATTATAATGTATTATAATGTATTATAAAAATAATTACGTAGATTATTTTTCATGAAAAAAATTCTGCGAATAGCTGCGAATGGGAGATTAATAATTTTTTTATTTCGAAAATTTCATTTTCATTAATTAATAAAAAAAATAAATTTTGTTATATTTTCATTTATTTATATTTTCGGATATTCAGGAAGAATGATAATAACCCGAAGGTTATTATTTGACATATTTTTGAAATCGAAAGCATTAGCTTTTGAAAAAAAGAAGGAATTTTTGGAGTCTTTTCTCACCGGGAAATATTGTAATGGCCTAGAGCAGGTGAAAGAGCTAAAACATAAATTATTCATTTTAAAGCATGATTTCATATTAAGATGGAATGCTTCTTCAAGCAAAAGAAAAGGTTTCGAAACCAGCAACAAGGAATGGCTAAGTGGGACGATATCAATTAAAATCTCAAGATCTGGTGGACGCCCTGAAAAATCATTCGTTAGTTTATGTGAAAGAAGCAAGAGGAGCATAACAGAAAAACTCACATCAACTAGCACTGATATGAAAATATGTGATATAACGCCACTTATATGAAACTAAGAGATTCTGGAGATATCAATGCGTCCCATGTTCTGAAGGATCTAACAAAAACTGCCATTAAATATAGGAAAGCATTTAAAAATATCAATTTGTCGAAAAAAATAGAAAAACTACCTATCTGCACTGGAACATTTATTTATAAAATTAGAAATGTTTTCTAAATTTACTACGGATATGGAGGAACTTTACGTAAAACTTTATCAATGGCATTCTATGACACTAACTGTTCACAAAAGTTTAAGCCCTGAAGTGATGAAGAGCTCTCTGCTTCCTATTGGTATTTTATCTTAGGAAGCAGCAGAAGCCCGAAATAAACATTTCCGGGACTTTAGAGAAAATATTGCTAAGAAATTTTCCTGGACAGAGTGCAATTGGGATGCAATTAATAGATTAATACTGACATCAGGTCCAGTTATCACAGGTATGAAAAAAGATATTAGGTGCGTTTTGTACGGAAACTTTAGAAATCTCCACCCGACTTAACCGATAGTGGCGATTCCAAAAGTTCATCAAATGAGGAAGAAAGTGAATAATGAATAATTAAGTTTAATATGCATTTAAGAAAGGTTAGGTTTTCTTCCTGGGATATAAATTGTGTTTCGAAGTGGTATTAAACAATGCTTAATGCTGCATTGAAATTAGGTAAAAATATTATTTTTCTTAATCACCACAAACTTTTATTTTTACATATTTTCATTTTTTTTTAAATAATAGTGATAGATGCATGTATCATAAATCTTTATTAGTTGTAGGTATATTTCATAGGTGCAATGCACAAAGAGAAAATAATATGAACATAATTTGTAAAGCCAAGGATAGGCATCACAGTCGGTTGAGTAACGTGAACATTTATTTTAATAAAATTTTTATCATAGAATATTTTTTTAACTGCAAAAATATTATTTTAATGTCTATTAGAAATATAGAAGCCATTTTGAGAACTTTTGAATTAATAAAATGGAAGAAAATAGTTTTGGCCAGCTTTTCGGGTCAAATACCCCTGTGTGCAGCGGTTCTTTCATACCAGGTGCGAACACCTGTCCATATGAAAATTGCATAGCTTCAGCCAATCTCTGGGTATATTGTTCATTGTTATAAAAATCGTTATGTTCTTTATTGTTATAAAAATCGCTATGATCTCGCATTAGGACCAGACGAAATTCCCCGGGTGAATCCGGGATATACAGCTAGTATGATATAAAAATATCAAACTTGTAAATTTAATAATGGATGTAAAAAATGGAAGGGAATTGCAATGTACTTTTATTGTAGTTCGTTAATAAAGTGATTCGGTTGCGGTTTTACAACTAGGTCAGGTGAAAAATAAAATATCCACCAGGTCACAGGTAGCCAGCCAGGTAGGCGATAAAACTAAAAGTGCTGTTAATTATAGCACGTAATATAGCAATCATAGAAGCGGTACTTGATTATAGTACGTGTAACATTAATTATAGCAGTAGTAATTAAGTTACGCGCAATGCGTAAAGCGATAATATTACTTAATATAGCACGTAGGCAAGAAGATGGTTATAACTCAAAATATATGCATTTGAGTATACCGTTGGAATCATAATGACAAAACCTAATTCTTTTAATGGAGGGTATGATGGTGTTGCCAGTAGTACCAACTGCCCCAATGGTAGAGTAAGTGTACGAAGGCTGTTGTCCCTAGTCGATATTTGTAGATACAGAGTAAAATTGATAATGCAGTTGAAAGTTCACATGTGATTATCCAAAAAAAAAACAAAAACAGTTTTCTGAGTTGTAACAATCTTATTGCCGACGCACAATGGGAAAACTTTGTCATTTAGTCGCCAAAAATCTATAGCTCATGACGAAATAACGTTAATCGAATAATTCATTTTTCATTAATGAATGTCACATTTTCTTTATTAGTGAGAATAAAAAAAATATAAATCCCATTGCTCCGGGTATGTCATATTAACTTTTATATGAATCCTTTCTCCACTTAAATGTAGATAAAATAGTTTATGAGGTACAGGATCATACATAGAGAATGAAATGAGTCAGTATTATTATCTATTTAGCTTTCTGCTTATATACATGACTTTATCAGGCATTCACTGCTTTTGAAAGATTTTTAAATGATTATTGTCTGAAGAAGAACAATCCATAAAATAAAATTAAAAATATCCTATTTTTTTTTAAAGATTTTTAACGAAAAAATATATCGTCAAATAATCCAAGAAGTATATTTTATGATTTAATCTGATACGAGGCTAAAAATATATTGAATGTTCAAATATAGGGATTTAAATCTTTAATCGATATATCGTGGAACGATAGCATTTGATCGATCAAATTCTATTATAGCATTTTAGCCTCTACCACTGTGAATAAAATCAAAACCAATTATTGCTGAATCACAAAATTTTCCCACTGTGCGACGTGCGATAGGTAGTAAATTCTACAAACAGATGTATTGTACCCCGAATCATCCATATCACTACTTATGAAACAAGTGTATAACAATAAAAAATTAAATGATGAAATGAAAATTTCAAATGAATGCACGAATGTCGTAATTTGAGTAAACAGTTGCGCAAGCATGATTCATCAAGTACATATTATGAGCTGCGCGGATTCTGACTCAGAAATGCTCGAAGCGATTTCACAAAAACAATTATGAGATGGCTACTTCAATGGATATTTACAAGTGAATGCTGGTTATGATACTTTAAATGTATTACCGAATATACCAAGCCAGACCCTGCACACCTACGTACACCTATCAAGCTAACGCATCTTGATGACTCAGCGACAGCTGACTAGTATCACGAACGACGAAGCCTCAACTAACATATTGAGGTAGTAAAACAAGCATTTGTTGCGCAATGTATAGCATTTCCACCTCAGTAACTTTTTCTAAGTCGAATGAGGTGTTTGCTATCAAATCCAGCTCATTCCATTTTTGGAAATTTTACAGGAGACAAACAAAGTTTTTTTTTAAATTTTCTAATTGTAGGTATGACCGCCTGGAATTTGATTAATTTTTCATTTTTATTCCAGGTTCATTACCTTAGGCGTAATTACACTAATTAAGTAGGAATGAGCTGATTTCGATGCAAAAACACGATTTTTCATGTTGTTTTTTACAGTTTTTCGTTCAATTAAGTTGGGTGAAATTGTTTTTTTCCAGTTTACCAGTTAATATTTGTGTCTTTACGAGTTTTAAATAAATGACATCCACTTAAAAATCTGAAGTTTAACAGTTGAGACGCAAATTAAAATGTGAATAAAGTAATATGTACAACGCCAAACGAAACAGAACTTTTTTTTTTTTTTCAAAGAGAAATAATATTGTAAATAAAGTGCAGAGAGCAAGGAGAGAAAGGAAAAAGAAGGCTCGTTATTGAAATGAAATTGTTGTCGTCGTAATACATCGGCTCACATTCTTGGTTTTCTTCTGCTGGACTTCCTTCCTGGAATGAGCTGGATTTGAGCTATATCCCTTGGTCAGGTTATGAAGGACCCTCTAAACTTTCAAAATATGCAAAAAAGTGTATTTCAGAAAAATATGGAATGAGCTGGTTTTGATAGCAAACACCTCAAATGTAAACTTTTTTCAGGCTAGATCATGAATTCCCAAATATTATGTTTTTTAATGTTTTTATTTAAAAATGATTATTTTAATTAAAGAAACAGAAAAGGTTACATTTGGCTTGGAAAAGTTAAAATAAACGTGGAGATGCTGTGTGTACATACAATGAGTCACAATCGCAGCAGACTAGCCACAGGCAGGGGCCTTCATGAGTTGGCTGTTCAAACCAACTGCCAGCAATCGATTCTCTTGTACCTGATACATGTTAAAAGTAATATTTGCTACTCAAGTAGCACCTGGGCGCTAATGAGTTGATATTATGTAACTAACTAACTGTGAAAGACGAATCGGACCTAGCACTTGAAGGTTAAACCAATACGTTTATATAACGTTTATATTAATATTATTATTATATATTTTAAATTGAAATTTATAATTTTATAGACAAAAATACTTATCCGCTAAATCCACAATTTTATCGCTATGCAATAAAGAAAAAATATGAAATGTACAGGAACTACCCTTTGGTATAGCAATCAAATAGAAGTCCTAGAGCCGAGGTTCAAAAAGATTCTGCCTTAGAAAGAGTTTTTGATCTTATAGGATGAAAGTACTCATTTAGTAGAACAGAAATATGAACCTGAAGCATCCTCAGATACCATTAACATGAGCGCTTACGTTTCACATCCATAAAGAACAGTAGGAAAAATAATAGTTTTGTAAATGTTTTAAAACGAAAGTAATTTTGTAGTAATTTTGAAAACGAAACATAACAAGAATTTCCCACCTTTAGCCTAGCCTTAATTTCCACTTCAATTTCGTTTGCTCCAATTATTATAGATCCTAAATATCTATTTTTATCCACAGCTGCAAAGCTTCGAAAATCTAAAATGTTCGACGTTTTATCAGTTTTTCTTTTAACTCGAAAAAATTGCGGTCGTTTCACCAAAAGCGATTATAAAGTTTCAGCAATTGTTATCAATATAATGGGAAAATAAATTATAATCGTGTTCAAACGCCTGAATTTGAAATGGGATACTCCAACTGAAAAATTTTGCATATAAAAATTTTGAAACATCTTATTCTGAGTAAAACGAGCTCCTGTTGAGAAAAACTAATGAAGATGTCAAAATATTTGAAGCGTATAGGAATTCGAATATGAAATATGGAGTATAGGAATTCGAAGCGAATAGGATGACATATTTGAAAAAAAAAATAGATTAAGTGGTTTAGCCAAAATCGGAAAGTACCAATCCGTGTGCCTAATTTGATCGATTTTTTTTGCAAATATAAAATTAGATGGCAATCGATCTGAGGTAGCAGGCGTTCATATTCATGCTCAACGAAATTTAGTAGTTTAAGTTACTATAACTAAAAAATACTTAATAATACATATATACTATTATTATTATTATTATTATTAATATATATTGTATACCTAATGGGTCGCGAAGAACCTACCAACTGTAGAGTAGCTCGTGGGTGTCCGCTGACAGTAAAGCAAATTTTGACGGAATGCATGGCCTACGAAGAATACAGAGCACTCTTAGGCATAGCCAACTATGTACTTATACAGTATACTGCAAGGCACCATAACAGACAAACTGTACTACTTTCTAAAATTAACGGAATTATATCAGAAGGTGTAAACCGAAATTTGGAATATATGGCGATGATGATTGACCTAGTGGTTGAGGCCTTTAAAAAAAAAAATAATAATTTATTCTATCTGTGTAAATAGTCTATACTTCTTATAATAGACAGATTAATGATCTCTAGGATAAAATAATTGGTGAATAACACAATCTTCCAGTACCTACATTCGTTTATTAAAACGTCACAATTTAAAAAAAGGCCTAATCCCAACGTTTTGGACATTACATGTCCATCTTCAGGGCATTTTCTTTTTATTACATAAACTCCATTCCTAGATAAAATATGTATATAAGTCTTTACCTATAGATTTAAATCAGTGATAATAAGTAACAAAATTACATAAATATGTAATAGATAAGTGTTTGACGTTGGGGAAAAAAAGCAATAGATTGATCAATACAACCAAAAAAATGTATGTACAATAATTATTTATGTAATTTTGTTACTTATTTTCAATGATTTAAAGCTAATATATGTAGGGACTCATATATAAACATTTTATATTAGGTAAGGAGTGTCAGGAATAATAGAAAAATGCCCTGTAAAGTCCGTAACGTTGGGATTAGGCCTTTTTTAAAATTGTGACGTTTTAATAAACGAATGTACTGGAAGATGAGTTATTTATCAATAGTTTATGTTACTGCGTTTCGTTACATGCGGTTCTATGTAAAGTAGTTGTTTACCAGACAGGAGACACATGCAATATCAATATAAACCGCTTAATTAAAAAATAAAAAAAATATCATTTTAATGAAGACAAGTTGGCAGGGGATTAACATGGACCGCACGTACGGGCGATAATAGACGATAATCTAAACAACCTTCCAAAGAGTCCACTGACTCACTGACTTGGCAAACACCTTCCAACTAAACATACTCGGCTAAAACACAACATTTTGCAGGGACGAATTACCAACTACCGAGCACAGCTTTGTACGACTGAAATAGCTCTATACGAATCAAAATTCACATTTAACATTAATTTAAAATATTATCATTGGTAGAAAAATAGTCAAGATTTTGATCTTTTTATATTGGATAGCCAACGTTTCTATCCTTACATGTGAATTTTCATCGGGGCTAAATATAATACAAATATATGAGTATCTATGCTAGAAGAGAACAATTAAATGTTTATCGTGTAATTATTAATTATAGATAGTAACAATAAGCAGTGACAGAATAATGGAAAACAAATCCACCTCTCACCTTATTTTTACCTTAAGTCTCTGTATTTCTCTGGACTCAGAAGGTAAATATCAGATTTTATTTTATCTTGCTAACCAGCTACTTATTTTAATATTCAGGTATAATTTTTACCATCTTTTATAACATTGTTAGTTTTGTAAAGTACCCATGTCATGTAAACATACCATAAGTTGGATTTGTTTTCCATTATTTTGATACTTCTTATTATTGCAATCTATAATTAATAATTACATGGTAAACATTTAAGTGTCATCTACCAGTATAGATACTCGTATATTTGTCTTCTTTTTAGCTCTGATGAAGATCCCCACATGTAGGGATCGAAACGTTGGCTTTGCAAAATAAAAATATCAAACTGAAAATTCTGATTATTTATCTACCTATCGTAAAGAAAAACAGTTGACTATTACAAACCTCTAAAATATTATCATAGAAATTTAACAGTGAGCAGCAATATGGATTAACCCCATGCAGGGGCTTCATTAAGCACACACCCCTAACAATAAATCTTTGATGCGCGCTCATAACGGCTTAAGTCAGTTTTGAAAAGTTTTGAAACAGCAAAGTTCAAAACATTATGTAAAATCTAATTATTGACATAAAAAAATATAGCTTGACTCGAGACCTTATTACCAGCCGGTAGCTCTGATTTCGTGTTATAATATTACGACATAATCTCCAAATGCTCAAGTAGTGACTGAAGCCCTTATCACCGCGCATCAAAGAAATAAAGTCCCAAATATGGATTTATATTTTTTAACAATTAGGATAACCAAATACCCCATTGATATTTTTTTGGTTCCTATTCGAAAAATATCAGACAGGTATTTTGCCATTCGCGCCGGAGTGCCTCTACAAGTCGAGGAAAAAACCAAACACTAAAGTACTTTATATCTCGGGTTTAAAAAATGATGACATAACTCTTGCAACACAATCTTTGTATATATAAGAAAAAATACAAACGTTCAATAGATTCGGTTTTAGGTCAATGAAATTGTAAAGAAATGATTAGAACTTCAAGCAAACTACCTTTTTTAGATTTTTTTACAAAAGAAAACAAAAGAAGAATTCAACACAATCAAAACATTGAGCTGTGTATACTTTTTTGTTTTTGATGAATAAACTTTTTTTGAAGATTTAATAATTTTGTTTCCATTTTATTGACCCTAAACACAATAAATAGTACGTCAATATATTTTATCTTAAATTTACTCAAAAAATAAAAATATTGTTTGAAGAATCAATTCAACATTTTCTTTTATACTCGACATAGAAAATGAAGTAGTTTGATGCTCTAATCAATCATGATTATTAAATAAATAAAAATAAGACCAATATTCACCAAAAACAATAGAAGTTTATTTGTAAGCGTTTTTTCATAAATTATTAATTTATAAATATTATATAGACATTTTTGCTTCCTTAACATTTTGCCATTTGATAATACGTACCTTGCATCGTTGCATCATATTTGAGATTGCTCATACAGGGGTTTGAAATAAACCTATTGTTACGGTTTAAAATAAATCTAGAAGACGAAACGTTGCCTTAATAAACTTCTATTGTTTTTGGTGAATATTGGCCTTATTTTTATTTATTTAATGTAGTTGGATATTATTTACGTAAAGTAATTGGATCCTATAATTTTATTTTTATTTTTTTTGTTTCTAGGAGCCTTGACTAACGACATGTTTATATTTTTTAACCAGGTAACTCCAAAAAAAATTGTCATCGAGCTTCGTAAGAGACTGAGGGTGTACTCCTCTAGTTAATAAAAACCAGCAAAGCTTTACGCAATTATTTTATCTAGGTCTTGTAGTTTAATTTAAACGACCATAAATTCAAATTATATTTTTCTTACCATATAGTATATTTCCAAATATCAAATCAAGGGCATTACGATGTATTGTTCTTAAAAACGAAAAAAAAATTACAGTTACGCCATTCTATTGACAGCCGTATTTTCACGCTCCGATCCTTTGACGTAACTTTCGTCAAAGTTCTTAAACCTTCAAAAATAAAAATTTCGATACATCGCGGCATGATACATCATTTTATTTTTCGTTTTTATTTTTTTTTTTTTTCGTTTGTTCTTTTCATTATTCAAATTTGTTTTGTATATTTAAATAATTACTTTTACAAGTATTTTTTAAGAATTAGTTAATTTAATTTATTTAAGAATGTAATTTGCATTTCTTTTTTCGTTTTTTTCGTTTTTTCTGTTCATTATAAAAAATTGTTTTGTACACTTAAATATGTATTTCTCAAGTATTTATTAGTATTAAGTTCATTTCAAGTATGAAGGCCAGACCTCCTGTGATTGTATTTATATACAAAATACAGTATTTTATCTATCTATCTATCTATCTATACATCATTTTTGAAATCGCTAGGAACAGCCAAAAATACGGATTAATAGTACCGTATTATATATAGGTAATGAAAGAACAGGTTAAATTTTGACTCTTCAAAAAGTCAACGCTTGGAAATATTCCACAAAAATACCTTAGAGATGACAAATACTAATAGTTTCTCTATAGATACATTTATCTTTAATTTGGCTTAAATTTATTTTAGTTTTGGAGAGGTGAGAGATAGTCAACTGTTAATCTTTACGATTGGTTAAATGATGGTCAGTTTGTCAAACTGAAAATCCTGATCATCATTAGATAGAGACAAAATTCAAAAAATCAATGTTAAATGTATTTATTAAAGATACAATTTTTTCAACCGGCAACATAAAACAAAAAATTAGTCAATTACATAACTCGCTCTCTACACAATTTTCTGTTCACGACATCGCACTTTTAAAATCTGCCACCCAAACAATTTATACCCATGCTAAAACAACCAAAAAAAACCTCCCTTAGAAAAAATGTTCACCCAACTTATTAATTATTTAAACAACGTTAAAACTTATCCTACCGGCAATGTTAGGACAGAGTGGGTACCCACTAATACAGAGTGGGTACCCACTAATACAGAGTGGATACACAGTATATCCTCGACACACATTCCTTCTAACGTTACCATAATTCTTAGCCTAGGACCCAATTTCACCATCCCTAATTCTAATGTCAAACACCTCTTCGCCTCACTCACCACAAAAAAAAAAAAAAAAAAAAACTGAAAATCCTGATCATTTAGCATATTTTAGTTTTGTTGTTTGTTTAACGTCACTTTATGCTACTAATGCTAGTCGGACGATGCTACAGGGGGAGTCCTAAATTTTGCCTATCCAGGTATAATTAGGGTAGGGATCTTTAACGAGTACCTGACATCGTAAAGGATCGGGACCTCCATTTTACGTCCTATCCGAGGGACGGCATAACCAATGATTTTTGTAAGGATTTTTTAGTATTGTAGGTTGCTATGCTAACCTCTACACCACAGTTGACCCCTTATTTCATTTAAAAACATTTTAGCACAGTATTTTTAAGAATTGAATTTATTTATTTTTCTCATAGTAATTATACTATATTTTCCTTTGTGTTTGTAAATATTACTGTATTTTTGGTTTGGGTTTTATTTCACGCTTACTGTGCAAGTAAAGTATTGTATAAAATTATCCGGCAGACAGTTCGCTATATCGTAGATTGTTTCGTTATTTACAAATTAAATTATATTTTTCTTTCAATCAACATATTTACTACTCTGGATATATTTAGCAGCTGACTTAGAGATACTTTGCCAGGTAACTCACCTCTGTTATAAACTGATTAGAAGATAATAAGTTGACTGGAGATGGCTGACATAGTTCACTAGAGCACCACAGATCACACTATATGTACTTCCAAGAACACGATCACTCGATCACGACAATATCAGACACTAACTAGACGACTGACGATTGCTCACTACGACAGGACGGAGCGGCACTGGTCTAGCTGCACCTGCCGCTGGGGGGGGGGGGCTGTCTGTGACGGAAGGGGGGGGAGACTTCGCGACAGTGGGAGGGCCGTGTGCGGGGAGGAAGGACGGGGGTCGGAGCATCGTCACCTGGAGGATCTCGTAGGAAGGTGCGGAGGGAGTCACCTGTGGTGTAGTGGTTAGCATAGCAAACTACAATACTAAAGGTCCTGAGTTCGGGTCACACGATGGCCCAAGGATTTTTTACTTAAAGGGAGTAAAAAAATCCTTGGCTATGGCGTACCTCGGATGGACGTAAAATAGAGGTCCCGAGCCAGTACGATGTGAGGTACTCGTTAATGATCCCTATCCTAATTATACTGTGGCGAACAAAAGTTAAGCAACTATATTTATTTCAAGACTCCACTTTCGACCTCCAAACATCGAATAATACGACTAAATTTTGCCCGTAAGTATCAAAGTTGGACACCAGGTAGATGGAAGAGAGGCGATTTAGCGATGAAAGCAAATTCAATTTGATAGAACCAGACAAAAATAAAAAAGTATGGCGTCCAAAACTTCAGAGTTTGAGCCCACGATACTGCCGGCAGACGGTGAAACATGGAGGAGGCAACGTAATGGTTTGGTGGTGCTTTCTTTTCGGGGTATGGAATGGGTAGAAACTCATCGTATACAAGGTATCATGGATAAAACCAAATGAAAAGAAATCCTAGAAAAAATTATGTTACCAGAAGCAAAGAAAATGATGCCTCCACGATCGATTTTCCAGCATGACAATGACCCCAAACACACGAAATTTGTAAAAAAAACGTTATTAGACAACAATATTGAAGTGCTGCATTGGCCATTAAATCACCGGATCCCCTAACCCAATTGAAAATTTGTGGGATATTGTAAACTGCTATGTTCAAATGTTAAAACAAACATTTTCGAAAATTAACTTGTTTGATACCATTGAAGAGGCTTGGAAAAATGTCCCCGGAACTGTAATTAATAATTTAATTGAATCAGTGCCACGCCGCACAGTGGTTGAAAATCGACTATTTTCGGAAAAAACCTTGTCAAACCTGATCTGTAAGCCGCAAAAAAATAAAGTTGATATTATCATAACCACGATTGAATTTCCTATAAAATGTATAGGTTGGAGCCCCGCTTAACCGGCTATTCGGATTAAGCGGCGATGTTAGGAAAATAGATAAACAAATCATACATCAATTTTCGACTCGAGATCGGCTAGTTTAAGCCGAAGCATTTTTGCTATTTCATGCTATTAAGATCCTTGATAGTACTTGCATTATCATTATATTTCATAAAAACACCGAAGTTAGGGGGAAAAAAAATCATACATAGGAGCAATCAATTATTTTTTCGTTATATTTTTATTTTTAACTATTAAATGTATTATCGTATTAAAATATTAGACTGGGGTTATCCGGCTTTAATATAATGGTATATATATAGGAGATGGTGTGATAGACTGTACAATGTAGGATAGGATAGAATGGGAGATTTAGGGCGATAAATAGCTAGATTATTACGCCCTGTACAATATAGGTTTACAACTACAACTCTATCGGTGAAAACTCAATTCCCAAATTTATACTAAATAACAGCTTAACTTTTTTTAATACAACTTTTTTTTTAAATTAATTGAATTCACAAAATATGTAGACCTGATTTTTTGGACGAACTTTGTGACACACTCACCGAAATAGACAAATTTCTTCGTCATCTATGCACCTCGAAAAGCTGTTTTGTTTCTTATACACATCAATAAATCTATCTATTATCCTCTTCCTTAGAAACTCTCCACACTCAAAATGATTCTAAACCCACAACTAATCCTTCATCTTACCCTCCCTCTACCTTTAAAGGGGAAAGTATTTGAAAAGCTTTTCTTGAACCGAATTAAGCCTTTACTTGAAAGTAGTGAAGTGATACCGAGTCATCAGTTTGGTTCTGTGCAAGCCATTCTTCATTTTTTAAAAATAAATTTGTTTTTATTTCTACGAGCTTTCTGCCACTTACTGTTAAAACAAGGCAAGAAAGTTTTCATGAGAAATCGATTTATTTCCACCAAGTCATCCGAGGCCATGGTAATAAGCTTATTATAAATAATTTTCAAACACATACTAAAATCACAGTAGGTGAAAAAGTTTTTTTTATAATCGACCTAATAATGATTCAGAACGACTTTATAAATAATGCTACAGAGCTAGTAAGTAAGGTATGATGTTTTACTTAACGATCACTAATAACCTAATTCGAAGCACAAGCTTCATAGCGAATAAAATGCATGAAATAACATAGGTAATTCAATAATTAAAAAATCACACATTTACAGACGCAGGTGGACGCAGCTAGAATACGTTTTAATATTTCCTTGGGGATATGTTCTTCTTTAAAAAATGGATTTTAAAACTGCGCTCGGCTGCGCTTGAAAAATATGGATTACCAAAAAAAAAAAAAATTGTCTTTTTGTCGGGATTTTATTTCTGGATTAAAACATAGACAAAATAGCATCATTTTTATGGTCGTGTAATATGTGAGATCGCTTTTCATGATTATGAAGGAGAATCGCACCAAGAAACAAAAATGCCAGTAACAAAAATAATTATAGTAATATAAATTTTTCGTTGAAAATTAAACTTTTTCAATGATCGATTTTCCAAGGGTAATAATAAGTGTAAAAATCGGAATATCTCCGTTTTTTCCGCCTTTCAACCACTGTGCGCCGTTGTGCTGATGTAATTAAAAATACGGGTTTTGCAACAAAATATTAAAGTTGCTTAACTTTTGTCGCCAACTATTTATTTACGAAAATGTCTACACTTGTTGTTTGTCTTTTTTTTTTGTTTCAAATTATTTCTAATTTCTTGTATTTTGTTCAATCAACATATGTTACTAATAAAAAAATTTAATCAGTAGGAGTCTTTAATTTTCATGGCCTTTACAATAATTTATGCAATAGTTGCTTAACTGTTGTCCGCCACTGTATGTGGATAGGCGACATTTAGGACTCCTACTGTAGCATCGTCCGATCACCTTCGGGAAGAGCAAGGGGAAGGCAAAAGGGAGAAGGATCATCAAAAGAAATTCGAGAAAATAACCAGCTGAGCCGTGCATGGCGAGATATCTTATATATGCGAGCTACAAATGAAGATTATACGGACAAAATGAAACATTCCAGATTCTAACGAAAGATGGATTGATGGAATAGGTACAAATGAAAGAAATTCCATCGAGAGATAATCAATCACGATTTTTGCTAGTGCTTAATAAAGAGACTGATCTAGAAGATTTCAGAACGATAACGTCGGTAAGCCTAGCATTCCATGGATGATGTCTTACTATTGTTCCATGTTTACTAGGGCCCAAAAATCAAAGCTTCCGAGAAAATGGGGATCAAAGAGTTTGATGGATACTAAAGTGTACGTTCAAGTTTACAATTAGTTGTGTGCAAATAATAAAGGGCTGTTGGCACGGATGAATGTTTTAATAATTTTGAGATTGAGATGAAAATGTCGTAGTCTAATAATTAACATGTTAATAATTAAACAACAACATTTTCATCTCATGATTTATTTTAAAACGTCAACGAGTAAACAAACAGGTCCATCGTAATCGCCCCAAAAGCGAAGATTTGGTTCAAAAACTCAACAGCATGGGCAGGTATTAGGAGAATTATTTAATATTAAAAGTTGGATTAATTATTGAATGATTTTTTTTTTTTTTTTTATCTGTGTTCATAAATTTCTAAATTTGCTTTTTCAGAGTTTGATCAATAATCCATTGGAATTTTTTTTTATTGTGATGTAAAATTTAAAAACAAGACGGCATATACGGTAATATGACATTGATCATAACGAACAGATTGACTAAAATAATTATGTTAAGTATGAATTGTTAACGTCAACAAAATACAATACAAGTATTGATATGTAAACTTGTAAATAAAAACACATCTAAAATAAAATATTTATACAGGGTTTAACATGTTATTTATTTTTTATAATATAATCACGCCGGTGAAACCAGGTCCCTGTAACAATAAAAAACATTTAAATAACCAGCAGAAATGGTACGATGATCGGAGGAGAAAACGTGCATAATGTTGTACATTATCAAAAATTATTGAACATTGCATTAGCGAATTATTCAAAGCGATTCACGAACAATAAGGCAGCGATACAATGCAGGTGTATTGTGGTGCAATCTTGTAGTTAGTTGAGGAGCTAATAACGTATAACAACAGATCAGCAAAGACAATCGCCAGCAATGTGCGTCCTCTTACATATGAGAATTCACTTTCACTCAATTGCAATAATTTTCATTGATCAAGGCATTAAAAAAAAAAAAAAAATCTTGGTTAATTTGATGATATTTGTATCCATTGGAAAGCACAATAGGTAAATCGTTGATGTAGTAGTAATACCTATCACGGCTTAAGGTGCCTTTACACTCTACGAACCTCACCCTCGAACCTTGCCGTACCGGCGTTAAACGAACAGCCATTTATACTTAACGTGACGTTAAGCGAACCAATGTGGTTGACGCACCCAACGCTAGCTTATGATGAAAAAAAAATCTCCATTATCAATATATTTTATATTATCCGAAAAATAAAAAAAACAGGAGACGAATTAGAATGGTAGTAATATCACAAACAACTCCTGTAACTTGGGAAAAACCCAAATCAAAAGTGACACTAGCGCTACCCCCGAACACAGGCGAACAGATGAAGTACCTGGAACACCCGAAGAGTCGACGTGAAGGCTGTTCGAGGGTGGTGTTTGAAGGTAAAGTTCGTAGAGTATAAATTCACCTTTACATATCTTTCAACTCAAGAACTGGGGATAATTAAAAAAAAAATACCTTTGTCTATTTAATTTAAGATCTAAAAACATTTTATCGTATGGGACTATCCACTAACGACACTACAAGGAAAGATTTACATAATCTATCGCTGAGAGCAAAGAGATTTAAGATTCGCTCTGACAAGGGAAGGCCAACGAGGACTCGCAACAAAGACAGCACCAAACAGAGGAAGGACACGAAGGAGGAGCGAGGTCCGGACCTTCTGTGACCGCAGTGCTCTGCTCAGGGTCAAGGTGGTGTTACACCGAGGAGAGCAGAGTTAGTCAGGGCGGCTTGAGGCGGATCTACACTGTCCGAACAACCCAGTGTTCAGTTCAATGTACTAAGGACCAGGTAACGAACAGATATGTTTCTGTTCGGCCGCTCCAGTTGCTCATTTTCTCAAGTTCCTAGCGGACCCGGCACGCGTTACTGTGGCTTAGTAGCTATAATGCGTTACATTAATCGTATCCGTATTCTTTTTAATAAAGTCAAATCGAAATTCACTTTGGAGTAAAAATGTTTCGCCTGATCTAAATACCTATGGGATTGAAAATGGAACTTTACGCCAAATTTAAAAGTTTGGTAAAAAATTTAGGAGAGTTAAACTTTTTATTTTTTCCGTCTTATATTTGACTATAGCGTGTATTAATGATTCATTAACTAAGTACTAATTATCAAAACATTCAAAATAAAATTCAAAAGTTGAATTTTATAATAAGGTAGATAACGTTAATTTATGCTCATTAATAGTAATCATATAATTTTGTTAACTTAAAATTTATAAGACGATTATATCGTATGGCTCTATATAGGCGGAACATAATCTGATCCAGGAATCTGTTGAATTCGCCTGGCGTGGTCTTGACTCCAAACGACACACGATGTAAGTACCCGGACGTGTTGAGTTACTATGAACTGCCTTTCTTTTGCCGCAGATCTGAATATGAAAAAATGGTTTCAAGAGATCTAGATGACAGGCAAATTTTGCATTCCGAAGATTACTGTGATGTCTTCAATCTTAGGTAAAGAATAATGAGCAGATTTGAGCGGTTAGTTGATTTTTTGATATAGAAAATTTGATATAAATTGCTAGGATTTGATTTATAAATTTGACGATGTTTCAAGGATATACCACTCATTCAGAAAATAGCTGATTTTTTAAATTTGATAATGGTAATGGGCCTCCCGTTATTTGGTAAATTAATTTTCATTATTCTTCTAGGATTTGCGGTTCATTTACTTTAAATTCTTTCATGGTTTAATTTTTAATGTGTCTAATAACTCATCTGTAACACTTTCAGATGCGTCTCCATGATATATATTTTTATGATTATATGATCTTTAATGTGCGGTCATAAGGGCTTCAAAAAAAGTAAATTTTTTTAATTTTTCAGGAGAGCAACAGCAAAGTTAAAGATATTGTGTAAAATCTAATTGTTGATATTATTTGTAATCGTTATTTTTTATAGAACAGTATAGTTTGCCTTAAGACCTTAATACCAACCAATAGCTCTGATTTAGTGCTATATTATTACGACATAATCTCCAAATGGTCAAATAGTGACTTAAACCATATATAAAGGGCTTAAATCACCATTTAAGCATTTGGAGATTATGTCGTAATAATATAGCACGAAATCAGAGCTATTGGTTGGTATTAAGGTCTTAAGGCAAACTATACTGTTCTATAAAAAATAACGATTACAAATAATATCAACAATTATGTCATAATAATATAGCACTATATCATATACTCGTATATATACATATATGATATAGCGTCGTTGAAAAGAGTGTTTCAGTAATTATAAAAATATTTAAATTACTCAAAACTTTATTTGATGACAAAAGCTTTGATTGTATTCCCTGGCACTGTTTAGCTCAATCCTCAACTACCTCGATCGATCAAACAAATTTATAACTATTTATATATCTATAACCTAAGTAGTTCCAACAACAAGGATTTCCAATAAATAAATAATATTAAACAAAGAGTCGTTGGAAAGAAATCAGACAAACCTCGGAGAAGGATAAGTTGGAAAAGTAGATCAAACTTTGCCGAGGAAAAGTATAATAATCCAGATGGCAGCACCAGCCGGCCCACGCTCGCTAACTGTTTCTAGTCCCAGCAAACTTTGGATGTGCTAACAGCTGTTAGTGATCTTTAAACTTTATTTTATACATTTTTATATAACATTTAATAATAATAATGAAGGCTTAGAAAACCCGAAGGTTCGATGCCGACACCACACTCACTCCCTGCACACCTCTATCCACCGACAAACATCCAGAACCGATTCCACAGATTTATTTAACAATTAAAACTTCCTGAACATTTTTCGATAAGAAAAATAAGACTAGGTAACTTATTACTCGATGGCAGAGTTGGGCAAAAAGAAGTTGAACTACAAATTACAAAACTACTGACGCAGTAGTTAGGAAGTTGTTGAAACTACAACTACTTTTATAATTTGTAGTTGATGGACCACAACTACAACTACTGTAGTTTCAAAAAAGTAGTTGCATTTTTACAACTACAACTAGTAGTTGCAACTGTAATTATGGGCCTGAAACTACAACTACTTTTATTGATAACGAGTAATTATCGATATCTAGTATTATCGATAAGGAGTATATCAAATGCAATTCAGCTAATATATAAAACATGGGAATGATCGAGAACCTAAGGTTAAAAAAAATAATTGACTGCCGGAAATCATGGAAAAATTTTGTATTACGTATATGTATTGTACTATTTTTAAAACAGATTATCAACCATAATGGAGCCCATTTATCTATGGAGTATTTATCTAAACACAAAATAAAAATAGCAAAAACATGTGATTTAATTAGACGTTGCTTAGCAAATGTAGTTGCCGCTCTAAACTACATTTACAACTACTTGTTGTATTTGCCATTCCCAACTACTGTAGTTGTAGTTTTAAATTACAACTACTTAACTGGTAGTTGAAAAATACTAGTTGCGCGCTTCCAACTAAAAACTACATGTAGTTGTCTGTGTAGTTAATTACAAATGTAGTTAACTACTGCCCAACTCTGCTCGATGGATGCAACAAAAGGATTCAGTTCGTTGGCCCTACAGCATCCAGATAATAGATTTACCAAAGCTGCATTCCAGACCGGTCAGTATTCACTAAAAACCTCGGTCGTCCAGTTCGGCCATAGAAACTGACGTAACAATGACGCAACAGCTGGCGGAGGTTCCCACCTGCCTAGGAGTCACCTGGAACTTTAAAGGAATCCAGGTATCCTATCCTATCATCAACGTTCGATGCTACAAATTCTTTTATATATTAGCGCTGAATCTAAAAGACATGCACAGTGTAAGTAAAATGATTTCCAGAATGAGGAAATACAGAATATACCTAATCGAATTGAAAATATAATATTTTGGAGAATAGTGACTATATTGATATCTAATATAGTTCGCAATCATTTCTCTAGACTATTGTATGCAAAAGGAAGGTATGTAGTTACAGTACGTTTTGCATGGAATATAATTTACAACAGCGATAAGCGAATAATTTGAATATTATATTATACTAGCTATATATCCCGATTTCACCCAGGAAATTTCATTTTGAACAGGCCTATAAACAAAAAATACAGCAAAAATTGCACTATTAGATTATTATTCTAAAGCTTTCGGATATACTATATTTTTAGTTTTACCCCCTGGGGCATACATAATTAGGTCTTTAGGAGAACCTACTCTAGAGCATGCAACCTAAAGCTGACCATGAGATCAAAATTGATACCAGCTACCCTCAGTCATTGCTCTTGAGCTTTATATATAACGGCGACACGAACTGGGAATTGTACTCTTTTGAAATTAAAGGGCATATCACTGTGGAAATGGGGATTCGAGGTGTGTTTGATGTTCGTCAGCAGTTTCAGCAGCTCGTGTTTCACGTTGAATACTCCTATTGAAGCTCGCTTCTTGAGAGGCATTTTTGAAAAATAAACGCAATAATAACTAAGTAATCTGTTAAGTGGCATCGTTCAGCCCTAAAACGTGGAGCCCGGTCCGTTGCGGATGAAGGGCCTTATCGGGCCTTCTTGGCCTCTTTAAAATCTATAAAATGATAATGACTTTTTTTTACTCAAGCAGTCGATTTCGTAAAAAAACCAATGTAAAGCAATATCATAACTATTTTTATAACAATAAAGAATATACCCAGAGATTGGCTGGAGTTATGCAATTTTAAAATAGACAGGTGTTCGCACCTGGTAAGAAAGAACAACTGAGCGAACTTTGGAGAATTTAGTACAAACCGTATTGATTTCTATAAAGGACAAACAAACGAACGAACAGAATTTCATCTTTATTTATATAGATTATGTATATGAAACATCAACTTGTAGAAAGAACATCAAGAATGGTAAATTTTAAACAAGGCTTTAAATGGTCGTTATTATTACGTGGGTTTTCAAAAATATAAAAACTTAATAATAGTTATAATGTTCATAGTTACAGACTGAATTATAGAGATATCGCCTGATGATTGATCCAAGTGTGGGCATGCATTGCGATCTCTTAGAGAGCAACAAAAAAAATACAAAAAACGACTCCATGACTGCCAATGCCGTACTACTGGATACCGCATTAGATAAGGATGCGGGCATAATAGCTAATTTAAAAACACAGCGGGGTCTATAGGTAAACACTGTAGTTGTTAGCATAGTAACTTACTGTACTAAAAGTCGCGGTTTCGCGTCCCGAGGTGGCCCTAGGATTTTTTAATGGGAGTAAAAAATCCTTGTCTATGCCGTCTCTCGGATAGGACGTAAAATGGAAGTCCCGAGCCTGAACGATGTCAGGTACTCGTTAAAGTTTCCTATCCTAATTATATCTGGATAGAAAAAATTTAGGGCGCCCACTGTAGCATCGTCCGATTAGCCTTAGTGGCATAAAGTGACGTTAAAACAAATAAACAAAAACACTGCATCTAACAATGTAATAATTGTATGAATATGAAGACAACGTACAGTCGTAAATATAAACATATAGAAGTTATATATATATGTTATATAAAAATATAATTTAAAGTAGCCAGGAACTTAACAAGTTGGCCACAACATAATGATTGTATACACAAATTTTAAACGTTATTGAAGTAAAGCACCTACATATGTATGTACTCGTATGTATAACAATAATAATATGTATGTATATACATATAAATAAGCCTTTATGGTACTTCACCCTCTCCTTGCGGCCCATTTAGTACGAGTAATATTGGACCTAACTGGAGCTAGTAAATTACTCGACACATCCATCTCAATCCATCAAACCCAACCCGTTCCCCTTTTTAGGCAGCTCCAAGAGGCAATAACTGTCCAATACTGGCTCGTAACCGATAATATTCTCCTTTCAAAAGAAGCTGCTACTTGTATAAAAAAACAACAGTAACTTCCATAATTAAAGGGTCTTTCCGTCTCACATCAAGACACTTTTTTACTGTTTCCAATTTTATTTTTTGTGTTATTGCTTCGATAATCCGGAAAATTCTGTACCCGGACTAGGCCAGGCATTGATTAGTCCGGACAATCGACACTTTGTATTTCCTTCGGATAATCGACACTCTACTGTATTTTCTGTTGATAATAAATACAAAGCCTGATATTAATCGATAAAGACGAAAACCTGGCGATTATGCGCGTTCTCGATCAAATCATCTCCTAACAATTTACCCGAGTTGTAACACGCAATGGGTGATTGTTCTACAGGTTATTTTCCATTAACTGTTGAAGAACATTTAATTTTACCTCCGGATATTTCCTACGTCATTGCAGGTGATGACGCATTAGATGGGCGATAAGATAAGATAAGATAGAGAGGCCTGATAACTGCGGAGATGATGCAGGAGGCCTTGGCGGGGAGCGGATACGGGCAGATCAATCCGGATGTGCGGGGCCCATCATATCAGTCAGCCGACCAGTTGGGAGTCCCTGCGGCGCGCAGATATCTATGTCCGGGGGGGGGTGGAGGTGCCCCCCAAATATGCCTTATACTTGAAGTTAAGTATAATGCAAATAGATGTAAAGTTTAAAAAGGGGTGATATTCTAGAAAATTCTTTATCCTGACAATGATTATTTGAATGGTCTAAAAAAGCCAATAGATCAGTCGGGCTTGTTGGGTATCTCTTGAAATTGATTTTTCGGGGTGCAAAGAGTTCAAAAATAAAATAGAACGAATATCTCTTTCTTTTTTTTTAACTTTTCGTATTTCTCCAACTCGTCTGATTCAATTGTAATATTTAGGTTTCAGTTCGAAAATAACAATGAAAAAATAATTTCATAAAGAATCTTCTAAAATATCGTCCTATTTTAAAGTTTACTTCTATTCCAATTATAATTAATTCCAAGACATTTTTGGGGGCACGCCAAATATTAAAATTGAATTAGTCGTTTGAGAAACACGACATATATAAAAAAAAAGATTTTCGATTATTTTTATTTTTGAACTCTTTGCACGCCGAAAAATCAATTACAAGAGATACCCGGCAACCCCAGCTGATATATCGGATTTTTTAGACCATTCAAATAATCGCTGTCGGGAGAAACTGGACAAATCCAGAGACACTGAAGAATATCTTCCAGTACCCAAAGTAGTAAGTACGTTTAAGAGTAAAATTTTACTTGGTCTGTCACTACCTAAGAACATAAAGAAGATTTGAATAAAGATCCATAAATTTGAATCTTGCCCATTTTAACCTTGTATGTTTATAATTTCAGTTATTTTTTTATTTATCAGACAATATAAGTAAACTTGAGCAAGAGTTTTCTATAGTAATTTTCAAAATAAGGGTTTGTAGCAATCGTTTGTCTTGAACATAGATTTATCAAATCATGAAAAATGTATTCCAAGTAGAAATATGTTTCGGAGAAAACATTTTAAGTTAAGGAAATCTCCAAATGAAAAAGTAGAAACATTTCTTTTTCACTTCTCCAATAATTTAAATTTGTGGACATGCAGGGTTCGAACGACAGAAGAAAGAATAGTGTTCGGTATTTTGATTTTATTTTATTCCAATCACAGATAATTCCTTTTATATTTTTTGTTTTTAAATTTATATTTCAAGTTGAATTTGCGGCCTTAACAGTTGAATCGCTGGGCCAACAATTGGGTAATCAGTGGCATCAAGGTGGCATTGGGAAGGGTTTAGAATTCCGGGGTCAGCCATTTTTTTGCACACTTGCTTCATTCACGTCGAACAGTAAGCATCATCGTGCTTGTGATCTCCAGTTAGAGTCCGCCGATGGTTTGGTTGGTACCTCTTGGGTGTCAAATTCTTACAATTTCTACCTCCTGGGTATGAAATTTATGATTACTTTGAAGTTTTCTCTTCAACCATCATTTTTTGCCGCTGACCGCAAAATTCAAGAAGGACGAGCAACAGGTGAAAATTTCCTTCATTCTAAAACATTCCTTCAATGTCTTTTACCCGATTATCCTCATTTCACCCTTCCCCGAAATTCAGAATCAGCCTACTGCGAAACCTTGGTAAGTTGCATTAAAGACTTATTTATTTTTTTTTATTTTATAGTTCATTTAATTATTTTAATTGCTTTTCCGAGCTCACCGGAGCGAAATAAATTTTTTATCCCGTTGTTTACGTTGTTGATATTAATTAGATTAATTGAATTTTTTCCCCTTTTTTTATTTTCACTAAAATTATCGTACAAATAGAATTATTTTTTTTTTAATGGTTTGTTTAATTATTATTTGATTTTGACTTTGACTGTTTTTTACTCGCATATTTATATAAATTTATCGCTGTCATTAAATCCACTTCGATCTCCTTACCAATCGAAAGAGAAGCGTTTTCATTGTAGCATATTGTACATTTAACTCGATTTTTTCAAAAATGTCGCTTAGCTTTCTAAGGTCCATTAGATTTTGTAGCATGTTTTGAATGTTATATGTATAACAGTCCTCCCTTAAAAAAAGATGAACAGGCGTAATTTTAATGTTTTCAAGTGTTGATCAGACATATGTTCCCTTGAGGGTCGGATCGGCAGCCTGGCAGGCGCTCGAGGTATACCATACCGCACAACACTACTCACAGAAATATACCAGCGCGCAGCTACTAGCACCACGACCCAGTAGCGGATCCAGGGGAGGGGCGCCCCCCCCCCCCCCCGAGAGGTGAGGACACTCATAAAGTATGTACTACTATTTCTATATAAAATGAGCTATATTTAGTAAATTTTTAAGTCCATTAATTGAAAATAAATTGTATTTAAACATTTACAGTAATTTACAACGTCATTATGTACTAATATGTATTTTAAATTAGGGAATCCATTACTCATGAAAAGTAAAAAAAAAAAAAAAGTCCGTCCCCCCTCAGAAACTTTCTGGATCCGCCACTGCCACAACATTCTCATAAAGAAGACATTGAAATAACAACAGTTTTCGCATTTGCCACATGTTAATGTATTATTTTAATACTTATACCGGTTTCCATAATTTTCATTGCGTAAACTTCTGGCAGTGAATGTCAAACAAACGGTATTAATAATAAAAATAAACAAGGCTTAGCGAACCCGAAGGTTCGATGCAGACACCACAACTTCTCCCTACCGACCGCCATTTAGACCCAACTTGCCTTCACGCAATCCTCCCACCTCCGTCTCGGCCTACCCCTCGGACGCTTCCCAGTCGGCCCCGTGCTTGATTATCTTTTAGGGATTCATTCACAAACGATTTTCCCAATTTTATTCGCCGCGCTACAATCACCTCTATTGTATTTACCGGATAAACTTCACCCAGTTCGGCGTTGTGTAAACGTCAAAATCCTCCGGTTAATTCGTCTCTCTTCGGTCTAAATATTCTATGCAATACCTTATTTTTAAAAACCATTAGCCTTTGCTCATCCCTTAATGTTAAGCCTTCATAAAGGATCGTAGGAAGTACAATAGTTTTTTCAATCATAATTTTTAAGTTTCGGGACAGGAGGAATTTTGCTAATTGCTAGTAGCATTTCCGGCTCTTAATCTACCCTTAATTTCCTCATTGATTTCATTTTTCTACTTACCATTGCCCATAATATCTAAATTTCTTTACCTGTTCAAATGCACTCCCTTCTACAAAATCGTCACCGCTTCAGCGGCTAACCATAGAGGACTTAGGGAAATCTGGTTCTCAGTGATTCGTTAACTGAATATGCTTTTCAATGTATACAAAATTGATAATTCGGATTTATATAAGCATTATAGTTCCTCGTCACCGAAGAACATTGCCGAGACTAATTCATTACTCATTTTTTAGTTGATTTCGTGATATCTTTCTGTTATAAAAACATTTAAGCCCTCATTGAAATTGAGGTTAAGAAGCCGAAGAGTGGCGTGTAGCCTAATCCAATATCGACCGGTTAGCAAGGAGCAGCCGGGACCACACCCAGCAGCAGCTTTATCGCTGCCAGCCACGCCACGACGGGTCTCCAACTCGGAATGCCATCGGAGGCTGCCTGCAGGTACATGGGTCGCAGGTTGGGGTGGCCGAATGATCAAACGCCATGTAAAATACGCGTTGCCCATGGGAACCCGAAGTTAGCCAGTTCCAAAACCTGAGCAAGGGGACATTTAATAATACTCGACATCAACCCCCCCCCCCTCCCCTGGCCCGGGAAACCCCGTATAGCTTAAAAGGCGAGAAAAGGGAGGAACAAAATTAAAAAAAAAATAAGGTCGGCTAGGACTGGTTATGTTTGTTAAAAAAATTAAAAATTAAGAAAGTAACGGATGGATAAATGTAAAGCTTTTACAGAACGTTTTTATTCAGCCAAATAACAGCCACATCTACTTATCATGTTAATATATTCAATGGGGAAAATTTTATAAAGCATAGAAAAATATTTTCTTTCGTTTTTAGTCCATTATTTTTGAACAAATTGGTAGTTTTATTTCATTGCTACAAAATGAAAAAGAAAACAAATAGGACAATTATTAACAAATTTTCGGCTTATTACATTCTATATCACATGATGTTTCTCCCGTTATATCCGTTAATATCTTCAATGGAAAAAATAAATGAATCCCAGTGGCATTACACAATGCACCTCCCAGTTCAGTAAAGAAGTGTAACTATCGTTATATTTTAAAGTAGGAAAATTTCAGCGGAGATTAATAACCCTATCTTATTCGTGGGTCACAAGTGGTGTAGTGGTTAGCATAGCAACCTACGATACTAAAGGTGGCGGGTTCGCGTCCCGAGGTGGCCCTGGGATTTTTTTCTTCTGGGATCTGGAACAAATTCTTGGCTATACAGTCCCTCGGATAGGACCTACAATGGAGGCACCGATCATGTGCGGTCAAGATCCCTATCCTAATTATACCTTAATAGGCAAAATTTAGAACTCCCGCTGTAGCATCGTTCGATTAGCCTTAGTAGCATAAAGGGAAACGAACAAACAATATTCGAATGTAATTTTAATTTCACAGGAAAACATTTATTTATATTCCTAAAAGTTAATATTATACAGTTAAAATACGGGAAAACAAAGCGTGGCCGGTGGACATACAAAATTTTTATATGATATTGATTATCATATAATAATGAAAAGGAAATAATAATCAAACTTAAAATAACACTATGTTTACTTACTGATAATTATAATATGTCTATTATACAGCTTCTTACCTGAAACAAAGAAATTTTTTATTAATATTCAGTACATATGGATAATAATAAATTACAACTAAATTAGGAAGCAACGAATTATATACGATTACAACGTATAAATTACTAAGAAATATCAATTGTAAAACAATATTTAAAACATCAAAGTAATAGATATCTTAAAGTCTGTTTGCACACAGTATTTTTGGAACGAAGGTAGACCAAACCTTGCTTCGCTTTAGTCACCAGTCACCGTGGCCAACAGCCATGGGCGATAACAATGAACCAAATAGTCCTTTATACAAGGATAACTTTGGGGGCTCAGTTGACATAACCGTTAGCAATAGCTAAGCAACGTCGAGCGTGGTTAGTACTTGGATGGGTGACCGCCCGCCGATGAAAGTTACGCAGTCCAATTTGTTATTTTTTTTTTTTTATTAAATATTAATTGAATCATTTCTCTTGTCATGTAACATGAAAATTCTTAATGTAATTTTAAAATATTTTTATTATTATTTTATTTTATTTATTTTTTATACTAAAGAGTTGGCCCTAGACCATTTTAAACAATAATATTAGTAACCAAAAGGAAAAGAGCTTAATATACAATTTAAAACAAGTACAATATAATGCAATTTTAGGCTATAAGCAAAATATAAAACGATAGGTGAAATGATAGTCAGGATTTGCAGTTTGAAAAAAAATTTAATTTTTGAAAACCAATGTTTCGATCCAACTTGTGGATCTTCATCAGGGCTAAGAGAAAACAAATATATGAGTGTCTATGCTGGAGGATGACAATAAATGAATATTTTACAGAACTGATAATAATATAAAAGATGGTAAGCATTATACCTACATGAACATTTAAATAAGAGGCTGGTAGCAAGATAAAATAGAATCTGATATTTACCTCATGAGTCAAGGTAGATACAAAGACTGAAGGTAAAATAAGGTAAGAGGTAGTGGTAGGGGGTAGTTTGCCGACTTCAAAGGTTTATGACGGGAAAACCCAACGATTTTGAAGTGAAAGGCTACATGACAACTGAGTGAAAATAAAATATTAAAACTAACAAAATAGATAGTACTGTATACAAATTGTTATGTCTGGACTCAATAATAACACAAAATTGAGATAATAAATAAGGTAACAATGCATAAAAATATAAAATATATAGAAGGAAGTTATACAATACTAAAGATAATAATAATACAAGAGGTACATCGATAATTGCGGATACCTATGAAATCAAAACTAGGATTTGAGGATGCGGAAGATATTAGAATAAGTGGATGAAATTATCTCTTTATCAGTTTTATGATTTACACGGTTATTTTTTTCCATAAGGATGAAAATGGATTCTGAGAGGAGTCGTTTATCGTGGTTAGGTACAGTAGCAAATGTGGAGGGGTTCTCAAAGTCAAAGTGTACCTAATAATAATTCATTGTAATCACTCTGATAAAAATTAATGTCAATCCACACAAACCCTATATTATTTTTTTCAATTCACTAAAATTTATTGAAAACTATTGAAAAACTCCAAAATAAGGTGCATGGCCGTATTAAAATGGTTGTTGTATTAATTAGAAAATCATTCATTTATAATAAATGATCTTATTTTTAAGGCTACAAGGATGAAATAATACATCGAATTTAATTTATTACACAAATCGATACAGAGCAATATTTTAATCCTTTCATCGCCTTATAATTTTAAAATATGCTTAATAAGAAGAGAAAATATTCGTCTTGGCCAATTCGGATTTCCTCATCATTACTATGAACCAGATTGGAAAAAATATTAACAGACCCAATATTTGGCGATGTAATATAATTAGTAGGGTGGAGGTGACAGAGCTAACAGGTGGGCGGTGTCTAGACTTGGGGGCGGTCGATAGCCGAGTTCGGTTCGGTGCGGCGGCACACTGCGGTCTGTAGCGGTTTGTGGTAGTTTGTATATCTATTGCGGCTGGATGTATAATAGCAAATTAACATTATCCCAATTTAAATTTAATAAAAACAATAAAAAACGGAACAACATGCTGCAGATATAGGTGAAATTTTCTATAAAGATCCGACCAAACAACAACCTCCAATACCTTGTCAGTTATATAAACCAAAGTATTCCTTAGGTTCTCACCGCCATGCAACCTCAACTCCAGGTAAAATGAGGTCAAATTATTTCAGGACCATTAATAAATAAATAAATAAATTATAGTATAGGTGGATATTAGAATAGTTTAAAATTTATAATAATATTAGCTATGGTGCCCGGTTTCGCTCCGGTAGTTGTGTGGTAGTTTTGTTACCAGAAAAACTTTAAAATTAAAGGAAATTAAGAAAAAAATCAGCAACTTCTTGAAAATTCGGTTTTAACTTGGAATCAATATTCTGCAGACCTGAGATCTCCATCCAAATAAGGAATCCTGTATAATTTACGGTGGGTTGAAAAAGGTAAATAAACAATTAATTTTGCTGCAACTTTGTCGAGTTATGCATCGTTTTTGCTGGTTTCTGTGATTCTGAATCCTATAAGCCCATTCCAAGCAGTCAGCAGATAATAAGAAGTTGTATAGTTATGAGATAGTTAAATAGTTATTAGATTATAGTTCAAAAATCCGGTATCTCTGTTAAATAAAATATATTTGGAGTACAACTTAAGTGCCGACTACTATGATGGTCCTATTAGATCCAAAAGTATAGAAACTACGGAAGATTCATTATTGGAGTTAGTCGTTTTGTCAAATGGAATGTTCATTACTTATAGTGATCAAACCAACTTCTTTTTCATAACTACAATAAGAACACTTCAAACTTTTTATTTTCGATTTATACAGGGTGTTACGGAATTGCACGGCACTATTTTAGGTACGTGTTCTCTAACACAAAATAAACAAAAAAGTTCATATTAACATATATCTCAAACTCATTTATTAAACAGATATCAAAGGTTAAAGATTTATTATTTATTTACTGCATTAAGACTGACTGTACAACGTTTAACGTGTTTAATACTAAATAAAAGGTTTTAATCACCTGATAAACAAATGAACGATAAGCAATGACAGTAGTTGCTCATCTGTTTGTCTAGTTCTGTGTGTTTTAGTGTGAGTGAATCTTGTGACACAGTTCAATTTATGATTATCATGGGAGATACCACAAATTTATTCACTTTTGATGAACAAACAGACATGCTTTTAACTAATGGCGAGGTACATACAAACGGTGCTGCTGCTGTTCGAAGATATCGTGAAAAATTTCCTAACCGAAGAATACCAAATCGTAAAACGTTTGAGGCCATTGAAAGACGTCTTAGGGATAATGGTACGCTAAAACCTATACGAGTGAACGCCGGTCGACAACGATTTCGACGAACTGCAAACTTAGAAGAAGAAATACTCGATGCTGTTCAGTTATCTCCTACTACTAGTACCAGAAGATTGTCACGTCGTTTCGATGTTTCCTCTACCAGCGTATGGCGAACTTTACGCGAACAACAATTATATCCATTTCACGTATCAAGTAGGCAAGATTTGTTACCACAAGATTATAACAAGCGCAGAAAATTCTCCCAGTGGTTAATTCGACAATGCACACGAGATCCTAACTTCCTGAACTGCATTTTGGTTACTGATGAATCTTGCTTTACAAGAAACGGGATTCTTAATTTTCGAAATACCCATACTTGGGCCGAAGAAAACCCTCATACGACTGCTGTTGGACATTACCAACATACATTCTCTTTAAATGTCTGGTGTGGTCTTCTAAGCGACAAAATCATCGGCCCCTTCTTTTTGCCACCTAGGCTGTCAGGTATATCTTACTTGCATTTTTTGCAAAATAATCTGCATGATATTCTAGAAGATATTCCGCTAGGCATTAGGCAAAGGCTGTGGTTGATTATGCATGACGGTGCTCCAGCTCACTTTTCTCATAGTGTCACTGATTATTTAAATGCAACTTATGGAGACCGATGGGTTAGTCGAAACGGACCTGTTAAATGGCCACCACGATCTCCGGATTTAACGCCATTAGATTATTTTGTGTGGGGCTGGATGACGTCTATGGTTTATTCTGCGGCAGTTGACACGCAAGAAGAGCTAAGAAATCGGATCGTGGAAGCCGCAGTAACTATCAACCACCATCCTGATGCTATACGAAGAGCCAGAGAAGCATGGATTCGTCGTGCTGAATGTTGCATTCAACAAAACGGAGGCGCCTTTGAACATTTACTCTAAATGTTGTAATAATAATAAATAAATAGTAATAATAAATCTTTAACCTTTGATATCTGTTTAATAAATGAGTTTGATATACATGTTAATATGAACTTTTTTGTATATTTTGTGTTAGAGAACACGTACCTAAAATAGTGCCGTGCAATTACGAAACACCCTGTATTTAGTCAATTCATCTCTTTTTTTATGTCTGATTTTATTCGCTCACTTTACTACTAAGAAATGTTCACTCACATTGCATTAAATTTACTTAAGTAGGTATATATTATATATAGATTAAATGTAATGTGCTGATCATATATTAGCCTTCTTATGAGAAAAATAATTTTTCACGGAATCTAGTTGGTTTTCTAATAGATTGCAGAGATGTAAAATCATTATTTTATTTTGAAATTTGAACTAATTATTTTCGCTTAATTTTTTAGTAATTTAAAAAGAACAGCTGAAGAAATATATAACCTTACAAACTGAAATGTATGAATGAACAATAAACATTGAGTGAAACGCACCCTAGCGCTTCCTGGTAGTCTGGAGCTCAAACTAAATTTTTCATTCATAAACTGGTATCTCAATCTCAGAGAGGCTAATTAAATGGTGCGAGAGGCTTAAAATTCCAGTCCTTTTCTCTTCAATTTTACACCCTTAGGAGAAAAACGGAAACCTTCTTCTCCGTTAGGGGTTATATGGCTAACGACGACATAACTTTCTTAATCGTACGTGGAATCGTTTTTGCGCCTTATCGGTAAGCACATTGTACACTTTGCTTTATAATATATATTAATTATCTTGGTAGACTGCTTTATTTATTTACAATAATGAACTAACAGCATCCCAATAAGGTATCCTCCAAAACCACAATATAGCCCTATCAATATGGGGGCATTTGAAAATCCACAGATTCTATACAGTGTTACAATATCAAATTAAAAAGAAACATTATTGAATCCATATATATTAAAAAGAAAAGAAATAGAACTGGTAAACCATAAAAAAGATTCTGAAATAGCAAACATCACTTTGCAATAATAAATAAAATATAATCATTAAAAAGATAGCAGACTCCACACAGGTCAGGCACCAAGCAGAATGCAACACCATAAAACAAGTTCAAAATAAGTTCTCCATTAGAATGACCAATTATTTAATATTCAAAATGGAAGGTTGGATAGTGTTCTTGCCATTTTATTTTTATTGTTATTTATTGATTTTTATTTATTTATTTATGTAACCTTTTTAAAATGGAACAGCTCGGCATACCTATATGTCATATTTATACCTATTAAGAATCAATTTTGTATACATAATGGTGTTAGGCTTCTATTCTTTGTAATTTTGTAAGTAAATTTCTATAATTAATTGAGCACTATACACACAGGTGATGAATATGGACAAACTGATCCGAAACGTCCACTAGATTGAAAAAATATTAACATATATAACATGAGACTGCAATGGGATGCTGTTAATTATTATAAACTAGCTGTATATACCGGTTTCACCCGGAGAATTTCATTTTTTTAATCTATAAAGTAAGATTTTTATCGACTCAAACAGTCGATTTTGTAAAAACTAATGTAATGCGAAGTCAAAACGATAATTATAACAATAAAGAATATACCCAGAGATCGGCTTAAGTAATGCAATTTCGCACCTGGTCTGAAAGAACCACTGAACGAAATTTGGAGAATTTAGGACAAACGGTATGGATTTCTATAAAGAACAAACAGAATTTCATTTTTATATACATATATTATACGTAGGTGTACTAGTATATCCCGGTTTCACATGGGGAATTTCATTTTTATAAAGAAACGGCCATAAATAAAAAACATTGTAAAGTGAGATCATTATGATTTTTATAACAATAAAGAATATCAGCTGAAGATCGGCTGAAGTTATGCAATTTTAATATGAACAGGTGTCCGCACCTGGTCTGAAAGAACCACAGCGAAATTTGGAGAGTAAAGAATATCAGCTGAAGATCGGCTGAAGTTATGCAATTTTAATATGGACAGGTGTTCGCACCTGGTATCAAAGAACCACTGAGCGAAATTTGGAGAATTTAGGGCAAACGGTATGGATTTCTATAAAGAACAAATAAACAAACAAACAGAATTTCAACTTTATTTATATAGATTAAGTATGCTTTGAAATATTTTATTATTTTCGATATTTAACATTATTTTGAAGAACTTCTTTAAATATAAAAAATAATAAAAAACTTTGACATATTATTTCGAAATTTATATTCTGGAGGTAGTTCCGTTTTTACTTCAGGATATTTCTCCATGATTTGAATGAATAATATTTATTTTTACATTAATATAAAAAACAATTAAAAATTAAAAAATACTATTGACAATGGCAAAAGCCGTCGGCCAAAGTTAACAGGCAGGAAGTCATATTTTACAAAGCGTAGGAAGTAATAAAATAAATAATAAAAATATATACATATAAAATAAAAACGGTTTATAAATCAGACAACCGTTGTATCTATACCAGTTTTACGTTTTATTTCAAAAATTATTCCAAAATAAAACAACTCAGAAAAGTCTAGATCATTCCAAATATCTCCTAAGTACGGAGAGAATAAATGTTTTCCAGGATTTATGAAAAAATAATATGAATTAGACGCAATAAAAATAAGTTTATTATTCACAGTTGTAAAATAAAAAACTTGTAGATAGTTTGTTAACTTGTAATGCGTTCTGTAAAGTAACCTTACTTTTTTTTTATTGTCACTATCCTACTCAACGCAAATTTCGAATCTGAAATTAGCATTCATATAATAAGTTTTGAGGGGTCGATCATATATCAACTAAAAGAGGATGCTAAACATTATTGAAAACATTAAAAAGAGAAAATATAGATTTCATGCCTTTTTTCAAAATTATTAAACATTGATTGTAAATATAATGGCTTATGATATCCTAACACTGACATGCTTTACAATAATTTTATTTACATAAATTACAGTAGAAAAATGTCAAACAAACAATTATAACTCAAATAATTAGAAAGTGACAAACCAGTAACTTAGCAATGACTCAAAAGTAACTGCATACTTCGCTGATCAAGTTTAGGCAAGATCACTAATGGTAGATTGCTTACTTATACATGCTCTGCTTCAGAACCACCCAGAAAGGCCTATATACACTTGATCGCACACAAATGACTTTAACCGGTCCCAGGCAATTCTAGAACTCTCTACAACGTTTTTGCTTTCTTCCATCGCAATATATAAATTGAAAGTCTGTTCTGGTAAAATAAAGATTTAAAATATAACAGTATAATATATTTTTCACTTTATATAACAAGATTCGAAAAAAAATAAGACACGAAACGATAAACGGAGCGAACACCTTTGGAGCCGGAAAGTTTTTGAAAAAGTTTGTTATGAAGGGAGCGCACGTGCATGACGTTTATCGATTTCGTAAAGACCTTCAACTTGGATTACCTTCCCAGCACAGGCTTTGTACGCCTGCATGATGGAAGGGACTGAGAGCAAAATGGCAATAACATGTATAGCATATCACATTTAAAAATTTCGTTGTAAATCTTTATATATATGAAAATGTCATGTCCCGATGTTTGTCGGGAGTAAAATCAGAAACTACTCAACCGATCTTTATAAAATTTGGCTCATTGTGTTAGTTTTGTCCAACTTAAAAGATAGGATAGTGTTTATCTCGATCATTGGGCTTAATATTACTGTTATTGAAAATTAAATGCTTATTATACTACAATTGAGTGTGATTATTTATAAGTTCTATAAATTTCCAACAGATGGCGGTGTATGTTGATTTATTGACACAACACTTCAAAATTCTTTTGATATTTTAGATGGGCAAGCATCTGTGTTTTTCCCACGAGCAATTATGTGTAGCCCTTTCACGTGTGGGGAGAAAAAGAACCAAAATCATTGTGCACCTATTACCACTACCATAAATAGAAATTGTGAATTATAATAATAAAAAAAATGTAAATTATTATTATAAAAAGTTATTAATTAACGTTTTCTATCTTATTCATAAAATTAAATTTCTATGTTCTGATAAGTAGCACGTCAAGAACATGCAGTATTGTTTGAGTTCAATGTGGGTTTAAATAATTTTATTGACGTAAAATTATAATAAACAACGTTGAACTGTTTCAATGTATCAGAAATAATTTGTTTTCCGCTTCAAGTCATAATAGGCAGTGAAGCGTCTCCATAACTTAGTCATGACAAAAATCCAAATAAGTCAATAACTTTAACAAAAATCTGGTGCGATGCACGCAACACACAACTTTCACAAACCAACTTAATTAGATTAGAAATTGACATGTTTTTTTAATTGTCATTTCTCTAAATAATATAAAAAACTAGCTGAATATACCGGTTTCACCCGGAGAATTTCATTTTTTAAATCTATAAAGTGAGACTTTTATCGAGTCAAACAGTCGATTTCGTAAAAACCAATGTAAAGCGAGATCAAAACGATTTTATAACAATAAAAGATATCAGCTGAAGATCGGCTGAAGTTATACAATTTAGATATTGACAGGTGTTCGCACCTGGAATCAAAGAACCACTGAGCGAAATGTAGAGAATTTAGGATAAACGGTATGGATTTCTATAAAGAACTAACAGAATTTCATCTTTATTTACATAGATTATAGCTGTGTATCCCGGTTTCACCCGGGAATTTCGTTTTTCTAATGAAACGGTCGATTTCGTAAATAAAAACATTGTAAAGCGAGATCATTACGATTTTTATAACAAAAAAGGATATCAGCTGAAGATCGGCTGAAGTTATACAATTTTAAAATAGACAGGTGTTCGCACCTGATATCAAAGAACCACTGAGCAACATTTGGAGAATTTAGGACAAATGGTACGGATTTCTATAAAGAACAAACAAACAAACAGAATTTCATCTTTATTTATATAGATGTGACTGATTAAAAATGATTAATTTAATCAAAATCATTAAAGCCGTTTTTTAGATATTCGAGTTATGAGAAAAAAAGTTATGAAATAAAGAGCCCCCTGCGTTGGACCAATTTTGATGACATTTTGGCTGTCACATCGTGAGCATATATATACACCAAATATCAAGTCTGATCAAAATCATTACAGCCGTTGTTGAGTAAATAAAAGGAACACCTGAACATAAGCAAAAATTTATTTAAAAAAGTACCCCCTCCGTTTCACTAATTTTGATGAAATTTCGGCTGTCGCATCGCGGGCATATACATACATCAAATACCCAGTTTCGTCAAAATCATTAAAGCCGTTTTTGAGAAAATCGAAAAAATCTAAAAATTAGACAAAATTCTTTAAATAAAGTACCCCCTCCGTTTGACCAGTTTTCATGAAATTTTTTCTGTCACGTCGCGGGCATGTACATACACCAAATACCCAATTTCAGGTCTTTACGGTTTGTAGTTTTCGAGCTAGTCTGTTCACACACGCACACACACAGACAAACACACACACACACACACACCGACTATTTCGCATGACTGGGTTATTTGGACTCAGGGAACCCCAAAACGTGTATTTCCGTTGAAAACCGGAAGTCGTAATTGTTCACGATCGCAATACTTTCCTTACTATATATTTCATATACTTATAGGTAAGTGAAAGTAAATATTTGGCGAAAATCTTCAATACTTTTTCATCCACGTTACCTTAAAACCTTACAACTACACGTAACCTTAAAACATCGAAATACATTTTTGTATATAGAAATTTTGTAAATATCTTTTATATATTATTTATAAAGTTGCCTTTACATTATGCGAACCTCACCCTCGAACACTGTTCGGCTAATCTAAATAAGGTACGAATAGGTAATTTATCCGTTGGCCTCTGCGCTAGTGTCGCTTTTGAGTTAGTTAAGATAAGCTTCTAGACCTTCCATTGGCATTTTTCTGACGTTGCTTTTATGCATAGTAACTTAGAGCAAAAGTCAGAACAGCCGCTAATTCCGAGTTAGCCGTCTTTGTAATGAAGATTGTTGTATTAAGGAGCATAGGTGCGATCAGACATCATTGTTCGCTCGACTTCACGTTTAAGTGTAAATAGCTGTTCGCTGTACACCAGTTGCGACTGGATTATCTGTTCGAAGACGAAGTTCGCACAGTGCAAAAGCATCTCAAGAGGTGTTTACCTTTTTTGATACCTGACCAGGTACAACGAATGAGGTATCATTTTGAAGATTCCTTTTCCTCCAGGTGGGAACAACTGTCAGTTCGTCCAGAATCCCTCAGGAGGTAAGCTATGACGAAAAGAAAACTTTATCTGCGGATAACTTAAAAGCTGTCGAATTGTTGTCGATTATGTAAATGAGAAAATGAATGGTCTCTTCATATTCCCTACAAAATTAAAAACAAAAATCATAAAAATTGTGCTATTAGTTAGGAAGTCACAGCCTCATGGGAAAATATGTTTTAGTTTACATAGAGAAATATTTTTTCTATTGTGTTTACAGGATTCCTATATTATAAGGTCGTTGATATATTGATCAATTATTCGCATGTGCCAATTAGTTATTAAATGTTATAACTAGGCTGATTCAGGGGGGGGGGGGGCAAGGGGTCAGTAATAAACCCCCTCAAATAGTTTAGCTTTTCAATTTTATCGTATTTTTTAAAGAATAATGCAATTAGGTAGTTTCTCAGCCCTAAACATAACACCTTAGGTTGTTATGTTTATGTATCGCAGTCCTTTTTAATACGAGGTAATAATTTCAGACAAAAATGGTGCTTTCAGCCACGTGATTATGGGTCATGAGCTCCCCAAGTTCCTTGTTTAATCCGCTCCTGTATATGGTATTCCAGGATTTAGCTGACAAACTGCTGTTGTATATTCTACAGTATATAGAACACGAAAAAATAAAGAGGTATGCCAGATTTATGGAGACCTCAGAATTTCAGACTATATACGGATGCAACGTCTGAGATGGCTGGGCCATCTGGTCAGGATGGAAAATCACAGAGTGGCAAAAAAGCTGTACACTTGTCATCCAGAAGGAGTAAGACCAAGTGGAAGATGGAAAGAAAGCGTAGCTGCGGATTTGACCGCGAACAGGCTTTCTCTGAGACTTGCTAAACACCGAGAAGCCTGGGCAACACCGTTGCAACATGCAAAGGACCACTTAGTGCGTCTGAACAAGAAGAAGAACATTTCTACCCTACAGATGAACATTTTAAAAAAATATGTTTTTTCACTGTTGATATTAAATGTTTTAATAGGGTTCTTTGGGTTCAGTGACTAATAAACAATTATATTATTGCGACGTTTCGAGACTTCATTGTTCTCATATTCATGCCCTACAATAAACAAACAGGTCGGAATTACAATTATATCAGTCACATAGGTAAAATTACACTAAACCTAAGAGTAATATAAATATATAAAATACATAGGTTGTATGACTCCATGTAATTCAAGTTATAAAAGTGTATGAATATAGTTGTATATTACAATGTTGCTGATGGATAGATATACAGTCCATACAACCTATGTATTTTATTTATTTATATTACTATAGGTAGATCAATAATCAGATTTTTCAGATCTTTTTTTATTTTGATAGCCAACGTTTCGAACCCTGCATGTGGACTTCATCAGGGTGAAATAATGTATCTATGCTGAAATATGACATCAGGTAATTATCAATATTGCCTAACAGGTACTATTTATAATTAATAATTACCAGATAAACATTTAACTCTCATAATTTAGCATAGTTACATCATATCATATATTTTTCTCCTTTATTAGCCCTGATGAAGATCCACACGTAGGGTTCGAAACGTTACGTACCTATCGTAATGAAAAACATTTGACTATTACACACCTCTATATTTATATTACTGTTAACTTTATTTTAAAATTTTACCTATGTAAAGGCATATAATTTTATTCCAAACTGTTTGTTCATTGTAGAGCATGATTATGAGAACAATATAGTCTAAAAAAGTCGCCAGAATATAATTGTTTATTACTGACTCAACCTCAAGAACCCTATTAAAACGTATATATAATTTTATCATTTATGTGAAGATCCAGTTGTTGTTTGCTGGTTTAACGTCCCTTTATGGGCCCTAAGGCTTATCGGGCGATGCTACAGTTGGATTTATAAATTTTGCCTATCCAGGTATACTTAGGATAGGAATCTTTAACTAGAACCTGACATCATACATGCTCGGGACCTCCATTTTACGTCCTATCCGAGGGACGGCATAGCAAAGGATTTTTTAATTCCTGTCTATCTTGGATAGGGATCTTTTACTAGTATCTGACATCGTACAGGTTCATAATTTTTTCCTACATTCTTTGTTTATTATAAATAAAAATCCCCATATGTACCTCGGACTCCATTTTACGTCCTAACCAAGGGACGGCATGGCCGAGGATTTTTTTACTCCCTTTAAAAAATCCTAGGGCCACCGTGGAATGCTGACTCGCGACGTTTAGTATTGTAGGTTGCTATGCTAACCTCTATACCACAGGTGACCCCTAACACATTTATTTAAACATATCACTGTCATTAAACCCGCTTCGATCTGTTTACGACTCAAAACAGTGGCTTCTTTACTAACATATTCCGCATTTAACCCGATTATTTTTAAATACCACTTACCTTATACTAATACCTTGACTTCCAAGTTCCACCATTTAAATGAAAGCTGTGTCGTGTGAAAAAGGTACATAGCAGAAGTACTTTCACTCCATTTTGCGCGAACTGCATCGGATCGAGATAAAAAGCCCGGATAATCCATAAAACCAGTTTGCGTCAGTCCGCTCAACTATTTACACCCGACGTCGCCCGGAATCTAAATTTAAACTCATTCGAAAATTTCTCTCTCAACTTTCTTCATTCGTTCCATGATTTACCATGGCCTGATAGAACTCAATCGGTGAGATGAATATATTTACTACACCAAAATGGCCTAAATATCCTTAGATAAAACGCATACAGTTTTCAATATCTGACTGATTTTGAATCGGTGTTACTAAAGATTTTCTGGGTGACCTGTGGTATAGTGGTTAGCATGGCAACCTGCTATCCTAATACAATAATACTTGCAACTTAATACAATACTTTTCATTACAAAGACGGCTGACTTGGAAATAGCGGCTGTTCTGGCTTTTGCTCTAACTTATTGTGGATAAAACAACGTCAGAAAAATGCTAAAAGAAGGTCCAGAAGCTAATCTTAACTAACTCAAAAGCGACACTAGCGCTATTCCCGAACACGCAGGCGAACGGTTTAAGTACCTGTTCGTGTCTTATTTAGCCGAACAGTGTTCGTGACAGGCTATTCGATGGTGAAATTCGCACAGTTTAAAAGCAGCTTTAGAAATAATTATAAAGATATTTAAAAAGTTCCTTTATACGGAAATGTTTTTAGATTATCGTGTATGAAAAAATAATAAAGATTTTAGGGGTCACCTGTGGTGTAGTGGTTAGCATAGAACCTAACTATAGTAAAAGGTCGCGGGTTCGCGTCCCGCGAGTGCCCTAGGATTTTTTAAAGGGAGTAAAAAATCCTTGGCTATGCCGTCCCTCGGATAGGAGGCAAAATGGATGTCCTGAGCCAACAAAATGTCAGGTACTCGTTAAAGATACCCAACCCAATTAAACATGGATAGGCAATATTTAAGACTCCCACTCTAGCATCGTTCGATTAGCCTAAACAAACAAACAAGCAAAACTATGTTCTAATCAAATTGATAACAAATATGATCAAATTGACAACAAAGGAAATTAAAGTTCACTAGTAATAGAATAAATTAAAAAAAAAAAAAATCACAGAGCATAAAAAAAGAAGACATTTTTAATATTTTACAATTCTTCGTTGAAAAAGAAAAATTATATTAAAAATAATTTATTTTAAAAATTCAATTTTTAAAATTATATGGTGGAGTGTGTTAGCTAATTGGTAAGGCACTGAGCTGCTGTGCCCAAAGTCCTGAGTTCGAATCTGGCTTGACAGGGTGGATATCTTAAATATCGTATCTAATGATACCTGGATAGGCAAAATTTAGGACTCTCACTGTTAGCCTCAGTAGCATGAAGGGACGTTAAACAAACAAACAAAAGATTTCCTAAATTGGACATTTACACGAAAGGTATTTTGTTTCATGGGCACTGTGAGGTCAGATCGGGTGAGATGATCAAATAGGACTAAATGCATTTAAACGAAATAAAAACTGAAAGATAATAGAAACAGAGAAGGTAGAATAGAAGCAATACTATTTTTTTTCTCATTATTTGAAAATAAAAAATAAAAAAGAATAGGGGAATGAAATATTATTTTATGCTCTAGATAAGTTCTATATATACTTTTTTTCTTTTTATATTTCTTTATTTCTTAAGTATTTTTATGTGCTTATATTCTTTGAGGATTTTTTTTTTTATAAAAAAATTATAGAGGTGAAAATAGTCAATTGATATTCTTTACGACAGGTTGATTGATAGCCGGGAATTTCAATTAAACATTTTTTTTATTTTGAAAAGCCAACGTTTTGATCCCTACATGTGTCCATCTTCATCAAGGCTTCTGAGTCCAGGGTAATACCCGATAAAAAGCAAAACTGAGATTATACACTTATGTATAAAAAGATTATACACTCACGTATGAAAATTGAGATTAAACACTTATTTATAAAAATTGAAAAATATAAAGACACACGGTATTACTATGGACACAGAAGCCCTGATGAAGATCCACATGCAGGAATCGAAACGTTGGCTTTTCAAAATAAAAATATGTTTAATAGAAAATCCTGGCTATCAATCAACCTATCATAAAAAAATTATATTTTTTTATTAATTGAAGAGCAAAAGTGAAAAAAAAGAAATGAAAAACATGTAAATTATCTAATATGCATACAAAGATTTCTTATTGATTTGTAATCAACCGGACTCCTGTAATTGTTATAAAAAAAAAAAAAAAAATACAGTACTTAATCAAATCGGTTTCAGTAACTCGACATGTATAGAAAATTCAATTTTTATTTTAATTTATTTTTGCGTTCTTCCAATCCGAGATATAGGTATAGTTCAAGAGAATTATATTTCTGATTTAATGTTCTAATAAGGATTACGCGTTGAAGAAAATATTACAGTGCTAATCTCTAAATATAAGAACATATCTTAGTGCGACTTTAAAACCATTTTTAATATCCCCCCCCCCCGCAAAGTTGAATTTGTGAACACTGCAGGTTTATCTATGTATTTATTTAAGAGCGTAATTTGAATTTCTATTTTTTTTTTTTTATTCATTGTTTCTTTTTTTTCATTATTAGAAATAAGTTGACAATTATTTAATTTGTTTCTTGTCAGAATTTAATGTAGGCCAGACCTGCTGTAATTGTAAATTTTACAAACTACAGTATTTTATCAATCTTTCAATCGGATATTTCAGGTTGATTAAACGACCGATAAAATTGTATGATTGGGGTGACCCCATGTGGTATAGTGGTTAGCATGGCAACCTACAAAACCAAAGGTAGCGGGTGGCCCTAGGATTTTTTAATGGGAGTAGTCCATTAAAAAGTAGTTAGTCCAAAAGCCATAGGTATGCCGTCCCGCGGAGAGGACGTAAAATAGAGGTTCCGAGCCTGTAGGATGTGAGGTACTCGTTAAAGATCCCTATCCTAAAAATACCTGGAAAGGCAAAATTTAGGACTCCCATTGTAGCATCGTCCGATTAGCTTAAGTAGCATAAATGGACACTAAACAAACAACAGATTGTATAATGCATAGATAATTAACTATACATACCTAATATAGTAAGATACAGTAAGACACAACACACACTACATGTTGCCACAGTAAGAGTCACAATGCTACTGTTGTTACAGTAAAAACTGACGTCAGATAAGAACGCTATTCAAAGGGGATAATTACTTTGAAAATGGAATCGGCCAAAAAAATATTCAATTGAAAACCCGGAAAGGAATTAAAAGAATTTTTTCTTATGTATAATCAGTGAATGATCAAATGTTCTCGAAATAACAATGGTGTTCCTCAATTGGCAAGGTCACTTCCGGTAAGGCTTCTGAATAACAACCAAAAATAATCGTACATCATTATAAAAGAGATATTTAAGATAAATGTGAATCGGCGGCAGAAGAATTAAACGTGGTCTTTGGAGAATTTTTTATAAACAGGAAATTATAAAAGGCCAAAAAAAAAAAAAAAGGAAAAAGAAAACTAATAATAAATAAATCATTAATGGTTAGACAAATGCATTAATTAAATACTATTTGGCCAGTGCGAATAATTCAGATAGGTACCATCTGTGAATCTGTGTAAATTAATTTTTTCAGGAGAGAAAATAGTAACTTTAAATATTAAATAATTTAAATCAAACATCCGGTTACGCAAGGTAACATCGTTTTATTTATACATTAACAGGTGAAGACACAGATTCGCAAGTTTACCACATCATACCATAGGCTGTAAGTGGAATATTTAAAATAAAAACGAATTTTCGCAACAAAAAAACCATATTCAGGATTTTACAAGTATACGATACTGACCAATGGCTATATAACATCAATCTGATAATAAATATAAACACCGCAGTATAAAGAAGAGATTTTTGTTTTCCTAATCGAAAACATAAACAGAATTCCAATGTAAATAACACTTTCTATTTTATTTTTATTTTATTATTTTTCAGGGGATACGGATTATTTTCGTGTAATATAGTGTAACGTTAAATCGATAATCAAATAAAAAAACATACGGTTCGAAATCCCAAACCCTTTGTTGGAACGAACTGTTGGTCGAAAAAGACCGTTGGGGCACGTGGAATGGCCTAGATCCCAGGAGGTTCGTTTTGCGACTATATATAAGGAGCGAGTGACTGAGTGGGCCAGCTAGTCTAAGTCTGTATCTTGGATGTGAAGTTCAAGTTATGTGATTTGTGTGCTATAAAGTTATCATTTTCGTAACCTGCTCGAATATTTGAGTTATATTAAAATTCATTTGGCATTGATAATTGTATATTTTTGTGGAATAAATATTTGTTAACCCATAAAAGTGTTACAATATTAACTTTCATTCAACATATCACAAAGTCTAAATGTTATGAAAAAAATAAACGCAACATTTGTATGTAATACGTGTGATAAAAAACATTTGTCGGCTAAACTTTATTTTAAGAATGGCGATTAGATAGAATAGGGTTGAGATTTTGGTGAAAACTGTTTAATAAATGTCATCAATTTTTAAATTATTTTATATTAATTTAATCATTATTGTTGGTAACCACCTTGTTTTTAAATTATTTTAAATAATTTATTTTTGAAGAGAAAAGAATTGGCTCTGCCGGGAGTCGAACCCGTGTCTTCGCGTGAGATGCGCGGTATGCTAACCTCTGCACCACGGAGCTCGCTTCCAAACGGTGCAAAATCCTTCCTCCCCCTCGATCTCGCAAGTTTTGCAAGTAGTTACGGGTTATTTATTTATAGTACTAACTATAAATAAATATTTAGTAGTTGGACAACTTTTGTCCAATTTGTGGTATCCCTTGACATCGTCAATTATATCATTTCATCTTACATTTTATGCTTGTACACTTTATACTTTCAGTGAGCTCTGGCAGACGGCTATTGCCATTGCCATGTATATTTTATTTTTTAATCCTTTTGCAAATTTTGTATATGGCTAACATTAAAGTATTATTATATTAAATTTCATCAGATTTTCATTTTCACATTTACACAATCGACTTATAAGTATTGATTTTCACCTTAGATCTTCTCCAGGAGATTTTCTGGGGGATCTGATTATGATATTTCCCACCTGGAGATTAATAAAAATTAGAAACAATATATTTTGAAGATTTTCCATCACTTGGGAACACATGCTTATTTATTCACAAAATAATAAATAATAATACATAAATAATAAAAGAAAAAGTATCTTATTGTTCAGGCTTCCATGGTCTGAATCCATTATATGCATTTCTTCTTCAGGGTTTGACCCCGTAACAGGTTTTCCAACGACCAAGCTTTCGCCCATCTTGCTGTGGGCTTCTTCAGGGCCAATACAAGAATGAGAGTGGAGAAGGGAGAAGTATAGGAAAGAAGAGAAGGAGAAGTTCTCCACTCTTATTCTTGTATTGGCCCTGAAGAAGCCCACAGCAAAATGGTGGAAAAACCTGTTACAATGATCAAACCCTGAAGAAGAAATGCATATAATAAAAAGTATCTTGTAAAATCCTATAAAATGTTGTTATTAACTGCCAAGCTTACCTATTCAACTTTTACACAAAGAAGAATTCTCCGTAAAAGAACAGCTTGCCTTGGCTAAAAACAATTGATGTCAAAGGTTTTAACATTTTATAAATAAATATCGAGTACACCAAAGTAATAAGTTCACAATATTTAAAATCCTGATTACACTTAAGCGTGAAGTGGAGCGAACAATCATGTCTGATCGCAGCTATGTAGCTTGATAACAAAGATTTTCATTACAAAGACGGCTGGCTCGGAACTAGCGGCTATTCCGTCTTTTGCTGTAACTTATTATGGATAAAATCAACGTCAGAATAATGATAAAAGAAGGTGCAGAAGCTAATCTTAACTAACTCGAAAGCGAAACTAACCCTATCACCGAACGCAAAGGCGAAAGTTTAGGCAGGCTATTCGAAGGTAAGGTTCGCACTGCTTAAAAGCACTTGTAGAAATCATTATAAAGATATTTACAAAAATCCTTTAATGTTTATAATTGTAATGTAAATATTTAAAAACAATAAAATATCTTAGTGCAAAATTAAAACCTTTTTTTATTATTCCCCCCTCCATTAATTTGATTTTCAAATTATTTTTTTGTTCTTTTTTTTCATTATAAAAAAATTAGAACTAATTTGATTTGTTTCTTGTCAGTATTTAATTTAGACCAGACCTGTAACAAACCACAGTATTTTTTTGTATACTTGAATGTTTTAAGGTTATCGTGTACGAAAAGATAATAAAGATTTTCATGTTTTTTTTTTTAAATTTACAAGCCTGAGTATATTTTCTTCATGGCTACTCATGGAAAAACACAATCACATCTTGAGACGTTGAACAGAAAACAGATGATGATTTCTGTTACATTGAAAAGAGTTCTAGAATGTTCTGGAATCGTTACCCTCATTTATCAGTAAGTAACATTGTTGATAATTTGATTTGTAATTGTTTGCCTGACATTGTGATGTATTATTTCTCGTAAATAACAATTATTTAAACCCGAGTTAGTGCTACAATATATACAAACCGCGCTAAAGCATCGCTGAATAATCCATTTACATCACACACCCATCAAATACCGAGACGGCGAACGAAGCAGACTCCACAACACGAAGCAGTCAGAAGCGACCGACTGGCCCAGTGACCTACCTACCTACCTGGCTGGCTCGCCATTTAATTGGCCAACTTCTCCAGCCATGGCATGTCGGTTCACATCACTATTTGCTTACCATATTTAGCCTCTACCGTCACGATACAGCTCAATGCAACATATTTCAGAAAAGGATATGCTGATTTCGAGCTAAGTTACAAGTTTACTAAAGAATTTTCCTAACGATAGGTTGATTGATAGTCATGATTTTCAGTTATCTATTTTTATTTTGAAAAGCCGAAAAAAACTTCCTGTACACATTGTTACTTTCTGTATAATCTCACTTTTGTCTTACTATTGAGTCCAGATATAACAACTTGTATACTAATCCTGACTATTTTGTTAGTTTTTACTTTCACTTACCTATATATGAAATATATAGTAAGTGGAAGTATTGCGATCGTGAAAAATTTCGACTTCCGGTTTTCAACGGAAATACACGTTTTGGGACCCCCTGAGTCGAAATAACCAAGTCCCGCGAAATGGTCTGTGTGTGTGTGTGTGTGTGTGTGTGTGTGTGTGTGTGTGTGTGTGTGTGTGTGTGTGTGTGTGTGTGTCTGTGTGTGTGTGTGTGTGTGTGTGTGTGTGTGTGTGTGTGTGTGTGTGTGTGTGTGTGTGTGTGTGTGTGTGTGTGAACAGACTAGCTCAAAAACTATAATCCGTGGGAACCTGAAATTGGGTATTTAGTGTAGGTATATGCCCGCGATGTGACAGCAAAAATTTCGTCAAAAATTCCCAAAGGGAGGGGGTACTTTATTTAATAACTTTTTATCAACCGGATGGGGGACTTTACTTAATAAATTTTGTATCATTTTCACATGTTTTTTTTAATTACTCAAAAACGGTTTAAACGATTTTGATCAAACTTGGTATTTGATGTACTTATATGCCAAAGATGTGATAACCAATATTTCATCACAATTGATCAACCGGAGGGGGGACTTTACTTAATAAATTTTGTATCATTTTCACGTGTTTTTTTTATTTACTCAAAAACGGTTTTAACGATTTTGATCAAACTTGGTACTTTATGTATTTATATGCCCGAGATATGACTGTAAAAATTTCATTAAAATTGATCTACGGGAGGGGGGACTTTACTTAATAAATTTTGCATCATTTTCACGGTTTTTTTTTATTTACTCAAAAACGGCTTTAACGATTAACAAAAATAAGATATGAATGTAGAAAAATGTGTGACTTTGGGAAATGATATTTATCAAAACACGTCAATTTCTAATCTAAGTAAGTTGGTAAGTGAAAGTTGTGTGTTGCGCGCACGCACCAGATTTTTTTTGTTAAATTCCTTTTATTTTCAATTAGTTGTCTGTACGCTTTCAATTCAAAAGCGTTGGGTTTCCCCATAATAAACCTTTCAGGTCGGCAAACTAACCCCCTACCTTATTTTACCCTCAGTCTCTGTATTACTCTCGGATCAGAGGGTAAATATCAGATTTTATTTTAAAATTACCAGCTACTTATTTTAATATAAAAAGTGAGGCAGAATGTAAAAAGAAATATGCAAACTAAGAAAAGTATCGACAGATTTATTAATATAGTTATCGAGATAACTCAGCCAAATCCTCATCACCAGCTCCCACACAAATCCATCACGTGTCAAGGATAATAACGAAAGTAGGCTGCAGTTCTAGCTTCCGAGAATCCACGAAACTTTCCTTTCGAAGAAAGTCCTTCAACGGGTAACGAGAGATGTAGTAACATCAAACATGGTTTACCTCGCTAAAGGTAGGTTCAAAGATTTTTTTTTATACTTTAAATAACTAGACCACAGCATAGAAATGTTATATAATTTAGTCCACCGCAAAATGTTTTTTATTTTTACAATTGTTTCCTTATACCTCAAAGCGATGCATCAAACCGAAAATATTGCCCCTCTAAAGAAACCATTATATAAAATTCCACACGAACCTGATGACTTACGAGGGGTGATCAAAAAGTTCCAGGACTGTTGAGATTGCGCGGCAATGGAGTGTCATAGAGCAGTGCGGTTGGCAGCATTGTTTAGCGTGACTCTTCCTGAGCTCAGCTGTTTATTCAGTTTGTTGATAACCTTCTTCATTGCAAAGTTACTGCTGTTTTCGTAAAAAAAAGTTTTTTGTGTTCGGCGATTCTTTCCCTTCATGGGTCTCTTAAGTTTTGGAAACAAGAAAAAGTCTGCAGGGGCAAGGTCAGGTGAATATGGAGGCTGGGGAATGACCGTCATTCCATTTTTGGTGCAGTAGTCGCGAATGAGCAGTGCGGAATGAACAGGCGCATTGTCATGATGCAGCACCCACTCACCGCTCCGCCACAACTCTGGTCTCTTCCTCCTTATTGCCTCGCGCAAATTTCTCAGGGTTTGAAGATAACGAAAGCGGTTAATGGTCTCATAACATTTTACCCAACTTCACACAAAACTTTACGCAAACGCGTTGCTCTTCCTTTACATTCATTTCACAAAATCGCCGAACACAAAAAACTTTTTTTTACGAAAACAGCAGTAACTTTGCAATGAAAAAGGTTATCAACAAACTGAATAAACAGCTGAGCTCAGGAAGAGTCACTCTAAACAATGCTGCCAACCGCACTGCTCTATGACACTCCATTGCCGCGCAATCTCAACAGTCCTGGAACTTTTTGATCACCCCTCGTAAGTCGTTTAGAAAATATTGATTAGCAAAGATCGGCAGACAAATTATTAACGACCATGTTCTTCACGCCAATAACGGCAACTCAAAATTGATAAAGTTGCATTAGAAATTTGCAGAGGATTGAACTTGGAATAAAATGAGTTTACAAGTTTCAAAGTTGTGGCATAAAAAAATTATCTAATCTTTTAAATATTAATTATTTTCATCACTAGTACCAAAAGTGGTTGTTTTCGGTGCGTAGTCGAGTTTAAGGGAAATTAGACCAAGAAAGTACGAGGGTGAATCAAATATAAACGAGACTTTTTTTTTTTAATTTATTTTTATTTTAAACGCAAAAAAGAATATAGTTTATTTTTCTACATAATCTCCTGATTTGGAAACACATTTTTCCCAGCGGATAGGCAGCTTTCCGTAGAAAGATGCAGGTCTTGTCTGCGTCTTTTGTGGCGATATGCAAGTTGGACCTCACTCAAAACGTCACAGTAGTAGGCCGTATTAATTGTCCCGCGCTCGTGCAAAAAATAAGCCTTCAATAAGCCGTCGAACACTGCTGATGTTGTTCGCTGCAATGCTGGTGCGAGGTCTGCGGTCATAACTCTCATTTTCAACACGATCGCGACCCTCTACGAACTGTTTATGCCATGCAAACACTCTGGCTCGCGACAGTGTCGCTTCCCCTCACTGGGCAGTCAATCTCCTCAAGATTTCGGCCGGTTTTACACCTGCGGCGAGAAACTTGATTAAAACACGTTGCGCAATTGACGGAGGTCCCTCTTGCTCCAACATCGTCACGGTGGACACTGAGAGGGTCGAGGAGGCGAGCCCATGTGCTTCCCCTACTCCTGACAAACCTACCCAACTACAAACAAAGCGGGAACGTTCTCCCTCCACTATTGTGCCTGAAGGACGAAAAGTCTCGTTTATATTTGATTCACCCTCGTATTATGAACAATACTTTTCATTATACTGCTCATACTTGAGTACATTAAAAAACATTTATATTTCATTAATAACTTACAGATACAATATAAGAAATTAAATTGAAACCTTTTTTTTTTTTCAAAAAACATCTGTTTATTAACCTATAATAGAAGAAAAGTACTTATATATTTACATTAATATTTATAGTACAATTCTGATTATTCATTATATTTAAATCATTGTTTGGCATTGCCTTTTGGAATACCGATAACTTTTAATTAAAGGAATTATTTTCAAGTTCTGGCTCATCTCTAAAAAGGTCGTTAACAGTCCAAAAATCTTCTTCCTCCCGCAGGTAAGGTTAGCGCACCAAATAGTATATTTCGTATCAAGGGCCGAAAGTGGGCGTTTGCCCGCCCGAGATATTTTTTGACCGAGACGTAGTCGAGGTCATGAAAAGTTCGAGGGCCTGCAAAAGCACTTTGGCCCGAGGCACGAACGATATTTTTCACCATACCACAATAAATATTAATACGATATAACATTAATCAAAAACAAGATTTTCTTTTGGTTAAGTGTACCTCTTTGTTAGAAGGTTATCTTGTGGTTATGGGGACATGATGAATGTTTAATGTATGGATTGTTTTACGTTATGTTATTATATAAGTTAATAAACAAACAAATCTGGGTACTGGGTTTCTTTCGCTTTGATAGGACCGAGAGATATACGAGTAAAACTTCATCATTCACATCTACAGGTTTTACATTTTCCATTTTTAACCAGTTCAAAAACTTTGTGTACTCTTCGTCATACCTATCTTTTGATTTTGCTGGTAACAAATCTGCTATGATTTCTTTTGCTCTTCTATTTATAGATTCTGATATATTATTAGCCATAATTACTAAATAACTAAACAATAATACGAGCAAAACAAACTTATGTAATGTATATAATGAAATGAATGAATTAAAATAATAAACAGCTGATTTTGCGGCCCTGGGGCGAAATATTCATTTTCGGCCCTAGGGCGGCGAAGTGTAGCTTTCGGACCGCAAATTAGGTGTGTAAAACAGGTGATTACATCGTAGTATGGTGAAAAAGATTTTTCAGGCCTAGGCCCGAAAAGTACTACTTTACGGACTCAAACCGAGTATTCAAAACACATGTTTTTGATGTAGTATGATGAAAAATACTTTTCTGAATAATGAACTAAACAACTTTATGATTTAATTGTAATAAAAGTGGAATCATTGGCAACCCGAAGGTAGCCAGTTCTTTTATTAAAAATCTGGTGCGTGCGCGCAACACACAACTTTCACTTACCAACTTGTTTAGATTAGAAAAATACGTTTTGTTAATTGCCACTTCTCAAATGAACAGAACGGCTTTAATTATGAACAATGGTCTGTAACTAAAGGCGTACTCCGCATGCGTGGGCACAACGAGTTTTATGAGTTGACTGAAGATTTTTCTTTTTTCCTCTTTATGTTTTCTTTATTTTTATCATATCTTCTATGTAGCCATTTCTTATTTTTAGGCTTCACGAGAGACAGTTAATTTCTCCTTAGAAACAAAAACAAAGGTACTTTATAGGAAACAAAAAAGGCCCCTACCCCCCAAAAAAACCCCTCAGAACATTTTAATAATGATTAAGCTTACTTGATATTAAAGAACACCTAATTTTCAATTAACAAGACGTATTTGATAAAAATCGTTAAAGCCGTTTTTGAGATCATCGAAAAAAAGATAAAAATTGGAAAAAAATATGAAATATTTTGTTACCCTTTTTTTACCTAAATATAAATACCCCCTCCGTTTGACCAATTTTGATGAAATGTTGGCTATCTCATCTTTGGCATATACATACATCAAATACCCAGTATGATCAAAATCGTTAAAGCCTTTTTTGAGTAAATAAAAAAAAAAAAAAAAACACGTGAAAATGTATAAATGTTACAATAATATAAATGTGAAATATTTTTTAATACACGTTCCCTCTATCAATATAATGACGGACATGCCAGTTAACGCTTGCAAATTTCAGTGCGACTAGCATTCGTGATGACTAAAGGCCGGATTTCGTGCAGTAAAAATTTTAAAAACGTGCAATAAAAATTAGCCAAACGTGCAAAAACGTGCAATAAAAATAAAAAACACTGACAAGCGTGCAATAAAAATAAAAAACACTGACAAAGGTGCAATTCAACCTTCTGCTGTGTGAAGAGGCGGTGTATAATTAAAAAAATCAAATATTAATTTAACATATTTATATAATTATTGTTATATACATATGTGCTTACAAAACCAACAAAAAAAATGTTTCCTAGGAATCATAATTAAACAAAACAAATAATATATATATAGTAAAACATAAATTTTCGTAATTTTCTACTAACTATATTAATTTATCAAATAGAAATTTCTAAAATTTTATCGTATTAAATTTACAATAATGTACATTTCCATATTATGCTTCGTAAATTCATCTCCAACTTTCTCGATAATATTAATCTGTGATCTCAACGTTAAGGTTTGCTCTTCAAGCTTTTTTATTTGCGAAGGTAGAACCGATAAATGGGATCTTATAAATGCTAGATCTGATGCAACAGATGTAAAATTTAAAAAAAAATATTTTACTTTTTGCACAGATACTGCATCATCTTCAATTATTAAAATGATCTGAATAAAATAGGGCTGCTTCGATCCATGTTCCCCATCTAGTAATCACAGGTTCTGGTGGAAGGGGGCAGTCCATACTATTTCTATAAGCTGTAACGCGGTGAGGAGCTTTTAAATATATTTTTTCCCATTATTAACAAGTTTGTTCATATTTCGGCAAATTTCCCTCACTTTTTCAGCAACACGGTTTAAATCATGCGCTACACAAGTTACATGTACCATATTTGAATAAAAAGCTTTTAATGCTTCTCCAGTTTTTACCATATACGGAGCGGCATCGCTAAAAAATAAAAGGATTTTATCTTGGTAGGATGTTTGACAGAAAAAAATTGCTAACCTGTCGTTTACAAATCGAGAGACAGTCTCGTAGTTCGTTTTTGGAAGCTGCTTACATGAAATGAAGTATGGTTTGGGTTCAATCTCCAGGTGTAGGATTCCAACAATTATACTGCAAATATTAAGTCCCCGTGGGTCTGTTGTTTCATCTACCATGATGTAAATATATTATTTTCAACTATTTTTCGTATTTCTTCAACAGAATGTTTAAAACAGTTTTTGAGGTAATTTTTTTCTTAGGGTGTTCTCGTCAGGAATGTTTTGTTTTGTGTATTTTTGCAAAAAACACTTAAAAGGCTTAGACTGCAGTTTATTGAATGGAATATTGTAAGCGACCATGGCGTAACATAAATCGGTAAAAACTGTTTGTTATTGTCTAACGACGAGCAGCTTTGTTTGTTGTAATTGTTGAATTGGAGTTCGCTTGGATTTTTGTGCTGCAGTTAACTGCGTGTTTTCCCGTCTTCTTTCAATTCTGGGTATGGTTTTATCCATTTGATTTTGGAAGATTGGCTGGCTGTCACTTTAGGCCATAGGTCAATAGTAAAAATTTTTGTACTTGTTTACCGAACTATACTCAACTTCAGAATGATATGGAAATAAAGGAGTAGGTGGGAAGGTTGAGTCAAATCCAGTTAGAACTTCTAAGAAAGTTAATACAAAGGAACGTTGTTCGACATAATACCATTTCTGTAACGAGTTCGAAGAAATATTTTGAAATCGTGAATAATTTTTTCTTTCTTAGAAAATTAGGTAGAAAAATAAATTATAAATACATACATATATCGGTATTATTGTTGGTGATTTTAAAATAAATCATAACTATTCTCTATAATAAAAATTAAAAAAAAAAACAATATTTTTAATGAAATATCAAAAAGTGCACTTTCGTGCACTGAAACCTAAAATGTGCAAATTTGTGCAGTAACCCTCAAAATGTGCAATTTCGTGCAAAATAAAACTTACATATGTTAATCAGGAAGCCTTAATTCGTGTAAATAACTTGTCCCCGATCGATTTCAAGCAACCGAAAAAAAAGTGCAATTGCACGAGAATCCGGTCTCTAGTGATGACTATTAAAAGATCGCAAGGACCTTTGTCATTGAATATTTGCGACATTGACCTTCAAGATCTGTGTTCCTCGCATCAATTGTATGTCATCTGTTCCCCTGTTGGAAGACCATTAGCTGTGTTTATATACATGCAACAACAGGAAACAAAAATAAAAAACGTTGAGTATCACGTTGGGCTCTGTGACAGCTAAACAGTAAAAAATATTATCTGGTGCGATGCGAGAAACACTTACGAGCAACGTTCCCTTATGAACTCATTTAGATTAGAAATCTACATGTTTCTATAATATGTAAACACAATTTCCCAAATTCACAATTTTTTCTAAATTTATATGCTAGTATTTTGATATCTCCATAAGTTATATAATAATTGAAAATTCTCAGTACTTTTTTGATTGATTATCGCTGATTTCTTATTTAAGGGATCTAATGAATTTAGGTCCCTTAAAAAAAGAAATAAGCACCAAGAATCGAAAAGTACTGAGAACTTCCTAGTTTTGCAATACGAATACTCTGTAACTTATGCAGATGTACCTATATATGCATATAAATGTGTGAAGTTGAGGAATGGAGTTTACATATCGTCGGGTGAGTACAACAACTAGGAAACTACAAATTTAGCAAAATTTGAGTAAGTGCATTAAACAATTCCATTAGGTTAGGTCCATAGCACACAACAACTTTGCTCTGTTGAATACAATTTAAAGGTGATATAATGAGTTTTCAAAACTAGATAAGTTGATGATCAGAAACCTAATCCGTTCCGATACTAGGTAAAGTTCACTTATCTAGTTGTCCGACCTATCAGGATTGCAAAACAGAAGCGACAAATAGGTAACTCAACATAGTTTTAGCACAACAATACTTGATTTGTAGATCAACTAAAGATCTTCGAAAAACTTTAATATGAGTTTCACTCGAAACAGCAGAATTGTAGTTACCTAGTTGTAGTATTGACCCCACGATATTATCGAAACACGTCAATTTTTAATCTGAGTAAGTTCCTTGGTGAAAGTCGTGTATTGGGCGCATCGCACCAGATTTTTAAAAATATTATTATTCCAATAATTGTAATCTCATTATTTTTAAATTTAAAACATTCATAATTTTTATTTATTTTTTTAAATTTCTTCTACTGAATTTTGATATGAGGTTACGCGCATATTGTATGCATCTTCATATAATAAGCCTATATCTATATAAATAAAGTTGGAAATTCTGTTTGTTTGTTCTTTATAGAAATCCATACCGTTTGTCCTAAATTCTCCAAATTTCACTCAGTGTTTCTTTGATACCAGGTGCGAACACCTGTCTATATTAAAATTGCGTAACTTCAGCCGATCTTCAGCTGATATTCTTTATTGTTATAAAAATCATAATGATCTCACTTTACAATGCTTTTTGTACGAAATCGACCGTGTCTTTAGAAAAATGAAACTCCCCGTGATGAACCGGAATATACAGCTATCATCTATGTAAATAAAGATCAAATTCTGTTTGTTAATTATAGAAATCCATTCCGTTTGTCCTAAAATCTCCAAATTTCGCTCAGTTATTCTTTCATAACAGGTGCGAGCACCTGTCCATATTAAAATTGCATAGCTTCAGCCGATCTTCAGCTGATATTCTTTATTCTCCAAATTTCGCTCAGTGGTTTTTTCAGACCAGGTGCGAACACCTGTTCATATTAAAATTGCATAACTTCAGCCGATCTTCAGCTGATATTTTTTATTGTTATAAAAATCATAATGATCTCACTTTAAAATGTTTTTTTTTACGAAATCGACCGTTTCTTTAGAAAAATGAAATTCCCCATGTGGAACCGGGATATACAGCTATAATCTATGCATATAAAGGTGAAATTCTGTTTGTTCTTTATAGAAATCCATAACGTTTGTCCTAAATTCCCCAAATTTCGCTCGGTGGTTCTTTCAGACCAGGTGCGAGCACCTGTCCATATTAAAATTGCTTAACTTCAGCCGATCTATTGGTATATTTTTTATTGTTATAATAATCGTTTTGATCTCGCTTTACATTGGTTTTTACAAAATCGATTGATCTCAGTTCATAGATTTTATAGATTTAAAAATTGAAATTTTCCGGGTGAAACCGGTATATTCAGCTAGTATATAGTAAGTGGAAGTATTGCGATCGTGAAAAATTTCGACTTCCGGTTTTCAACGAAATACACGTTTTGGGACCCCCTGAGTCGAATAACGAAGTCCCGCGAAAAGGTCTGTCTGTGTGTGTGTGTGTGTGTGTGTGTGTGTGTGTGTGTGTGTGTGTGTGTGTGTGTTACTCAAAAACGGCCATAACGATTTTGAAGAAACTGGGTATTTGATGTATGTATATACCAAATATGTAAAAGCCAACATTTCATCAAAATTGGTCCAACTGAGGGGGCACTTCATTCATTTCATGACTTTTTTCCAATTTTTACCTTTTTTATCAATTATCTCAAAAACGGCTTTAACGATTTTTATCAAATTCGTCATGTTTATGAAAATTAGGGTTTCTTTAATATCAGTTAAGCTTTATCATTATTAAAACGTTCTGAGGGGGCTTTTTTTTTGGGGGGGGGGTCTTTTTTGTTTCTTTCTTTCTTTCTTATAAAGTACCTTTGTTTTTGTTTACATGGAGAAATAAACTGTCTGTCGTTACGCCTAAAAATAAGAAATGGCTAAATATGAGATAGGATAAAAATAAAGAAAACATAAAGAGGAGGAAAAAAAAATATATTCAGTCAACTCATAACACTCGTTGAGCCCACGCATGCAGAGTACGCCTTTAATGACAGACCATTGCCATTGTTCATAATTAAAGCCGTTCTGTTCATTTGAGAAGTGGCAATTAACAAAACGCATTAATTTGTAATCTAAGTAAGCTGGTAAGTAAAGTTGTGTGTTGCGCGCACGCACCAGATTTTTTTCTTATAAAGCCCTCATGAGGACCTAAAATTTGGGTCAAAACGTCGTTACTATGAAATATGTAGATCCTACATAGATGCGTTATTCGTTTTTAACGCACCGAAATCTCTTCCAAATCAAACTCAGTAAATATTAAAAATAAATATAAATAAAATAACTAAGATAGAAATAGCTAAATGTGAAACGAGAAGGAGAGAGCCTAGATGACATAAATAACCAACTGAGGGCCACCAAGGACGGCGGCCGACTATCCTTCCAATATATTTACCTAAAACACTTTTCGTAATAAACTGCCAACCTCTACCTTGACAAGGATTTTAGGAGTTGAAGAAAGAAAGCTATTTAGTAATACCTACCACCAAGTAAAGTATCCGTTCTTATCTCTCAATTACATCTTCTGTTGGAGCAAACGCGAACTGAGCACAATTACATACCATTTATAGTTAGTTATATAAATTAAATATATATAAATATGTGTCCAACGGGGTCTTGAGGTATTGAGGCGCTACGGTAACTGGTATTCCAGTCATTAAAAAAAATTCATGATGCTTTGCATAACTAAGACTCTATGTCCAACTTATTTGTCATAGAAAATTAAAAAAAAAAATTGAGAATATAAAATCATCTAGTCCAAACATGAACTCACTAATCTGAGGACGAAAATCTACGGAGAACAGTTTTAATATAATTCCTTACCACCTCAACCCTTCTGAAGGAGCTTTGTTACATATCGAATACAAGAAGCATATATAATATTATTAATATTAAAAAAAAAAAAAAACATAGCACTACAACTCATGAAGGGTTCTTGGGTTCAGTACTTTTTAAGGAAGTACTGTTTCTTGGTCAGCGGTCGTGCTGTGATTTGACCGTGATCACCTTCAACCGTCAGGTTTTTTTCTTTCAACTTTTTAATTAAGGGTAGACACTCTATAGAGGCTGGGTTTGTCCCAGGAGGGTCTCTCGGCCCACGAGACATTCTTTGATACTATATTTAAGATATCCACCCTGTCAAGCCAGATTCGAACTCAGGACTCTGGGCACAGCAGCTCAGAGCCTTACCAATGAGCTCACACACTCCACCATAGAATTTTAAAAATTAATTTTTAAAAATAAATTATTTTTCATATAATTTTTCTTTTTCAATGAACAATTGTAAAATAGTAAAAATGTCTTTTTTTTTTTATGATCTGTGTTTGTTTTTTTTTGTTGAAATTTATTCTATTACTAGTGAACTTTAATTTCATTTGTTATCAATTTGATGATATTTGTTGACAATTTGATCACAACATAGTTTTGTTTGTTTCTTTGTTTAACGTCCCTTAAGCTAAGGCTAATCGAACGATGCTAGAGTGGGAGTCTTAAATATTGCCTATCCAGGTTTAATTGGGTTATGGATCTTTAACGAGTATCTGACATCATACAGGTTCGGCACCTCCAATTTAAGTCTTATCCGAGGGAGGGCATAGCCAAGGATTTTTTACTTCCTTTAAAAAATCATAGGGCCACCGCGGGACGCGAAACCGCGACCTTTAGTATTGTAAGTTTATATGCTAACCACCACACCATAAATGACCCCCTACAATATAGTGTATTTACTTATTATTATATATTTTATAATTTAATAAGTTTATCTCTGTATAACATATATTGTAGTTTTATAAGCTTCTAATGAGCTGTTTATTATAGTGTATTATTTTATTATATTTTTCTTATTTTTTGTATTACTATTTATGTGTTGTAACAAAATTATTGAATGTCAGGGCCAAACCTTTTGCTAAAACATGTATTATTAAAAGCAATAAAAAATTATTTATAATTATTATTATCCATTGTCAGGCCCAGATAACGAACTATAAGAGCATAGGTAGTATGGAATAGAAAGAAGTTGTGAATTTAAATGAAACGCCTAAATATCACATTAAAATGTATCTTCTTTAATTTCCAGAACAATCATTTTTGTTTAGACCAATTTGATCATTATTATTTACTTGCTAAGCCCGGCTGCGCGCATTGCTGAGGCTTAATGTAACGGCAGCCACCAATACTAAAGGTAGCGGGTTCGCGTCGCGTGGCAGCTCTAGGATTTTTTAATGGCAGTAAAACATCCTAGGCGACCTTCGGATAGGACGTAAAATAGAAGTCCCTGGCCTGTACGATGTCAGGTACTCGTTAAAAACCCCTATTCTAAATATACCTGGTTAGGAAAAACATAGGACTACCGGGAGCATCGTCCGATTACTCTGGCATAATGTGGCATAAAGAGACTTAGTGGTAAACAAAAAAGTAGCATAATTTTTGAATTGATGAATGAATATGCATAATTTATAAACTCAGTCAAAGTAAGCCAGAATGGGTCTAATCCACTTAATTGATGTATCATTAACAAAGTTAACAGAGAACGGTATAAACACGAGTTCTACGAAAGGCTCAAAATAGCCTTATTTAAAAGGGGAATTTTTAATGTAAGTTTTTTTTGAGGTTTTGTTCCGCACTGAATAACGAGTACTTATTAACTACCTGGCCTTAAGAACGTTGGATAACGAAGGGTACTTTTGAAACAATTCAAAAGAAAGAAGCAGTTCCTTAATAACCGATACTAGAACCCTCAACTACGGCCCACCGCGCACGACACTGACCGACCTTGAAGACCTTGGGGTCCTCCGGGCTGGATAGTGGTTCGCCTTAGCATCCTTTCTCTACCGACAGGGGTCACTGAGTCACCCAGTCGAAACAGATTACTTGTTAGCGAAATTGGTATATCCCAATCCTGATTAGTACAAGTGAAACATAACATAACGACTATACATATTAAGTATATAAACTAATTAAATATATGTATGTGCAGTATTGGCTTATAAATTTCCAATAAATTACGTAGGCTGTCCAAATAAAGAAAAAGGCCCGATTTTTTCTTATCTTTTACAGATTCAGAATCTTGTAGGCCATTTTCGATTTTATTCCGGACTCGTAATACCGGTAAGAATATTGATGGATAAAGTGGTTAATCCGGTGTTATTCCTATATTTAACACGTATGTAGTTTATATGTTATTTTTCATTTTGAATTTCACTCGATTGATATGAAATGTATAAATAACACTTTTTAAGAGTTAATTACGCATACCGGAATGAAATCAATCGACATTACTAGCGGTTATGTATCGCACGTAAGCAAAAAATTATGGTAAAACCATTTTTTTTTTGATAATCGCATGTGAAGTTTCAAGTGCGTTCTCAATTTTACTATGTACCTACAAACAGGCATTAGGGAAAATAGTCTTTGATCACAAGTAGCCTACTATTGGGGCAGTCAGTTCCACTGTTACTAAAAAGTAGCCCTCAAGACGATCATACCCTCCATAAAAGAATAGTACATATATATAGTATATATATATATATTACGATGCTTCATACGCGAACAGAACTATTAATATTATTGTGACTATATTCTGGCAATGTATGTATAGTCGTTCTTTTTTAAAATTGATATATTTTGAACAGTGATCACCTTCTTGCCGATGTGCGAAATGTATACAAACTACTACCCTAGGATCCCCCAAACTGCCGCAATATCTAACGTGTCAGCACCAAATTTAGCGAAATATTACCGACCGTGAGATAAGGCTATCGGCCATAGAGGACAGATGAAGCAGAAGGTAATAAATAAGAAAAAAAAGAAAGGACACGGACGAAAAGAATTGTGACTTATTCAGAGAAACCAGTTTTCATATCCTTTTTAGGAGAAGTAGGTCACGGATGTAGACTGCCGGTCAATCTACAGGAAGTGGTCGGTATCTGCGAGCAAATGTCAATGTCTCGATCAGACCTGCAATATAGGAATATCGATTCTTCAAATGGACATTGATTCGATCTTTGATGCTTGGGTTCAAAACGTACACAGTAAAAAAGACCTTATGTTAAGAGTTTATGTTCGATACATTATACAGTTAAGAAACAACGAGGGAGATTAAATCTCGTGACCCCGATGTTTGTCGGAGGTAAAATCAGAAACTACTCAACCGATTTTGATGAAATTTGGTTCATTGTGTATTGTACTAGTTGTTCATTGTATTTTTGTCCAACTTAGAAGATATGATAGTTTTTATCTTGATTATTGGCCTTAATATTTCTTTTATTGCAAATTAAATGCGTATTATTCTACAATTGAGTGTGATTATTTGCAAGTTCTATAAATTTCCAATAGGCGGCGGTGTAAGTTGATTTATTGAAACAATATTTTATTATCTTTTATATTTAGGGCTGGAATCACCCAGTTTTTTCCCATGGGTAATTATGTGTCGTCTTTTCACGTTTTGGGAAACCATCGAATCTATTTGTCTAAACAAAAGGCATTTTGATAACCTGTTGCATGTTGAACCTACCCATGTACACGATATCTAATCTCATATAATTTCGTGCTATATTGTGAATTAAATTAATTTCTATTATGGCAAAAAGTTAATTTGATACATTTTCAACTACCGTGCTGTACTAAACTCTATTGCAATTATTGCTTTATTAGTTCCTTTTACGTGTGTATTATTTATATTTAATCTCGCGTCTGCTGGAATAATCTATTAGGTGCTAAATTAATGGACCATTAATACTTTCTGTAGTCAAATATGAGATGTAAAAAATAATAACTTCAACCCTTCTAAATTCTTTACCAAACAATTTGGCAAAATCCCGTTGGTTTATAGATTAGCTGACAAACAAAATAACTTTTTGCCATAATACAAATTAATTTAATTCAGAATATAGCACATTATATGAGATTAGATATCGTGTACATGGGTAGGTTCTACATGCAACAGGTTATCAAAATGCCTTTTGATTTGACATTTTTATCTTTATCAGTAAATTTTGATTAGTCTGTATAATTTGGATATATGTAATTAGGGGGGGGGGGGTAACAATCTAGATATCGATGGCCCTAAAACTCCCATCTTATCCTACATGTAATTAGTTCAATGCATTGTAGCTATTAAGCCACAGCAACGCCTGGCCGGGCCTGCTCGTTTTTCTACGTTTCTTTAGAGGAAATAACGCGGAAAAAACAATAAATGTTTATTAGTCATTCTTGGCTTGTAACCTCCAGGTAATGCAATTTCGTTGAAAACAATACTTTTCACATTATATAAAAATACATAATTATTTACAAACAATAAGTTATTTTCTCAGTAAGAATTAAGGTATAAGTATTTTTAGGGTGGAAAAAGTTTCAGGTAAATGAATTTTTACAATAACTTATTACACAACGAGCCAGAAAATTTCGCAAATATAAAATATAATACTCCACAATGGGTGTATAATAATAATGAAGTCTTAACGAACCCGAAGGTTCAATGCCGACACAATAACTCGCTCCCTGCACAGCTCTATCCACCGACCGCATTCCAGACCCAACTTGGACAGATCTGCCTTCACGCAATCCTCCCACCTCCGTCTGGGCCTACCCCTCGGACGTTTCTCAGTCGGCCCCGTGCTTATTAATCTTTTAGGGACTCATTCAGGGAAATTTTACATGCCCATTTTATTGGCAGCGCTGCAATCACCTCTATTACTCGTATATTCATTTCCCGGATACACTTCACTCAGTTCTGCGTTGTGTAACTGCTAAATTCTCCGGTTAATTCGTCTCTCTTTGGTCTAAATATTCTACGCAATAACTTATTTTCAAATACCCTCAGCCTTTGCTCAACTATCAATATTAGCGGCCACGGTTCTCATCTATAAAGGACCGTAGGAAGAATAATAATTTTTTGAAAAACTAATTTTTAAATTTTTGGACAAAAGGCGGGAGCTGAACAATTTAGCTAATGAAAACTAGTAAGCATTTCCGGCTTTTAATCTAACCTTAATTTCCTCATCGGTTCCGTTTTTACTTGCAACCACCGCCCCTAAATATTTAAAGTTCTTTACGTGTTCAAACGTATTCCCTTCTACATCAATATCAGCAAAATCGTCACCACCTCTACGGCTAATCATATATTTTTTCTTATCTCTTTTTATTTGCAGCAAGAGTTCTTGACCGGCTTTCATAGACGTTTTCGTTTGTTTGTTTAACAACGTCACTTAATGCCACTAAGGCTAATCGGACGATGCTGCAGTGGGATACCTCCATTTTACGTCCTATCCGAGGGACGGTATGGCCAAGGATTTTTTACTCCCATTAAAACATCCTAGGGCCACCGCGGGGAGCGAACCTGCGACCTTTAGTATTGTAGGTTGTCATGCTAACCACTACACCACAGGTGACCCCAGACGTTTTTGTATTTAGGTCTATCGTTTCCGCGAAACGATTTGCAAAAGCATATCATAGGCATGTCCTAGAACGCATATATTTCTTCCCATATTCAAAACCATACCCGTAACGTATGGTATAACCTCTCTAATGTAAGTATTTTTATATTAAATTAATTAATGTTAAATCAAAATCAATTTTTAACTACTAAAATTAAATTTTGGAGCGCGAAACTTTTTTGTAGCGTTCTTAGGGTAATTTCGCAAAGTAAATAACATGGAATAAATAATAAATGTTTATTAATCATTATTGGCTTCTGTGTGACCTTTACGTAATAGAACTTTATAGAAATACGACATTTTCACATTATAGTCAAACATACAATTATTTAAAAACAATAAGTCATTTTCTCATTATTCAATTAAGCTATAAATATTTTTATAAGATAAACGAAGTTTAAGAAAATTGAGGCCAATGAAATAATAAGATAATTACATAATAAGGTAATTCCCACAGAGGATTGCCTAAAAATAAGGCTTTGCTGAATATCAAACGGAACAACTCGAAAATGGTTTTATATTATTAATAAATGTTAAGCTCCTGTGAAATTTCAATTCAGAGACCTTTATATTTATATTCATTTACCAAAAATAAATATAAATAAAGAAACCTTATTCGATTAAAGTAGGCAAGGGGTTTGTCAATCTTTTTGTGTATTAGTACGCAACTAAGATTAGCTATTTCGCACGCCCACTTAAACCGACGCGCAGCTATAACGTCGATTACATTTACCGAATAAAGTTCCTTCTTCGGCCCGAATATTCTACGCAGTACTTTATTTTCAAAGACCTTAAGGCGTTGGTCATCCCTTACTGTAAACGACAATGTTTCACATCCGTATAGAACCATCGGAAGAAATATAGTTTTGTAAATTCTAATTTTTTTAATTCTGGAATTTTGGATCCTAAATATCTAAATTTCCCCACGGCTTCAAAGAGTTTCTCTTCTGCTTCAATACCGCAAAGTAGTCACAGTGTAGTAGCATAATGTGACATTAAATAAATCGACAAGGGAAAAATAATAAAAAAAAACTACAAAATTAGAAAATACTTGAAAAAACGATCATCTGAAATAATTTTTGGAAAATAAAGTTGAATTAGCAATCGTTAGATTTCAATAGGAACTTTTAGTGAAATAAAAACTTATCAAATGATTGAAGACAACCATATTAGAAATTAATAATGCGATGTCTCCCTTTGTCTGAACCAGATAACGCTCGACATAACAATGGCTTCATAGAGGGTACTGAACACTGCCTTATGATAGCGAGATAACAGAACAGTTACATGCGTTAGGTCATGCAGCATGCCACAGCAATGTAATACCAGAGCTTAGTAAAGAGAACATCTAACATCGTCATTATTGAAAATTATAAAATCGGATATAAATACTAATTATTTTATTCAGTTAAGATGTGCATGACCGAAACATTCACTGAAGTTGGAGTCGGTAATTTTTTTTCTGAGAAGTCGAGGTTCGCTCTGGTTTTAAACAAGGGTTTAAAGCGAAGCATCTCCTTTTTTATTTAATGTATTTCTACAATATGTCATTTGGTAGATGATGAGCACCGGAAAGGGTTTTAATGTGGGTGGATTCATCCGTAATCGGTTATGGCGATGAATTGATTTTGCTTTCGAAACGATGCAACTAAATACAAAAACGATGAGTAAACGTACATGTACACAAAACTACACTTTTTAGGATTTGTCTATCCTCACATTTGTGTAAATGCCTTGAGCGCGCAAACGCACTTTTACATATTTTTCAAAACACGTCAATTTCTAATCTAAGTATGTTGGTAAGTGAAAGTTGTTTGTTTCGTGCATCGCACCAGATTTTTTATATAAACATTTAGATGAATCAGCCATTGAAAACTAAGAATCAGAAAAAAAAAATTTATGACCTTTATTCTTATATTGAAGTTCCTGATAAGAGATAGCCGAGAAATATTTCAGCATAGAATGGCCGACATAAAGTAAGCGATTATCCAACGAGCTGATTACCTTGCCTGCTCTCAACTTAATAATAACGTACTTGGAACCGCAATAACTAATTACACGGTAACGATGACACGCACTATCATTACAGTAAGCAGTAGTAGTTACAGCTAACAGCAACATGTTATCAGTAATTAGTTACTACCTGGGATTAGAAACCTTCAAGTACCGCCTCCTCAGCATACCGGACACATGGATTCGCACGTTCACTCAACAACACACAGCGCACTTGACACCACTCGACTGACCGGATCAGCTGATCCGTGGGCCTTGGGTATCTCGTCGAGGACGGCGGCCCCCGCCACTTCGATTAAGAGGAAAAGCGTATAATAATAATAATATAACAAGTAGTAACCTGTTATTAGTAATCAGTTAGTAGCAGGAACTTAAAAAACTTCAAATGAAGTATGATAGACGATCGATCAATCAGCACTGAGCGCTTTACTCAACTCAACTGACCAGATCAGCTCTTTAAGCCGACGAATCACCTTGGGTGTCTCGAGGACGACGGAAACAAATATTGCTTAGGAGATAACTGGTGACGTTACAGGTATCTGTAACCTATTATTAGTAATCAGTTACTACCTCGAACTAAAAAAACTCCCATTGCAGTATGATGTTCGGTCAATCAAACTGAGCGCTTTATTCACATAAACCAACCGGATCAGCTCCTCAAGCTGACGGATCACCTTATTGCGTATCTACTTGAGGGCGAAGGCCACCTTTGCTGAGGAGATAACTGGTGGCGTTACAGCTATCCGTAACCTGTTATTAGTAATCAGTTACCTCATTAGACTAGCGACTACCTTTAAGTACCGCAACCGGACCATCATCACCGAGACGTACGGTCAAGACGGAAGTTGCTATCTTCTCGACGCCCCTCGCCACTTCCGACCGAATTGTCATACCGATAGGATCATATAGACGGAAACTGAGAGTATGTTATAATTTAACAGTCTTTAACATAGAGAACAATAAAAAAAAAAAAAAAAACGGTACTACTACAACCCATGAAGGGTCTTAGGTGCAATCCTTTGTAAAGAAGTACTGTTTTATGGTCAGCGGTCGTGCAAGGAGGTGATTTGACCTTGATGACGCTGAACTGTCAAGTTTTTTCAATTAAGAGTACTTACATTTTAGAGGCTGGGTTTTCCCCAGAAGGGTCTCCCGGCCACCAAAACGACCTTTGGCAGAATATTAAAGATATCCTGCCAAGCCAGATTCGAACTCGGGATCTTGAGCACAGAAACACAATGCCTTACCAATGAGCTGCCTCGCTCCGAAATACTTATGAAGAAATTAATTTTAAGGGGGATTTAAATGATGAGTTTTATTAACACGTTACTACGCAACAGTCGCGGAAAGTTTAGTGATTGACTAAAGTGTCCGATGCGGCAGTCTAGTGCGGGCCACCGGTGGGACACGCCGGCGTAAACGTGTTAAGGAGCTTCATGAATTCTAGAGTGAATTTCGTATTGTTAACAAGAAGTATTTTTCCTTAAGATATTGAAAACGGAAAAAAAGTTGGGAAGACAAAAGTAATCAGTTACCTTGCGGTTATAATGGAACCGTTCCAGAAGTCAATACGGTCCCGGTTGGGAGGATAAGCAATTAATTTCAGTTATAAAGCTTAACAACAACTCACTTGGGGATGATTACGTCACGACATTGAGAGGATCCTGCCAGCCAATGGGAATCCCCGATCGTTGTGCAATATCGTACCCTACGTGAAGTATATATGTACCTATCTCTCTCCACATTATGAAGAAACCATTCTCGCTATACTGACCTCAGGAATAAGAATATCAAACTGTAAAACTATTCTGAGGCTGGTCGGCCTCAAACTCAAACCGCAAGGTCACCTCAAATACGCCAAGCGAAGTCAGAACTCACAAAAATAGTTAAGATTCTGCCTTGGATTGTTGTTAAATATACTAGTGAATAAATAATGTCTGTTAATTAAAAATGAAACTTATCTCAGGATCCAAAATAAAGTGAATAAAATAAAGAAAAATATAAAATGTCTATTAAAAAAAGAATCTATATAAAATTTTTAACTATGTAAAATCATCTATTAAACCACATTATACAGAAAATAATTATTTTGTCACATTTTGTAAACTAAAATCCAGAAGGGGCGTTTCGAAAACATCACACACACAACTTTGTTAGTTTCGTTTTGACGTCACTTTATGCCACTAAGGCTAACCGGCGATACTACAGTGGGAGTCCTAAATTTTGCCTATCCAGGTATAATTAGGATAGGGATCTTTAACGAGTACCTGACATCGCACAGGCTCAGGACCTCCATTTTATGCCCTATTCGAGGGAAGGCACAGCCAAGGATTTTTTACTCCATTTAGAAATCATAGGGCAACCAAGGGACGCGAACTCGCCACCTTTAATATTGCAGGTTGCCATGCTAAATACTACACCACAGGTGACCTCATACACAACTTTCTATAACAAACGGCCTTCATTTGACCAAAAATAGACGTCCTTTTTTGAATGATACTATTTTTAAGATAGTTGCTTCTAATTGCAATAGGTTCCATTAAATAATCTGAAAGTAACTTTTTTTTTTGCTAAAAAAGTGTTATAAAAATATAATTGTCAATCAGACCCAACTCTTGAACATTATTGCAAGGGGTACGGGCCCGGGTGGCGTAGTGGTTAGAGCACTGCAACGGTGAATACAGAGTCCGAACCCAAACCATGATCAATCTTTTCTCTTGAGATAAAATTGTAAAAGGGAGTCACCTGTAGTTTAGTGGTCAGCATAGAAACTTACTAAACTGAAGGTCACGGGTTCGCGTCTCGAGGTGGCCCTAGGATTAGTTAACAGGAGTAAAAAAATCCTTGTCTAACGTCCCTCCGATAGGACGTAAAATGAAGTTCCGAGCATGAACGATGTCAGGTACTCGTTAAAGATCCCTATCCTAATTATACCTCGATAGGCAAAATTTAGGACTCCCACTGTAGCATCTTCCGATTAGCCTTAGTGGCATTAAGTGACGTTAAAACAAAAAATAAAATTATTTCAAAACACCTGATCGACAGAAAAAAGAAAAGATATAATAAGACTGTGTGGGATGCAGCCCCTCCCCCCCCCCCCTTTGAAATTTATTTTGTAACTTAAAGATAAATTTTAAGTTTACTAAAAGTAAGGAAATATGGTAAAGAACAAATAAAATGCAGAACAAGTATAATTTTAGTTGTGAATTTTAGATCCGCCTATGATTGTATCTAGGCTATATTATATTTCTGCAGTAAATCAAAAATTTATACAGTGAAAGAAGAATAAAGAAATATCTCATGAGTTAAAGTCAAAAACTTAGATCGATAGGAGATATTTATTATATCTGGAGAATTTGGAAATATCCAGCCACAGGCTTCAGAACTAACAAAAGATGGAAGCCCACTCGAAGAGAACATAACACTAAGGACGAACAAGCTATCGAACTGTAAGGCAACGCAAACAGTCGCTAATGTACTCACTGGGGTGGCGGGCACACTGTACAAACAGCTGTGGCTACAGTGTCAACAAATTGTGGGGGGCTCTATATAACCTCTTTGTTGGCTTTTAGTGGGAACCCAACAAGGAACAAACATTGATCCTTGATAATTTTGAGGGAATTATATTTCAGCTACCTTAAGGTAAGGGGAAATAACCTCGAATTAATAGTAACAATTCAGATTTGAACATTCCGCCCAAATAAATGGGTGGTGGGCGGATGGATGCGCTAAAAATATTTTTCTATTCCGAATCTCATTCCAATGATGAAGCAGTCAAAGTAGTGCAGTTATTCGAATAACCGGTGATTTATGATCAGTAGAGTAACATATTGTAACGTAAAACAAAAACCATAGGATTGGAAAAGCGTTCAAGACTTTTTGTTAGACCATTTACCAACTGTTCTAGTACTTGTTCGTGTTTATTCGAAAATCTTCTACGCTTTTCGTGAACCTTCTAGAATGTTGGAATCCAGACTAAATATAAGTAGCAATGGACTGGTCTTAAGGCTTGCTCTGAAGATCGAATCATAAGGTTACTTTTTTGTTTCAATTTCGTCACAAGTTGATAATTGGTAAAAATCCTCTATTAAACCATATTATACAGAAAATAATTATTTTGATACACTTTGTAAACTAAAATCCAAAAGGGGCGTTTTGAAAACATCACACACACAACTTTGTTAGTTTCGTTGTAACGTCACTTTATGCCACTAAGGCTAACCGGCGATACTACAGTGCGAGTCCTAAATTTTGCTTATCCAGGTATAATTAGGACCGAGGGACGGCATAGACAAGGATTTTTTACACCTTTTGAAAAATCCTAGGGCCACTGCGGGACGCGAACATGCGACCTTTAGTATTGCAGGTTTCCATGCTAACCACTATACCACAGGTGAACCCGATAATTATTGTAATATTGTAAAATGTTTCAGTTTTTATTGTTTGTCTGACAGTGAATTATTATTTTCACATTCAAATAAACAATTTATTGCAACAACGAATGTTCATTATTTCGAGTAGCAACAATAATATGGCATAAACCGTTATTCAAATAATGAACTAGCAGCATCCCATTGCAGTCTCATGTTATATATTTTTTCAATCTGGTGGATTTCGGACCAGTGTGTCCATATTCATCACCTCATTTGAATATTAAATAATTGGTCATTCTAATGGAGATTTTGTCAAATATTGCTGAATTGGTGTTTTATGTGCATTAATATATATACTTGTTTTATGGCGTTTCATGCTACGACATGAGCCTGCAATGGGATACTGTTAGTTCATCATAAATAAATAAAGCAGTCTACCAAGATAATATTATACAAATTTAAAACGAACTTCGCCACCAGACGGCGTGAGTGTAGAGAAATCCATACGAAGAGGAAGAGAGGAGGGAACAGACTTTGTTCTGGATGGATGGATGGAGCACTTCCTCTCCCCTCCCATCCATCATACGAGGAAATGGTTCCTCCAGCTTCCTGTCCGACAAGGATACGTCATTTCCTCTCCATCTGACATAGGTAAGAACTCCATCCACTGGAAGAACCGGAAGGGGGCTGATATAACGAAAAAGGTATCGATCTATCGGGTAATACGAAACAAACTACAAATATCTGCTGAATTGATAACGCTGAGGTGACCGAACGGTTGAAAGTACACTCACTGTAGCTACTTTTCAAACCTTGAGAGTTCAAGTCCCTGCGCCTGGGGTTCTTCAAACGAATTTCCACTCGCCCTCTAAGTTTAATCAATTACACATATAATATCAAATGCACAATAATTTTCACGAAGCAAATCGCACCGGCATTTAAAAAGTGACACAAATCAAAAACGTCTACAACCATTTAAGATCCTATTAGATATTCCTTTAGTGACTGAGAGTTACTATAGTGAATAAGAGTTTAACCACAATATCGCATACACCACCAATAAGTAAAAAGTTAACATTTTTACAAAAACATAGAGTTTAAGGTTGACACTTTTTGCGATATGTCCGTTTAAAAATATGATAAATATATCAAGGAAAGGAGGCAGTAATACTAATACCAGTGCCTGAACAAAACTTAACCTAGAATGATAAAAAAATCAAAATATTATCGAAACAAGCAGCCAAAACCCTAAATCACCACGGAAAATAACAATAATTTTGTTGTATCGTGGTAAAAGGTTCAAAGAGGCAGCGTTTGAGATAAAATAAAACAAGTCCCTCAGAGGACCAGGATGTATTTAATGGTTAAGCATTAAAGAGAATCGGATGTGGTAGTCAACCTACACCAAATAACCTATTCCATCTTCTCTAAATTATAGAATTACGAAAATAAGAATAAGTTTAGAGCGTTTTGTCTCGCCGTCAGTTTGTTTGAGCCGTACAATAGACTTAGGTGATCCCTTATGTCAGACATGGTAGGTAAAAGACTAACCGAGGTAGATAACCTAGCATTTAATATCCTTTTTTAAAAGGTCAAATAGAAAAAGAAATTTTAAGAAGAAATAAATTTAAATTGAAGTAAAAAGCTGTAGGGTAACTGTACCAATAGTTGACAGGTTAAGAAAAAAATATTAGATTATTGACACTGTTTACTAAAATATTGATGTTAGGGTAATCTTTGTTATGAATTTAGTTAGGCCAATCCCTCAAGAAAACGGGGAATACAATATCCTATGGTCTACATTTACGGTTTTTATAAAAAATGATTTCTTTGAACCTTCTAAAATTTGCCAATAGTTGACACATCAAAATGGAAATGTTGACATTTATTGTGTCAATAGTTGACACTTACATTATTTTTTAATTTCCCAAGGAGAATATTAGGTAATAAGGACTGCAATAAAAGTTAATCATTTTTTATTTATAAACTATTCAAAATTGAAACGAAACATATAAAATTTTCACAATTTAATTACTTTATAAACAAAAACTTAAAAGAGAAAAGAAAAAATATTAAACTGAAAAATGAGATCATCCAATTAAGAATAATACAGATACCATATAACAACAATCATTTTAAATTAATCTACCTCAAGTGGGAAACTTAAATGGTACCTTTGCTGTCCCTTAAAGGTAAAAACTTAGGGCATATGCATCACGGATATAATATCACATGATTGGGCTGTGCAACATGTATCGGTGTTCATAAAACTTGGTATCATCCGATTGTATGGTTGTTAAAGTAAAACCAGAATCTCTAATTTACTGGCAACTTTAGTAACTTGAGCCAGACATTTTTTACGCTTAAATCTCTTATTTGAGAACCCAACTATTATAAATTTTCCTTCATCAACACTTAAACTACCTTGCTCCTCCTCTTGAAGAAATATTCCTTGATCAACATTAATTCTCTGCTCCTCCTCTTGGGAATCTAAGCTTTTCTGATTTTTTTTTCTCGTCCCGAATTTCTAGCTGGGATAGTATGGTTTCGTCTACATCCAGTGCTCAGCATTTTCAGGTATCTCCTAATTAACTGAATTTTTCTTAAGTTTCTTTTTGAATTCTATTTACAACATTTATTTAGAACAACTATTTACAACATCTATAATTATTATAAGTTCAATTATTCAATCCATTCAACTATTTAACTTTACGATATATTTTATTCCCTAATATTTTATTATAATATTATATTTTAATTTCCGACTGTTCCAATTGTTACTTAATTTAAAAAATAAACAAAACAAGATTATGTCAAATAAAGCTGAGGCTATGCATGGTCAACTATAAACACACACGATGTCAACTTTAGAAACAGAATATTCAACTAGTTGACACGTTTGAACGGATAGTTGACACCCCTGTCGAACATTGGTTAGGATGGAGCTAGATCAGTGATTCCACCACCGATATTTAACCCAAATATTTTTTCAAATCAAGCAAATTATTTTAAACTATCAGTTTCATCAGAGTAAAAAACACCAATAGTTGACATCGATGTCAACTATTGAAATTAAGGATTATTTTTGTTCTAATAGTTGACACCCACATTTAAGTCCTAAAACATTGTATAAATAAATCGAAAAGGATATCAAATGATCCCCATGAACTTAATGGATATCATGAAAGTAGTTAAAAAATAATTGAACACAAATAAACCAACTAAAAAGCTGATTTAACTTGACTTCCACCTTAATGAAACAGGGTAGTAGAAACCAAGTTTTCTGGCCACTAGAAAATTCGCCATTACAACCTCCCACAAATAAGCTTGAGTTTTCATCACACTAATGTCGATGGCAGCACATCTAACTAGTATAACTTGGCAAATTACCGCCAAATTTTAAACCAAAATAACCAACCCTGAATCTTATTAATCACACTTTTTGTGCGAAATGTCAACTATTGGTACAGTTACCCTAGTTTATTATGATATTAAAACAATAATATATCGAAACTATTCATATAAAACGAAATGTACCCAACACTACCTTAAATCCTATAGTACAAATTGAAATTAATATTAATTATTATAAAGCTGTAGAAATTCAACTAAAACCTCGAAGTTTGGTTAGATTTGGATAAAATAGTATAACAAATATGACTTAAGGCAGCATCTATAATCTTGCTCCGTAACTTAATTAGCCTTGTTTTGTTAGCTTTACCTTTATTAGATGCCACTTCGATAAATTATTTAATTTAAACAACAAAATATTCTTAACCTACTGTACAGAAAAAGTTCGACAGAACCTTAACTTCCTAAAAAATAAGCTAGTTTTAAAAATAGAAATCTGTGTTTTAATTTAAAATTAGTTAATACATAAAAAAGTTACCTGCTATCATGCTCGGCTAATAATTGTAATAGGAGGCTCACCTGAAAAAAATAAAATATTCTTAATCTTTCATAATACATAAGTAAATTTTAGAGGGAGGCAGTGCCACAGTTACAAAAAAAAAAAAAAATGTTTACCATTGATAAAGTTTAAAATAAAAATAGAGAAATATAATAGAAAAATAAATGAAAACATTATATAGTAGATTGAACTTATTTTTTGAGGTGACCTGTGGTGTAGTGGTGGTTAGTATACAATACTAAAGGTCGCGAATTGGAGTACCGAGGTGTCACTAGGATTATTTAAAGGGAGTAAAAATTCTAGCGCAAAAAAAAAAAAACCTAAGGGAGCCAGTAGGATGCCTCATTAATCCTGTTTATACCTGTATAGGCAACATTTAGGACTGTAGAACTGTAGCATCTTCCGATTAGCCGATTAGCGTGAAGGGACGTTAAAAGAACAACAAACTTATTTTCACATGTTTCTTCAATCAGTCCGATGGGGTTCCTCAAGGCTACTACCTCGGTCCCATACTTTACACAGTTTGTAAAGATCAAACCACAACCCATCCTTACACTGTAATTTCCACAAATACCGATGAAATGTGTGGTTTAGATTCATAATAACTTCATGCATCTAAAGCTCTTTATCATAAAAGCATTCAGAAGTGGTGTCAAAACTGGCGAATGATAATATATTCCAACAGATTCCATTAAAATTTTAAACGAAAAAATTAGTCCTATACGACTCCACCGGTGCCCACTAACTTCTGTTTGTCGATTGTACAAATTTATTTTTGAACCTGTGATCAAATATACATCTTACCTCAACAGGAAAAAAAATACTGCCGAAAACTGAAGGGCACATCAGAAGAGATAATGATAAAATGACTTGCGCAAAACGGAAATCGCCATTGAAAACAGAATGGAATTGATGATTGATGAAACTAGTTAATGACCGGTTCATTAATGCTAACTATTCAGCTAACGACTGCTTTTATTGTAATTTGCTAAATATTGTATTTTGCGAATAAGGTATCACGGTCTGCTTTGTACTTTATACGTTTCCGCAGAATTATAGCTGCGCCTTCAACAGAAAACGTATTGTTGATATAATAGGAATACACAATACGATACACATCAACAGTGGGTCGATGCCGGATCTGATCAACAGCTTTCAATTGAAGCAACAGATGGCGGCTGGAGTTCATGTAAAGGTCAGTTTTTTGTCCTTGGAAGTTTTACTGAGACGCATCTAGTCCCCTAAGAATAACAAAATATGAAGAGAACCGCATGTCTGGCTAGTTGAACACATACTGTTTATGAACAATTTAAAAAGATGGAACAAAATAAAAGCAAACCCCTCACGGCTAAACAGTGCAGAATTGCGCCAACTTTACCTGGTAAACGTAATCAAAGTTATAGCTGCGCGTCGGTCGAAGTGGGCGTGCAATGTTGCGAGTCTTAGTTCTGAACGAATATCTAAAAGATTGATAAACACTTTGCCGGCTGGAAAACTTCAGAGGGGTAGGCTGATAAATATTGTTTATCAGTAAATATCATACGAGAAAATTTACAAAACATAAGTTTCATTTAAGGTATATAGCAGTTTCATCCGCATAAAGTTATATCCAAATATAGTGAAGTAGAAAGTAACTGAAGCTCATTACGGCAACCATCTAATACGCAAGTACCGATAAATAGTCGTAGAACATTAAATCCGACACATACATATAATCAATAATTTTATTCTGGGGAAAGTGAAATTCGATGCTAAAGGAGGTCCGGTTGCCATAGAGGAATAATATACGATAAGCCGATAAATCTATTCTAATTGTGTAATGAACGTCATCCAAACTTTATAACGTGTAATCAGAGGGAGATAATTCGACCGAGATAATTGATGAAAATAGAATTGCGGCGACATGTTATTAACAAGGCCACAATCTCATTTTCTACCGACACGGGCCGTAAAATTATAATAACAGCCATCTTGGGTAGGTTATATGTCATTATACATCTCTGTCCTAAATAATCGATTAGCCACGCCAAAGAGGTTCCTCATTATCAGCTGATTGATAAGGGCTCGGTGATATATATTAACCGTGGAAAAACAAAATGACCAACTAGACTGGATTCCAACTACAAGGAAAGATAATTAATTATTTGCAGATCAGTCAAGGAGGGCTTTCATTGATCGATAAGCTGCATTGAATTTAGCTCACTGCTCAACACAACCACAATATCTAATCAGCTGGGCTTTAAGAGTACGAATTAAAAAAAAAAAAATAACATTTTCTAGATAATATTGTAAATTTTAGAAAGCCTAAATTGAATAAATCAACATGTTTTTAATAGAACAAATAAAACAAAAAATTAATAATACAGCAGGATGTCGATTAATCTGAAGTCAGTTAACCGAAACGTCAATTACCCTGTTTGTTTTGGGTCAACATTTTGTTGAAGTTGAAAATTAAATAAGGTTTTTTTTGCAAAACTTAATATTGTGTATGATTTTATGCAAAAAACACATTTATGTTTCTTGAGTATTAATCTTCAATTAGAAGAAGACTGAAAATACCACTATAATAATGAATTAAATTTAAATTTTTTTTTTTTTTTTTTTTTTTTTTTTTTTTTTTTTTTTTTTTTTTTTTTTTTTTTTTTTTTTTTTTTTTTTTTTTGAGGTATTAAGTGTCATGGCCGCAACTACAGTAGTATGTTCCAATCGCTCTGTGATTTTTACTCTATTGAGAAGTTGTTTATGCTAATTCAGCTGTGAAACTCAGTATACTGTGACATTATAAACAATTGAATATTGTGGCATTCACATTTTGGTGAGGTGAGAGATTATTATTAACTATTAGCATAAATATCGTGTGGCAGTTAGTGTAATCACACAGTGACGGTAATTCCCCTAGCGGGTCTTATCGTACTACAGATAACTCAAGGCCTCTAGCTTGTATACTAACATCGTGACTTCAGCTGGTCTCGAGTTCAAATCCAGGACTTTAATTTAAATTTTTTTTTTTTTTTTTTACTTATTTTTTTTTTCCTTTCCGCCGAATTATTTTTATTTATTATTTCAATCTATAAGAGAATTTATTTCATTTTTTTTTTATTTTTAAAATGATTTATTTTATGTATGTAAATAGTTTTGTAAATAGTTTAAAAATTTAATTTCTTTTTATATATAGAGAATTTTTTTTTCTTTTTCATTTAAAATTTTAACATGTCTAACAATAATATGGATTTGGACAAAAACTCTTCCAGTGAAGACTCAGAGGAGGAAACTCATTTCTCTGAGGTCAGTGAAACCGACTCCCAATATTTGAAAAGGCGAACATTACAAAAGCGCCATCGAAACTCTGCCCCGGGGTCAGCGGGCAACTCGCCTAATAAAAAGAAAAATAAAACAGCCAAAAAACAGCCAGCCGAAAAAAAAAATACTCGCAGCAAAACCACTGCAGCCAACAAAATTGAATCATTAGAAACAAACAATACAAACACTCAACCCGCAACTGTACCCAATTCATCTGTCAAGACCCCAGAATCAAATGTATTTTCTGAACCAGAACCACCACCTATCTATGTAAATAAAATCAACAACTTCATCGCATTCGGTCAAGAAATAGCTGACTTGATCGGGCAGCCTAACTTCAGATGCTTCTCAAGAGTAAACGATATAAAGATCAATACTAACTCCAAAGAAAATTATAAGAAACTGATAAATTATTTATCTACGAAAAATTATGATTTTCATTGTTATCAATTAAGGGAAGAAAAATCTTACAGAGTAGTATTAAGAGGTCTTCACTCAACTACCCCTACATCTGTCATACAAAGTGGCCTAGAGGAAATCGGCCACACTGTGAGACGGGTATCTCCTGTTTTACACCCTACACAGAAATACCCATTGCCACTATTCTTTGTCGATTTAGAGCCAGCGATAAACAACCCAGAAATATTCAAAGTAAACAGACTTGTTTATTCTATAGTTAAATTTGAAGAGCCAAGGAAAAAGCCTATTATAGTCCAGTGCACAAAATGTCAGAATTTGGGGCATACAAAGGCCTACTGTCATCACCCTGCCAGGTGTGTCAAATGCGCTGGAGCACACGCATCTGACACTTGCAATAAGCCCAGAGATGAGCCAGCGCAATGTGTTCTTTGTGGCGAAGGTCACCCTGCTAACTACAAAGGTTGCCCAGTTTATAAAAAAACATACCGACTAAAAACGCACAGCATAGCAATAAGAAACTTGAACCTTGAACAAAAAAAATCCATACCGGCACCTGAAATAGAAAATGACGAAGATTTCCCAGAGTTGCCAGCGCACACTATCCCTCAGCAACCTTCTACCTCTACAGCTTCCGATCATCCTCAACAGAACATCAGAAAACAGCCTACAAAAATTGATGCCAAGAAACAACAACCACTTCGTCAGGCGCCTCAGACCTCTCATCCTAAGCCCCAGACGTCCAATCCAAAACCACAACCTCCGCGTAATCAAATCCCACCTCACCATTTACCCCTATGGGTTAAATTACCGCCCGAAAATCCTCCGCCAGCACGTTCCTTTCCTATCTCCCAAAATAATATCCCTTTAGAAAAAACTCCAAATCCACCTACAGGTCCCCAACGACGGTCCCAACCCACATCCAGTCACAAAACCTATCCACCGCAAGTTCATGATCCATTCCTTAACCAGAATCCAAACGACCTCAACTCAATCCTTGCATCATTCCTATTAGATCTTCAAAATACCATCAAACCTCTCATCAGTCTTTTGACCAGACTCCTTTCAGAATTCCCTATTAATATTTCACGATGAGAGATAAGCCTCTTAGTGTCGTTCTGTGGAATGCTAACGGACTACATAACCACCGCGACGAACTAGACATTTTCCTTCATGACAATCATATTGACATTGCCCTCATAACTGAAACCCACTTAACAAAACGGTCACACTTTTACATACGGGACTACATCACTTACAGATCAGATCATCCTGACAACACTTCCCACGCTGGTTCCTGCATCCTTGTCCATAATTCCTTATCTCATTCCCTTATTCCTTCCACTCCAACTGACGCCATTCAGGCCACATCGATAACAATCTCAAGTGATTCTCACCGCCTCACATTTTCAGCTGTATACTGTCCTCCTGGCAACAACCTCTCCCATAATCTTCTTGAATCCTTATTCCATTCCCTCGGACCGCGCTTCATTGCTGGAGGAGACTACAACGCTAAACACCAACGATGGGGTTGTCGATCATCCAACTCACGTGGTAACATCCTTTCTCATGTCACATCTTCCAATAGCTATTCTGTCCTATCGCCAAACAATCCTACCTATTGGCCTACCTCGCTCAAAAAACGCCCCGATATCCTGGATATATTTGTTACCTCTCAGATTTCCTCCTCCCTTACCATTGTCAAATCCCTGAACGACCTTTCATCAGATCATAGTCCGGTCTTGCTTTTACTACATTCAAAAATTACTCCCAAGCCCTCTCTCCCTACATTGATTACAGGACGAGTCAACTGGGACAATTTTCGTGATGACCTTGAATATAAGTTAGACTTGAAAACTTCACTTAAAACAAAAGTAGACATTGACAAAGCCATAGAACAATTAACAAAATCTATATCAAACTGTATAAAGGATAACACCTTTATCAGTAAAAACAGTAATCTGCAACAGACTAACCTGCCACAGCATATTCGATCCTTATTAAGAGATAAACGTAGAGCGAGATCGAAGTGGCACAGGACCAGATATCCTTCAGATAAAACTCATTACACCAAACTGACTAACAAACTAAAAGCTGAAATAAGAAAATTCAGAATTCAAAATTTAATCAACTTCACTGAAAATCTCACAACTACTGACAAATCACTATGGACGACCACGAAAAAGATACTTAAGTACAAGGACTGTAATCATCCCCTCCTTACTGAATCCCAATCCTGGACCAGAACTGATGAAGAGAAGTCGCAAGTTTTCGGTCAACACCTATTCAAAACCTTTAACCCACATCCTGATATCCTAAATCCACATACCCTAGAGTGTATTGAAGCAAGACTGGACATTCCCCTCCAGATGACCCCTCCTCCTAAAGCATTCCACCCTTCCGAAATAGCTTTTATCATTCAAAGATTACCTTCCCGCAAAGCTCCAGGACACGACCTAATTACATCCTATATCTTAAAACGGCTTCCTAAAAAAGCAGTATTATTCCTGACCTACATTTACAATGCTGTCCTTCGCACCACATACTTTCCTGACCCCTGGAAATTATCCATAGTCAAAATGATCCCGAAACCCAAAAAACCACCAGAACAACCATCCTCCTATCGTCCTATCTCTCTTTTACCTATCATGGGTAAAATTCTGGAAAAACTCATCCTTAAACGGCTTTATCCTATCCTAGACTCAAATAGTATAATCCCAGACCACCAGTTTGGATTTCGAACATCCCACTCCACTATCCAGCAATGTCATCGTGTGGTCGACGCTGTCTCGTCTTCATTGGAGCGCGGATTGTACTGCACTGGAGCCTTTCTTGATGTGGAACAGGCGTTTGATCGAGTCTGGCATCCGGGACTACTGTACAAACTCCGTAAATTCCTACCTCCTACTTACTTCCTTATTATGCGTTCCTACCTAGCTGACAGATTATTCAAAGTAAACCACAATAATGCATACTCTTCCCTCTTCCGGCAGTCAGCTGGGGTCCCTCAAGGTAGCATCCTCGGTCCCATCCTCTACACAGTTTATACAGCTGATATCCCAACCCATCCTAACACTGTTATAACCACTTATGCTGATGACACCTGTGTGCTATCAGTAAATAGTGATCCAGTTATTGCATCCCAAAACCTTCAAGCTCATATAACAAACCTTGAAAAATGGTGTGAAAAATGGAGAATCAAAATCAACCCCAACAAATCCCATCAAATTACCTTTACTCTCCGTCGAAAACCTACGACATCCTGCCCTACTGTATCCTTCAACAATTCTCGACTTGTCCCTGTTGAACAGATCCGTTATTTAGGACTCCACCTCGACAAACGTCTAACTTGGAATCCCCATACTAGATTGAAACGACAAGAAACCGCTCGACGCTACCGCCTACTACAACACTTACTGGACAAACGCTCAAAATTACCAATCTACTACAAAAGACTCCTTTATATGGCAGTAATAAGACCTATTTGGGCTTACGGAATCGAGCTTTGGGGCTCCACCAAACCATCAAACTCCTCTCGAATCCAATCCTTGCAGTCCAAAATCCTTCGAAAAATCCTTAACGCTCCTTATTTTGTAACAAATAAAATAATCCACAAAGACCTTAATGTTCCGTATGTCGCTGATTTAGCCCGATCCAGATACCAGTCCTTTCATAGTAAACTCCTGATCCATCAGAACCCACTCGTATCCTCCCTCGCTTCCTCCTCTATCCCAGATAATCCTCCAAGGCGTCTGAAAAGAAGATGGCCTCGAGATCTTTTAAGTTAGACACTACTTGAGTGCTATCAGTGGATAGTTTCTCTACATGCTTATTCAAGACATTATTTTCTTTTATTTTAGCACATTTACTTAATGTATTATATGTAAATACAGATGTAAATTTCAATAAATATTTATTTAAAAAAAAAAAAAAAAAAAAAAAATTTTGTTTTGTTTTAAGGTTAAATTTTGTTTACAATTAAAAACCTTATGAGTAAACAAAAATACAAATATAGGAACTTAATCTTACCAATGACATACAGTTTTTTGTGAACTTTGTTGAAAAATTGGTAAGATATTAAGTTCCTACATTTGTATTGTTGTTTAATCATAAGGTTTTTTAGTGTAAAAACAATTTAACCCCAAGACTGTGATTTTCCCCTTTTTTTGTCTTTTTAGCTTTGAAAATGCTCGCAGAAGAGCGAAACGTCACCAATAATACAATGTGACTCTGACTCTATAAAGGTCAATATATAAAAAAAATTTTGAGACCCTACCTGCTTATAATTTTTGGAACCTTCCTTTTGCAACCTTCCTTTCATGTTTCTTTTTGCTTTGAATAATTGTTACATATCAAGTTTAGAACATGTAAATACAAATCGTGCTGGATTAACTAATATTTTATTGCCTTTTTCCAAAATCTTTTCATTCTTATTTACTGTTTTTTTTCTGATTATAAAATCGAGTTCTTTGAATTGTTGTATTGGTTATATGCGTAATAGTTTCCGTTTTCCTAATAAGGATTTTCGTATGTTTGTACTCGAAATAAAGAATAGAATAAAATAAAGGCCTAACGAACCCAAAGGTCCGATGCCGACACCAGCAATGGCTCCCTACACAACATCCACCCACCTTCCCCCGTCCAACCCCACTGCATCAGCCTTCACCGAATCCTACAATCAAGGGTCAGCAAGGAGTTTATCAATATTTTAGGTGTCCTCTCACAATTAAGACTCGCTGACAGGATGATTCATTGTCAGGATGTTTAGTGGAAGTTTTTTTTTATTTGGAGAGTCCAACGTTGGCTGTCCAAACTAAAAAATGTTTAGACTGAAAATCTCGATAATTAATTATCCTGAAAAATTCATGATGTAAGGATAATAATGCTCCTTTTATTCGACATTTTATAAGAAAATATTCCTGTTTCAGTCAATGAAACCTAAAAATTAGTCATGAGGATTATTGGAACTCAGTGTTGATTGGAATGATTCCAATTTGAGTAGGGGTTGAGGAGTGTTGTGATGTTGATCGATTATTTCCTTTCCAAACGGTCTTAGATTTATGGGAAATGCTAACAAGGCAGATATTTGAGGAAGCGACGTTCTAAGAACCCCTTCTTGAATAATTTCCTGAAATCGATTTATTTTGCTAATTAATGGCGCTGTTAGCAGCTTGTAGCTAATCGTAACACCTCTTGCCCGTTAAGCACCGACAGTGGGAAAATTTTGTCATTTAGCGGCCAAAAATCTATAATTCCTGACTAAATGACGATAATCGAATAATTCTTTTTTCATTAAAGATCATGGGACTCCCTTTATCAGTGAGAATAAAAAAAATAAAAATAACATCGCTCAAAGTATTTCAAATTAATTTTCATATGCATCCTTTCTTCACTTAAATTTAAATAAAATAGTATATTAGGGACTGGGTTGTAGGTACGTAGAGAATGAAATGAGTCAGTATTATTATCTATTGAGCTTTCCGCTTATATACATGTCTTTTTCAGGCACTTGCTTCATTTGAAAGATTTTAAAATAATTATTGTCTAAAAAAGAAAAATCCAAAAAAGTAATTAAAAATACCCCATTTTTACTTTCACTTACCTATATATGAAATATATAGTAAGTGGAGGTATTGCGATCGTGAAAAAATTCGACTTCCGGTTTTCAACGGAAATACACGTTTTGGGGTCCCCTGAGTCGAAATGAGCAAGTCCCGCGAAATGATCTGTGTGTGTGTGTGTCTGTGTGTGTGTGTGTCTGTGTGTGTGTGTGTCTGTGTGTGTGTGTGTGTGTGTGTGTGTGTGTGTGTGTGTGAACAGACTAGCTCAAAAACTATAAACGGTGCGATCCTGAAATTGGGTATTTAGTGTAGGTATATGCCCGCGATGTGACAGCATAAATTTCATCAAAATTACTTAAAGGGAGGGGGTACTTTACTTAATAACTTTTTAGGTTTTTTTCGATTTTCTCAAAAACGGCTCTAACGATTTTGATTAAACTGAGTATTTCATCTATTTATATGCCCGAAATATGACTGTAAAAATTTCATCAAAATTGATTAACCGGAGAGGGGACTTTACTAAATAAATTTTGTATCATTTTCACATGTTTTTTTTATTTACTCAAAAACGGCCTTAACGATTAACAAAAATAAGATATGAATGTAGAAAAATGTGTGACTTTGGGAAATAATATTTAGCAAAACACGTCAATTTCTAATGTAAGTAAGTTGGTAAGTGAAAGTTGTGTGTTGCGCGCACGCACCAGATTTTTTAGGAATTTTAACGGAAAAAATATTGTTCTATAATTCAACGATAAGTATATTGTATGATTTAGTCTAATTCGATGCCGAATATATATTGAAAGTTCGAATATAGGGATTTAAATCTTAAAATCGACATATCGCCGATCGATCGCATTTGATCGATCAAATTCTATTATGGTATTTTAGTACCCTTCACCCTCTACCAGTATGGAACAAATCAGAATCAACTATTGCCAATAATAGAAGTTATATCAATTTAAATACTTTGATTTTATAATTTACATACTCAACGTGGATGAAATTAAAACGCATTTTTTATCCAATAATTTTATAGCCATTCTTCTTATTTATAAAATATGTTTGGTGCATTAATATAAAAAGTAAAGCTCAAGAGGAAAAAAATTAAATTTATTTTAAGAAAAATCTATGCTCATCTCTCTTGTATTATTTTTTTTTTCTATTGAGCCTTACTTTTTATATTATTGCATCAAATATACTTTATAAATAAGAAGAATGTCTAGCCATTTAACGAATGTCCGAGAATAGAACATTCGCATCGAGTGACATAAAGTGGAAGACTGAACTCATCTGACCACCACCCCCACCCGTTGAAGTGGTACAACCTTTCGATCAGGTGAGTCCACGAACCATGCCAAACCACGTACCACGAACAGTTAAACGTGAACAGTGGCGTCTGACCAACACTATGCACCTTATTACAGCTAAGTACACTTATCGCTCCTATGTACCTCAATACAACAATTTTCATAACGAACGTGGCTGACTTGGAACTAGAGGCTGCTGTGACTTTCTCTCTCTAACTTATTATGGATAAAAGCAACGTCAGAAAAATGCTAAAAGAACGCCTAGAAGTTTATCTTAACTAACTTAAAAGCAATACTAGCGCTGTCCCTGAACACACAGGCCAACGGATGTAGTAACTGTTCAGGGTTCGTGTCTTATTTAGACTTGCTGAACAGTGTTCGGGACGGGCTGTGAGGGTGAAGTTCGTACAGTGTCATAGTTAGAGAATAGAGTACTAGACTTGTCGGAGCAAACTGTTCCGGTTCGTGTTCGTGACTGTTTTAGTACATGATCGTGAGTGTTCCAGAGCAGTCTAGGCTATCCGTGAACCATCAGGAATGTTCTAATTCAGACTAAATATAAGGAGCGATGGACTGGAGAGTCAGCCTTGCTCCGAAGATCGAATCGGTTACGATCGGTTACGTTCGTGTTACCAGTTAATACTTTTTGTAACAATGTGTGTTTACATTGTTTGTATAGCATTGCAAATCATTATTTTCGTTTGATAAAAATTATTTAAATTCACGAAAGTGATGCAATTTGAAAATGTTTATTTAATAACTGTAAAGGTGAGAGATAGTCAACTGTTAATCTTTGAAATAAATTTTATTTTCGAAAGCCAACGTTTCGATCCAACTTGTGGGGGTGCTAAAAGAAAAACTTCTTCATCAGGGCTAAAAGAAAACAAATATATGAGTGTCTATGCTGGAGGATGACAATAAATGAATATTTTACAGAGCTGATAATAATATAAAAGATGGTAAGCAATATTTAAATAAGTAGCTGGTTAGCAAGATAAAATAGAATCTAATATTTACATTCTGAGTCAAGGTAGATACAAAGACTGAAGATAAAATAATGTAAGGGGTAGTGGTAGGGGTTAGTTTGCCGACTTAAAAGGTTTATGACGGGGAAACCAAATGATTTTGCAGTGAAAGGCTACATGACAACTGAGTGAAAATAAAATATTAAAAACTAACAAAATATATGGTACTGTATACAAATAGTTATGTCTGGACTCAATAATAACCCAAAATTGAGATAATATATAGGCGGGCGCAATCGAATATAGGGTGCGCTAGTAGTTTTGCAAAATGTCGGAAAGAACGGTGTTAGACATGGTTGATGTGATAGAGATAATTGGTAATTTTAAAAGACCATTAATTGAAGGGCAGGCTATTCTTGATGCAAACCACATATTAACGTGTGGAATAATATCTAAAAATAAAAAAACAGTTATTTTACAAGCCTCGTGCCTTTAAACTAGCAATCTTAAAGGACTGCCCCATCAAATAAAAGTGGAAATCAAATTTATTAATAATAATAAGCAATTTTCTTGTCATTGTACGTGTCAAGCTGGTAGTTCTGGTAAATGCAAACACATCATTGTAACTTTACTCGACGTTTTTCAGTTAGTAATAACATTAATTACCTATTCACACAATCATTGTTATGACAGCTTAGATTCTTTGTCATATTATTTATTTATTTGTCAAAACTTTCAGGCTTCGCATCGAAAACATGGAACAATTAAGCACAACGGATGTAATAGAAAAATGGGGAAAATTAAAAAAGAAAAACAAATCTATGACACTATGGTCTCAATGTTATTTGCATAAAACTAGCATTTTGGAATAATAAAATGTCAAATACTAATATTTACCTGGATAAATATAGTCTCTTTCTTTAAAATAAAGACTACAGATCGTCATATGTTTCGAAACAGGCTTATCTATTCCTAATTTTACAATCCACTCTTTAAGAAGCTTTTTATTTTTTGGAAATAAAAGGGAATGACACGTCTTTTGATTTTCTAATTGAACACTGAGGGACCGAGCAAAACCTATTAGATATTTTTCAAATGATTTTTTGCTCAATCGGGTTTTAATTATGGAAAAATGAATTAAAAACACCAAAAAACCCTATGAATCCCAGGTAATGGCCCCGCTTTTATCCCCGTTTCTCTAGTTCCTGCAGCGCCGTCGCAGAAGCAGCACTGTCGCTTGCGCCCGCCTATAAGGTAACAATGCATACAAAATTGAAAAATATACATAAAGAAGTTATACAATACTAAAGATAATAATAATACAAGAGGTACAGAGATAATTGCGGATACCTATGAAATCAAAACTAGGATTTGAGGATGCGGAAGATATTAGAATAAGTGGATGAAATTATCACTTTATCAGTTTTATGATTTACACGGTTATTTTTATCCAAATGGATGAAGATGGATTCTGAGAGGAGTCGTTTATCGTGGTTTCGTACAGTAGGAAATATGGAGGGGTTCTCAAAGTCAAAGTCAAAGTTCTCAAAGGGGTTGTCATCCTCTAGCATAAATACTCATATGGTTGTTTTCTTTTAGCCCTGTTGAAGATCGAAACGTTGGCTTCCGAAAATAAAATTTATTTCAAACTGCAAATCCTGACCATCATTTATTTAATAACATTATTTTAGATAATGGCCGATGCAAGTGTTATAGGATTCGGAACCGAGGTTTTTGGCTCCGGGTTGAGGGAACTCTAGGAGGTCACCGCTTCATTGCTAACTACCTCTAAATATAGATTGGCAACATCAGCACAATATCTCTTCCATCAAAGTAATAAACAGACTAACTAAATAATTAAAACGCTATTATTTACCGAATAATTATTATTATTGTTTTCAACATGAAACAGAACGATTGTAAAGATATTAAATTGAACATTTCATGGTCTGAATTAAATGGCGCAGACAAATTCTAGGTCAGAAATTGTTTGTCTTGCCTTTATGTAATTTTAGACTTACCTTATAGAGTTGCAAACCTTGAAGTTCCAAAGCGGCGTAGATAACAAAGTTACATCATCGTACAATAATAAATAAAAAAATAGGCAACTTTCAAAGAAAAGATCATATTTTATCGTCGAATACGATGACAAACGACATAATTATTCTAATGTGGGGCTACCGACATTTTGCTCATGAAGTAAAACAATAAAGACAATATATCATGATGTGTTTACTAAATTCTACAAGATCCAGCTGTGACTGATCACCACCCTTTTGATACCAATAAAATTTGACTTTAATAGTGTGTGCTACCTAGATCAGAAAGTTACAAAGGGTTTTCGCATTTTTTTTTTTTAATGTCATTTCTGCAACTAAAAATAAACTGATTTAGTGAATTTTTACAGGATGACCATGTTAGTATAAATAGCCGGATGTATAAGGCTCAGAAAAGTGTCTCACGAACGTTTTTGATTTTATTGGCTGAAAGAAATCATTTCTAGTTCACTAATATGAACATGTGCTAGGTTCAGATAGGTTTTATAAAATTTTATAGGCAAGGTTATTCGAAATTTTCGAACTTCTTTAAATTATTTGCTCATAACTCGAAAACAATTCATACAGGCGGATCCGGGGGGGGGGAGGGGGGGCTGTGGGGTTGCAGCCCCTCCCTTTGGAAAATTTTTCATCATTTAAAGATAGAATTTGACTTTCCTTAATTTAAGAAAGCAAGTTAAAGAACAAATAATGTGCAGAACAAGTAGAATTTTAGTTATGGGAAAGGAATATGAAGGTAAAAAAGCTGATTAGCAGATCCAAATGAAGGTCTGTGTGGTTGCAGCCCCCCTTTACGATCGGCTGAATCCGCCCATATTCATCGGAGTAATTTTTTTTTGATCAATTCGGTTTAAGTAACGTCACTTCATGCCACTAAAGCTAATCAGATGATGCTGCAGTGGGAGCCCTAAAGTTTGCCTATCCGGCTATAAATAGGGATCTCTAATGAGGACCTGACATCGCAGATTGTATGCTGAAGGGTCTGATTTGAAAAAAAATTTGAGGCTGAAAGTACTCATATCATAGATCACAAATACAAACATCTGCCACTTCAATTCGGTTTCCATAAAATGTTTTAGGCAAATATATTAGAAATGTTTTTTTGTTTTTTATTATTTGTTCATAACACGAAAACAATTCATCGCATAAAATGTTTTCGAATTTAATTTGTTCCAGAAATGTTCCGTTTAGAGCTGTGTAGCTTAACGATGAGGTGTGTAGCAGTTTGTATCGGCTTCTTCTTTATAGCGACTGGCTGTACAATAGTAATTTAATATTATACAAATGGTAGAGGAATTGGTTGGTTTAAATATAATAAAAACAATAAAAAACGGAACAACAACATGCGGGTTATATAATTTTCAAAGCCAATGTTCCGACCAAACAACCAACAGACTACTCCCTATTACAACAATCTTGTCCGATACAAAAACCAAAATATATCAGAGGTTGTCACCATGCAACCTCAACTTCCGGTAAAATGAGGTGGAATTATTTCGGGACCATTAAATAAATAAATTGTAATATATGTGGACATTAGAAGGCCTTATAACTTTTAGTATTTTAAATTTTAGGATTTCTATCATCTCTTTTAGCTATATAAAACATGGCAGTGTTTCTTGCATTAATAGATCAGTAACGTCTAGATCGATTTTAGTTTTTGTCACTTTATGCCAATAAAGTGCTAATCGGACGATGCAACAGTGAGAGCTATAATTAGGATAGGGATCGCTAACGAGTACCTGACACCGTACAGGTATACCGAACACACGGTACTTCAAATAGGTACTCTTTACTTCAAAACAGAAAACTAATTAATTAATGTCTTTTTATTAAATTAATTAGCTCCATCTTAGAAAAACGAATAAAAACGAAAATGTATTGGTAGCGAATATTACCTCCTGAGACGGGAGAATAATAAAATATTGCTTAGAACTAACTATTTAGGTGGATAGGCGCCTTGAAAAATTGATCATTAATTTAAAGAAAGGAAAAAGTTAGATCATTTGTAGTTTTAAGTTTATAGTTGTACTTTGATGATTTTTTTCAGGTCATAAGAAAAAAAACAGAAGAAAATTTCGAATATGTTTGCCAACAGTATTTTACAAAAACCCATCTGATCCCAGCACACGTTCACATTTGTGGTTTATGAAATGAGTACTTTCAAACACATTTTTGGGGACATTAGGTCCCGGTCTAAATCCATAAAGCAGACAATGAACACGAGCTAACGAGAACAGTTCCCATAAACTTGCTCCAAAAGGTGGGAATGCCATGAGGCAGATCAAGGAAGCATATCAGAGAACAGCTGTTGCAACGAGGTGCCAACATTACCCGCACCGTGTGAGCCTCAATTAGAGGGGTTAGGAAATCAGAGCCACTTAAGACAATGTAAACATAATGTAACTTGAAACAGTAAACACATTGAATTGATTGAAAAGAGTTACACTTTTTGTTTGAAAAGTTACAGACTGCTCTAGTACTGTTCGAAAATCTACGCTTGTTCGCTTGGAAGGTTCCCATTCCAGAATGTTCTAATTCAGACTAAATATAAGGAGCGATGGACTGGAGAGTTATTTTTTCTCTGGAGATCTAATCATACTAGTTACTTTTGTGTTACTATGTCGTTACAAGTTGATGTTATTTGAGTTTTATTCTTTCTTTGGCATTGTTATATAATATTATTGTTTTTCTTGACCGAAACCCAGACCATCCACCCTCACTATGTTTCGTATACACTCAAATAATAAATAAAAAATGTTACGTATCTATATATACTAACAATATTTCTAAACTAAATAGATGGTCCCGAGGAAGCTAATGCAGAATTATCTACAACAAACAATAGACAAGCCATTATTGTAGGGCGAACTTAAAATTTCATAGAATTATTAGGAGCAGCTAACAACAACGCAACATTCATAATACGAAAATAAATTAGGAACTAGTTTATTTCCACGTGCAGTAAACAAGGACACGAATTAAAAAAACAAAGAAGATACATTAAAAAAAATACATTAACATGGAGGTAAACAAGTTAAAAATAAACAGTCTGTCCGATAAATATTATTCACACTAATGTGTATTAGATAAATGGCTATTTATTTATTAAATATTTATGTTTTATGAATGATAGGGATCATGCACCCCTCTAAGATAACATAATTCAATAATTGATAGGTTATTGATTTATTATGACTGGTAAGATATTATTATCACTTAACACTCAATTAAATTATTTTTAGATTTGTAGGCGTAGATTTGTAGATTTGTAGAGTAAAATGTCTAAAATCTGGGACGAAATGAAAGGGCTAGATTTTTCTTACAAATTAGATAAAAATTGAAATGATAAAAAGAATTCGTTCAGAAATGTGATACCCACTCACGTTTCTCAGTGCAAACAAAGCAACCAAAAATTTAAAATCAAAAGAGTTGGGAAAGGACATGCGCAGCAGTTAGTTGCCAACATCATGTTGGAACAAACCTAAAATGTTTAAATAATAATAAAAAACCTACATAGTTATTGAATACAACAATCTCGATTTTCAGGAGCAACGCGGTATATTATAATGTATCGTAACCTGAAGCAAAACAAAACACAAAACATATGATTTTAAATATTTCTAGATTTTCGTTGGAACAGTTGAAAAAACTGTTATAGTACATGTTTGTGACTACGATGTTATACTACTATCTATGCTGGCCTAGAACTTTCCAGGCAGTTCTTCAGCCTAAATAGAAGGAGCGATTGACAGCAGAGTTAGTCTTGTTCTGAAGCTCAAGTCACCATATATATTCGTGTTACATCTGTGTTTTTTTCTGATGATCAACTATTCAACTGGTCATTATTCTTGGTTCTAATTAACTCAACTCTATTTGGTTTGGTTCTAAATATTGCATTTATAGGAAAACAAAAGAATTAACATAAATAATAATCTTGCAGTTCTTTGATGCCTACCAAAATCGATGAAACTTTGGAGGGTTAATAAAGAATTGTCATAACAAAGTTGATTGTTATAACAATAATTATGTAATATTTCTACTTATTTATTATATTAAGTGAAGAGACTACATATGAACTTGTTCAAAAAAACAATTATTTGTCAACATGATTTCTACTATTGTAAAACCTTCAGTTGCATGGTAAAATTAATAATAGTTGAATAATTTACACTAGTTAATTCATTTATTGTGACTCTTCATCAAGCTTAATTCATGTTTAAGCTTTTTCGACCTGAGTTTTTTTTTTTTCAAGTTTTATTTGTGGTTTAACTTACTCAGAAAATCTTTCACAGGATAGTCAAAATGTACTTGGTAGATACAAGCTAATTAAATAAACAGAGTAAAGATTGAGAACAAAATTGATACTATAAATCAGGGTTGTGCCTTTTATAATAATTATTAATCCGTACCGTTCCATCCCTCTGACAGGACGTAAAATTGAGGTCCCGAGCCTGTACGATGTCAGGTATTCATTAAAGATACCTATCCTAATTATACCTGGATAGGAAAAATTTAGGACTCTTACTGTAGCATCGTCCGATTAGCCTTAGAAGCGTAAATGGACGTTAAGCAAAGAAGAGTTCATCATACGCCTACATCATTACGCAGTCGAAACAACACAGAATGGAAGGCTAGAAATATAATTTCATCGTAAATAAGACTAAACGTTTTTAAGGTTATTTACAAACTTTCCTCTACTACTTGAGATATTTAAACGTTATTTAAAAGCAATTTCTTTCAGAGTATCAATGCTGAGCTAACCTTTACACTTTCACAGATAATATAGATTATAATCATTAAAATAAAAACACATTACTAAATTCATTAAGCAAATTAGGTTATAAAAAAAAAAAGCTTATCAATGGACTGTATAAACGTCGCAATATCACACCCAAATTGCCTAATGTTACACAAACATTATCTTACATCAACGTAGCAGAACACTTACCTGTCGAACTGTTCGGTGACTAGAGAAATGACGTACTCTGTGTACTCCAACATGGCACATAACATATAGGTACCCGACTTACTGCTACACTGACAAACACAACACTAAGACTGCTCAAGATGGGTGTACTAAACTTAGAGCGATTCGGCCTTCGATCGCAGCCAAAGGTCTGCATCAAGAGGTGTTACCTCTCACTTAGGTCTTGTGCGGGGGGAGATATTTTGGAAGTACGTGTTCCATTTTAGTTCTGATAGTGGGAGGGTGCTACGCTACTGCGAACATTATACTATAGCACAGCTGATAATAACATTAAGTAACTAACTCCAATTCTAAATTTCCCAGAAAAAAAAGGAATATTATTCTAAAAAATATTAAAATTAAAAAATTATAAATTCAACAAACCTAAATAAAAAATATGATAAATAGCCAACTTCAATTTAGAATAAACCGATTCAAAAGATCAACTGAAATAATATTGGAGCCATGGAAACAGGGGCGTACGCACAATTTGGTTTAGGGGTGGCAGGGGAGACTAAGTAAGGCTCATTTTTCAAATAAAACTTATCAATATTTGAAGATTAAAATATGTTTTGCATAATACTTAAATTAATACGAATCTATTCAATTTGCGGTTTTTGTTTATCATATTTTCTAGGGGTGCAGATGCCCTGCCACCATGCGGACACTCATGCGTGGAAACCTTAATAAAGGTTTAAGACAAAGAGAAGACCAAAATACTTCAATGTGAAGGATGCCCACATTTCATGAACACATTATAACTATAATTGCGAGCATCGTCCTATGGCTGATCAAGTAAATGATAGAGCGAATTTTTTTTTTCTAATTTCCTAGTGTGATATGATGCCACTAACATTGAAGGGTGAGCAAAGGTAAGGGGGATTTCGAAAATAAGGTATTGCGTTGAATATTTGGACCGAAGAACTAAGACGTTTACACAACTCCGAAATAAGTAAACTGTATCCGGTAAATAGGTATAATACGGGTGATTGCAGCGCGGCGCATAAAATAGGTATGTGAAATTGCGAAACTCGGCCTAAAAGATTAATAAGCACGTGGCCTACTGGGAAACGTCTGAGGGGTAGGCCGAAACGGAGGTAGGAGGATCTGCGCGAAGGCAGATCAAGCTAAGTTGGACCTGCATGGCGGTCGGTGGATAGAGCTGTGCTCACTAGCGAGTTGTGGTGTCGGCATCAAACCTTCGGGTTGGTTAAGCCTTCATTATTATTGTTAATTACCTGAATTCCTTTATTTGAAACAACTATTACATCGGAAGGATTCAAGATTATCGATTTAATCGATTGTATTTCGATCGATTTGATTCAGGATTCGTTTGTAGATATTTATCACAGATACGACTGCTTACAAAACAATGTTACTGGTACAATACCACTGTCCCGCCAAGTCAAAATCGTGAGATAATGGCATTGTCGGATTCGTTGCGAAATTTTCCATACATTGCTCCATATAAAAGCAATAACGATTCTAAAAATCTGGTGCGTGCGCGCAACACACAACTTTCACTTACCAACTTACTTAGATTAGAAATTGACGTGCTTTGCTAAATATCATTTCCCAAAGTCGCACATTTTTCTACATTCATATCTTATTTTTGTTAATCGTTAAAGCCGTTTTTGAGTAAATAAAAAAACACCGTGAAAATGATACAAAATTTATTAAGTAAAGTCCCCCCTCCCGTAGATCAATTTTGATGAAATTTTTACAGTCATATCTCGGGCATATAAATACATCAAATACCAAGTTTGATCAAAATCGTTAAAACCGTTTTTGAGTAAATAAAAAAAACACGTGAAAATGATACAAAATTTATTAAGTAAAGTCCCCCCTCCGGTTGATCAATTGTGATGAAATGTTGGTTATCACATCTTTGGCATATAAATACATCAAATACCAAGTTTGAGCAAAATCGTTAAAACCGTTTTTGAGTAAATAAAAAAAACACCTGAAAATGATACAAAATTTATTAAGTAAAGTCCCCCCTCCGGTTGATCAATTGTGATGAAATGTTGGTTATCACATCATTGGCATATAAATAAATCAAATACCAAGTTTTATCAAAATAGTTAAAACCGTTTTTGAATAAATAAAAAAAACACCTGAAAATGATACAAAATTTATTAAGTAAAGTCCCCCCTCCGGTTGATCAATTTTGATGAAATTTTTACAGTCATATTTCAGGCACATAAATAGATCAAATATTCAGTTTAATCAAAATCGTTAGAGCCGTTTTTGAGAAAATCGAAAAAAACCTAAAAAGTTATTAAGTAAAGTACCCCCTCCTTTTAAGTAATTTTGATGAAATTTATGCTGTCACATCGCGGGCATATACCTACACTAAATACCCAATTTCATGATCGCACGGTTTATAGTTTTTGAGCTAGTCTGTTCACACACACACACACACACACACACACACACACACACGCACGCACGCACGCACGCACGCACGCACGCACGCACGCACGCACGCACGCACGCATGCACACACACACACACACACACACACACACACACACACAGACCATTTCGCGGGACTTGGTCATTTCGACTCAGGGGACCCCAAAACGTGTATTTCTGTTGAAAACCGGAAGTCGAAATTTTTCACGATCGCAATACTTCCACTTACTATATATTTCATATATAGGTAAGTGAAAGTAAAAAAAGGTCACCTGTGGTATAATGGTTAGCATAGCAGCGTCCCGCGATGGCCCTGGGATTTTAGAAATTAGAAAGATCGCTGTCCTAATTACACCTGGATAGCCGGAATGTAGGACTTCCAAGGTAGCTATCGTCCGATTAGCCTTAGAGGCACAGAGTCACGTTAAAAAAACAACAACGAATCAAAAATAAAGAAAATAAGAAAAGCGGAAACTAAAATAAACTGTTTACCGTTTTTCTATGGAAAATAAATTGGAAAAATTTATAACGAATCCAAAGATATCATCTAACAAACCTTGAGTTCCTGTTTTTCTCCTTGGCAGTGCAGGACGATATACTTTAAGTTATTACGTTATACAACTCAAAATATATATTAAATTATAATTTTTAAACAATTTGATTAGAAGATAAAAGATTCGAACACGACCGACAATCGAACCCAGATCCTCTGCATCTTCGCTGCAGCGCTCTTACCACTGAGCTAAACGTGGCTTAAGATTAATCATGAGCTAATGATTAAATTTCAACATAACTAATGTAACATAACTTAGACACATGTCAATTAGATCCAGTTTTCTGGACAAATTCTGTCCCCGGTACTTCGCTGCAATGTGGCGATGCTGGTGGGTGGGATCAGAGAAGAGAAAGGTTCGAACACGGATGGGAATGGCCCCGCGGTTAGCTCAGTGATATGAGCGCTGAAACGTAAGTGCAGAGGACCTGGGCTCGATTCCCGGCCGTAGTCGAATCTTTCATCTTCTAATAAAATTGCTTAAAAATAATAAATGAAAAAATTTCAACACAAAATATAAATACAATTTTACAATACAATATACGGTTCCTGGTAGCATGTAATACGCAGTATTGACGCAGTTAGAGAACGCTGGGATGAGATTTATTGTATATTAATGAGTAGCCCAAGGGCGATCCTATTTAATCTTTTAAATAAACTTAACAACCAGCAAGGGCATTTCAAATCCGTCTACTGCCTTGGTAAATTGCCAATGTAAATAAATGAAAATTCTCAAAACCAATTAATATATATGTTATAAAAACAAATTAAAATTCGATGTATGTGGAAGAAAACTTAAGAGTTCCGCAATATACAACTTTTTAATAAAAAAAAAATCATACCGTGACTCGATTTTTCCCGTAAATTTAATTTTTATTTATATGCATATCTTCTCAATTTTTTCCCCAAAATTACTACAGTCGACTCCGTTTAATTGGGCGTTTTATATAAAGGGAAAAATTGTTTTGTCCCAATTAGGCGGAGGACTCAATAAAGCGGAAATCGTGAATCCACGGGTGAATGGAAAGAAAAAATGCCCAAATGCTCCTAATACAGAGATTCCGTACATGTTTGGTAATTGATGCCATGAATTGGACATATTTTTGGGGAAACCAAGTTAATGGGTGCATTTAGGCTATTTATTCTCTTTAATTTATTTAATGATGGGGTCAAAAGATACACCTAATTAAATTATTAAAATGTATGTTTATTAACTAGGTGAGTTATTATATAACAAATCATACGAAATGTGCAAATATACAAATTGACTCTAATTAAAATAACTATTATATATGTATAATATAAATTATATTTACAAAGACAAAGTTTTGAAATGAGAAATGAATCAGAAAATGTTTTTATGGCAATTTTAACAGGAACGAATCAAGTTTGCATTGTCACACTTTAGCTATAGATATACGAGCCACATAATTTGCGCATTTTTTTAGGGTCTAAAGGACATCCTCATTTCAATAAGCGTCTTAACTTTTCGATGCAATTCCTCGCTTCTGGTAGAGAATAGGTCTCAGATTTTTAGGTTATTCGACTGACACCGTGGTTCCTATTATAATTTTTACATTCTGTTTCTTGGAAAAGTTGAAGTCCTGAAAAGTTTTGTCCCAATTAGCCGATGTTTTGTCCCAATAAAGCGGTGAATGTTTACCTATATTTGATTCCGTTTTATTAAAAATGGCTCAATTTAGCGGTAGGACCATTTATCCGATGACCCAATTAAACGGAGTCGACTGCATTTAATACCGTAATAAGCAAATATTCTGATGGGGTACATATGAAAAAAACAAATTTCTTTGGTTAATTTGTTCGTCACAGATAAATTTAAACGTCTGTCAAGCAGTCTTGACAATATCCCGTAAATAGTACGAGAAAATTAGGCAAAATATGGAACAATATTTCTACATTAATGGTTCTAGGAATCACAAGATCTGTTGAGTCAGCCCGATTTAAAGGGCGGCAACAATGTTTTTTTGTTTGTTTTTTTGGAGGGGGGGGGGGTGCAAATGGGGGAAGGATATTAATTTTGCTGTAAGTCTATCGATCGTTTCGAATATTCTTTATGCATCTAGATAAATTGATACCATTTCTTTTCATAGAAACATTACCAAATTTTAAGTTCTATGTAAATGTACTATAAACATGCTACAGGGTGATTCCACTTAACACTCAAATTCTACCTTTGTTTTTCTATGTTAAGGCCTTTACACTCTGCGAACCTCACCCTCGGAGATTCGGAACAGTGTTCGGCTAATTGAAATAAGACACGAACTCGAACAAGTACTACATCTGTTGGCCTGTGTGTTCGGGGATCTCGTTAGTGTCGCTTTTAATTTAGTTAAGATAAGCTTATAGACCTTCTTTTAGCATTTCTCTGATGTTACTTATATCCATAATAACTTAGCGCAAAAGTCAGAACAGCCGCTTGTTCCAAGTCAGCCGTCTTAGGAATGAAAATTATTGTATGAAGGTGCATAGGTGTTCGAGCCAGTAGCTCGAAACATGTAAGCTTTTCACTTTTAGTTTTTATAATATCATAATATACTTATTATATCATAATAAAATTAAGATTTAGAAAAGTTCGTGGGTTGGCAGCGCTGACTGAGGTCTCGCGGGACGAACCGTAGGTGACGAGACGGGCAGTAAGACCGCGCGGTGGCAGAACCAAATATCAGGATATTTCACCGCAAAATCATGAGGGGGGGTTACTTTCGAAGACCCTAGTGGGTCCTTGGGACCAAGAATGAAGACGTAGAAGTTGAGTGCTGGCCAGCCAAAATGTTCAATTTAGTCACAGGCACCAGAAGAGCCATTGTATTTAACTACATCAAATATCAAGGTAGGGGACTACTTACATTCATCATTCACTGCCTTAAATGCATCACTTATCCATGAAGAAGTCAGCGTCAAATTATTAGTCAACATTTTAAACTAACAACCAATGTTAACGTTTCTTTTCCAGCAATATTTTCTACATAATCATAAATACAACACCATATTTTGTTCAATCAATAGCTTAATTATTTCTATCATTCCCCCATTATACAGTCCACATTTAATTACCATAAATACCAGCGGGACCACCAATAGTTCGTGGTGTATAATATTCTTAAAAGAATTATAGCCAACACACTAGGTCCGATAAGTGTAAATAGCTGTTCGTGGTACGCCCTTACGGCAAGGTTCAACAAAAAGAGTAAAACAAGAGAAAAACATCGCCACTTCCTTCACATACTCGTACATAGTGACAGGGTAACATGTAATGTAAAATTATTAATTAAATGGGAGACCCCCTCAATATTTATATTTCCCCATAAATTATGACATAAAGGGATTTAGCCTTTCTGGTAAAATGCTCCCAGCGCTACGCCAGTAGCTTTTAACTACTTTAGCTATGATGTTAATTTTTGTTGAATAACAAAGGGGAGAGCGGGGTTGGTTGGCAACAGTTTTCACTTATTTGATTGTTGAGTCGTTCCTGTAAATATAATCCCAATGGGGCTGATACCACTGTAAACTCCAAGTATTAGAGTGCTTTAAGTATTTTTTTCACAACATAATATTTAATACTTAGATCATAGAAAATTGAAGAATTCGTCAATCCAGAGTATGCCAATTAACCCCCTATGTGGGGCAGTTTGGTCTAGAAGGTTGTTTGTTTAGCCATCTCATTCAAGTACTGCCTGACACACATTATTGTTATTAAAAGCTGCACTATAATGGTATAATGATTTTGAATCGGTTTTTAACAACTTTTAAGGGAAAATAGAATGGCAATAGAAGAAGATAGTAGTTTAGACTGTCGTCACTTTCTGCACAAGAAAAATTGCTCCCCTCCTCCTCGCTGGAACTAAAGACAATTGGTAGTTTCTCCTTTGTTTATGTTTACCTTGCTTTTGTGAATTGCTACTGCGCCATAAAAAAAAAAGGTGAAGAGAGCGAACTAACCCCACAGGAGAGATCATATGAAAGATGACTGCCAGGACAGGGGAGAACATTCAAACAAGAAACTGATTAGTCGAAAGGTTACGTTTTTCAAAGGAGTTTGGGGCTATGTGAACAGAATCGGAGTCAAATGTTTTTCCATGCCTTTAAACCAATTTTACTGAAAATACAAATATTTACTTAAATGGTGTAAAATCAATCAATGAAGCACACTGTTAGCTTCGGATTGTAAACTCAGGACGAGACTCTCGAGGTCGAGCGGGTCACATGGTACAATGGTGGGACCTTCACAACAAGTGTGACGGAAACTATAAGCCAATGGCCAACCTACCCCCTATGTCAACCAACCCCGCTCTCCCCTAATTTTTAATACTACATAAAAACTAAAAATTAGGACGATAGTGACATATTTCAAGAAATCTACCATGGCAGAATAGCCAACTCGAGAAGACAATGGGAAACCCAGTGAAGTTCCCAAAGCAGACAATAGTCGAAGCTAAACGGTTCAACTACACCCAACTCCAAGTTCTGCATTTGTTAAGAGAATTAATAGTAGAGAGATAAGAAGCATTCAACAATACATTTAATAATTACTAGGTAAGAGTAAAAATAGCCAAAGAACAACTTAAATCTGTTAAAATACAGAGGACGACAAAGAAATTTTGTTGATAAAAATTGTTTTTGTTTGTTTTATAAATGATGGTTGACCTGATTTTGAATATTAATGAGAATAGTGGGGGGTGGCGGTCAAAAAACTACACAATAGTATTAAATTATTTTATTGCAGCCAACGTTTCGACCCACTAGGTCTTCTTCGCCAACGAGGCACCAGCACCTGGTAGACCAATATATTGTATCGTTTTCTGCTAATACATTTCTTGCATTAATCTTTCTTTATTATTTAATATTACTATCATTTCTAATATTATTATTTAATAATAGCTACGAATGCATTCCTCATTTCTTTTGAATGCTCATATTTGTTCCTTCTATAATTTGGTTATTCTTTTGTTGTTTCTGTGTGAATGCATTTCTTAGATCACTTATGCTAAATGTCCTTATTTGTAAAGTATATGAATACTTTACAAAAACATTTAAATATTCATGTATAATTTTACTATCTTTTATAAAATGTAACAATTCTGTGGGTATCATAACATTTATTTAACGAAAATATACAATTGTCAATGCCACACGAATTACAACAACCCAAATATTAAGAGCAGGTTACGAAAATTATCACTTTGTAACACAAATCATATGGCTTGAGCTTTACGATCAAGACAAAGACTAAGACTGACTCCTCCAGTCGCTCGCAGCTTATATATAGTCGTAGGACTCGTGGAAGGTCCCAGGTCGACGTGGAATGAACTCGAACAATCTAGTCCCAAACACGTGCTATTACGGTTCGCTCCTACCTCTAGTTGGTTCCAACAAAAGGTCTGGGATTTTGAACCATATGTTTTTTTATTTAACGATTTAACGTTACAATAATAATCCATGTCATGTCAAACATACTTTGTTTGTTTGTTCGTTTAACGTCACTTTATGCCACTAAGGCTAATCGGTAGATACTACAGTGGGAGTCCTAAATTTTGCCTCTCCAGGTATAATTAGGATAGGGATCTTTAACGAGTACCTGACATCGTAGAGGCTCGGGACCTTTCATTTTACGTCCTATCGGAGGGACGGCATGGCTAAGGATTTTTCACTCCCATTAAAAAATCCTAGGGCCACCGCTGGGCGCGAACCCGCGACCTTTAGTATTGTAGGTTGCCATGCTAACCACTATGCCACAGGTGACCCCGTCAAACATACTATCAGTTGGATTACTCGTAGTTGTTACTATCCATAATTAATAATTACATGATAAACATTTAATTGTCACCTTCTAGCATAAATACTCATATATTTATCTTCTTTTAGCCCTCATGAAGATTCACACGTATCGATAGAACATAATCGATACGTTCGCTTACAAAATACAAAAAATCAACCTGAAAATCCTGACTATCAATCAACCTATCGTAAAGACTATTACACGCCTCTAATAATTATACATGCTGTAATTGTATTATTATACATTTGATAGATTATTTTGCTTCACTAAAAGCAAATTATGATTAAATAAATGTTTCAACTTTATATGGAGTGATATACAAAATGGTTATCTTTGACATTTTTTAAATAGCTAGTCCAAGCATTAAGGTAAAAATACTGCTTATATAAATTACACTAAATATATCAGACAACTATTTTTCTTTATCCACAATATATCCCGTTATACGTACAACAAATAAATACCTGACCTATCGACACAACGTAGTGCTCTCAGCGTTAGGTTTAAACGTTAGCTACAATCTTGTAATGATAAGGAGGAAGATACGTGACTTTGAGAAAGGCGTGAGCCTCATTTTGAAATGAGTCTAAGGCACATTGTTAGCAGATAACGGATATACTCTAAACCAGTTAGAAAAAAACATATTTCAAAGAGTAAATTAACCTTTTGTTTATTTCTTTGTTTTTAATAGGCGTTAAACTCTGAGGCCATAAAGTCTAATGATTAAAATAGCGAAAATATTAAGGTACCTAAATATTAAATTCTAATAAACCAAAAAAAGACATAGAAGTAATTAAATATGTTTGCCTATTGAAATCGATTACTTAGGCAGGTGACTGTTACTACTGCTTACTGTTACTGTTACTTTAGACAGGTGACTATTTAACCTCACTCCTTGTTAATAACCTGACACACACCGATAACGCTATCTACTAATTAAACATTTACAGATATTAAAATAACTGATACGAATGCCTTTAAATATCTCAGATAAAAAGAAATGTTATAATAAACGATCAATGTTATTGTAATTTATAAAAACTTCTTAAATTAAAAATAATCACTAATTCTGAAAATGAACATTCCCTCATTCATAATTATAAATATTTTATATCTAATAAATATAATAATTAACTTTATTTCTTTAATTAAACTTAATAAATTATTCTTAACGGTATGATTCTTACATATAAAACAACAAAATTAAAATGAAAAAAAGAATAAAATAAATTATTGGCACAGATGGAAATAGTAAGCAGGGCGTTCCGAAACGTAATTACCTAAATTTTTAAATTTTAATACAGAAATAGATAAACAAACTAGCTTATAGCTTGATAAATAAAGATTATAAACTTAATAAATAAGGCTTAAAGGGGTCACCTGTGGTGTAGTGGCTAGCATAGCAACCTACAATACTAAAGGTCGCGGATTCGCATCCCGAGGTGGCCCTAGGATTTTTGAATGGGAATAAGATTTAGAATTAAAAATTTCAATTTTTTTAAAGGCAAAATTAAGGACTACCACTGTAGAATCTTCAAATTAGCCTCAGTAACATTGAAATCGGTCTATTTTGCTAATTAATGGCGCTGTTAACAGCTTATAACTATCAAATCGTAACTCCTCATGGCCGGTACCCACCGACGTAAAATTCTCTACCTTCGGATCACGAACAGTTTTTCACATTATCGTCTCTCTTGAGGACAGTAATAAAGCATTCAATGAACATTAATTCAGGGGTCACTTCTGGTGTAGTGGTTATCATAGCAGCCTACAAAATTAAAGTTCGCAGGTTCGCGTCCCACGGTGGCCCTAGGATTTTTTAAAGGGAGTAAAAAGGCTATGCCGTCCCTGGGTTAGGACGTAAAATGGAGATCCTGAGCCTGTACGATGTGAGGTACTCGCTAAAGATCCCTATCCTAATTATACCTGGATAGGAAAATTTAGGACTCCCAATGTGTCATCGACCGGTTAGCCTTTGAGGCATAAAGGAACGTTAAACAAACAAACATGGCCTAAATCGGAGTAAGTTGTATTACTAATAAGAGAACGTTAATAAATACTGACAAAGGCAAAAGAATTACTTGAAAATCCAAATTCGCCCTCGAACTATCACAAGAAATTCCTAATGTTTGACAACTGGTCAATCCATGGCGGGTTCGCAGCCCGTCACGTGGCCATAGGGCCATTGAAAGAAAAATCCTTGGTCATGACGTACTTTGGAAGGCAAGTAAAATGGAGTTCCTCAGCATGTGCGATGCCAGTTAATCGTTAAAAATTCATGCATTAAATATTCCTGGAAAGAAAAAAATTAATACTCACACTGCCGAGGAGCAGCACTAGCTCCTTATCATAAAATGACGTTAAATAAATAAACTAACAGACACTCCTTAATATAAATGTTATCGATACCTAGAAGTTAGAAAATCTATAAGGGATCCATAATAAGAAAAAATCCAATTCAGAACTGCAATCAAGTGGAATGAAGAGAGAGAACCGTATATTTACAGAAACTTTTAAGTCAGAGCTGAGATGTAGAATCAGTGGTTCCGGAAGCTACAATATCTGGTTCGCAGTACACCAGGTATATGTACGTCTATGTAAATATATATGAATCGAAGCATCGCCAATCAGAGGAAAATCGGAACATCAAATAACATAAAGAGGGACTGTATGTGGAGGAGACGGGCTTGGTCTAAAGAGAGTTATCTGGCGCCCTACATCTGAGCGGTGAGTTATTGAGGTGGCTGCTACGAGAAACAATCTACTTCATGTACCTGTACTTACAATAAATTTATTGTAATTATATTCAGCCAGGGGAATGTATGTCGAGATGGATAGCGGCCCTTTCAAACGATACATTCTTCAATATCAATTTTCTTTTCCGCCGTGGAACAGATCCGGGTAGGTAGAGAAGAAAAAAAAATTATTATTATTATTCTAACTAGCGATGTAAAACTATCGAAGGTTGGAAAACTATCGATATTACTATCGGAAACTTTGAATTTTAAAAGGGAAAGGGTGTAATAGCATCTGCTTCAAAGCACCTACGTGCTTTATAATTCGTTTAAATGTTAAATAAAATGTTTACAGAGTATTAATTTAACCATCATTGTGGATGACCACCTATTTTTTAAATTATTTAAAATAATTTATCTTTGAAGAGAAAATATTTGGCTCCGCCGGGAATCGAACCCGGGTCTTCCGCGTCACATGCGCGGTATGCTATCCATTACACCACGGAGTCGCTTCCAAACGCTGCCAAATCCTTCCTCTTCACTGATACCTCTTCCACGATCTCGCAAGTTTTGCTAGTATTTACGAGAGATGGACAATTTCTGTCCAATTTTGGGCATCTTCTTGACGTTCGTCAATTTTTTAAATTATTTTATATTAATTTAACCATCATTGTGGGTGACCACCTATTTTTTAAATTATTTTAAATAATTTATTTTTTGAAGAATTCTGTGGTGCAGTGGTTAGCATACCCTGCATAGGTGCAGGGTTATACACGGAGAATGAAATGAGTCAGTATTAGTATCTATTGAGCTTTCTGCTGATATACATATCTTTTTCAGGCATTTGCTCCTTTTGAATGATTTTAAAATAATTATTGTCTAAATAAGAAAAAATCCAAACAATTAAATTAAAAATACCCTATTTTTTAGGAATTTTAAGGGAATAAATAAAGTATTGGATAAAAATGCGTTTTAATTTCATCCACGTTGAGTATGTAATTTATGAAAATAAAGTATTTAAATTGATATAACCTTTATTATTGGCAATAGTTGATTCTGATTTGTTCCACACTGGTAGAGGGTGAAGGGTACTAAAATACCATAATAGAATTTGATCGATCAAATGCGATCGATCGGCGATATATCGATTTTAAGATTTAAATCCCTTTGGAATTGAACCTTTATTATATAATCGGCCTCGAATTGGACTAAATCATAAAATATACTTCTCGTTGAATTATATGAAAATATTTTATTCCCTTAAAATTCCTAAAAAATAGGGTATTTTTAATTTAACTGTTTGGATTTTTTCTTATTTAAACAATGATTATTTTAAAATCATTCAAAAGGAGCAAATGCCTGAAAAAGATATGTACGAGTATATCAGCAGAAAGCTAAATAGATACTAATAGTGACTCATTTCATTCTCCCTGTATAACCCTGCACCTAATAAGCTTATTTATTTAAATTTGAGTGAAGAAATGGTTCATATAAAAATTAATTTGAAATACTTTGAGGGATATTATTTTTATTTTTTTTATTCTCACTGATGAAGGGAATCCCAAGCTCATTAATGAAAAAAGAATTATTCGATTATCGTCATTCGATCAGGAGTTATAGATTTTTGGCCGCTAAATGACAAAATTTTCCCACTGTGCGACGTTTCTTTCCAAACTTCGCTCGAAATTTGGAAAACTCTTGGCCATGTCAACTGGAGTAAAGACTGTAGCCACAACTCAAAATAACAAATGTTCGGTTAAAACATCAAGCAAAGTAACTCCAATTTATGCACGTAACTTTATTTATTTAACTTATCTCCTATGTTAAGCTGTACAGATTGTAACGTGAAACAAAACAACAACAAAAAACATATGATTTATAAAGGTTCTAGACTTGTTGGAACAAACTATTCTAGTACGTGTTTGCGACTGTTCCAGTACATGGTCGTGACTGTACGGGAACCTTATACACTTGTCGAGAACCTTCTAGACTGTTCTGATTCAGACTAAATATAAGGAGTTTGTACTGGAGATTAGTTCTAGGGCTCTGAAGCTCGAATCATCGGTTATTTTTGTGTTATTGCATCGTCACAAGTTGATATTTTTTTTATTTTCTTAACAATTTTCAGTTTGCATTGTTTTTGTGGCATTCCAATATTAACTTTTTGTTGAAAACATTGTTAAAAATGTTATTTTCGGAGACCGTTTTTCTTAGTAGTATAGATGCAACAAAACAGCAATTTCGTTGGAATATCAAACGTTTAGTTCCAATTAGGGAGCGGGGTAGCTCATTTGTAAGGCAATTGGGCTCAAGGTACCGAGTTCGAATCTGGCAGAGTATCTTAAACAATAAACGGTTTCTTTTATATTAATTTAATCTATTTTTGTGGGTAACCATCTTGTTTTAAATTATTTTAATTAATTTATTTTTTGAAGTTAAAGATTGGGCTCCGCCGGGAGTCAAACCCGGGTCTTCCGCGTGACCTGCGCGGTATGCTAACCACTGCACCACAGAGCTCGCTTCCAAGCGGAGCCAATCCTTCGTCTTCACTGATACCTCTCCCTGGATCTCGCAAGTTTTGCGAGTATTTACGGGAGGTGAACAATTTTTGATCAATTTTGGGCATCTCTTGAGGATCGTCAAATTTTAAATTATTTTATATTAAATTAATCTATTTTTGTGGGTAACCACCTTGTTTTAAATTATTTTAAATAATTTATTTTTTGAAGAATTCTGTGGTGCAGTGGTTAGCATACCGCGCATGTTACATGTCGCATCTTTTCTCTTCAAAAAATAAATTATTTAAAATAATTTCTTTTATAGTTTAAGTTTAATAAGTATTGTAAAGCCGCTCAAAAACTTTAAGAATGTCTTTCATATGACTTCCCTTTCTGTAATAAATATGTTTCGCTTGTTTTTATTTGTTTTGTTTAATTTTTTTTTTTATTACCCTTATTAGAGGAGAACAATAATTGTTTTGACAATATTTTATTTTCATCTATGACAATGTTTTTTTCCTGAGATTATTTAATTTCAAGCATTTTTTATTTCAAAGCAGGGGGCGGTACGGCAAGGCAATGAGTTCCTGTGCACAGTATCCCGAGTTCGAATCAGGCTTGGTAGGTTATCTTTAATAAATATTCTACCACAATTCGTCTTTCAAGAGACCCTCTTGGAGCAAACCCCTATAACGTGGGTACCCTGAATTGAAAAATTCAGGTGTAAAATCAAACGGTTGAGAGTGATCATGGTCAAATCACCTCCTTGCAAGACCTCTGACCAAGAAACAGTACTGAACCAAAGACCCTTCATGGGTTCTAATGGTACAGTTAGTTCCTGTGACCACCTGAGCCGTTAACGTTTCTTTATCAATCAAGGGACGATTATTATCAGGTTAGGTGGGGCGGCATAATTTAGGGGTATCCTGTTCAGTTCAGCTATCGGACCCCGGGGACCGATCCCGCACCAAAATTGTTAACTGCTAATTGTCAATTGTAATCGTGCCTGTTGGTCCCGAACTGTGTACTAAAAATTTAACAGTATGAACATGGCTTCTTATATTCTAGATATGGTCTCAAGGACACGGCAACCCTAACCAGGAAGAAAGGTGCAGGCAGCTATCAGCTGATCTTCAGCGATCAAGGAGGTCCCCGACCTTCAGCTGTGGAGGATCCCACAGGAGGAAGATCCGGTTGTGGCTTCCTACTCCTTGTTCCTCAGCTGTTTCCTCTCCCATCTTCCCAATTATGCCATATTATTATAATTATTATTGTTAGTTTTATTGTTACCGTGGTAGAGTTACACAATCGTATATGGTATCCTTCAAGGTCCGCCTGCCCATCTCTGCTTGAATTATTCATTACCGAACGTTCCTAAAGTGCGTTTGCCAAGGAATGTCTGTATATAAGATTCGATTCTTCACTTGCCATGAAGACTCGATGAAACTTCAAGAGATGAACTTGCAGATATTATGCTGTTATTGCAGATATTATTAAATACTAACCGAGGATTGCATCGAGGTCAGATAGTTATCGAAATTATAATTAATGATATATTTGTATGTATAACCGAAATTCCAAGGCGAATCTGATTGTTGAAAATGTACAATTATACAATTAATATGGAAATAGATTAGATCACTATTTCCCGGTAACTAAGCTTGTAATTAATGCAACAGTAATAATCATAACTCACATATGGGACGTTCTTTTACAAACCGAACACCTTTCTGACCGACACATTTTAGATTTAACTGAAACTTTTTTTACGGGTTCTATATCGAAAAAAAAGAGATACGTGTAAGAGGATTTTTTTTTATTTTCGATATTTTGAAAAATAAACAACATCGAAAATTCGTGAATTTGATGATTTATCGATAATAGCCTATTTTTCAAAAATTCATAACTCCGGTTCTATTTAAGCTTAAAAATCTAATTTTTTTTTATTTTGAAGGTAAAAAGACAAGCTTTAAGAAAAAAATATTTTCAAAACAAATTGTTGTTATTAACAATTTCAATGTTTAAATCGGTTTTTAACAGTGGCGCCACCCATGAATCAACTTTTTACTATTTTTATCGGAATATAATAATAAATACAATATTTAAAAATAAGACAATGTTTACATTTTCTGTTTAAAAGTTTTTACAATATCCTTTTTTTCGCAAGATGAAAACCGTTTTGCTTCCAATTGCTGTAAAGAAATCGGATTAATACAATGATATTTTAAAGTTCCTTTTATTGTTAAAGCTTTTTGGAAACTTTCGGACAATTGTTTTTCTTCTAATTTGTATTCATATGCTAAATTAATTAATTTTTTTCTTACAGTAAAAATAACTTCTCCATCGTTCTTAAAAGCATTTTCGATAGAAAATTTGACGCAGAATACGATAAAAATAGTAAAAAGTTGATTCATGGGTGGCGCCACTGATAAAAACCGATTTAAACATTTGAAATTGTTAATAACAATTTGAATTTTTTGACAATTTGTTTTGAAAGTATTTTTTTCTTAAAGCTTGTCTTTTTACCTTCAAAATAAAAAAAAATTAGATTTTTTAGCTTAAACAGAACCGGAGTTATGAATTTTTGAAAAATAGGCTCTGACCGATAAATCATCAAATTCACGAATTTTCGATCTTGTTTATTTTTCAAAATATCGAAAATAAAAAAAAAATCCTCTTACACGTATCTCTTTTTTTTTCGATATAGAACCCGTAAAAAAAGTTTCAGTTAAATCTAAAATGTGTCGGTCAATTTTCGTCAAAATCTGTTCGGTTTGTAAAAGAATGTCCCATATGCAAAAATAATAAAAAAACAACCTGTATATTTACTGGGTCTTAGGTCCAGAACTGTTCCTTGGTCAGCGGTCATGATCACGCTCAACCACCCGGTCCCCCCCTTAATTTGTCACTTAAGGGTAGCCTCTTCATAGAGGCTGGGCCTGCCCCAGGAGTGACTCTTGACCCACGAGACGAACTGAGGCAGAATATTAAAGATATCCTGCGATACTGCCAGATTCGAACTCGGGAACTTGAGCACAGCAACTCAATACCTACCCTGCATCCTTTGTGCAAAATAAAAAATATAAGTCAAAATAATTATTGTTCCCCACATATAAGCGTAATAAACAAAATACAAAGAATACGTGAAAAAAAAAACTAGCGTACCACAGTTATTACAAAAGGGAAGTCATGAGAAAGCAATTGTTAAGGTTGTAACGCGTCTTTACGATACGTTAGTATCTTTTATTAAAAAAAAAAAATTAACTTGAAAACAAAAAGAGAAAATACAAAGGGAGATTGATTCGGTGTGATGTTTGATTTAGAGACTAGCTGGAAGTTGATACCACGAATTATGACCAACAGGTAACAGAGAAAAGTGAATCTACAGAACTTCTTCCCAAGTTTCCTTCCAAAACTCTTCAAATTAGTGCAGTATTCCATTATTCTTAATTGATAAAGTTTCACGAATTATAGGTTTTTTGCCATCAATCAATACAACAAGATTAAAGATGAACGATTGGTGATGCAGCAAAATAGTAGACTAAGCCTCCCAGTTATTGTATTGTGGCTTTAGTTAATTCTTCGCTTATCATTAAGTATGAAAATAACAGCGGTTATAATAAAAACCAAGATTGATGTCAGGAAACACGTTTTTATTTTGGTGATGTAACTAGAGGTTTAAAATAACATTTATTATTACTTTTTTAATTGAAATCTACAACTGTATTTAAAAATAACACTGTAACGATAAATCGACAAATAAATAAAAAAAAAACAAAAAAAAAAATAACATGGTTCGAAATCCTAAACCTTTTGTTGGAACAACTACCGTTTGGAGCGGACCGTCAGAGGACTAGTTCAAGGCCTGGATGATTCCACTGGGTTCTAGACCATTCCTTTTAGGACGATATTTAAGGAGCGAGTGACTGGCCCAATGAGTGTTGGTCTTGAGTGTCATACAATTTGGGTGCTATAAAGTTATAATTTTTGTATAATCTGCTAGAATTATAGGTTATTATAATTCGAATTATATATTTAAGTTGTTATAATTCGTGTGGAATTGATAATTGTATATTTTTGTTGAATAAATATTTGTCAACCCAAAGAAGTGTTACGATACATTAAATAAATGTGATAAAACAAAAGAAAAAATATCGTGAATAAGCCTGTAGAGAAACTATCCACTGATAGTGCAATCCAATCCAATCTAACGGCGCAGGACCTCCTGAGCAATCTTCTTCCATCCCAACCTGTCCGCAGCTGCCCTTCTCCATCCCGGAACATCAAAGGACCGAAGTTCTTCCTCCAGATCCTGCAGCCAACGCAGTCTAGGTCTACCTCTACTCCTTTTACCACCAGGGTGTCCCTCCATTATCATTTTCGGGAGCCTAACACCTTCCATTCTTTGTATGTGTCCCAATCATCTTATCCTGGTACTCTTAATGGTGGAAACAAAATTTAGAGTTCCATACAAATCTCTTAACTCCCATAGCAGCCTTTCATCATTGCGTGTAAGCATCCATGATTCGCTCCCAAATGTTACCACTGGCTGTAGGACCGTAAGGTACACTCTTATTTTCAGGGTTCTGGATATCTCCCGATTTCGAAAGATCCTTAGGTTACTTAGTTCCTTAGGGACCAATAGCATCTATTGCCAGCTGTTATCCTAGCCTTAATTTCTTCCCTAACATCATTATCCTCCGTGATAACAGTGCCTAGATATTTAAACTGTGTTACTCTCTCAAAGCTTTACCCAGCCCCCTCAATATGTCTGTTCCCTTTTTCCAGTATCCGGATCCACTGATAGCACTCCACTAATATCTCGTTAAAAAGATCTTTAGGTCATCTTCTTTTCTGAAGCTTCGTATGATTGTCTGGAATAAAAGAGGGAGCGAGGCTGAATACAAGTTGGGTTTGGCCCGATCTGAATATAAATATCTTAACTCATTACCACTCTTGCTTCTCCATCTGTTCATGAAAATCCTCCGAAGCTTCCGAAAAGGGGATGGACTCGGGATCTACTATCTTAGAAACAGTATTTGACTGCTACTAATAGGCATCTTCTATATTAGCCTCTACTCGTAAGTTTATATTACGAAATGTACTCAAGTTATTTTATGTTTACTTGTATTGTTGCTGTACAGTTATAAATTTCAATAAATAAAGGGGCTATAAAACGTATTTTCCCAGTTTTTACAACACTTTGTTTAAGTGAGCTCAAGGTTCCGACGATTGGATTTGCATACAGTTAGTATTCTACCTCAGCTGTTCCCAACATCTAAACGTAAGCATTGTCAATAGTTTGCTTCCAAGGCAGGGAAGACAAGACTTCTTTTCATGCAACAGTTCAAAAAAGCCTCATCTCTTCAGAATAGAAAGTTCCCGTTCAAGATTAACTTTCTATACATCGAGTATATAGAAGAGATCCTCAGAGTATATATACTAGTATCAAGAATAGTAGTATCAAGTACTACTAGTATCAAGTACTACTACATATATATATATACTCTGAGGCTCGAATCATATGGTTACTTTTGTGTTAATGGATCGTTACAAGTTGATACATTTTGTAACCTTGTTAATTATTAAAATATGTTTGCCGGTCATTGTGAATTATTATTTTGGTCTAATAAAAATTATTTAAACCCATGATTTGGTTGTGCGTCAGAGTACAGAGAAAAATGCATTATTTTTATCCAAACTTAAGAAAAGCTACATGAACTGATATAACTCACCTAAAAATAGGCGGGCGCAAGCGACGGTGCTGCTTGTTTACAGGAACTAGAGAAACGGGGATAGAGGCCGGGCCAGTACCTTGGATTGATAGGGTTTTTTGGCGTTATTAATTAATGTTTCCATAATTAAAACCCGATTGAGCAAAATATTATTTGAAAAATGTCTATTAGGTATTGCTCGGTCCCTCAGTGTTCAATTAGATAATCAAAACACGTGTCATTCCATTTATTTCCAAAAAATAAAAAGCTTCTTAAAGAGTGGATCGTAAAATTAAGAATAGATAAACCTGTTTCGAAACATATGAACATATGTAGTCTTCATTTTAAAGAAAGGGGCTATATTTATCCAGGTAATATAAGTATTTGACATTTTATTATTCCGAAATGCTTGTTTTATGCAAATAACATTGGGACCATAGTGTCATAGATTTGTTTTTCTTTTTTAATGTTCCCCATTTTTGTATTACATCCGTTGTGCTTGATTGTTCCAAGTTTTCAATGCGATGCCTGAAAGTTTTGACAAGTAAATAAATAATAAGACAAAGAAACTAAGCTGTCATGAAAATGACAGCTGCCATATCAATGATTGTATGAATTGGTAATAAATGTTATTACTAACCGAAAAACGTAGAGTAAAGTTACAATGATGTGTTTGCATTTACTAGAACTACCAGCTTTATACGAAATTTGCTTATCATTATTAATAAATTTGATTTCTACTTTTATTTGATGGGGCAGTCCTTTAAGATCGCATGTTTGAAGGCACAAGGCTTGTAAAGTAACTGTTTTTTTTACTACTAAATATTATTCCATATCACGTCAACTATGTCTATCCCCGTTCCTTCCGGCATATTGCAAAACTACTAGCGCACCCTATAGTCGATTGTGCCCGCGAACAGGAAAAAAAGTTACACCGCATGGTAATTCTATCTTGCTTTTCGTTCAGATAACTGTTTAGTAAGTTATAAGCAATACTTCCTTGACATAATTACCTGTTAAGTTAGATTTAATTGGTTCCTTATAATATAATGGCCTGATAAGTTAGATATAACTGTTACTCGATATAACTTCATGCCTAGTTATATGAAACTGTTCCCGGACATAACTGGCTAGAAGAGAGAAAGGGACGTCGCAAAAGCAGAAGAGAAACCAGAAGCAAGCGGTCACCGTGTAGGACGCAAAACTTATTTATTTAGACATAATAAAAAAAAAAAAAAAAATAGAAAACAGGATATGTTGGAGCAATTGTCAGTTTCACCTTTCTCAACAGCTCACTCAAAGATAAGCTTTTATTTGTTTCGGTGGAGATTAAAAATATATTTAGTAGGGCAGAGCGGGGTTGGTTGGCATAGGGGGTAGGTTGGCCATTGGCTTATAGTTTCCGTCACACCTGATGTAAAGGCCCCACCACTGTACCAAGTGACTCGCTCGACCTCGGAAGTCTTTTGCAGAATTTTCACTCCGACGCTAACAGTGCAGAGAAGAGTGTGCTTCATTAACTGATTTTACAACATGTAAGTAAATTTTTATATTTTCAGTAAAGTTTATTTAAAGGCATGGAAAAACATTTGACTCCAATTCTGTTCACATAGCCCCAAACTCCTTTGAAAAACCTAACCTTTCGACTAACCAGTTTCTTTTTTGATTGATCTCCCCTGTCCTGGCAGCCATCTTTCATATGATCTCACCTGTGGGGTTAGTTGGCTCTCTTCAACTGGGTTTTGTTGGCACAGTAGCAATTCACAAAAGCATGGTAAACATAAAAAAAGGTGAAACTACCAATTGTCTTTAGTTCCAGCAAGGAGGATGAGAGTAATTTTTCTTATGCAGTAAAAAAGTGACGACAGTCTAAACTTCTATCTTCTACTATTGTCATTCTATTTTCCTTTAAAAGCTGTTAAAAACCGATTCAAAATTATTATATCATTATAGTGCAGCTTTTAATAACAATAATATTTGTCAGGCAGTACTTGAATGAGATGGCTAAACAACCCTACTTTCTAGGCCAACCTGCACCACATAGGGGGTTAACTGGCATACTCTGGATTGACGAATTCTTCAATTTTCTATAATCTTAGTATTAACTATTATGTGGTAAAAAAAATACTTCAAATACTCTAATACTTGGAGTTTACAGTGGTATCAGTCCTATTGGGATTATATTAACAGAAACGACTCAGCAAAGAAAAAAGTGAAAAATTTGCCAACCAACCAACCCCGCTCTCCCCTACAGCATTAAAATACCTGAAACAGTTTTTTATAATACACCTTATGTTCATATTTAGCACATTTGTTGTTTAATTAACGTCACTTTATGCCATTAAGGCTAATCGGACGATGCTACAGTGGTAGTCCTAAATTTTTCCTATCCAGGTATAATTAGGGATCTTTAGCGAGTATCTGACATCGTACAGAGCCTCCTTGGGACGCTAAACCGCGACCTTTAATATTGTAGGTTGCTATGCTAACCATTACACCACCGCACAGTGTTTCGATTAGTATAAGCTAGGTGGACAGAAGTCATGATTGAAATTCTGAAAATTGGTATTATAATAATGTAAACAATACATCAAAACGTGGTATTCTAAATTTGTTTATGTCTCAGGCACTCCACCTCCTTAATAGTAGGGTCCAAAGGTGAAAAATCGTGGTGTAATAGAATAAATCAGTTGAATTCCAGGCATCACTTCAATCATAAAAATTACAGTGTTCCTAAATTTTTATAGATTGATTGTTAAGGTACAATATTATTTGGACTAGTGAGTGCTAATTTTTTCTAATTCAGTAAATTTATCTGTTAATCAAACCACAATAAAAAAAAGTTTTTGAGATGATAGCAGGATTTTTTCATCCTTTTGAAACTGAACATAATGAGAGACAGTTCATTTTTCCATATAAAAAAAATCAAAGGTACTTTATAGGAAAAAGAAAAAAATGTCTCCGCCGTTTTAGCTCCCTCAGAACATTTATATGATGATAAAACCTACCTGATATAAAAGGATACTTTATTCTTTTTAAAAATGACGAGTTTAATCAAAATGGTTTTTGAAAGAATGGGAAAAACATGTAAAAATGAGACAACATTTATGTAATAAGTGTCCCCTCCGTTTGATCATTTTAGATGAAATTTTTCCTGTCACATCGCGGGCATATACATAGACCATGTACCCAATTTCAGGTTGGTATGGTTAATAGTTTTTGAGCTAGTCTGTTCACACACACACCCACACAGACATCTGTGTGGAGATACAAAGATATACAAAGAGTCTGCGTCTTGACTCAGAAGATCTATAAGATTGGATCGAAACGTTGGTTTTCGAAAATAAATTTTTTTTTTCAAACTGCAAATCCTGACCATCATTTCACCTATCGTAAATATTAACAGTTGACTATCTCTCCTAGAAGATAATAGAATTTTCGAATTACAAATTATTAACGCGGAGCCATGCACCTCACTACTTCTTAATCTAACAATGTGTACCCTGCCAACCCAGCTAGAGGTCAACTACAAAACAAACAATAGACATCACTACCTTGAAGATAGTACCCTCCAACACTACAGTAACTAACTCAACTACCCTTCCATTAAGCTCTAAAACCAACAAAGCCTCTCCTCCTCAGTAGCCGGACTGGAGAACCTTGCGACGAGATGGATATTCCAAGGCAACGACCTCGCTAATCCAGCCCCTTTGATTTGTAATCTATTGTCCGCTAGGCTAATGAAGGAATCCGGCGAGGTCGGTACAAACTTGATATTTGACTAAGCATGTAATTCAAGGCAGCCACGGCTAATACAAAAATATAGTTAAAATAAAAATATTATTTATTTGATACCTTTTTTCAGCACAAAAATGATACTAGGAACATAGAGAAAAACAGATTTGGTTGACATTAAAAAAAAAAGTCATAAATTTGACTTTGCAAGAGTTGAAATAACGCGTAAAGAATCAAGCACGATTATAAGAAAAATGCTTGAAGCAATGTCAATTTCAAAACATCTGGTGCGATTCGCGCAACACACAACTTTCACTTACGAGCTTACTTAGATTAGAAATCGACGTGTTTCGATAATATGTAAACGCCACACTTTCCCACCATTATGTGCTTCCATTTGTATATCTCCATAAGTTATCTACATCTGTAATTGCTTTGATTTGCTTTCTGTAACTATATCTTGAAGGTGAATAATTAGGAGGTGTATTCACGACTCGTAGTAAAGTTTGTCTCTTATGCGTTTCTGGAAATCGAGAAAGATTAGTGTTCCTCTAAAATCACTCACTTTATATTGCCTTCAGAGATTTATTATGGAACTAAAGTTTCTAAACTAAAATATTATTAATTAATGATTATCTTATACCATATTTTTTCACACCTTAAATGCTTTAAATAATTTGAGCATCACGTATTCATTCAACATCAAGTAAAATAATTTTTTTTTATTGTTAAATAAAAGTTTTTATTTTCATCAATCATAATACGGTATATGAAATTTTGGCTGCCACATCGCGGGCATGACACCAAATGCCCAGTTTGATCAAAATCGTTACAGCCCCTTTTGAGAAAATCGGAAAAAAAACTTAAAAAGGAGACAAAATTTATTAAACAAAGTAACCCCTCCGTTTGTCCAACATTGATGAAATTTTTGCTGTCACGTCGCGGGCATACAAGTGCATCAAATACCCAATTTCACGTTCGTGCGGATTATAGTTTTTGTTCTAATCTTTATAATTTTTTTTTCCATGGTAACTAAATGAAGTTTTCAGCAATTACATAGAGAATTATAAAATCAGACGCGATGAAGTATTATGTTTGCTTTGCCGAATCATCACAAGTAAAAACCTATCTCTATATAAATAAAGATGAAATTCTGTTTGTTTGTTTATTTGTTCTTTACAGAAATCCATACCGTTTGTCCTAATCTCAAAATTTCGCTCAGTGGTTCTTTCATACCAGGTGCGAACACCTGTCCATATTAAAATTGTATAACTGCAGCTAATCTCTGGGTATATTCTTTATTGTTATAAAATTCATTATGAACACGCTTTGCATTGGTTTTTAGACCATTTAGAAAATTTAGGAAAATTAAATTCCCCGGGTGAAACCGGGATATACAGCTAGTTTATCAATAAACTTTTTAGTTGTACATTAGATAGCAAATACAAACAATAATAAGAAAATGAATGTGGAAAAAGGAGTGAATTTCAGGAACGGCGTCCACATATTTATCAAAACACGTCAATTTCTAATCTAAGTAAGTTGGTAAGTGAAAGTTGTGTGACGCACGCATCGCTCCAGATTTTTCGATTTAAAGTAAGGAACATACCTCCAACAAACTAATTTTGAGAAATGATTATGGATCAATATAAACATATGATTATCAAAGTAATAAAAAACAGTTCATTTTCGACCAGTAAAGTGACTGGCGCACCTAAATCCCAAGAGTTTTCCAAAATTTAATCTATCAGTGAGTTGAGGTCATGATTAGTTTACGGAATGGAGTCAAGAAATGAAAAAAAAATTTAAAGTGTACTTTGAATAAAATTAAGAATATTCATGTTTTTAAACATAAATTACCTCCTCCGTACTTAATGCCTTCAATGTCTATTAATGCCTTCCAAAAATAACAAAAACATTGTAACATTTAAATGAGACCTAATCCCGTTACAGCCATTTATGAAAGAATCTCATTAACCGTAATACGGTGGAGCTCATTTATATTCAGGCAATTAGCAGATTTATCCCCGCAACTACAATCCACCCTGTACCTGGAGAACAGCTTCAACAAAATTGTTGACTTTGTTGTTGCTTCTTAAACAACATCAACAACACCTCTGTTGATGACCATTCCATTCCGACTCACCCCTGACCTTTAGTGTTTAGGAATGTTAACTTCTCGCCGCCCACGTTCGTTGATTCACTCCTGTCGATTCTAAAAATACCGGCGGAAGCTGTTGCTAAATATTTACACCTCTTACAGCTCGTGAAGGTAAGCAAATAGGATGATTTACCGAAAACGTATTATCATTTGTTAAACAAAATTGCATCCAATTCTAATAACGTACTAATTTTTTTATTGCTTCTAATGCCCTTAAATTTAAGAAGAAAAAAGTGGTTAGTATAGCAACATACAATCTAAAGGTCGGGAGTTCGCGTCCCGCGGTGGCCCTAGGAGTTTTAAAGGGAGTAAAAGGAGGGCTCTGCCGTCCTTCGGATAGGACGTAAAATGGAGATCCCGAGCCTTTACGATGTCAGGTACTCGTTAAACATCACTATCGTAATTATACCTTGATAGGCAAAATTTAGGACTCCCACTGTAGCATCGTCCGATTAGCATAATATGACGGCAAACAAACAACTTCATTTTCTGTTGATGTTACTTTGTTAGAACTTTGGAAATGCGGCTTCTGGGCCGCTAAAGAACCCCTATGGGTTTGATACAAATGGGCGAAGCGAGTGGAAGTGAAAAGGGACGTTAAACAAACAAACTTTTGACGTGCTAATAGTTTTTTTTTTTTGCCATTAATGGAACTTATAAATCCTGATCTTTTTTTTTAGTAATTGCTTGGGACGAAAAACTGCTACGGTCATCAACGACTTATTTCTGTTCATGGCATTGGTTTTAAATAAACCATATTTTATTTAAAATATAGAATATTTACCCTTGCGAGAGGTAATTAGCTAGGAAAAAAACCCATAGTAATTAGTTAATGAAAATTTACGTGTGCGAGAGCTAACTAGAGCTCGATGGCACCGAGTTGGTGACAGTGTTGGTCCCTGGTGGGGTCGGGTAAAAACTTTTGATTTAATATTCTAACAGATGAACAGGCGCAGCAGATTCAGGGAGAGACCATCCGTCGCTAGAGAGCAGGACAGAAGACATCCAAGAGGAATGTCTCTATGAAGGGGCAAAGTAACGTGAAACACAAACCATACGATTGAAAGAGTTCTACACTTTTTGTTAGAACAGCTGTATAACTGTCTAGAACATGTTCTAGATGTTTCGAGAATATTCTACGCCCTTCTAGAATGTTCCATTTCGGCCTAAATATAAGGGATTAGGGGTTTGGTCTTGCTCTCTACATCGAAGCTTAGTCTAGACCATGTTCTAGATGTATCGAGAATATTCTACGCCCTTCTAGAATGTTCCATTTCGGCCTAAATATAAGGGACTAGGGGTTTGGTCTTGCTCTCTACATCGAAGCATAGTCTAGACCATGCTCTAGATGTTTCGAGAATATTCTACGCCCTTCTAGAATGTTCCATTTCGGCCTAAATATAAGGGACTAGGGGTTTGGTCTTGCTCTCTACATCGAAGCATAGTCTAGACCATGCTCTAGATGTTTCGAGAATATTCTACGTTCTTCTAGAATGTTCCATTTCGGCCTAAATATAAGGGACTAGGGGTTTTGTCTTGCTCTCTACATCGAACCATATGATTACTTTTGAGTCACTAGTTGTTACTTTTAGTAACGTTGTTATTAATTTGAGCTTTTACTCTTTATTTGACGTTGTGAGTCGTAATTTTTCGTAAATAAAAATTATTTAAACGTCCATTAGTGTTAACTAATTTTTTTATTATTAAATAAAAGTTTTTACTTGTGGTAATTCGGCAATGCAAGCATAATACTCCAAGTCGTCTGATTTTATAATTCTCTATGTAGTTGTTGAAAACTTCATTTACCATGAAACAAATGATTTCCATTAAATGAACACAACGGCTTTAATAATGAACAATGGTCTGTCATTAAAGGCGTACTCCGCCGCATGCGTGTGCTCAACGTATTTTATGAGTTGACGGAATATTTTTCTTATTTCTCGTCTACATGTTTACTTTTTTCACATTTCGTATTTAGCCATTTCTTATTTTTAGGCGTAATGAGAGACAGTTAATTTTTCCATATAAACAAAAACAAGGGTACTTTACATGAAAACAAAAAAGGCCGTTCCCCATTTAAGCCCCCTCAGAACATTTTAATAACGATAAAGCTTACCTGATATTAAAGAACACCTTATTTCCATTAAACATGGCGAATTTGATCAAAATCATTGAAGCAGTTTTTGAGATAATCGAAAGAAAGGTTTAAATTGGACAAAAGTTATGAAATAAAGTGCCCCCTCCGGTTGATCAATTTTGATGAATTTTTTACAGTCATATCTCGGGCATATTAATACATCAAATACTAAGTTTAATTAAAATCGTTACAGCCATTTTTGAGAAAATCGAAAAAAAGTAAAAAGTTACAAAATAAAGTACCCCCTCCCTTTGACCAATTTTGATGAAATTTTTGCTGTCACATCGCGGGCATATACATACACTAAATACCCAATTTCAGGTTCGCACGGTTTATGGTTTTTGAGCTTTTCTGATCACACACACACAGACCATTTCGCGGGACTTGGTTATTTGGACTCAGGGGACCCCAAAACGTGTATTTTCGTTGAAAACCGGAAGTCGAAATTTTTCACGATCCCAATACTTTCCCTTAATATATATTTCATATATAGGTAAGTGAAAGTAAAAATGTCACTGAAAATTTACAATTCTTTCCTATTCCACTGTAATTTAAAGTAGGATTTTAAATTTCACCGAAATACATTTACTTATTTCTTCTGAAAGTTAATATTAAAATAATCGACAGTAAAACATGATAGGGGTTAGCTAGGAAGATAATAATGTACTAGAGAAGACATTGCTAGAGAGAAGACGAATAATATAATCCAGTGAATGGAGCGTTTTAAAGATGCATAAAGGCCGGGGCCTTCTGAATATTTTAAAGGCTGATGATATTCATACTACACTAAACATTGCTTGTTCCCCCGACCTCGGCGCTATAATGCTATGCGCAGGAGGAAGTGTACAGCATCTCCACTCCATCAGCTGCTGTATCAAGATGAATGAAGGAGGCTGAGAGAACACCAATATCAATGAAACATGAACGAATGAACAATTCGTAATACTGGGTCCAAAAATGGGCCTGACACCATGTCTGAGAGGGTCCAACACATTCCTCACTGAGAGCAGAAAAAAAATATATTAAAGCGCAACCTCAATTCAAGACTACCACAACCAAAAAAAAAAAAATTGATTTTTTATTTTACTCTGATACCACTTCACCTGGTCAAAAAATGGGAAAGCGACCTATTTTAAAATATATCCTATTAAAATTTGTTTTAGTTGATTTTTCTATTTTTATTAAACTTAAAATACTAAAGTAACATATTTTATATCGGATGCTGGATAAGAACGAACATTGATGTTATATAAATGAGGGTCAGAAGGGGAGGGGTATGGGAGAGCAGCTTCCCCCCTAGAAAATATGAGAAAAAAAAAAGCATGTCATTAAATAAATTCTAATTCATGAGGTCACCTGTGGTGTAGTGGTTAGCATAGCAACCTACAATACTTAAGGACACGGGTTGACGTTCTGCAGTGGCCCTAGGATTTTTTAAAGGGAGTAAAAATCCTTGGCTATGCCGTCCCTCGGATAGGACGGAAAGTAGAGGTCCCGAGCCTGTACGATGTCAGTTACTCGTTAAAGACCCCTATCCTAATTACATCTGGATAGGTAAAATTTAGGAGTCCCACTGTAGCATCGTCCGATAGCCTTATTAATATAGAGAATCGTTAAACTATTCTAATTAATTTATTAGATGAGGACGTGAGGTACAAAACTCGTTATTAGTATAATGAAACCACGCCCACTGAAATATAAATTAATTAAATACTGACAGACAGGAGAGCTCCCACCACCAGACCAAATAAATGAGGCTATTTATTTACTTATTTCGCTGCAAGGCTAGGTCTATCGGCCCAGTTGGATGTGCACCACCGCCAATGTGGGCCAAGGTAGAGCTGGCTGTTGGCAGTAACAACATATCGCGCAGCGGCTTGAGGGGTGTGCGGTCGAGGAAATAATCTGCAATATCATCCAACGGTTGTGGTCGCGGGGATGGTGCAACATCGAGAGGCAAGTAATCTCGTCCGATCCGTTCCGAGGTGCAAGATAGGAATACAGCAGTGTGGAGTAGTAGCCAAATATCTGGGCGAGCTGCCTATAACCGGCATTAAATAAAACTCAGCAGTTTTAAAACAATTTCTCAGTTGATATTGGGTTGTAAATCTCTATGAAAAGTTCGTAGAGATTTTAAAAATAAAATTGAGCCTTTATTTTTTCAACTAAAAATGAATCACAAAGCTAATTTTTATTTAAATGCCTTTAATCCTCAAGGAATTAACTATGTTTACACACTGAATTCGTCTTTATTAAGGTCAGTAGTGTAGTTTATTGCAAACCAACATGAGTGACTATTCAGTTTATTTTGGGCATATTATGCTGTTCTTTTTAAAAAAATGGAAAAACGCAGCACAAACTGCGAGAAAGATTCGTGCCGTTTATGACAGCGATTCAATTGCTGATAGCACGGTTCAGAAGTGGTTTTCACGGTTTAGATCAGGAGATTTCAATTTGGAAGACCAACCCCGGGCTGGCCGGAGTTCAACTCTTGCCATCGAGGATATTATGACGGTCATCGCAAACAATCCACGAATTACTGTCCGTTAGATAGCTGCGGAGTTAAGAGCCTGCAAATCGACCGTTGAAGTTGGCAAATCGGAAAGGAGTGCTATTCCACCAAGACAACGCTAGGCATTTGTCTTTAAGAATTCTGCAAGTCATTAAGCTTCAGATGGGAGGTTTTACCTCACTTGCCGTGCTTTCCTGACATTGCTCTTTCAGATTTCCATCTTTTCCGTTACCTCGAAAATTTTCTACAAGGGAAATCCTACTCTTCAGAAGATGACGTCAAAACGGACCTTTTATTGTTCTTCAGGAGTAAGGACAGTGATTTTTGGAAAAAATAAATAATGGACCTTCCAAGCCGTTGAGAAAGGGTAATCGCTAGCGGTGGTAACTATTTTGTAGATTAAATAAATAAATTTTAAACTCTTCATTCATCAATTTTAATTTTTGTCCAAATTTCTCTACGAACTTTCCGGACAATCCAATATTATACCAAGTGGATGTTATACGAATTATTACACGAAGCTAAAATATCTATATCTCCCGCCGCACCATTTCGACCTTAAAGCTACTAAACCATCTTCGTGACCTTTTCCCTTTCGAAACACGCAGACTTCTGGTCACCTCTATTATTCCTCACTTTGACTATTGTTGCACGGTGTATGGGGGTATCTCAGGGGATCTCGACGCAAAACTAAAACGTTTAATAAATTGTTTCATCCGATTTATATTTGGGGACGTCTCCATTTCGCCTTTTTATGAAAAGTTAAAGTGGTTATATCCTTCCTACCGCCGCAAGTATTTCCTGGCAACCTTCCTTTTCCAAGTTATTCGATCCTGCCGTCCACCATATATCTCCGAACTTCTTCATCCCAAATACTCGCTACATTCCCGCAATACCCGCTGATTCCTAAATTTTGCCTATCCAGGTATAATTAGGATAGGGATCTTTGACAAGTACCTGACATCGTACAGGTTCGGGACCTCTATTTTACGTCCTCTCCGAAGGACGCCTAGGATTTTTTACTCCCTTCAAAACAATCCTAGAGCCACCACGGGACGCGAACCCGCGACCTTTAGTATTGCAGGTTATTGTAATTGAAGTCACGTTATTGTAATTATTATAATCATAAAATTATATGTATATTAACAGAAGATTCCTATTTGTTTGTTTATAGCACTTATTTCTAGTAGCGGATATAGAAATTTTCTTAGCGGGGGGACGCACATTTTTATTTTTTAATTTTTATGTGTCGTGAATGACCTAATTAAAAATATTAGTGCATAGTTAAGTTATAAAATTCTATTAAATGTTAAAAGCAAGCCATTTTTCATTTAAGGAGTTTTTTTTTGTTGTTTTTTTTTTGTCCGGTACCCCTACCTGGCCATATGTGGCATATGGGGGGTTGGGGTTACTCTACAGGGGTAACCAACCTATTCTAACCATGGTGGGAGGGTTGAGATTTATTCCGTGGGGCCTCCACGAAATAAAAGTTATCCCTCCCAGGGCGGATTCGAACCGCCGCCGTTCGGCTCGAGCGTGTAGAGGTGCCTTTACACCTTACGAACTTTACCTTCGAACACCACCTTCGAACAACCTTCGTGAAGCCTTCACGTCGACTGTTCGGCTGTTCTGGTTACTTCATCTGTTCGCCTGGGTTCGGGGGTAGCGCTAGTGTCACTTTTGATTTGTGTTTTTGTAAGTGACAGGAATTGTTTTTGATACTAGTGTAGTTTGTGATACGTTGTAATTCGTCTCCTATTTTTTTATTTTACAGATAATATAAAATATATTGATAAAGGAGATTTTTTCTTTATCATAAGATAGCTTGGGGTGCGTCAGCCATATTGGTTCGCTTAACGTCACGTGAAGTATAAATGGCTGTTCGCTTCACGTCGGTACGGCAAGGTTCGAAGGAGAACTTGTTCGAAGGTGAGGTTCGTAAGGTGTAAAGGCACCTTAACAACGGGTCGCGCTCCTACACGCTCGGCTATCCCGGCCCTCTTCCTTCACATTGCAATTGATTGCAGTTCATTTAAGGAGTTAAAACAATTACTCAAGATAAACCTTTTAGTACAGAAATAGTAATAGTTGATTCTTGTCCTCACTTCTCAGAGGGGAGGGATTTCGCGCACCTCAATTGGATCCGCTCCGCTACTACTTATTTCTTTTATCAACAATTCTTCTTCCTGGTGATTAGAAATCACCAAACAATCCCGACTTTGACCAACCCCCGCGCGCTCTAGTTAGCTCTCGCACACAAACATTTTCACACCGTAATTTATATGAGTTTTTTTCTCTAGCTAGTCCACCCATCCTTGTTGACGCTTCGGGTTCCTGACCCCTAACGTTCAAGCCCAAAGGCATTAGTATACCTATTCTGTTAAATAATTCAAATACGCTTGTTGTTCATAGCAAGGTGGTCATAATGAATTGAAGTAACTTTCGTTTACAGCTCTTAAAATACATGTTTACAGTTTCTCTTCGATTATAATTTCTTAAACATGACATTTTGCCATCTGAGTACAGAATAAATGGCACATAATAAAGATGTGAGGATTCCCCCTCACAGTATTCCATCGAGGTAGAAGGATAAACAATAGTAGAAGGACTTTGCGCTCCATGACCTCTTTCATCTAGACACGAGTGAACGAACCCTCACTGAATGGGCTCTAAAGACCGATATCGCTTAAGCAGTCTCCGGATCTACTTTTCAATCTTTTCCGATAGCTTCTCTTACGAGCCATTACAAAAGTATGTTAAAATATATTTCCTATTGTTAATTATATATTAAACAGACCTCAGAACTTCACAGGAAAGGTAGATCGCCTTCAGGAAAAGTCTATTATTCCAGATCTAGGCTTACAGAGATTAACAAAAACAATAAATCCGACAAAAACAGGGTTTGAAATTAACGATATATCATTTTCAAATTCAGCGCCTCAATTAACCTTAGAGCGGACCCCAAAATCGTTTATATCGCGTAAGTTGTAATAAATCGATTCCTGAGAGTGTAATCGATAAAACGATTTCATTTTCACAATCAGCACCCTAATTAACCTAGAAGTCGGCCTAAATGTTATAAATATCGGATAAGTTATAATCAATATCTAAGCGAGCCTGACGTTTTATATCGATATTATTTTCATTATCAGCAGCCTTGATAAACAAATAATCGATCTTAAGATCGATATAAGGTAATTTATTATACCCTATAAGATTTCCATAAGAACGGTTAACCCAATAATATACACCAATATGGAGAAAACTGAATAAATAAAAAAAAAAGCTAATAAATTCATCCTTAAATAATTAAAATCAAGCTTTGACTCTTATATTAGGTATCATTGTGATAAAGATCATACCAGGACTTTTATTTTCTGGCCCGAAATATAAAAGTCATGATGTGATTTTTATTTATTTATTAGAATTATAAAACTCCAGATTTGACTTTTATTTTGTTTCCAAGAAAATAAGAGTTAATTTCAAACCCTGCTGGGAACAATGGGGACTCTCGTAAATTTCAGGATTATCAGCTACTCGTATTTGACGTTGTTTTTTAGCTATTGAGCTCAATACTCTTATTGAAGCTCGCTTCTTGGAAGGCATTTAATTTCAAACCCTGGACAAAAAGTTATTTTATAATATATTTATACCTTTAAAATTAAAATCAATCGATAACAAGTCATTATTATTCGGAAAATTTAATTTAATACACAAAACAATTGACCCCCCCCCAAAAAAAAAATTTGGCGTTTCAATTTTTTGTATTTTTAAGCTAATAATGCAAATAGGCACTTACTATGCCCAAAACATAACACTTTTAGCTGTTTACATCACAGTCCTTCTTAATTCAAGGTAATAATCTCATTAAAAATTTAGCTTCAGGCCTCATATTCAACAAGCACCAGATGTATTCATAAAAATAAACCTGTATAAGGGAGATTGTTTTGTCAGAGGTTCTGATGATGACAGCTTTGCCTTTTTAATGCAGCTGATGGAATTTTAATGATAGTATTGTTGCATAAATTAAATAAATATTTTTAAAACATTCATTTTCCCCCCCTATATAAGACCATTGCAGCATTAATATATTTTAAAATAACATGTCAAGTGTATCAACAGCTTAGGTTGCCTCAAAGATGACCTTGACTTTGAGATTGGGTCAATTTCCCCCAAATAGCAGGGGAAGGGGGTTTGATGAAGGTATCCCCCTAAACTTCAAACCATGGAGCCTCAACATTTTTAAAGCCTCTATAAAATTAGCAATATTGAAATAAGATAAACTTAAAATGATATTGATGATTATTAAATATATAACGGTAAAATAAGTAATAGATTCATGGCAAAATCCTCTTCTAAATTTATACTTGATCATAAGGAATGAAACTAAAAATCTTTAGCTGCCTTAACTTTCCTATTGAATTAGTAAGGGATGGTCATCAAATACTAGCCTCAGGCCAATAAGTTAAAATAGCCTTATTAAAAAAAAAAGCAACACATTAACAATGTTTTCAATGGAATAATTACGAATTTGTTTCTTGTATCTCTGTCTCACAAAAATATTCTTCTAAATTGTAATACAGTGGGTTCAACTCTATAAAAACAGGTTGAGAATTTCTTGATATAAATATAATATTTACATTATATAAGTTTTATGCATTTTTGTGTACCTATGTGGAGTACAAATAACCAACACTCCTGCAGATATAAATTTAAGACAATCCAGCTTTACAAATAAATAAAATGTAGAATATGTAAGATTATATAAATTACATTTCATCCTCATTCTGGTATAATCCACTGTCAAGATATTAAAAAAAGTTTAATAGAAAAAACAATTATCTTTAAGACATTAAACTTAAGAAAAGCTCATAATAGTAACTGAATCAAAGAATCGATAATTAAACTAATATCTACCACTTTTCAAACATAAAATCTGGAATCATCACTTATATTAAAAAACTGGAATTATTCACCCAGCATAAAAAAAAAAAATACTTCAGACCAGAAGGAATGCAACAAATGCAAATGCAATAGTTAAAATTATCAAGACCTGTTAAATATATATCTATTTTTAAATCTAAATATGTCAAACAAAATGAGATAACTGTGAGCAACTAATTGAAATAAGTACAAGAACATCCTTGTAAGAAAATTACCCATACATAGGAATTCTTAAAACATTTAATTACGTGGAAATTAATGTGATTCATCAGAATAACATTGTTTTTAAATGTCAGAAATATTAACACTTCTTCCCAATATGATCAAAAATATGTAAGTAATTATATTTAACCCCTAATACTTAATTCAAACAATATTTAAAGGGAGTGGTAACTTATGTTCATTAAATGTTCAAATGAATAGATTCCTCTATGTTAAAACCAATGTAAATCTTACTTTTGCTCACTGAAATGAATCAGGTACAATCTTAGTTAAATCAATTCAGATTCTTCATTGATTAACAAGAAGAAAAAAAACAGGCAGCTATCTAAATTTAGAAGAGATCTCTTGAGGGGAGTTGAGAAATCTTAAATAATTAAGATTCTTAAAATAATACTGACCAACAGAAAATCGGCAGCAGAATAGAATACTACCATTTTTATCAGGCTAATTCTAAAGAAATTATGAAATAAAGAAAAATTTATCTATTGAAACAAATGTCAGTTATTCTTGTAAAATTTTAGTTAGGTTTATTATAAAATAAATAACCATTGTTTACATCACAAACTCTTTGATGATAACTACATAATAAATCTTAAATACAAATCAAAAAGGCAAACCAGATTTCAACATTTTAATGCTTAAATCCTGTTATAAGGAATTTTAACAATAAAATAAAACTATATGAATTAAATATGACAAATAATTAAAATTATAAAATAATGGTGTTAAAATGAATATTTATTTGTTTGAAGCTCATTACAAATAACTTGGCAGGCAATTAATGCACTGTATTTCTTACCTTAAAAAACTCTTTTACATTAAATTCCCAGGCACAAAAAAGAGTTTATCAGCTTCTTCTTGCATTAAACACTCCGAAATAACGCACAGTAAAATTGTATCATCCAATTGATAAAACTAACAATGAGATCTTTTAGTTAAAACCATATGTTTCAAGAGATTAAAAACTTGAGTGAAACCGACACTAGTGATCAGGAACCACTTGTCTGTAGATTAATAACAAAAATTTAGAATAACTAATAAAAAAAATGAAATAAATACTTTCTAAAAATGATCGGACTGACTAAAACCAAAGAGAACCCAACATAAACCTAACAGGCTCAGGCCAGAACACTGAGTAAATCAAAACATATCAGGGCCCACTGCTTACCTGATATCGGCAGTTCCGCTAGCTTGCGGGTTATACATCGCTAACCTGACTAACGTCATCCGATAACATATGTTATTTATCTTTGTTATCATACCTATTACTTACATTGCCTTCGAATAATAGTTTTCTTGCATCAGATCACAAAAAGTCGAACGTAGAAACTATTCATAAACAGAAAAAAATATGGAAAATAATAATAAAATACTTGTATCATGGGTTTAGGATGAAGGATTGGGTTCTGAATAAGGACCTAAAAACAAGACACAATTAACTCCTCTTTTTAAAATTCATTCTATGCTTTAAACAACTTGAACTTTTTAAAATAGTTCTGCACTTCTGATTTCGGATAAGGTTTCACAACTAGGCAAGTAGGGATATTTTCAGGCTGTTCAATCCATAACTTGTGTTTAATTTGATTTTCATTCAACTTCTCTGACAGTTGTTTCATCATCTCCTCATTAGGAACCTGGAATAACGTCGGTTTAATGCACAAAGGACTCTATATTAGAGGAATAACATCTAGTTATGTTTTGATTGAACATACCTCTAGAACAACTTTGTGCATACTATCCAATTCGCTTAAATATTTCTGAGTGTATTCATCATTGTAGAACAAATGTATGACAGCAGAGCAGGCATGGCAGGCTTGGGCGATGACAGCTCCAACCGGCCAGTTCAAAGACGTCAATAAATCGCTCCTCACCAGAACATATTGCACTATTTGAGAAGCCATTAAAAATGATCTCACCCAAGAGAAAAATAAATAAATAATCAAACTCTTTAAGAATTTTTCTTGTCAATAAATCAACCTATAACCTACTGGAGGTTATACCGAGTTCAATAAAGGGCCAATTTTGAACTATTAACTAAAATTTATAACAATAATCTGATTTTAAATAAACATTTTCATGGATCAAAAAATATTTTTAATCTATTTAAGTAATATTATAATATCAAATGCGGAATAGTAAAAAAAAATTTAATCTTTAACCCACTTTTTTTAAGTACTAATTAACTCAATGAGCAAATTAAATATTTAAAAATATATTTATCATAGCTGTTTTATTATTTATATTAAAATATTTCAGAAAAGATTCTTTGAACAGGTCCAAATATTTTATAACCTCATGATAAAAGATTTTGAAATGCAGGAAGCCTTGGATAGAGATATGTCCATACAGTAGAATTTCGAAGAGCAATCGAAGAGTTTATTAATCAGATATGGCAAATGTTTTAGTTCTTGTCCATGTTCACTATGTTTAAGTCGTATTTCAAGATCCCGAATAAATTATTTTCAGTTCACTATTTATTTTGGAGCTCTTGTTGGTAACTTATTGATTAGATCGTTAATAAAATATTTAGAAAGTTATGCTTGTAAAAAGTAAGTGTGCTTCACTTGTCTTATTTTATTATTTTAAACTTATTCTAAGGCTTATCACCATTTGTTTTTATTCCTCGATTGTTTTATAAAATATTGTTGGAATTTCAAATATACTAATATTAACTTTCCATATTGGAGTTGTTTTTTCTGTTTCCATACATGCTATGTTTTTTTATTTTGAACAGTGTTATGCATATTAATATAACTATTTTAATAGGTGTAATATCTATATACTGTGTGATTATTAAATAAAATTATTGTATGCTGGTATTTTATTGAATTATATACCTAAATTTATGTTCAATGGAAAAAAATTTATGTAATCTCTAACAGTTCCATTCAGTTTCACAATTTCAGGTTCACAATGATCCAAAATTTCTAATCTTTTAATTACCTCTACAACTAAATGTGAACTTCCAATATATTAAAAGTAATTATTTATTTTTACAATTTATTTATGTAGAAAGTAAAAGATCATATGTATGAATCAGTTTGAAAGTTTGGATATCGAATAGTAATATCGTATAATGCCTAAAATATATTTTCTTTTAGAACATATTTTTTCTCTTACCAAAGTAAAAACAGAACAGGCGCTTTGTGCATAAACTTTCATATAAAATTTATTAGAATAAAATATAATATTTTAGTGCCTAATTTTTACTTGGTTTGTTCAATATTGATTCATTTACATCTGTCATCTATTTTTGCCTATCCCGCTATTAAACAGACATTTTTTTTAGGTCTTTTAAAGTTTTAAAGATTAGAAAAGTAGTGAACTCAAAAATTAGCAAGGTAATTAGAATTTGTGGCCTATATTAAGAAAACTGTAATTATGGTTTATATAGCCATCACAAGTTTACTAGAAGTAATGTCATATTGTTAGCTTGTTTTGGAGTCATACTATTCTGCAGTTAGGATACAAAGTTGTTTATCGTTTGCTTTTTTCATATTTGAAAATTATTGATAATCGATGAGTTTCTGTTGCCAATTACTGTTATACCTAGACTCACTCTCGCTGATAACACTAAAAGCCATGTAGTGTGACTTGATCTGAACTAAAAAGTACCTGTTGATGATTGTTATCCCATTTGAGCGAGCAGAAGTCGAAAGCCGTGATCTAATATAGATAATTTAGTCCCTGAACCAACTCAGAAGGTACAAGTGATAAGGTGTGATAACAGCTTAGGTTACGCGTAGGGCTGAACCATGAAACGTACCAAATTTTCGATCTGCCATAAATAATTCTATCATCATACTAAATTATTCAAGAAGTGGTTGGAAGTCGTTCAAGATACTTCCTTAAAAAAAAAGAATTAATAATTATTATCTGCCGATGTTCAGGTTCACATTTTTAGAAATCAGTGCCGAAAGGTACTCTATAGAAATGTTTTTGCCCCAACAAAAACGTTGAAAAATTATGTTTTTGCTTTGACTTTTAGACCATCTCCATGATTGATCACGCAATCAATTATGTATATATTTATTGTATTATAATCATATTTTCATCAACTGCTTATGTGTTAGCCTTATGACTATAGACACTGCCTTCCAATCCTGGTTCAGCTCTCTCTTATGGTTGTAAAAAATTAATACTCGCCAACTAATGAAATTAAATGATAGATTTTACTTTTTATACAATGCAACACAACTTAAATCCATGATGTAATAAACTGATCTCTTTTATGCTTGTAATTAATTTATATAATTTTGGTTATTAACAGAGCCCTGATATCATTATGTACCCAAATTGCAAGTGACTGTTGATAATGGCAGACGACACGTCGCAGAGGAAAGTTCTCGATTTGACATCTTTGCTGTGAAAAACCTCTGCAAGTGAGTTTCAAATGTTGGAGTCAATTTATTTGTCCCATTCTTGTTTGAAATGGTGTTTGCTTCAATTTAGAATTATCAACAATGTAATTATGATATTTTAGTGATATTATCAATAATTTTTTATTTATTTTATTCTTTTTTTGTCAACTTTCATTTTTTTTTTTTAAATCTTTCAAATTCGATCAATCAAGAATGAGGAGGCCCCTCCAGTGCCGAACAATAGTCAGTGGATAGATGCTCAAGAATAATTACATTCTCTTTAACTCCACAAAAATCCCAGAAAAAAGTTAAGAAGGAAATAAAATTGTATTTGCTTATAGCTCAAGAACTATCAAATTTTTCTCTATTATGTAAATAAATGAAAGGTTTTTCTCTTCCCTAAAAAATGAAAAAATTCACCAAAATATAACATGAGGGAAAGGAAAGTATTGTGATCTTGAAGAATTTCAACTTCCAGTTTCCGATGGAAATATACTTTTTGAGATCACTTGAGCCTAAATAAGTCTAGCGAAAAGGTCTGTGTAAGTGGCTGTCTGTATGAACAAACTTCAAAAACGATTATTCATTCAGAACTGAAATTAGGTATTTGAGGTAGGTACGTGCCCGTGATGTGACAGCAAAGGTTTCATAAAATTGGAGTTATGGAGAGGGCACTTAATACCATTGACTTTATTTTATTTTACGATTTCTCAAAATCGCTCTTATGATTTTGATTAAACTTGTCATGTATAATCATAATTAAGTATTCTTTGAAATGAGGTAGCTTTTATCATCGTTGAAACGATCTGTTAATAACAGTTCCTTATTATCCATAGTAACAAGAAGTGTATTTCACTTCATTATATTTCATAATGTAATTTGTAAAACGAAAAAAATATGTTTTTAAAATGAAAATTTCTATTTCCAGTAATGAGAGTAGCAACTAAACATATAATATATTATCAGAAAGCTGAAAGTTTAAGAAAATAATATTTATTTTTTAGTGTAATAAGAGATACTTCATAGTACATAAGTATTGATTTCTATTAGTGCTATTTTCATGGTTGTTAAAAACAATTATGTACAATTTCTTGATCGAAAAGGAATTGCATTTTATATAAATATACTTTTTAATCACTTAATATTAATTGATATCTGAATAATTTATTGTTTCTACTCCAAAGCTTTCCTCTGCCATTTAATCGTATTTATGGTAAGCAATTTAAATTAAGGGGTCGTTCGCAGATAGTGCCCATTGAGCATTTATTACGATAGGTACGCTTACCTGAAAATGAAATCGATACTAAATATACTTTCGTAGAATTATAGCGCCTACTACAGCAGCTCCTTGCATGTTTGTAGAATTACAGTGCTCCAGATTATTGGACTATCTAACTTTAGCTAATTGTTGATAAATCATTTACTCATATTGTGTTATCTATTGTATAAAGCTGTTTTGGGACAATTTTTCTTTGTTTAGGCCATGAATTTTATTTTACTTTAGCCTAAAATCAAATTTAGGCATACAATATAAAGAATTTGTTTTTCTAACAGTTTTAATTTAAGACATATTCAAATTAGCAGTCTTGAGGTCTTGTAGTATTTTATTTAATAGAGACTCATAGCTTAATCACTTAAGAAAAGTGTAGCTTAAAATATGAAAGTTATGGATTAAATTTTTAAGTGCCCATAGGAAAATTGAAATTAGCATTAAATAAAATATACAAAATGTAATTGCACATAACATTAATAAATATAGAAGTTATATTTTAATTATTTTTCCCAGCATTAAATCATAATCTGATAGCATTACCATGATTTTTTAAGAAACAATTTTCTTTTTTTAAATATAAAATTAATGCTAATTTATTTGATGATCAGTTTCTTAGAATTGATATTTAATTCAAGTGATTATTATTATTACTAATATTTGTGATATTTCATAAGTTTAATTAGTCAATCATAATTAATAGTAATATTTTTTAAGCCTAATTAGTCATTCATAATTAATATAAACTTCAAACTGTCAAAATATGGAATGTTAAAAATAGATGGATTCTATAAGTGGCTAGATACAAGATGGGGCTGTGTATACAATGGATGGTAGTGGGGGAAGGTTCCTTAAAATAGACCAGTCCTGCCACTGCCAGCATGCGGTCGAGATCGCGCTATCGTGGCTCTGTCAGGAGCCGCGGATCCTCCTCCTCAGTGAGCAGCGACCCCAAGGAAAAGATATGGGATTGCTGTAGGAAGTTGATAGCATTCATGTGTACTCAGGTTGGTGTTGGGGGCCTTATCGTTGGCTATGCTGTCGTCGGTGCGTTCTGTTTCCGTAGCATCGAAGGGACCAAGGAGCGCCCAGAGTATGAAATGGTCATCTCCCATCGGAGGAACTGCGCCTTGGCTCTCTGGGAGCTCACCTCTACTGAGAATGTGTTCAATCACACCTCCTGGAGGACGCAGGCCACAGCAATTATCATGGACTTTCAGAAGAATGTAGTCAGCGCAGTGAAGAACGGTTACGACGGAAGAACGATCGATGAAACTTGGTCTTTTCCAGCAGCTCTCATGTTCTGTCTTTCAATATTTACTATGATAGGGTACGGCAACCTGGTTCCGAAAACAGGATCTGGTAAGGCTGCTACCGTGGTGTATGCTGTCTTCGGAATACCTTTGTATGTTTTATATTTTTTAAACATGGGAAAGGTTCTAGCTTCTGTTTTCAGATGGTTGTATACGAAATGTTACCAGTGCAGTATGGAGAAGAACTATGATGATGACGGCCCTCCACCAAGAATAATCGTACCTTCGACGGCTTGCCTTTGGGTGATGGGGGCTTATATTGCCACGGGTACCATCATGTTCGCCGAATGGGAAAAGTGGGACTATCTTGATAGCACCTATTTCTGCGTAACCAGTTTGTCAAAGATCGGATTCGGAGACTTTGTGCCTGGTGCAAATATAATCGAGTCCAAAAGTGGTCATCAAACAAAACTGATTATCAATTTCGTTTATCTTCTTCTGGGTATGGGTTTGGTAGCAATGTGTTATAACCTCTTGAAGGAAGTGGTCTCCGTTAAAATGCATGTTTTCAAAGAAGACATAATGCTTTGCTTTGAAGACATCAGGCTTAGAGCCGTGGCTTGCTATCAAAGGAATCACTCGCCCGATATATGAGCCGTTATTTTGGTTAAACGTTTCCAACATTCCACATTTAAAATTTTGAAATGGGTCCAGTGACACTTCAGTGAAATTTTGGTGTATAGTGAGATATATTACATTGCTCTATTATTTTAATGTTTTTTATTTTTATATTATTTATGTTAATATTTTTACATCAATAAATAATATATTTAAAACACTAGCGATAATTGATCTAATTTATTCTAAAAAACTTTATTCATAGATTTTTAATTTTATTTTTCTGACTTTTTTAACTATGATATTAGAATAATTTTCAAAGACTTTTAAATGTTTAGATGAAATAGAAAATCTAAATTTAGCCTGGAAAAAAGAAGACTGCTTGTATATAAATAACCTTAAAATTTTTACTTGCTAAAATGAGTTTTAAATTGAAGTATTATTCAGAAAGTTAATATGTTCAGAAGTTTAATAATTCCTTTATAAATTTCTTTATTTTTTAAGAATACAAATAGATAGTTTTGAATCAAACCAGAACTTTGCCTGACCAAAATTAACTAGTTTTTTGTTTGCATTAACTATTTTTACAAATTTACTATTTTAAACTGATCGACTCTTTTTTCATTCCATTATTATTTTACAAATTTACTATTTTAAACTGATTGACTCTTTTTTTTCATTCAAATTTTAATTTTTACAAATGTCTTGTATAGATTAACAAATTAGCCAGTACAACAATAGATCTTTGATGGTTTCTTTAATACAACTTTACATAGCCTACATTCTATGGTTAATACTCTTTTCAAACTTAAGTGTTGAAATCTCTTCTCTTCTTTTTTTTTCCATTAGCTTTATTTTAAAGGAAACAGAATATTTTTTTAATTAAAATTTTTAAACATTAATAGTAAAATTCGAATATAATTTTAAATAAGAAAGGTCAAAGAATATTGAAGAATAATAAATATTAAAAATTGAAACATTTAAATATGAAGAAAATAAAAAAATGCAGAAATGCATAGTAAGTATCATATTTTTGGAATCTTTTAAATTTACTGCTAGGCTTATATGTTCATCATGATATACTACGTTTCAAACCTTCAAGGGTAACGAATATTATAAAATTAAATATTTTATTTGATTGCATAGTGACCCTATTGTAATATAACAATTTCTTTGAAATTTTTTGCCTTGGTGTATGATTTTTTTAGTTATATTTAGTCAAGCCAAAATGGACTGATACATACTTGATTGTAATATTTGTGGAAAAAAAAAACACCAATAATTTCTTACATAATAAGCTTTTAACTTAGCTTATTTTAATAACTTCACTAAAAACCTTAACTTAGTTGTAGTTACTGTTGTTTTTAAATCATTTGTGTAATTGATAGCATTTAATAATTTAGAGATTTTATTGGATTACTTGTTATCCATAAAAATTTGATTTAACGATGATCAAAAATTATGCTCAATGGCATCTTCACGTTTTAAATTATCAACAATTCCTATTAACAATGTGTTGGTAATAATATGATGTTTGGAGATCTGAAGTAAAGTATCTTGTAAACTAATAGATATTCGAATGCGCCATGTAATTATACTATGATTTTTTTTTTTATGGTCAAAATTGAATAATACGAAATCATAATAAGCAGGTCTTAAAAAAGGTGGGCAAATGAGCAGATATGAAAAATTGTCTTGGTTGGTTTATCATACAAATTCTTTCAGCCCCTATTACTTTACTCAATTAAACATATATTTTATTATTATTCTAGTATAATAATTCTAAATGTTTTTAGTTTTGCAATAGATAAATAGTGGCCATATTACTGGGTCGGCCGCAGATTAAGCTAACCACAAAAGTATATTTAATATTTACTTCATATATTAGTATTTTACCATATGTAATATGGATTTGATCTTCAGGACATCGCTTTAATGTTAATCTGTGCTAAATGGTGATATAAAAAAGAAATTCATGTTAAACATGTTAGTCTTAATATAAGCACATGAATGAATTTATATGAGGTTTATTGAAACCAAATTCGAATTTTTTTTTTCGTTCACCAGTTCACTATAACTTTCACGCTCATATCAAACTTTTAACACATTCACACCGGCACGGACCACCGGTGGCCCACACTAGAATGCCTCCTTGGCCAAATATTTAGATCTTTAACACTTTGACTGATGAACAAGAATACCCAAGAGAGTCACGCACTTGTTTTGACACAATTTTAATAATTGATTCTCTGAAAAGAGAACCGTCAATCGATTTCAAGTATACATAATTTCCATATAGCTGAAAATTAAACTAATAAAAATTATATAATAATGTATATTCATTTATTTTATATTTATATTAATTTATTTATATAACATATAAACATATCTAGTTTATTTTATTATTGTTGGATCGTAATGCCCTGGAATAGCTCCCGCCCGATTAAGCGAAAAGCATTCAGCTCAGCCGCTAATGGAAAAGGAGTGTGAATTACAGTGCCAGCGTGAACATGTTAATCAAATTAAATTTAATATATTATTTTTTGAGGGATCAAGAATATATCATCTTAAGGAGGATGTTAAACAATATGTTGTTTGTTTATTTATTTAAGTCACTTTATGCCACTAAAGCTAATCGGACGATGCTACAGTGGGGGTCCTAAATTTTGTCTATCCAGGTATAATTAGGATAGGGATCTTAAACGATTATCTGACATTGTATAGGCTTGGGACCTCCATTTTACGTCCCATCCGAAGGACGGAATAACCAATGATTTTTTTCTCCTTTTAAAAAATCCTAGGGCCACCATTGGACGTAAACCCGCAAACTTTAGTATTGTAGGTTGCTATGCTAACCACTACACCACAGGTGACCCCTTAAACATTATGGAAAACATTAAAAACATATAGCACTGTCTGCGGCCAACCCCTTCTATGTATCTCTATGCATCAAATTTTTTCAAGGAAACTTAATGAGGTTGGAATAATAAGTGTTATAGTTATTCAATGCCATATTTGCTATTATTTGGGATTAAAAAAATGATAGTATGAAAAATTCTTAAGAGGTTTGATATGATATATTACATTCTAAAAAAAAAATAATTTGATATTGGTATGGATAACAATGTTAAATAATGATTTTTAATTCATACTTCTTCTGTTCGCTTAAAATAAACAGTTGGCGATTGAAGGATCTAGTTTTGTATTGTTCACTAAAAGCGACAGGTAAACAGCAAAGGGTCAGATGCTAGCTTTGAGGGCTGCTACTTACATTTCCAAATACTGGTAAGTTGTCGTGGTTGAGGATTCATTATGTTGTATTCAAATTTTTTTTTAAGAACACGATATTTAGAATTGTTAGTAAAAATACATTTATGGGATTCAAATTTCAATTTAACAAAGTTGGCTTTACCCTGTTTTCAAAGTACATTATTTTATGTCTGCCTTTCTCTTACAAATTCTATTTCCATAGTATAGTATTTCCTTAGGTTCTCAATGCTTTCACCTTCCATTCAGCTTCCTTTTTAAATATCGGATACCAGCCTACTGGTTCATATACTTCATGATTTAATATTAGTAACCTCTTATCTTTATCATAGCTCTGTCTCGCAGTTTTAAATTTGGCCTATACTTGAATGTTCCATTTATATTTCGCTCGTACTCATGTTTTGGTTTATGTAAGGCCAGAATTTTGCTTTAAAGACAATAAATAAAAGAAAGTGTCTGGACTTCATGGATTGCTTCTATAATAAAGAATTCTTTCTTTGGTACGCAATCTATATTTTACAGCTTTAGCTATTCCAACACCCTATTAAAGACCTTTAATGTGCATTTCGTTAGGAATCTTAACTTTAATTGTTATAATTAGATCTATCTAAATGCGTTATTATTATTAGTTTATACAAATTTTATCAATTTTTTTTTTTTCTATAATTCATTCGTTAGTTTCAGCCGAACGAGAATGGGGGGTCCAATAAGGATGTCTAAGGTGCCCGGTTACCAAGGAAGGACGAACGACATCGTGTACATGGAGCCGTACAATCGGGAAGAGAGCAATTCGGTGGTGGTATTCTTTGGAGGCGATGTCCAGGTAAGAAGTTTAGAAATGATGCAATTAATATAATTTATTATTAACATATTTCACTAATCACAGCTGCAGTTATCCTTGATTTTAATGAATCTCTGTGAATTGAAAATTTTATTCAAAAAAGATTTTTAAAAACCAGAACTGTGATTTATATTTTTTGATTTATTTAAATTATTATTGCCAAGCACCAATTGTTATTTTATAAAATTTCAGCTTGTCATTATCCAGTATATTTTTGTACCGCTTACGGCATTAATCTCCCACCCACTCCCCTGGCTCGAGAAACCCCATATAGCCTAAAAGGCGAGGAAGGGGAGGAATAACAAGAAGAATTTTAACAAGATTTATGATCCAAATATAGTACAACTAGGGAAGAGAAAATTAAAATCTTACGCTCGTTTCGTCGGAATGGCCAAATCAGTTGATTAATGCTTAATTAACTGATTTCCTTGTCTGCATTTCTTCTTCACGGTTTGACCATGTCATAGGTTTTCCAGCGACCAAGCTTTCACCCATCTTGCTGTGGGCTTCTTCAGGGCCAATACAAGAATGAGAGTGGAGAAGGGGATCAGTAACTTATAATCTTCCGTCAGGGGGCAAAGTCTGTGTTCCCATCGGCTAGCGCCCGAGGGGGCGTGGTCAGGTGGAGGGGGTACATATTGCCGCAGTTAAGAAAATACAGTCGGATAAATCAGCCATAGCAGAACACTTTCACAATACACAACACACTATAGCCTTCGAAGATACCAAAGCCATAGTTAGGATTGATAACTATCACCACAGATCCATCAGGGAGGCTATAGAAATCATAAAACAACCAAACAATATAAACAAAGAAGACGGATACAGACTTAGCAAAAACTGGTACCCTGCACTAAACAGCATTAGACAACACAACGTATCTCAGAGAGCTGACGACATCCCCCCTCCCCTACCCCCTCCACCTGACCCCTCGGGCGCTAGCCAATGGGAACACAGACTTCGCCCCCGACGGAAGATTATAAGTTACTGATCCCCTTCTCCACTCTCATTCTTGTATTGGCCCTGAAGAAGCCCACAGCAAGATGGGTGAAAGCTTGGTCGCTAGAAAACCTATGACATGGTCAAACCCTAAAGAAGAAATGCAGACAATGGATTCGGACCATGGAAGCCTTAAACAACATTTAACTGATTTCCTATTGATGTATGTAAAACCAAGCATAATATATTAAACAAAAGGAGTAAGTATTCATAGTATTATAATATAATGAAGAATGGTGTCCTCGAAATGGGAAAAAATAAATATTAAGGTATAATTAGGATTGTGATCTTTAACGATTACCTGATACCGTAGAGGCTCGGTACCTCGATGTTAGGTCCTATGCGAAAAATGGCATAACCATTTTCCCTTTAAAAATTACTAGGGCCACCGCGGGATGATAACCCGCGACCTTTAGTATTGTTGATTTCTATCTGTAGTAGTTAAGGTATTATAATAATAGTAGTTCAAAGTTCTAAAAATAAAATTCAAAAAGAATGATTACAGACGGTTGTTTTATTTTTGATTTTTCATAAATAATGGTTTTTGTCAGTTTAATCTTAATTTATTTAACATTTTATTTCTTGTGGTTGAAATATTAATAAAAGACGTAGAAAAGCTAATTTTACTACACTTAAAGCCGCGTATACCTGCCCTAAGAATGACCATAAAATTTTCATTTATTCATAATTTGTTAACCTTTTTTAAAAAAACTGGTTAATTTTTAAACTTTTTGTTTTATGAAATTTAAAGTTCTTTAGTAGTCCGTTGCGGATAAACTTAATTTCTGTGTAGGCCTTTATCTTGAAAGGAGACTAAAAAGGTGTTATTCTAGAGTAGGAAAAGATTTTGGAAAATCTTATTATTACTCATGGTCATTGGCCTGGGTATATTATGGAAATACCCACTGCCTGTTTTCTATTTTCCAGGATTTTCCCGAAAACATGGCGACCCATCGGGATAACAAGCAGTACATCAAATGGAACTTGGAGAACACCGCTGTCATCCTCCAGTCGCACTTCCCAAACGAGCACATAGTCGTTGTTCGCCCGTCGAGGTGAGTCGAATCATATAAACATTTTTTGGAGTTATTTACTAATTATTTAAGAGATAGCCCCTTGTTGTCTGTAGAGAACTTACCTTTTGTCTTTTTGAATCAGATTAGCTTCCCATAAGCTTGCAACGTTTATGGAGTTTCTTTCGCCAGATCAGGAGCAAAGAAGGTAAATTCATTATTTTCGCTTATTCAGAGAAATATTCCCGGTACATAATTATTTATTATATATTCACATTATTAGGTCTGTAGCCTCACCACTACTGATGAATATTTTATGACTTTAAAATTATTATATTTTATAAAAAACGGTGGCGGATGTGAAATGAGTATTTTATTAATTTTATTTTGTAAAAATTACTTTATCATAGTGCACTGTGATAGAGTTATGTTTTGCACATTTCTTCATAACATAATTTAATTAGAAAACAAATAATTGATCTGTCAAAGATATGTCCATTGTTTAGATATTATTTAAATTATAACTTAAATGTAATTTGTTGATGAGGGTGAATCAAATGTATAAAACAATTGTTTTTTTTTGTAAGTTTATTGATTAATGTTTTACGTCTACCATAGCATTTGTGTGGTCCATAATTCCAACCCTTGGTGGATCCGCTGGTAATGAAATGTATACTGTATAATGGTTAATAACGAAGATGAATAAGATATTGATTGCACAAAATATGATATTGTATTCATGAAAATATGAAAAATATTTTTAATGAAATATGGCCAAAATAGTTTACTATGGTTGTTAATGGTCAATTTCATAATTTTGATTGCAATAATTTAATGATGACTGCTGTTCATGGGTGGCGATGTATGATGAATTTAATTTGTCTTCTACCTTGACTATTTCATGCCCGGATGATATACGGAATGTAGTTGGGTAAGATGCCTCATCTGGTGCCTTTAAAAGAACTGAAATTTTGCTGGCCTCTTCCTCCCCTAGAGTCTTAGGGTCTAATACAAAAAACGTTTTATAAATGAAAATTATACCAATTTTAACCTTTCTTACAATAATCAAACACAAAAAAAAAAATGCAAAAGTTTTATTTTAATAATATAATTATATTGTTAGATAAAGTAATACTTAATTATACATGGATGATAGTTGGAGAGAGATGTTATAGTGTTATCATTGATAGCTCCTGCTTTCATCCGAATATTCGTCCCTATAATGAACGTAAACATTAATATACGTGTGCGAAAGCTATCGAACACTGGCGGGGACAGAGTCGGACAGTGGTAGTCAAGGAGAGGTTTGAAATCCCCTCCCCCGTACCCCAACCTGTACACCACCTACCTAATAAATATTTTTTGAATATTTACCTATGCGAGAAGTAATTAGCTAGGGAAAAAACTATCGTAGTAAAGACAGTTTAAATATTTATGTGTGCGAGAGATATTTAAAGTTCACAGGGACAGAGTCAGAGCAGTGCTAGTCCGGGAGGAATGGGGATCCTGCCGTCCCTCTCTGCCCTCATGGTCAATCCCCTGAGGTGTGCGTCAGTGCTGTCAAACCATGGACATTTTTCTGAATTTATTATAAAAATTAAAGGATTAGGTTACATATTTCGAGCTCGTGGCTCTAAATACAGCCAATTTATTTTCCCATTTTTTCTCAACACTTTTGCCTCAGACTTGGAAGCTTCAAAATTCTATTTTCCTATGAAGTAAATTGGTAACAAGAAAGAATATTATCTATAACATTTCAGAACTAAATTCCTTGACAGACTACATGTGATCCTGGTGCGAAATAAATTTTATCATAAAATGGACAAATCGTTTTGCTGGAATTATTCATATTTTGTTGAAGGCTTATAAACAGATTCTTGAAATCATGTATTTAAATGCTAGATTATTTATAATTCTGTAATTATTGTAATTATTTTGTTAACTGGATAAAGTATTTTTTTACTAGTTTAACAAACATTACCTCAAGCCCAGTGTAGCATCGTCCGATTGGCCTTAGTGGCATAAAGTGTAGTTAAAACATACAAACAAACAAGAGGAAAAGATTACAGTTTTGTCATTCATATGCAGATTCATTTTAAAATAAAATAAAAATAAGCATAAATAATAATAACAATGTTATCTATAGTGTTTCATTATTATTTATGCTTATTTTTATTTTATTTTAAAATGAATCTGCATATGAATGACAAAACTGTAATTTTTTCCTCTAGTTTCTTTTTTTAATAGTTGATAATGCTTACAATAATAAGCGAAACTTCACCAAGAATTAAAATGTAATGACTTGACAGAATAACTTTAATAATATCAGATTTATTTATTAATGTTTAGCATTTTGAACCTTATTAGTCTATGGTGAAGTCTGTATATTTCTCTGTTGAGGATTACAATCAAGAGTTAGAGATAGTTTTAGATGGGATTGGGACTTTATTATTTTAAACTTTACATAACCAATCCTTCTATACATAAAATGTCCTTGTAAAAGCCATCTGTATAATATAACTTATATAGTAATGATTGTGGCCGTTCAAGCTAGAAAATTGCTGCATTTCTTCGCTTAGCGTGTACAATATAATTCTCCTGGCTAATATTATTTTCATTTTATGATTTTTTTAACTCTTAATACTCTGGATTAATTCATTTAGCCCATGATGAATGTTGTTTCTTATTAGATATCCAAATCTATTATCAAAAGAAATGTCAATAACCTAACACAGTGTATTTTCCTTGAATGTCCACATTACAGTCTCAAAGATACTATTGGGTTGTTTCACATGAAATGTACGGTTTCAAGGTAAAGGGATTTTAGTAAAAATACAATATGAAAACAGTATAATTTTATTCGAAGAATTTACCTTCTTTTTCTACACATTTTTCTCAACGTGACACCAACTTTTTTAACCTCTGAGCTTTGAAGTGAAACAAAATCTGAAAACGCACTTTAAACTTCAGCATCATTTCTCTGACGAAGTTGTCTAAATTCCTGAACAGGGGATATTCTGTTGAGACACTTTTGAAACGTGGGGTTTAGTGTAGGAGTATAGGACCCTTCCGATTTACCAATCCAGGTTGTTTTTTCAATAATTTGGCGTGCATATTGGCAATTTCATTGCATGTTGCATATTTCATTGCAGTAGGTTGTAGAGGTAATGGTCTCACTCCTAGGCAAAAAGGAATGATGTATGATTCCAACCATGGACCACCTGTATACTGTAACTATCAATTTTTTTAGGTTAAAACATAGCAAACCAACGGCGAATGGTTCGTTCATTTCCACTCCCTTCCCCAAATGCCTTAAGGCGAGTTCACACGGGGTCGTGAATTGGGCGAGAGCACTACCTGCCGGCTAGTCAGTCGTGATCACTACCACGTGTGAACTAGTGGTAGTGGGAATGTTGGTAGTGCACGACCTTGAAGTGACGGGTCGTGAAATCTCCATTTAGTTGGAGTGAGCACGCCCGCTTCAGTCGTGTATCGTCGCTGAGCTTGAGAAAGTTTTGATTCTGCTGGAATCGGTGTTCTCATATTCGTTTCTTGCTTTTGAATTGCTGGTTTCACTTTATTGAGCAAAGACCAAGCTGCTGGCATTGACGACACTAATGCAAGTGAAGGCTGTTCGGAGGAAGGTGGCCCGCCGCGCGAGCCTGTACAACATGGCCGAAGACTATGCCCCTCTCGGACTCGTGCGAGGCTGCGATCGGTTCTCTCTTCGGCGGCTCCCCTACACACGCCTCCTCTCGGAGAGTATCAATGCCTGATCACATCTATCGCATGGAGTATATAAATCAAGTCTGTGGCAAATAATTTGTAATAATTATATGATAAAATGGAAAACAAATCAATAAAAAGAGAACTTTATTGAGCAAAAACCAAAACAGGTTTGGTTCTATCCTAAAAAAGTTCCTGTAGCTGTTTGGATCTTCCAGCGATAATTGTCTGCAAATACTGTTGCTGGCGCCGAGTGAATTCCGCCTCTTTACCCAGTCTCGAATCCACACTTTTCTCTTCTTGTTTTGAACCTTTTTCAAGCGAATCCTCAACTCTTGCACTAATAGTTCGCATACAACTTTGGCGGCTTCATATTCTGCCATAACGAGAACAAGCGCGAGAGAAGCACGACCAACAAAGGCACTTTATCGTGTGAACTAGATAAGGTCGTGAGCTCCTACTGGGAGAAAGCAAGTCGTGTGACATGCGCATTACTGGTTGTGTTCTCGCCCTGTTCACTACCTCGTGTGAACCCGCCTTTACAGATATTTCTAGCAGCCTCAGCTGCCGAATGGCCGAGATAACCTCATAAAAAAATATTACACGAAAATCGCGTGTTTCCATGTTCATATTTGGAGATATACTAAAAAGTTTGTAATTGATTGGGAAGCTAATGTTTATAAAAGAAAAGTAGAGGATTAGTAACTACTTAATTATAATATGTAAACATTTGGAAGTTAACAACAAAGATTCGCAAAATCCTCTATGTATTTCAAAAATTATAAAATCGGACATTTCATGTGAAACGATATATAACTTAATTAATGATGATGTATTCTCACTTTCATAATAGTGTAGATTTATTGTGAAATTTAGCTTAATTTTTAACTTGAAGCTAAAAAGAAAAATTATTTTATTTGCATGTCATTAGCTTTATTTCATTAAGTTATTTAATAATTTTGATGTTGTTTTTTGTTTTTTCAAAAGCTGATCAAGGGGCTATCCAATTTTTTGTTGTGTTTTTTCGATGTGCTATCATTCCACTTTTTTTTTTTTTCTCCTTTCCTTTTTGAATGGTTGTTAATTATCTTTATGTAAGTTATGTTAGTCAAACTCCTCAGTTCTGTCAATTTTTTTTGAAAGGGGTACAAGCATCGTTACAAATTAGAGTAACTGTTTCTCTTATTTTTAAATTGAATTAATTATTTAGGTAGATTTTTAATTTTTGCCTAGATAGAATAGTTGGGCTTCTGCTTTCATTAAATAATATTTCATGTAATAACCAAAAAAATTTTTAAACAAACTCCTCTTTTTGGAAATATTTATTTTTGTCTCATATCTCCCTCAAAGTAAGCTATTAAAATTAATAATTGACCAAACAAATACATACTGTGTTACATTAATTTTTTTTCTATAATTTTTTATATTCTGGAATATGTTGTGAATAATTTATTGTTTATAATTATTTTTGAAAGTAACCATTTGGATTAATGATTAAGTATTATTCAAATATTATTTATCTTGATCAAAAGTTCTGGTTTCCTGCATTAAAGAAATATTTTGTTAATCGAATAAATAAATGAGATTATACCCCAATACCAAAGTTATTTCATCGCCAAAGTCCTTTTCCTTTTATCAATTCCTTTTCAAAAATCATAGACATTTCTAAATTAATTAATTAATTAGCTTCCATTGATAAACTTTACCTTTGGAAACTGATTTTTTTTTTTTTTTTTTTTTTTTTGCACTGATTATTATTTCTTGACCTGTTGCCGATTAGTTTTTTCTTCTTTCACTTAGTTTATGAGGAGATATGTTAAAACTTGCCACGATTTAGTTTTAGTTTAACTTTGCTTTATTTGAGTAAATTTATGAGCTTCTATAAATTGTTATTGTTATTCCATTCTTAGGTTAATCAAAAAATTTGCATTTCGTGTAGTAAAATTAGATCATCCTTGCTATTCAGAATTAGTCCCAATTTTTATTTTTTTTTCCAGAATAAGTAACTCATTGAACATTATATAGTTCTATTTCTATCGATTACAGAACTACTGTAGTTCAAATACTTGGATGTTATATAATCTAGGAGAATGCCAAATCTATTTGTTTTCTATATTTGTGTTAAACTTGATATATACGATTAATAACTCTTATTTATATTAACAAAATGCCTATAATCATCCCCAAGCAAAAATATAATAAAATAATCTTTTAAATTACAACGACTGTTCATTTTAACTTGATAATCGATTGTTTAAATGAATGTATCACTTAATATATCTTTACAGAATGGAATTCAAAGTGTTCGCTTGCTACGATAATTTTGTGCCTTCTAACAACACCGGAGCCCCGGAACACACCCCAATGCACTACGCATTGCACCATTTGGAACGACTTCTCCAAAGCATCGCCACCAACCTCAAAGAAAAAGATGTGAGTGATTTCTTAAAAATATAAAGGATTAAATTGCATAGTGCATTTTTTAAAGTAACAAATATTATTGGAAGCCTTACTAATGTAATTATTACCTCATTAGGCATTAAATATAACAAAATTAAATTTTTTTAGCCTTTATCTACCTTAACGAACATATTTTTTTTACTTACAATTTGGCCAAACATAGCCATTTTCGAGTTCTGATCGTACTTGCCTTTATTAATATCCTCATCACCATTTTTATCAACAAAAAAACAACCACTTTACTGTAAAAGAAAGGAAAAATTTCACTGTCAAAAGAAATTTTTGACCAAACCAGTCATGGTAATGAGGATATTATATTCTTAATGAAGGCTAATCATTCATTCTTCTTCTTATGTCCTATGGCTGCCATAGCAGCAAAGGGCCGAAGTAAATACTCGCCATCCGTCTCTATCCCCGCTTAGGGCCTTGACCTCTCTCCATGTTTTTCCAACTCTAATGACCTGTTTCTCTACTGTTCTTCGCCAGGTCAGCTTGGGTCTCCCCCGACTTCTTGTTCCTTGGGGGTTCCAATCAAGAGCCGTCTTCTCAATGGCTCCATCCCTTTTACGAAGGGTATGTCCAATCCACTTCCACTTTCTTGTGGCAATCTGCTCCCCCAATGGCTTCTGTCTGGACAATTGAGCCAGCCTCTCATTTGAGATTTTATCGTCCCACCTGATCGAGAGAATCCTCTTAAGGCAGCAATTCGCAAAAACTTGGAGCTGGCTCAGAACCTTTTTTGAGATTTTCCAAGTTTCACAGCCATAGAGGAGGACGGACTTTACGTTGGAGTTGTACAGTTTTAACTTAGTATTGCGGGATATATTCTTGTTCCGCCATACAGGATATAGCTGGACAAAGGCTACATTTGCTTCGCGGGTCCGGCAAACTATTTCTTGGTCAGTGCCTCCATCTCTCCCCACAGTGCTTCCCAAGTAAGTGAAAGCATCAACCTGTTCAAGGACCACATCATTTAGCTGTAGGGTCTCCTCATTTTCCACGTTTAACTGCATTTCTTTGGTCTTGGAAGTGTTTACCTTGAATCCCGCAACTTTGCAAACGGTTTCTAGTTTCATTGCTATTCATTCAATCATTCATTGCTGGATAGAAATTTTGAGGAGTGTGTCATATTTATACTTGAAACTGGCCTTATGGTCGAAATGTTGTCAGTGTGAATAACTGAAATAAAAGGATTGTGTCCTGGATAAGTCTTCCCCACTCCCTCAAAAGCTTTAATACCAAGGTATTTAGTACCAGTATAAATTTGGGCAAATTACAAAAAAAATTTAATAATCTTTAATAACAATAAAGAAGGCTTAAAGACCCCAAAGGTTCGATGCCGACACGACAGCTCGCTCCCTGCACACCTCTATCCACCGACCGCCGTCCAGACAGATCCAACTTCCACAGATCTGACTTCACGCAATCCTCCCATCTCCGTCTTACCTAACTTCGGACATTCACAATCGGTCCCGTGCTTATTAATCTTTTAGGGATTCGCTAACAGCCGAGTTTCGCAATTCCACACGCCCATTTTATTCGCCGCACTGCAATCACCTCTATTATATTAAACGGATACAGTTCACTCAGTTACTATAATTTCATTACTCTTGTCTATTGGTAGTGTGTGCTATCAGAACGTGGAAATTCTAGGCTCGAAGCACGGTCCACTGTTAATCTTCAGGTGGCCGGATGGTCAAGTGGGCAAATGCATTAGGGAAAACCCGTTGCCCATGGCAACATATGATCGAAACCCGAAGATAGCAAGTTCAAAACCTGGAGCCAGGGGACATTTAATAATACTCTGTTTCAATCCGCCATCCAATCCCCTTGAACCTGGGGTTGGAAAACTCCGTAGAGCCTGAATGACAACGAAGGGGAGGAACAAAAAAAAAATAAAGTTAGGCATTGCGTAAATGTATAAATTCTCTGGTTGATTGGTCCCAACAAATATTCTACGCAATAATCTTTAATAATTAAATTTATATATTATACAATTTGAAACTGAAAGAAGAAATATTGGAATAAAATGAAAAATAACTTTATAATCCTGGTACTGACCTCCCTTTAGAATACAAGTACAAATTAAAGTGAATCTACCAGTGTGACTTTACCTCAATTAAAATATTTACAACAAAGAAAAAGAAATTGTTATTTATAGTGTAAATACAAATGAACACTATGAAAACAATGATATTAAAATATAAGTACATGTAAAGATAATCTATGTATACATTAATAATCCGTATATACAATAAAAAAAGAATTATTAGTAACACTTTTGATGGTTACCCCCTGCCGACAGGAAGAAGAGAAGAGAGACCTGAAGAAGGGGGAAGTGAAGCTGATCGGTTTCAGCAAGGGCTGCGTCGTCCTCAACCAGTTCCTCTACGAGTTCCACTACCTCAAGACCCTGACCCCGGACGACGAGTCCCTCTCCCCGCTGGTGGCACGCATCACCGACATGTACTGGCTGGACGGGGGTCACTCTGGTGGCAAGAACACCTGGATCACGTCTAAGGGTCTGTTGGGAACTCTCGCCAGGCTAGGTAAGGGAATGTTATTTTATTTGCGTTAATAAGCTGATACATAAAATTTTTGGTATAGGTAACAGCTCAACTTATATTGACATATGTTTCCCCATGTAAATTTTAAGTATAAACAGTATTAGTGAGTTGTGTGAATAAATACTCTGGATTTCAATCCTTGATCCTGACCAGTCAATAAAATCATAAATGAATTGAAGATTTAATTTTTAACAGCAAGTATATCATCGTTGATACTGCAAAAGGTCGTATGTCAATCAACAGCGATTTTCAGGAGAACAAAAAAATCATTTTATTTGCAATTAATTTTTTTAATTTTTGTGTTTGATTATCCAAAGAAACATTAAAATTGTTATTATATTCATTTGTAAAACTTTTTTTTTGTTATAGTTTTAATTTTCCTTATTGGCTGGTGTCACTGAGGATTAATGACCAAGCGAATCGTGAAATTCTAATATATTTTTATTGTGCATGATTCTTCTTTTCTATTTACTGGTGACATAATTTGTCTTTTAGGATCCTAGAGCTACTCATTTGGATTAAAAATCCAATAAAATTGCAACATTGAAAATTTGTGATATTCAACCTTTTGCAGTATCACCGACGATATTCTGTAAAACTGTGTTAAATAAAATAAAAAAATAATTGCAATAATTATAATATTTAAGTTTTTTATTCTCTTGAGTTGGTCGAAATAAAAACGTAACTTTAATCTTCATGTCTGTTTTATATTTAAAAATTTGTAATTTTTAAAAGGCGTGAATCAGCTAGTTAAGCAGGCACACACAAAAACAATAACTACTTAAATAATTAAATATATAAATAAATAGACAAGTCACTATAACATATTCATAATAAAAACTTTGAGTCTTGCATCTTTCTATTAATTTCCTTTATATGCTTCTTCTGACTCAATCGCCTCTTTTGTTTTTTAGTGAGGGTCCTCTGTATTGCACTCAAAAATTAATCTTTCTATTTCTTGCGGTTGCATTAAAACTTCTATGAATACAATATATAATTAATTACTGATTAAAGTTTCGAAAAGCATATCAAGACGTTTAAAAACATCTAAAAATTAAATACTGAATCTATATTTTAAAATTTACACATATTCATGCGAAGCAGAATTGTTTCTTATTTAACTTTTAAGTAAAATTGTTCTCAGTCCTAAGTTCCTAGCATAAACAAGATTCTTTATAATTTATAATTTTCCTATTTACATATTCTCTCTTCAATGATCCTTCAGATAAAATTATTTAAATAAAGTTATTGGAGTCTAATGAATAATTTGTATATACACATAGTTAATAAACAAATTATTCAATATATATAATGTATATACAAAAGGTAAAAAGTGTGTATACAGGGTGGTAATATAGGTATATATTATAGGTGGTATAGTAGTATATATATATAACTATAGATGGTAAAATAGTATACAGGGTGGTAAAAAGTTTAATAATAAATCCTTAGGCTTTACTTACAACCTCTTCCCAAATTATAAATTTTGTATAAAACGACTATTTGTTGGTAGGTATCAAGATACACGTTCATGTCACGCCTTACCAGATCTGTGACGACAGGAGGCCTTGGATCAGGAAGGAGGAGAAAGCGTTCTCTGATTGGTTGAGAAAGTTGGGGGCTCCGGTGAAACGGTTGGTCCACTTCGAAAGCAGCGTCCCCAGTCTGAGCATCCACTTTGATGTAATCGACGCTGCGTTCAGCTTCAGCGACGGCGTCACTTAATAACAAGCGCGGGCAGCACGCCTCTTGCTCAAGGATGTTCTTTTTCGGCTAGAAAGTATATATTGCCTTCGAAACTTAAATCGTAACATTTAAAAAAAAAAAAATTAAAATTTGAAAAAAAAAAAACAAGTTGCAGTTTTACTGAATATTGTTAAGCCTCTGCTAAGACAGCATCTTCTCCGTACAAGCATGGTTCGTGATAGAGGCGGAGGTATGTAACGTGGCTCCCACCATCGGAGTTGTTTCTTTATTTAATTATTTTCGACAATGACTGATAAAATTTGAGAACGCGTCTTGTGTTACTAAATTTGGGGGTGACTCTCTCTCTTTTTAATATTAAATTTCTAGTCACAGCAAATTGTATTTAGTTATTGAAAAACAAAACAAACTCTAATGTAAATATTTTTCATATTGCCATGCTGTTATGTATCTTTCATTGAAATAAGATATGAGTCGCTTCATTGTACTTACCATTTGGTTAAATAATCTTTTCATGTTTACCTTATTTTTTATATGTTATATTTATTATTATGTAGAACAAGTATTTGAAGAAATATATATTTGTTTACTTGTGTAAATATAAAACCCGGCAATAAACTGTTTATGTTGTTTACCTCTGTAGTTCATCTTTAACTCCTTTAGTTTAACTTTTTAAATAAGTTTTGCTTACTTTTATTGCTAAATAAGACAGCACTTGCATTCCGAGTTTTGCCTTAAACTTTTCATATAATTGGGCCAATTGATTCTTATATTATTTTATTCATGCTCCTTGCCCATTGGCGGCTGAACTGAATGATTTTCGCTCTATCAGACGGGAGTTATGCAATATTGACAGTCCAACAAAATAAAATAAACAAAACAATCCTACCTCGATATACATCCTCGTGGAAAGTTTTTTGATTGACTAAAGTGTCAGAGAAGCGGCAGTCAAGTGCAGACCCACCGGTGGTACACGCCGGCATGAACGTGTTAATAAATTTTCAAACTGTAGATATATTGCATGTTTCTTATATTATCGTAGATCAACATTTAGATAAAAAATTTAAAGTTATTAAACCTGGATGTAATACTTTGGTAATCCCTTATTGAGGACCTTACAAACAGGGTGTATAGCGTGCAGAAATTGTAGGAATTATTAATTTTGAACAGAAAATGCTGGAATCCCATTCAACAATTGAAGCGTGGAAATCCATAAGGGTCTAAATGCCAAAAAAATAAAATAAAGTGTTTTTTTTTGCCAAATTGTTATATATGCCAAAGCGATTCTTCAGAAATGGGTATAAGTAATGTTTTGTTGTTAAAAAAGAGTTCATTGAACATATGAAAGATGGCATGGGTATAAAAACACAACGTAGTTCACCCTAGAGGATATATGTCACATCATCACATAAAAAATTACTTAGGCACTTATACCCTTATGCATTTCCACGCTTCAATTGTTTAAATGTATTTTGAAATTACATTAATATAAATTACTTCAAATGGGTCGATCCCATTTTGTAACATATGTTAAATATGATAGGTTCAATGATGATCAGGATTTTCAGTTTGAAAAAATTTTTATTTTCAAAAGCCAACGTTTCGATCCAACTTGTGGATCTTCAACAGGGCTAATAGAAAACAAATATATGAGTATCTATGCTAGAGGATGACAATGAATGAATATTTTACAGAAATGATAATAATATAAAAGATGTTAAGCATTATACATGAATATGTTATATTCATATGGTTAGCAAGATAAAATAGAATCTGATATTTACCTTCTGAGTCAAGGTAGATACAAAGACTGAAGGTAAAATAAGGTGAGAAGTAGTGGTAGGGGATAGTTTGCCGACTTCAAAGGTTTATGACGTGGAAATCCAACGCTTTTGAAGTGAAAGGCTACATGACAAATATTAAAATATTAAAAACAACAAAATAGATGGTATTATATAAAAATTGTTATGTCTGGACTCAATAATAACACAAAATTGAGATAATACATAAGGTAAGAATGCATAAAAAATTGAAAAATATACAGAAAGAAGTTATACAATACTAAAGATAATAATACAAGAGGTACATAGATAATTGCGGATACCTATGAAATCAAAAACTAGGATTTGAGGATGCGGAAGATGCTAGAATAAGTGGATGAAATTATCTCTTTATCTGTTTTATGATTTACAGGCTTATTTTTTTGCAGATGGATGAAAATGGATTCTGAGAGGAGTCGTTAATTGTGGTTTGGTACAGTAGCTAATATGGAGGGGTTCTCAAAGTCAAAGTAGATACTCATATATTTGTTTTCTTTTAGCCCTGATGATGATCCACAAGTTGGATCGAAACGTTGGCTTTCGAAAATAAAAAATTTTTCAAACTGAAAATCCTGATCATCATTTAACCTATCGTAAAGATTAACAGTTGACTATCTCTCACCTCTACTATTTTAAATATGGAGTACCATTGTAATCACATAGGGATGCAATTCTGAGACTGATTTCAACTTTAAGGATACCTCAACACTCAAACACCCAACACCTCAACACCCCTCATATCTTAATCTTCGGCTTCAACTCTAACTAGCCACTTAAACTGATGTTTTGTATACCATCACCAAAAAAAAAAAAATTATGTTTTTTTCTCATTTTTCTAAATTGGCAAAAACTGAATGAAAATTAAAAATACAATTCATTGACTAGGGATTGATTGCATCAACATCAAAAATAAAGATTTTATTGTTTTTTTACTAAAAGGCCCTTTTACATACCCCACATACCATATGTGGAATTCCACCTAATTACCATGTTCTAAGAAAATAACACAACATGCAGGTGTTACATATAATTGTGTCCGTTACGACAAAAATCAGGCCTAAATAAGACCACCATTCAGGTATAATATACAGAGAATAATTAAATATATGGATAAATAACAACTCATCGGGACATAAATTATATGTAGGTGATAATGATGAATACATTTTGTGTAAAAATGAGATTAGTAATTAAGAAAAAAAAATTAAAAACTGAGTTTAAAATTGTTTTCAATATTAACATAATCAAGAAAAAATATTAATTTTTCATGACGCAAACGCAATCTAATTTACATGATATTTAGATATATATGTAATTTACATCTCAATATAACTTTTGATTTAAGTATTATATTTTTCTTTTATTTGTTCTTAATTAAAACAATCTTAATCTCATTGCTACTAACAATCCATTCATCATTACCATTCTCATATTATTTATATCCTTTATGTAAGTTGTTATTCGTACATATAATAATTGTTAGTATATGGTCTCTTATTTGCTATTATCTTGTTTCTTATTTTGCCTGATGAAGACCTGACATTGGTGTAGGAACCAAATAATTACATTTGTAGTATCCTGATATAATATTCTAGTAAATGAGTGGTGAGATAATCAAATCTTCCTGTTTATTATCTATGTTTATATTAAAAACAAGTCATAATCTTAACATATTTTCCCTACGTTTCAGAAATTTTTTTCATTTTCAGGTTTTTTTTTAATTTATCATTTTTCTATTATTTATATCCCTATCTACTTTTTCTTACAACCAGTTTCCTTTTTACCATTATTTAATATTGTAAAAAAAAAACACACAAACTAAAATCCTTAAGATAATCATACTAAAATGTGATTATCCTTGTCACTTGATTATCCTTGTATTTATTTTTTCTCTTATACCGTATATATTGTAGTTTTGTGATGTAAAGTAGAAATGACCAATTATATTAAATAATGGTTTAAAGGAAAACTGGTTGCAAGAAAAAATAGATAGGGACATAAATAAGAGAAAAATGATAAATAAAAAGACTGAAGATGGAAGAAATTTCTGGAACGTATGGAAAATATATTAAGAATATGACTTGTTTTTATTAAAAATATATAATAAACAGGAAGATTTAATTATCTCAACAATCTTTAATCAGAATATTGTAAAAATCTGTGGGCTAACAAATATTTATTAAACGAAAATATAACAATATCAATGCCAAACGAATTATCACAACATTAATATTCGAGCAGGTTACAAAAATTTATAACTTTATAGCACACAAATCATATGGATTGAGCTTCACAGTCAAGACAAAGTCTAAGACTGTTCAGTCAAACGCTCCTTATATATAGTTGTAAGGAGGGTCTAGAACATTGTAGATTCTCGTGGAGCTGCGTGGATGGAGCTCGAACAATCTAGATCCAAACAGTTCGCTCCAACCGCTAATTTGTTCCAACAAATGGCCTGGGATTTTGAACCATATGTTTTTTAAGGTAACGATTAAACGTTACAATATTTTGTTAATCTTTCTAATAAAAACTTTAAATACAGATATAGTATTTTTTTTTTTTTTTTTTTACCGTGCCCCATATCATTTCCACTTTACTAACATATATCTCAATAAAATCGTTATGTATACATCAATAAATATTTTTGAGAGAAAAAATATATCTATGTCACAACATTATCAAAAAGCTTTTTTATTAAAAATTACTTAACAAAGGTTAAAAAAATTGACATTTTTAAGAAAAGTAGGTATGCTTTTATTTACGACCAATTTCGATTATTATTCATTGATGCACTTTTTTCTTTTTTTTTTTTTTTTTTTTTTTTTGTAATGTTGAATGGAGCCCTATAGTTGTGTTTTATGTTGAATGGAGCCCTATAGTTGTGTTTTATGTTGAATGGAGCCCTATAGTTGTGTTTTATGTTGAATGGAGCCCTATAGTTGTGTTTAAGTGTTTTTAATAAAAAAATCAATAAAAGTATCGAAACCAAAATAAAACTGGGTAAGTATTATGCTGGACTGGTAAGTATTACATTTTATTACATTGAACATAATTGGATTGAATTAACTAGAGCATTAATTTAGTTGTTTTTATTTTGAAATCAAGATAGATAAAATATAATTAATATTATTATAACATAACTATAACATGCAACGAACCCATAGGAACTGAATTATCTTCTGATGCAATCAATCATAAATATAATCAACAAAAATAATAATAAATTTCTCACCAGTCAATATATTTCACATTACAAATAAATATTCCATAATATCAATAATTATTTATAACTTAAGCTAGTGAAGCAATTTGCATTAAAAATAATATAATTACTTACTAAGTTTTCATTTAGTTAGATTCACGTAATCCGACATCAAACAGAATTTTAGGATTAAGAAAACTCAAGTAAGCTGCATGATAAAAGAGAAAACTAATTTATTTATCTGAAGAATAATTAATCGCTAAAGTCAGTTTTGGTCCCTGAAACTTACTAAATAAAACAGAATAAAAACAAATTAGAATCCAAATTTGCTTATTACTAAATAAATTAGTAATAAGCAAATGCATGATATTCCAACTGGATAAATTGCTGACTTAACTAGTCAGCAAATCTCTTGGCCACCGCCTCAAAAGTCGCCAGGGTGGAATGTAAGTGTTTATGTTTGATGTTAATGTCTGCGCTAAGGGGTTCGTGTTAAAAGTTAGTCTTCGGTGGAAGTTTTCGTTGTATACACAATACAACGAATACAACAGCCACACAGGCTGTAACGATGACTGTTAAGATGTACAGGTCCTTGTGCAGTAAGCCGTTAGTCACAGAGTATGGTGCCTATTCTATTACTCAATGCTTTCGACTGGAATGACTGAATTTTTAGGAAGTTTGAGGGTTTTGCAGAACCCCATAGTTCAATCCTGTGTCCTTAATTGTCGTATCAGTACTTTGTAGATAGTTAGTTGGATAGTTCTTGATAATTTGGAGTGTATGTCGATATAACTGAGATATTAGTCCGATGTGGGTTCTTCATGTCAGTCTCTTGTACAGGTGAAGTCCCAGATATCTTACTTATTGGGATTCAGGGATCAGAGTATCTTTGAAATATACTTGCGACCATGAACCATTATTGAGGAAGTGTTTGTTGGATTTTATTGCTTATAACACAGAAATATCCAAGGATATTTCAAGAACAGTAATTATTGCTTTTGATTCCATTTGAAATGGAATTTATTTTAATTTTGACTGCTGTTTGCAGACAGGTTTGCTTCAGGGCATCTTTTAAACAGAGAGCACTGAATAGTGTACCAGTTAAATTGGAAATTTACAAAGAGTAATATGAAATGAATCCACATGCTTTAAAAACAAAATCAAGAGAGTGCATATGACAAAGCAGCCGTCCAAAGTTGGTAAAGCTACGCTCAAGCCACAGAACTGTTAGAAGAATAAATTTAGTGATCATCTATAACACGAAAATATTTTCAAAATGAAATATCACTGTATTTGTTGAAACTAAAATAATGAAATTGTCATTCAATGCAGTACATGGAATTAATGAATGAGGAATTTGTAAAAAATAAATAAAAATATTTCATATATTACCATCAAAAAATTAAATTAAACTTTTTTCATAGAATTTTGTATGTTTATTTCCTAATAATGGTTTCCTAAAAGAAAATTTCGGATTAAACTTTGTCTGTAAATCTAGTATTTAAAAAAATAATCTGATAGGCAGTCCATTATTTTAAAAATTGAATTCAATTTTACAACACTAAACTGCTGAAATAGGCCACGCCCAGGATCCACACTTCCTAAGTTCTAACACCATTTGAAGGTGAAACTGGGAACAACAATTAAATATAATTTGTGACAAGCAATTCGGTCCAGTTTCATCTTTATAAATATTCCATTTTCAAAAAGGTCTTCAAAATACAGAGAAATAAGGTATTCAAATTACAACATTTTTATCTCTTATTATGGTTTCACTAGCCTTCACCTTATTCCATTTATTTTTTTGGAACCTAAGATCATCATTCGGAAAAGAAAATAGAACTCGCAATAACAAAGGGAAGAAAGCAACGTTAGTTCGATGATTCAAATTAAAATAATTGATATTCATATTTGCACCTTGAAATCAAAGTACTTAAAAATTGTATCCCAAGTAACCAATATTTTTAAAAGTTTTATGTAAACTCTTAACTATCTGACGTATATTAAAACTATAATAACTAACTAAGCAGTCAATATATATATTCAATAAAACAATATATTCTATTACAGTTGGCTGTAACCTGACACAATAATGCAATTATGTGAGTTGCCCTCATTTATAATTTTTTATTATAACTTAGATTGTAATTAAAATTGTCAGTATGTTGATTAGACTACAATTATTAACTTCCGATCTCTCAAGAGCCAAACAGTCACCTAACAGATTCTTTTTCCTTACCTTGCCATACAGGTATACTTATCGTTGGAAATGGATAGCTAAAAAGGCTACATATCTTCTGCATAGGACATCACCGAAACTAATGGAACGAATGGTAAACTGCTTATCAAGAAAGTAATAATAAAAGTAATAAACTCTTTCAGGGAACTTTTAAAAAAATAAAAGAAAGTAACAACATTGAAAAAAGAAATTGACCATAGTGTGGTGATTAGTATTTTAAAATTACTATTAGGCACGCCAGTCAGTAGCAACTTAAAGAATTAGTTGCTTAAATAATTATTAATTTTGCCATTCTAGCCTCAATAATCACAAATGCATAAGAAATATTGATAAATAAATATAAGTATACCTAATGTTAAAAATTATATTATTATTATTAGATCACTTATGACAGGTACAATATTAATATTTATAGGTTTACACAACAATCTTCTAGACTTTAACATTAGTTTTAAAACAATATAATTTTATTAAAAAACTAATATATCTGAAACTAACAGCCAAGAATCAGTTCATATTTTAAACATTAAATCCCTTAGTATCTCACTCGATGTAAAACGAACCAATATGATGTCAAATAATTACTTCGAGCAGGTGTTGGGACATGGACTAAGAAACACTCCAGTCTTTTTCTGAACTTCAACTGGAAAAAAAGTTATTTATAGTGTTAAAAGATATTCTTTTCATCTCATATTAAACATAAAATGTTTTAAAATTGATAAACTTACTATTTTGTTTGATTGGAGAAGGTTTCCTCTCCCACTCATCAGATCCATCACAGCAATCACATATGCCATCATTCACTCGGCTCGATGGGATTCTCACTATGAAAAGTATCTTAAATTATAACATTTGAAGAAGTTAAACAACAAAATAGGCAGATATGTAATGATAACAATACCTATGTGATAACGATTATGGCATTGAAACTCATTATTAGGGCAGGCGCCCGTTTGCGGTTCATCGCTCCCATCAGGGCAATCGCAATAATCATCATTCAATTTTGAAAGAGAAATCATTAAACCAGAGGAATGGCATATAAATCCACCGGTCTCACTCTGGGATGGATTCAAGAACTTCTCCACCTTCAAGTTGTCATGATCGAAGATACTTTTCCTGCTGTACTCTTCGATCATCTTGACAAGAAATAATTGATAGACCACTAGGATCAAACTTAAAATAATAACAGCCAAGGCGATGCTTTTTATGGTCTTCTTCTTCAGCCTCTTCAGACCTAGACTCTTATCCATTGACATAATGAACTACACTAAAAAACAAAAAACTACCCTGGAATGTCCTCAAGATACGACTGATTACCATGTTAAATCATAATATCCCTCGAGAACAGCTCCTGTACGTTACAGCTCTGAGCACTCAATGATACCTCTGATAACAGAGTCCCTGTTTGTTTATAAAAGATAACAGCTGAACGATTATGATAAGTCGATACCAAAATATTTTCTTTCGAACGAGAAACTAAAGAAGTGTGTTTTGCATATATCTTAAACAAATAAATATTTTTCTATGAATTACTTTATTTTTTAGCATATAAAAACTCTGCTAAAGGAAAATATCATAGAATTATTTCAGTTGATTAGAAATGGTGATAAACAGCTTATAGGTGAAAAAATGTCCAATATATTTTCATAATTTGTAAATAAATGTATATTTTTAATTTATAACTAAATCTATATGATTGAGGTGAGGGTATTTTATAAAATGTATCATAGACCCCCCCCCAAACTTTTTCAAATTAAAATGATCCCATTGGACATTTGATATCAGTTATAATCCTGAACTATTGATTATTTTATGATTATTTAATTATTGTAATACTGAACATAAAGCTATAGTTTTCAATTTATTTGGTTTATTCTCTAAGATGAATCTCGAATAAGCTTGATTTAATTGAATTCTGAACTTATTGAAAAAAGACATGATAAAATCTATAAATGTAAAATCCAGCTAAAATTGCTCATATCCCGTATCTTATTTATGAGAACTCATATCTTTTAACTTTATAATTCGCAGTAAGATGAGGATTAAGTGTTAAGCTATCCAAGCAGTCGAATACACTCCCCCCCCCCCCAAATATCTCAAATCAAGTAATTCACCCATTTTAAATTCATATGGAGACTTTCAGTTGACAGAATTACTAACTCCAATTTAATATTTTGCAGCAGAGCACTTTAAATAATATTTCCTCTTAGAAATTTCGTACTTTTTGACATTGTTTATATATTTTAGTAAACCATGATGTTTCTGTATTTATCTCATGGGGGGGGGGGGGCACCATGACTGCACCATTTCTGTATGAGATTTATTACCTTGCATTAAAAAGGTCTGCGATCTAGCCATGGGCGGATCCAGCCGATCGTAAAGGGGAGGGCTGCAGTCCTTGAGGGGGGCTGCAGCCCCACAGCCCTTAATTTGGATCTGCTAATCAGCTTTTTTACCCTTATGTTCCTTTCCCACAACTAAAATTCTACTTGTTCCTTCACATTATTTGTTCTTTAACTTGCTTTCTTACAATGAGGAAAGTCAAATTTTATATTTAAATGACGAAAAATTTACAAAAGGGAGGAGCTGCAGCCCCCTCAGCCCCCCCCCCCCTGGATCCGCCAATGGATCTAACCAACCAAAAATGTTATGTTTAGGGCATCCTGGTAAGGCCTTAATACAATCAATAACAGAAACCCATATTGGTTGATTATAGCATTGATTTATGAACACATTACCTGAAAAAATTGTTTCGGACCAGAGGCGGATTCAGCATGCAGTTTGGGGGGAGGATCATGACCCCACCCTGTCTCATAATCACATTCCGCCTCTGGTACGAACCAAACTTTTCAGGTAATTTGTTCAGAAATCATTGCTATAATCAACCCATATGGGCTTCCATTATTGATTGTATAAAGGAAAATCCTTAGATTTTCTTAAAATATTAAAAATAGTTATTATAGTTCATAATTATTATAATTATAGTTGATAAATAGTAGTTGTGGTAATTTTCATTGAAAAAAAAAAATTCTATTTGTGAATAGCAACATATTTTACAGCATAGCGATCTGTCTGCCGTATTTAAAAAATAAATAGATGATATTATAATATTTTCAAATTTGATTTCAATATATGAACATTGCATCACGAGGACCGGACTGTGACCTATGTTGCATAACCCGAAATATAAAATATATTTAGAATTGAATTTGAAGTGTTTCTTTGGAAAAAAATACGGGATATCTGTTTCGTTTTTCTCGAGACATTTGTAAAGCAAATTATTATCAGTACGTGCTTTACCATAGATAATAGTTTTTACCTGCTACACTTAGAGCACGACTGTCAAATTTAATTATTTTACTATTTGAAGGATTGAATCATTTTCATTTTATTTAGTTTTTGGCAATATTTAAAATTAAATTACTGCGTTAAAGGTGATAAATTTTGAGTTCCAAAAAGTCCAAAATATACTAGAACAGAATTTATCAGTTAAATCAAATTTTCGCGGTGACCATAAATCGCGGTGAGTAAAAAAACCTTGGCTATGCCGTCCCTCGGATAGGACGTAAAATGGAGGTCCCGAGCCTGTACGATGTCAGGTACTCGTTAAAGATCCCTATCCTAATTATACCTGGATAGGCAAAATTTAGGGCTCCCACTGTAGTATCGTCCGATTAGCCTTAGTAGCAGACGTAGAAGGGATGTTACACAAACAAACAATCAAATATTAAATATAAAAAAATTACAAACCTACAACCAAATTTGTTCAATAGTGTTGTTGGAGCAGCTGTATAATAACAATTACTATGCAAATCAACAACTTCTGTTCAAATAAGATTTAAATAAAAGTTCGTATAGATTTAACTGTGACTATTCAACTCTAAAAATAAAAATTATGTAATCTTTATACAGAAACCTACTGATCGCAGTACCGCGCATTAGCACTTGTCACTTTAACAGCCAGCTAACAATTATAAGAGAAAGAGGACACCCAAAACTATTTGAAAAACTGTTATAAAAAAAAACTACAAACCCTATCAAAACAACTTTTAAGTTTGAAGAACAACTAACACAAGGCCGGATCTATAATAATTCCGATCTCAGCCTTAGATCTATAATTTTTACTTTCATTTACCTATATATGAAATATATAGTAAGGGAGAGTATTGCGATCGTGAAAAATTTCGACTTCCGGTTTTCAACGGAAATACACGTTTTAGGGACCCCTGAGTCCAAATAACCAATTCCCGCGAAATGGACTGTGTGTGTGAACAGACTAGCTCAAAAACTATAAACCGTACAAACCTGATATTGGGAACTTGGTGTATGCATATGCCCGCGATGTGACAGCAAAAATTGGTCAAACGGAGGGGGTACTTTATTTCATAACTTTTTCCCATTTTTATGTTTTTATCGATTTTCTCAAAAAACGGCTCTAACGATTTTGATCAAAGTTGGTATTTGATGTATTTATATGCCCGTGATATGACAGCAAAAATTTCATCAAAATTGATCAAACTGAGGGATCACTTTATTTTACAACTTTTTCCCATTTTTACGTTTTTATCGATTTTCTCAAAAACACCTTTAATGATTTTGATCAAACTCGTCATATCTAATGAGAACCAAGTATTTTAATATCAGGTAAGCTTTGTCATTATTAAAATGTTCTGAGTGGGATTAAATAGGGAAGAGACGTTTTTTCTTTTCCTATAAAGTACCTTTGATTTTGTTTTTATTGAGAAATTAACTGCCTCTCGTTACTCCTAAAGATGAGAAATGGCTAAATATGAAAAAATCAAGTAAACATATACAGGAGAAAACAAGAAAAATATTCCGTGAACGTTGGGCACAGGCATGCGCAGTACGCCTTTAATGAGAGGCGATGTTTAAAATTAAAAACGTTCTGTTCATTTAATGGAAATTATTTGTTTCATGGTTACTAAATGGTAAATAAAACCAAACGCGATGGAGTATTATATTTGCATTGCCGAATAATCACGAGTAAATTCTTTTATTTAATAATAACAAACTTTAGTGTACTTTAGAGAGCAAATAGAAACAAAAATAAGTGAATGAATGTGGGAAAATGTGTGTCTTTGAGGAATGGCATTTAAGAAAACACGTTAATGTCTAATCTTGTAAGTAAGTTGGTAAGTGAAAGTTGTGTATTGCTCGCATCGCACCAGATTTTTTTTTATAGGAATCACGAAACCCGCGATAAGCGAAATAAAAGACCTCATAAAATAAATATTTGTACAACTTTTTTAATAAGCTAATAGTTAATATTAATGTTCAAACATTCTTCGATTTGTTTTATGAAAAAAAATTGTACGGGTTTCCCTATCTTAGTGAAGAGAGCGTATGAAGTGACATGGATGTCTGCTCGAGGGGCCATAAGAGACATGTGGTAGGGGGATTCAGCGCTTGAATCCCTCATGACCCCCTCGAATTTTGTGCTGATCCGTTCCTGATTATTTCTACATATTTTATAAAAAAACTATTGTATAAAATACCAAGCGAATTATAGGCGGGCGCAAGCGACGGTGCTGCTTCTGCGACGGCGCTGCAGGAACTAGAGAAACGGGGATAAAAGCGGGGCCATTACCTGGGATTCATAGGGTTTTTTTGGCGTTTTTAATTTATTTTTCCATAATTAAAACCCGATTGAGCAAAAAATCATTTGAAAAATATCTAATAGGTATTGCTCGGTCCATCAGTGTTCAATTAGAAAATCAAAAGACGTGTCATTCCCTTTTATTTCCAAAAAATAAAAAGCTTCTTAAAGAGTGGATTGTAAAATTAAGAATAGATAAGCCTGTTTCGAAACATATGACGATATGTAGTCTTTATTTTAAAGAAAGAGACTATATTTATCCAGGTAAATATTAGTATTTGACATTTTATTATTCCAAAATGCTAGTTTTATGCAAATAACATTGAGACCATAGTGTCATAGATTTGTTTTTCTTTTTTAATTTTCCCCATTTTTTTATTACATCCGTTGTGCTTAATTGTTACATGTTTTCAATGCGAAGCCTGAAAGTTTTGAGAAATAAATAAATAATATGACAAAGAATCTAAGCTGTCATAACAATGATTGTGTGAATAGGTAATTAATGTTATTACTAATCGAAAAACGTCGAGTAAAGTTACAATGATGTGTTTGCATTTACCAGAACTACCAGCTATACACGTACAATGACAAGAAAATTGTTTATTATTATTAATAAATTTGATTTCCACTTTTATTTGATGGGGCAGTCCTTTAAGATTGCTAGTTTAAAGGCACGAGGCTTGTAAAATAACTGTTTTTTTATTTTTAGATATTATTCCACATGTAAATATGTAGTTTGCATCAAGAATAGCCAACCCTTCAATTAATGGTCTTTTAAAATTACCAATTATCTCAATCACATCAACTAGGTCTAACACCGTTCTTTCCGACATTTTGCAAAACTACTAGCGCACCCTATATTCGATTGCGCCCGCCTACAAGTATGCAAAGCACAGTGAAAGGGTAATTTTTCCACTTAAAGAATATCTTTTAATAATTTAAAATTATGAATATTGCCGAATCGTAAAAGCGGTGACGGGCGGTCGTAAGGCAAAAAAGAAAGTTTTGAATAGTTTTTTTTTTTTTCAAATTATCTATTTGTTTACAAATTAATTTTATTTATATTACTCTTTGCTGACTTTTTAAACAACTACTTTTATGAATGATTCTTTGCAAGGGGGTACCCAGGATCAAAACTAGGGGGGGGGGGGGCAAGCAAAAACTAGGGGGGGGGGGCAAGCTATGGTCGTTCAGGTTGTAACACCTTACCACGGAAAAGGAGAATGAAACCAAAATTATGTATAATTATAGTAGTGCTTTATCAACTAAGTTATTACAATTATTTGCTTGAAAAAATGTATTCTATTATTGCTTCCAGTCTTAAAAGCCTAAAACATTATTGCTCCCAGCCTTCCAGGGGGGGCAGCTGCCCCCCCCTGCCCCCCGCTGGGTACACCCATGATTCTTTGATATCTTAATATCAATAAATATAATGATAGATATCTTTTTTTTTATATATATACAAAGTAAGTTTACATGTTCATTATAAAATAACAAAAACTTGTTTAGAAAAAACGAAAATAAAATAATGTCAGAGTTGTTATGCTGTTGACTTTCCATTCCGTTATAATTGGCTTTATTTTAAAATCCTTACTTCTTGGAAGTTTCAATATATTAAAGTTAAATCCTAATTTAGTTTTTGGCATCCAAAATACAAGGCATCGGAAAGATTAAAGACACACTCCGATTTAGGTTTCAGTAGAAGACTTGCTGAGCTTCATCACCTTCTTCCTGGTCATTAACTTTGGGTTTTCAAAATGTAAGTTTGTTTCTTCTTGAGAGATATTAATTTTTGATCTTTTTTATCTCAAATATTTTGTTTGATGAATTGTTATGTCCCAATTATCAGTTTATTTTTTCCATTTGGTTGTGGATAAAATAAGAGCTTTCTTAAGTAAAAATGATCTGTCTTTTGGTTTTATTCATTATTAATTTAAAGACTACTTTCTTCTTGACTTTTTTACTTTGAGTATTGATTTGAGCCCACTTGAGTCATTTTTTTTCATTGAAGATATTTATTTTGTAATATTCAAGATATGGATAAGTTCATAACAACAATGAAGAATGATGGTAAAATATTGTTACAATTTTTTTACTTTTATATACTTAATTGTGTTCAAAATTTGTTATTACTCAGGAATGATAATTATTCTGTGATTCTACTAACTCAAGGTGTTTTGGGTGCAATTCTTGAAGAATTAAGTATGCCCTTCTGTTTTGTTACTACATATTTAGAAAGTGTCACATCCGATTGACAAAAGTGTCGAGATCACTTTGATCATATTGTAAATCAAATTTTAAAGAATGGTTGACTGTTAAAAACTACGGGTGCTCGCTAACTGTACAACACAAATCAGTTAATTTTTTAATTTAATAGATATTGATAATTATGATGTGACTTTACCAACCCAATGTGTTTTGGGTACCCTGTTTGAAGAAAAATGGATGATCCTTTATTTTTTACCATTTTTAAAGTGTTATATCTCATTGACAGAAGTCTCAATAACACATTGACCATTCTATAAATTAAATTACTTTAACTTTAAAAATTACTATAAATTAAAAAAAAAATACTGACTTGACAACTATGCTTGTGGATTGATTTGCTATACTAACTCAACAATTTCAGTACACAGATTGGATTTGACAATATTTGAGTTGAGAAGAAATATTTCATTCTTGATTAGATTATTGATCCATTGATTTTCAGAAAATCTTTTTTTTTATAATTAGAGTTAAAAAAAAAAAAAAAAAAATGTTTTCTAGAACTAATGCACTGACTAAAATAGAATGAATGTGAATGAAGGTTTGTTCGTATTATTCTGTTATGATGAATCTAAAAATCCCAGTAGTTGATTTATTTCAGTGATAATATTAAGTACATAAAGTTACCGATCATTGATATATTCAAAGCTTAAAAACTTAAAAATATGGCTACTGCAAAAACATAATATGCTCTCCTTGTGTTTAGTATTAAGAAGTGTGATGAAAAACCAATTTATTGACTATCGAATTCTATCTCTAAACCTATATCCTCACAAATCAAATATTTTAATTTAAAAATGAAAAATGTTTAAGGTTCTCGGATGAAATTTCAATTTACTATTATTATTATTATTATTTTGCAGACACTTTTCTAGTTCAGAACCCAACCAAGACTCCACACTCCCCTTTTATAACAATGATTGTCAATTATTTATTATGATTAAAAATATAGCTAATTTAAAATATAATTAATTTTTCAGGACAATCAATGGTTATAGAACAAAGGGTACTACTACACCTATTCCCCTGCTGGGTTTGACAGCTGATAAGCACGCTGCTACCTGTTGGCCACCATGCCAACTACCATCCCCACCACCTTTCCCCTATTGCCCCTCCTGTTTGAAAAATAACCGCCTTGCCTCAGTATTACGTAATTTTTACGTCACACACTACCTCACCCCTTCTGAAAGGAACACATCGATTTTGTGCCAGTCGATATAATTATCTAACTTTTAAAATACCCGCGTCTCCCCTCTATTTCTCCGAATATTTCGAAGAATCAGTATTTCGAACTATATTCGGAGTTGCTGAATAATTCAAACCTATACCATAAACTTCTTTTTCATTAAACTTTCATTTTAAAAACCACTTCGATCAGTATTTTAATAATAAACCCTAGACATTCTTTGAACATGAACGATGGGAAAAAATCATATTAAGTAATGGTCAATGTATTGTACTTTATTAATGTAAATAATCGACTAAGTTTAATTTTACCCTGAAAAACCTAATACAAATAATCGACTGAGTTATAATTTCACCCTGAAAAACCTAATACATTTATTTGACAACCTAATAACATTTTTATTTCTCACAAAGGAGGCTTAGGATTTATACAAATTAGGCTTGGGGTTTATATGCAGCACTTAATTAAGAGTTAGCTTCTATGCTATGATATTTAACTCTTATTTATGCTATTGCTAGTTAATTAGTGGGCTTTATTAAAGATGGAAATGGTTGCTCTCAAATAAATTATTATTTAATTTAGCTTATTTTACAGCAACCTGGACCATCCTCTGCTTAAACTGTGTTTTCTTTTTTTCTCTGCTTGTAATTCAACGATCAACAACCAACACCTCAACTCTTATTTACATTACTTTTTTGGTTCCTGCAGGATGACAGTTTAAAATAAGAAAAACAATTTTAATTCATAAAACAGCAACGAGACCATGAGCATCATTGATGACAAAATTTCCAGAATGAAAATGGTTTTCGGTTGAGGCATCATATCAATAAACACTGCCCATATTTCTATGAGCTTCTCCATACTGGAACATACCACTTACCTTTTTTAAAATAATACAACAAAATATGGCAAAAAAGACTGATATTTTCTTCCATACTCACAGTGCAATAGCGAACACAGTAATAGGGTAGTTTCACAAAATCTTAAGAGAACATAAAGGACTACTACCTAGGAGGAAGAAATAGGTACTCTGTTGGTACCCAGTTTTAATAAAAATCAGTTAACACAATAAAAAGAAATTTACAGCTTAAATATAAAGAGAAAGAGAGGATTTTTGATGCATTTTGTGAAAACACCCAATTATTGTGTTCGCTATTGCACTGTGAGTATGGAAGAAAATATCAGTCCTTGTCGCCATATTTTGTTGTATTATTTTAAAAATGGTAAGCATACTGGAGAAGCTCATAGAAAAGTTTGCAATGTTTGAGGATACAATGCCTTAACCGTCAAAATGCCTGTCAAAATTGGTATGCCAAATTTCATTCAGGAAATTTTGCTATCAATCATGCTCCACAGTCTTGTCGCCCTTTAATGAATCAAAATTGCTTTTGTTATTTTAAACTGTCATTCTGCAGGAACCAAAGAAGGAATGTAAATTTTTTTTTGAGGTGTTGGTGTTTGATCCTTGAATTACAAGCAGAGAAAAAAAATAAAAGGATGGTCCAGGTTGCAGTAAAATATAATAAGCTTAATTAAATAAATTATTATTTATTTAATTTAGCTTATTTAACCACAACCCTATCCATCTTTTGCCAATTATTATTACTCTTTTAAATGTACTCCATATTAACCCCAAAAATCTACTGGGTCTCCTTTTTGAGAAATAAAGGTAGTATTGAATTGGCAAATGAGTCCGTTCAGTTTTTCAGGGTAAAAGAAAACTCAGTCTATTATTTACATAATTAAATTTACTATACATTGACCATTATTTAATATGAATTTTTTAAGAATCTTTCCACTTACTCATATGCCATACACATAGCAGGTGTGATTTTTATTGTTAAAAAACTTATCCAAGTGTTTTTTGAAACATAATATGGTTTATAAAAATGAAGTTTTAAATTAAAATGTGATAATATACAAAGTGGTAATGCCTCTCTTGGTCATTCAGTATTACTTATTATTGCTGTTACATTTTTATTGGGTTTAAGTAGTTTTATTGATCCATAAATTGTCGGTGTTATAAAATCATATAATGTATCATATAACAATCATATATAAAATGTTATAAAACTTGTTTCATTATAAATTCATCTACATGTACCATTTCATATAATTTAGTTACAGATGTATTTATTTATTTTTGTGATTTCATGAATGAATCATGCCTCATATTTCTGAATGTAGTTTTGTATATTGGTATACATGGAGTTATATTCGCATATTTGTATGTATACCTGGATATATATTCATATACATACGGAATTTATACATGCAAATAGACACAGTTAGTTGATAATAACAACCGATGTTTAAAACAAAGCTTGCAAAAATGAGAGTACTTTGCAGAATATAATTTGGCATATATTTTATAGCATTAATTCTGATACAAGCTATAATACAATATTTATCATTTGAGTGATAGATGGATGATTTATTCAGGAATAATTATTAAAAAAACTATACCAACTATACTTTGGCCCTTCCTAGTTTGTACCTAATCATTAACAGAACTGAAAGCACCAGAGATGCCCAGAAAGGAGTCGCGAAGCACAGGTTGGACCAACCGAATTTCCAAAACTGGCTAATTAACATAGCAATTTACAGTTCTTCTCAACCAATGCTTTGATAGGTTGATTTATAGGTGATGATATTTGTACATTCTTTATTCCCTTCATTATTGTTTGATAGTCTGCAGGTTAAAAATAAAATTATTTGTCATTTGGTAAGGCCCAATCAAGCTCGATGGCATAGATTATTATTCTTCTTATTTTTGAACATTTTAGGTTCAATCCCCTACAAGGGCTTAGTGCATCTTTGTAAAGTAACGTATCGTTATATTACTGTATTGTATAATTAATTTGACAGTAGTAAGAAGTCGTAATAAAAATAAAGAGTTATATTAAACACTGGTACTGCATTTTACTTTCATTTGAAGGATGAGAATAAGTGAAAAATAGTGGAGAGGAAAAATAGGAATGGGTACTTCCTTGTGAAAATTCTTATATTATGTATTTAAAATATAGTTATACTTTCCAGCAAAATGGTTTATAGTATAGAAACAAGTTTTAGTTAATATAGGTTCTATTTTTTTGAAGAGGAATAGGATATGATATAATTGTTGGATTTAGATATATTAAAATTTGAAAGAAATTATAAGCTGACATCCTTTCATGTATGATTTTTATTTCTTCTTTCAAATGTAAACATTACCCACAAAATAGGTGGTTTCATATTGTGAAAAATATCAGTGGAATTAGATAAGCATCTTCAATGAAATAAATCCTATCTCTTATTTTTTACTTTCACTTACATATATATGAAATATATAGTAAGTGGAAGTATTGCGATCGTGAAAATTTTCGACTTCCGGTTTTCAACGGAAATACACGTTTTGGGACCCCCTGAGTCGAAATAACCAAGTCCCGCGAAATGGTCTGTGTGTGTGTGTGTCTGTGTGTGTGTGTGTGTGTGTGTGTATGTGAACAGACTAGCTCAAATACTATAAACCGTGGGAACCTGAAATTGGGTATTTAGTGTAGGTATATGCCCGCGATGTGACAACAAAAAGTTCATCAAAATTGCTCAAAGGGAGGGGGTACTTTATTTAATAACTTTTTACGTTTTTTTCGATTTTCTCAAAAACGGCTCTAACGATTTTGATTAAACTGAGTATTTGATCGATTTATATGCCCGAAATATGACTGTAAAAATTTCATCAAAATTGATTAACCGGAGGGGGGACTTTACTTAATAAATTTTGTATCATTTTCACGTGTTTTTTTTATTTACTCAAAAACGGTTTTAACGATTTTGATCAAACTTGGTATTTGATGTATTTATATGCCCAAGATGTGACTGTAAAAATTTCATCAATATTGATTAACGGGAGGGGGGACTTTACTTAATAAATTTTGTACCATTTTCACATGTTTTTTTTATTTACTCAATAACGGTTTTAACGATTTTGATCTAACTTGGTATTTGATGTATTTATATGCCCGAGATATGACTGTAAAAATTTCATCAAAATTGATCTACGGGAGGGGGGACTTTACTTAATAAATTTTGTACCATTTTCACGCGTTTTTTTATTTACTCAAAAACGGCTTTAACGACTAAAAAAAATAAGATATGAATGTAGAAAAATGTGTGACTTTGGGAAATGATAATTAGCAAAACACGTCAATTTCTAATCTAAGTAAGTTGGTAAGTGAAAGTTGTGTGTTGCGCGCACGCACCAGATTTTTTTTTCTTTAACTTTTAGTAAAGTATGTAAATGTCAGTTCTTTAAAAAAGTATAGGCATAATGAAAAGATAATAGGTTATAGAAAAACAAAGAAGTGGATAAATTGTTAATAAAAAAGTTGATTGGTAAGGAACTTATACGCATAACGAATAGTTACGTAATTACTTGTATTCAGAACGGTATAAGTTCAATGTTAATATTTTTCAAGGACTCTAAAATACTAATACTTCGAAAAATGATAACATTTCGATGAAGAGTAATGTTCTATAGATGCAAGGGTGGGGAGACGCGGTATTTTCAAAATTAACATACTTACAGAAAGTACGATTAATCGATGTTTATTTGCGAGGAATAGGTGAAGTTGTTTAGAGTTGAGATGACGTCACGGTCTCATACTCGTAAAAAAAAGGCGCGTAATATAATTCTAACCTAGCCATAAAATCGGCCTTCAACGGCTAAGAAGAGAGGTGGTGGGGATGGTAGTTGGCATGGTGGCCAACAGGTAGCAGCGTGCTTATCAGCTGTCAAACCCAGCAGGGGAATAGGTGTAGTAGTACCGAACAAAGTATATAAACTTCATACAAGAATTAGTGCGTTTGTCGAATGTACGTGTCATTGCCATGAATACCCTTTTGTTTTTCAATGCAGAAGATGTAGAAGGTTTTTTTTATCAGTTGGCTCATTCAGAAGTCATCAATGCTTTATTATGGCTTGAATAATCAATAATAATGCTTTAAAGGTAATAAGGTCTGGATATGCGTGTATTTTTTTTATTGGTTATGACTTTCCTTGCAAACTGATATGTAAAATGGCTCTGTATCTAATTTTAATTCTAATTTCAAATATTTTATTTTTGAAGAGAAAAGATTGGGCTCAGCTGGGAGCCAATCTCTCCTCTTCACGCTGAAGCGAGCTCGGTGGAGCAGTGGTTAGCGTGCTGCGCAGGAGACCTGGGTTCGGCTCCCGGCCGAGCCCAATCTTTTCTCTTCAAAAGTAAAATATTTAAATCAAAAATAAAATATTTAAAATTAATATAAAATTAAATTAAGGTGGTTACCCACGAAAAATGATTCAATTAATATAAAATAATTTTTATTTTATCAATTAAAGAATTTTATACCTTTGCTATATGTGTCAGCTCTAATTAGTTTGTGATGTGACCCACACATAATTCTTTGTGGTTATATTATATTAAGAGGGCTATGATGTGTATTATGTATGGGATATATTAATAAGAATGATGATATTTGATTGCAATAATTATTGTAATTGGGTGGCCAGATATATAATTGAATATGTTAGTTTATAAATATGTTAAGTCAAAACGTAGGGCCAAACACTTTGTACCCTAAGCCCTTCTCATCGCCCCACTCTAGCACCAGTCTTAGCCCAGTCTTAGCCCAGTCTTTGACGAGTCTTAGAATCTGCTGCCAAGTTGTCAGCTCCGGCCAAAGCCCACTCCTTCTCAGGCCTGTATTATTTAAAATATTAGTTATATTCATTGTACCGCGTAATTCTGTTTATTTTTGCTTGTCCCAATATTTAAGATAATTAAGATCCACACACCTTTTCAATTAACCCTATTATCATTAATTTAAATAAACAAGGGACGTAGCAAGTTTATACCATCTTTATATATTTTTCTAGTTTCCATCCTGCTTTTCCTTGTTCATCATGCCTGATTCCCTCGTATCAGCTTTTTCCTTGTGCGAGGGTACATTTTCGACCTCTTGGCTCTCCATTCGAATATTATTTCAGGCCTTTTTCCTTCATCCATCATCATGTCTTCAAACTACTTCAATAGTTAGGGATTTGGTTCTTTTAGAAGACCAGTGATGACAAATGATCATCTCAAAAATACCATTTATAGGGCCAGAAGTGTTTTTGCCAGGGTATCTTTTCTTGTCCATGATTAAGCAGAGTAATGGATGACATTTTTCAGGAAGTACTTATACTTCATTTTTTTTTTTTTTTTTTTAAGAACATTGCTACTCCACAGGTCTGTCGTAAGGATTCTTATAATGATCTTCCAGTTGCTCGTGCTTTTATCAATGTGCAAGTCTGTTGTACCATTAGCATTCATCCAACTTCCTTGATAAAATTAGCCTGAAAACCGAGTAACTGTTTATTATTTATTTATTTATGAATTCAATTTTAGTTTCGTAGCTCCATTGCTCAATAATTTACTCTCTGTTTCATTCACTTGTAGTGTTTGATTAAGTGGAAATGCCTAGAGGAGTGGGCAGGTGGTTGGGTATTTACTATAAAACAACCCAGCATCCACCCTCGCCCAAATAACTCGCCTGCTCTTGGGCCGAGTACTGACTTTGCTGGTTACATTACAGTACTTGGCCTAGTGCACTTACAGCCCAGAACTTGTTTGCTGTAAGTTAGGTTTTAAGCTTTTGGTTTCAATAACTATGTTTCTATATGTAGATAGTCCTTTAGTTGTTATAGGCACTACAATATTGTTTTTCTTTTCTTTTGCGTCTGACCATGTTAGATGCAAAAGAAAAGAACTGAACCAGCAATATGGACTTCTTTCAAGACTAATTGACAGGTGTTCAAAATTATGTCTGACGAACAAATTAACTATTTACAAAGTACTAATAAAACCACTTTGGACTTTCGGTGTTGAACTATAGGGAACAGCCAAAAAATCAAATACACGACTCATACAGTCATTCCAATCAAAAATACTAAGGAAGATCATAGATGCCCCTTTTAATGACTCTAATAAGACCCTACACATTGACCTTGACATTCCTTACGTCGAAGCCACAGCCATAGATTGCTACAATAATTTTCATGACAAACTTACTCGGAATTCCAACACACTAACTCAAGCTGTAAAAACTCACACGAAGCCTTACAATCCTCCAAGAAGACTGTTGAGGCATTGGCCAGGAGAGTTTGTGCTTTAAACAATTAATTTATCAATTCACTTGTTTTTCCTTTGTTTTCTTATATTTCCGTTTGTTAATTCGTTTTGTTTGTTGTTGTGTTTTGTGTGTGTTTTTTTTTTTATATTATGTCATGAAAGCTTATTAGGCTTGTAAATAGCAAATTTATTAAAAATTTCATGAGTTATCATATCTGAATAAAATTTTTTTTTCTTTTCTGATTTCTAGACCCTAAGCTGCACAAATTTTAAATTGTGGATTTTTTACTTTTTAATAGCTCTGTGGAACCTGCTATTAAAAGCTCCATTTTATTGAGGATCAAGCACTTTTAACCATAATACTAAATTATTATTAAAAAGTTATTATTTTTTCTCCCTTGAGACTATTTAGTTTAATTTAGTGAGGATTAAAGGTGACCAATAATCAAGTCGCAACGCTTATTATTTTTTATTTTATTTCAGCAAACGTTTTGGCCATTTGATCATCATTATTGTTGCAAGGAACATTAATCTATTCAATCAATAATTAGCGATTTTGATGTTCCTTGAGCACTGATGATGACTGAATGGCCGAAACATTTGATGAAGTAAAATAAATCATACGTGTTGAGACTTAATTAATGGTCACCTTCAATCCAAATTAAATTATTATTCTTTATAGATATGATGTTACACATTTGTATATTGCCTAGTTATGATGGTACAACACATTCTATGGAATGCTATGGGGAACACTTTTCCAACTTAAAGCGAACTGAGAATTGCGACACTTCAATGTGGATTCAACTGTTTCTCACAGATGTTGATAGAAACTGAAACAGAAAAAATATGTACTTTGATGTTATTGAGGCGTAGAACTCAAAATCCAACTGTATGTTTAAATTTATTTCTGTAAACAGTTTAGTTACTTGATGGTCAGTATGTTTATACTGAAAGAAATTCTTTTATTTTATGATAACCCAGAGGAAAGCTTCTAAGCGGACTATTGAATAAAAATAAACATAAATTTGAAAATGGATGTCTGCTTTTGGTACAAGTTGTACAACTCAATAATTTTAACCATTTTATTAAACCAAATTTAACTATTAATTATAAAGTAACTAACAAAATGGTTAAATTATTGATGATGATTACTCAAAATTGTCGATCAAATAAATTCTAAACCTTTGTTGGTTTTGTAAAAAACATCCTAAAATATTGTTTATTCAATTTCTTTTATAAAAAATTGTTTTTTTTTTTGTATGTTTCAAGGAGCCCTTTGCCTTAAATCTATCTCGATCTTCTCCTAACTTTTTTCTTATGTTCATGTCTAATAATATCACTATTAATTATTTAATTGTTATTTTCATAGATAAAGATGCGACTATCTTTAATAGATACTTGGTTAATAGATTGGCCACCTTCATTGTAACTTTCCTACCACATAAATGCCTATTGTAATAACTATACATCATGTGTTTCATTTCAATTTTGCTTTTTTAGTATTATTTGTTTATTGTTTGTTTTTTTAAAGTTATTTGTCGCTAATAAGGAATCGAGAATATTGAAGAGGGAACCACAGTCCTTTCCGTCTGTTAGAAAAAATACAAAAGCCAAGAACTTAAAGGATCAAATTATGAATACAGATTAATTTACTCTGAAAATGTGGCCCATATTAATAAGATTACAGGCTCCAGATCCCATCTTAATTCTTATTTAAATAATATGTTAATGATGATTAATATGAATTCCTCATTGCCATTTACATTATATATATACTTTTGTTATTCATATATTCAATGTTTGTTTTTTCATTTTCTCTTATCTTGTTTATAATTTAGCTCTAATGAAGAACTGAAATTTAGGTCTGAACGTCTGCATAATTATATGTGTAAAATCACACCCTCGACCATTTCTGCTACATTGTTTTCTTCTGTGAACTACCTTCCACCATTATTAAATTTCTGTTAGTATCTACGTTCCAAAATCTTGAATAAAGATTTTAAATGCCTAATTTTAATACAGCAGTTGCCACTCAATCCGTCGTCAGAAAATCCTTTTTTTTGGATATTCTATTGACAATTTTTAAAAGGAAACAAATGGTCCTTTACTTTTTTTTTTTTTATGGGATAACCTGTTGTTGTCTTCCAGTTAAACCAGTTGGGAGTAAATTTTTTTTTTCCGGGAAATGCGTTGACAAATATGTCCCTACCAAAATTTTTTTTTTGTTCTTACTTTTTCTTACCTCCTGGAATCCAGCTTTTGCTTGGTCTAGGGATACTATAGAAAAAATAATCCTGTTTATTCATTTCATCATATTCTATGAATTAATTAGGTAGCTATACCTTTTGTTTTTGTTAGGAATAATAATTGCACCAGGTTTAATTAATACAATCAGATTTGGATACAAACATTTATTATAACACACAAGCACATGTTCACACATCGGTGGCGGCATCAGAAGAGAACAAGCCCGCCAAGTGACCTCACATAAAAATGAAACAGTGTTGCACAATTAACAAACAAATATTATTATTTATACATATTATTTTTTCTTATTGCTAGATTATATATCTAACAGTTTTTCAATTTTTCAATGTGGTTTTCGATTAAATTGCTAAGAGAGGGGACTTGTTTATTTTTCACTTCAGATCAGTTAGTTCCCGAACAGTGAAATTTTTTTTTTGTATCAATTTGGCCATGTCCAGCCGTAAAAGAGGTAATGCAGAAGAGAGAAAACAGTAGGTATAAATTACCGAAAATTAGTAAAAAAGATGCTGCATAAAAATTAGGAATCGGGGTTTCAATACTTTCTGATATACAGTATAAATATACTTCTTCTTTTTATTTAGCCTGATATCTAATTATGACAAATTAAATATGTTTTAAAAAATATGAGAATGTTACTTCAAAAAATTTACCCTCAGTTCCTTATTTTGCGTTTAATCCGTTTTTCGGTAAATCCATTGAATTTTATATTGATCCGATTGCAAAGAATAATCGGCAACCACTGTATTAGTTTTGCTGAGCTTGGTTTTGTAAATTTACAAAAAAAAAATAATTGTCTGTTATCTAAATACGTCCCTTGAAGCAAAAAGGTCTGGTTTCTGAAATTTAAAAGTTGACTTCACATGAAAAATCAGGACAATTGTTAAAAGATCCAATGGCCTCTTATAACAGTTAGTTATCAACAGATGATAAGGAAAAGCATCGGGCATTTTTGTTATTAGTATATATATCCTATTGTTTTTTTTTTCTTCTTATTTAAACTAATATCAAAGTATTGGAGATAGCTTTTATTTTATTTTATTTTTTTAATACTATTTCTGTTAAGTTGTGTTATTCCTTGAAAAGGAAGGTGCATACAACCCCAAACAAATTTTCCTCTCCACCATAGTTCTGCTGATAAAATCGTCCTTGTCCTCAGCAAGAGTTCACTAATTAATGTGAAGCAAAGCAGTGCCGCTAATTGTAAGTGGGATCTGTTGCATCCCTCTGAATTTGATTCAGTCAGTTACCTACTTCTTTTTACTTACTGGCCACGATTTCACAATTGTTGTGAAAGGAAATGCTACCTTTGTCGTGATACTGAACACCTCCTAGACATAAGGAACTCTTTCAGGGAATCCGATGACTCCTACCTCAGGAATAGCCAACTTTATTTGGTTTCAAGAATAAAAATGGCTTGAAAGCCAAAGTTTAGGCATAATGAAAAAAATGTATAAATGTTAGGTGTGCTATTTTTTATCTTATATTTTCTTACTTTTTTTTCAAAAAATATATTAATGCGTAAGTATATATGAATGTAGTAAGTTAGTAAGTGCTATGTAATATGTAGTATGTAAGTAGTAAGTGTTGAGAATATTTGAGTTTGCTGTGTAAATCATTTAGAAAATAAGATTTTATTTTTAGAAAGATATGATTTGAGTTGTCACACATTAAGTCTAGATGAGCTTTATGATACTTGCAGGTTATCCATTTATTTGTTTGTTAAAAAATCTCTTGATTAAGAATTTTGAACATAAAAAAAATTATATAAGTGAAACTTCATCTAAATATAAAATATCTAACTGGAAGTTGAAAGTATTTTAACAAGGATATTGAAAATTCAAACCAGATTTATCAACTAAATAACAAATTTATTAATAAACTTTGCACCACAGTACATATTTCACAGAGCAGTACATTTTTATATATATATATTATTGGTATATTAACAAAAATATTTCCTAAATACTAGACATCAAAAATTAAATACTTTTGTCATTGACTGTACGAAATTGATAAAAGATATGTACAAAACATCTTATACCAAGTGCATTTAATAAATTAGTGCATTTGGTTCTTTTCTTAAAAATAAAAATGTTAAAATATCTGTTTATTCCTTTACCCTACAATATTCTGTTTAAGTCAATGAATTTAAAAAAGAAACCAATTTAAAATTAATTTACATATATTGATTAAATATGTTTTAAAAAAGATGGAATATATTATTTTTCTAAGTTTTATAACAGTTGTGATATTGATGCATAGGTTATTTAAAAAAAAAAAAATATTCAAATTATGTACAAGCTAAATTTCAATAAAAACATATTCACGATCAGTGTCAATGACTGCTTTCTTTACAAAGAGCTTCGAACTCAGTTATAATAATTAAAAGAATTTACACTTAATCACAGCTCTTTAAAATGAGCATTCAACAATGTATATATCTTATGTACAAATTTATATCATTGTTTATATACATTGAAAAATATTTGATTATAATCTGGCAATCCATAAAGAGGAGTAAATAAAAACACAAGAGATTTCCATTTTTCAGAAATCCTTTGGTTTTCAGTAACATAATCGTGTTATAGAGGGATTTTCAGTATTTTGGCTTCCGAATCCCTTTAGTATTTGGTTTTATTTATTTTTTATTTTGTTGCCATGAATTCTAGTGGTTCCAAGACAGTCGAGTTTTAGTACTTTATTGTACTTAAAGTACTCTGACTGTCAGAAAGAAAAGGGAAGAAGAATGAAAAGTTTTGTGGAATTAACAATTTTAGACTAACTAATCAATAAGAAGTCTCTGTTAAAATGTTGGCTGCCGACCCGATTCCAATCTAACTTAATTTAATGTAACATTATGAAAAACCTTAAATTCAATATACATTAATCATGCAGCTGCAAAAATTTGGCGCCTAAACAAAGTGCAAGATTGGCAGTTCGGCAGTCAAAGTGTTACATTGTTTTTAAATCACTTATCAGTCGCTTAAACAGTCTTCTAAGGCTTTCATAATTTAAAGCAAAGTTTAAATGTAATAACAAAAAATAGAAATGGAGAGAATACAAGTTCGGAACCAAGAGAATTGATTTAGTTATTCCACAGTGAATTAGTCTACTTATTAATCTTGTTGAGCTAACAGTTCTCAATATGATAATAAATAATTTATGAATAACATATTCAATTCTTGTTAGCTTTGAGATGTCAGAGGGCCCAGTCCTGTTAAATTTTAAATTTTTTTCGAACAGTATTTTTAATATTTTTATCTTTTTGAATTAAGTAATCGATATTTATTTATTCTAAAAGATTTAAGGTGCTATTGGTCTTCCTGAGTTGTGCCCTCCAGGGTATGATGACTTCTCTCTCTTCCTCTTTCTTTTCGGGAGGTTTCACCACGGTCTTCTCTGGCTGCTTCACTACGATCTTCTCGGGAGATTTCACCGACTGCTTCTCTGGAGGAATGTTGTTCTCTTTGTTTTCTGGAAGTTCTTTGGCTGGTGAAGGCTTACTATCTTCGACCTGGTGGGTACCGTTTGGAACAGGACCTCTGTAAAAAAAAAAGTAAAATCGTTAAATCAATCAGTAATTTAGGGGGTAATTAATATATTCATTAATTTTTTTTTTTTTAGAAGTTTTTCAAGTACAATCAATTACTATTTGTTTAAAATATGTTTTATTCAAATTTGTTATTTTATGAGAAAATAAATCTGACTGTTTTTTTTTTTTTTTTTTTTTTTTTTTTTTTTTTTTTTTTTTTTACATTTTCGACTATATTTTAGGCATTTTGTCCATTATCAAATATTATTTGAAAATATTGTAACCTGAAACAAAATGATATGATTATGTCTGTTGCATTGAAAGGAGTTCTAGACTGTTTGTTGGAACAGTAACATGACTGTATTAGTACATGTTCTGGATCTTACGAGAATGTTCTACGCCCTTCGGAATACGGACTAAATATAAGAAGGGCTTAGCTCTGTACATCGAAGCATATGATTCATTTTGTGACACTAGTTGTTACTTTTTCTAAATTGTTTATTAATTTGAGCTTTTATTGTTTATTTGGCGTCATGAGTTATAATTTTTTATGATGAAATAAATAAAATTAGGCAAATTTTCACCAAAAACCTTCATCAGTTTATTTAGCTAGGCAATGTTTGGGCTTCTAGAGCCATTTTCATAATTTTTGATTATTCATTGAGTGATTGGAAAAAAAAGCTACTGTTACAGTGCAAAAAATTAGTTGCTGGAGGCGTCATTATTATTTAATCTAAAAAACAGTTTGTCATATCTTCTAACAACTCTCATTACCAACTCCGAGCAACTGTTCATTTAAATAAACTTGTGAAGTTTTTTTCGGAGACAATTGGCCTTATTTTATTTATTTCTTCATAATTAAATTAATCACCAAACTTGAATAAGATGATTTGAGAAAGTTATAATTGTTCATAAATAAAATTTATTTAAACCCACTTTAGTGTTACAAATATTAATTATATTCCTAAATTTATATTTATGGTTCGCAATCCCTTACATATTTATTTTTCCTATGTATTATCCAAAAAGAAAAAAAAATATGGCTCAGAAGCCTGGGCAAAAAAAAAAAAAAAAAGCTGAAGAAAATCTGTTGTTAACATTTGAAAGGAAGAATTTATATATGGACCCGAAAGAGAGCGGAAACCTCCAGTAGATCCTCTAATATGGAGTTCCAAAGTGATAAAGCTGGGTTATACAAGACAATGTGCAGCGTACAAGAAGAGTATAGCAACCTATACAAGATGCGATCGCTGAATGGGGTAAGTGAGGGCACAAAGAATCCGTAAGATGCTTTGAACTATTGTAGAAGGAGGACATTGAACAAGGAGTATTGCAGAAACAAATCTACGAGGCTAGGCCTATTGATGGACTAATGCCGAAAAAGAAAAGCACATAAATATGATAAATTAATTGGTGAATAGCACACCTTCCAGTACATTAGTTTATTTACAGACTTATATACTGGATTTATATACTTTATATAGACTTACATGTACACAGGAAAGGAGTTTATGTAATACAAGAAAAATACTCTGAAGATGGGCGTAAGGTCCGAAACGTTGGGATTAGACCTTTTTCAAAATTGTGACGTTTTAATAAAGTAATGTACTGGAAGATGTGTTATCCACCAATTAATTTATCATAGACCTCATTAATCTTCCTACTATAAGAAATATAGACTTTTGCACGTAAATTTGTCTATATTACTATAAGAAATATAGACTTATGTTACAATTTGTCATCTAATTTGCATAGTGACTTGATATTGGGAGAAACACCCATGACTTTGTTATGAAGGTTAAATAAAGAAGTAAAATTTTGTGTGAAATAGGTTCAAATAAATTTTCCCTAAACACTGCAAAACTACAGATATACAGAAGAGAAGGAAGAACCATATTTTTTTTGATATTATGAGAAACTGTTAATGTATGAGTTGAGTTAATCCTTCATCAAGTAATCTGTTAATTAAGGATTATAGCATATGATAAATTATTAAGTATCTACATTGTTTGTGTTGACTAGGACTTTTTCATAATATTTTAATTATATTTTTTCGCATAAGCAATTTAATCCGTTGTTTATACAAATGAAGTGGTGCTTCTAACATTTCTTATACTTTGAATATACATTTAATAAGGGACCTGATGTTGGTTAGTTCTCACTTGGGTGTTCTATTTTTATCTTGGTTTGCGACCTCTGATATTTGAAAGAGTTATGTAGTAAGCCAAAGCATAAGTGGCGAAAGAAAGTTCAAATAGTGGAAAGGCAGGCCAAAAAACAGTCATATATAAGTATATTTAACCATCAAGTTATTTTATTATTTAATTTTTTACTATTCAGGCATCTTCAGTATGCAAACATTTTTAAGTGTCGCAGCACATCAACAGAATGGGAGATCTGTCTCTTTCAAAGCTTTAAGGATAACCCTGGGGGTATGTATGATCTCAAAATGCATAAAAGCAAGGGCGTACCCAGGATCAAAACTAGGGGGGGGCAAGCTATGGTCGTTCAGTTGTAACATCTTACCGTGGAAAAGGTGATTGAAACCAAAAGTATGCATAATTATAGCAGTGCTTTATCAACTAAGTTAATACAATAATTTTATTAGATTTAAATGGTAATAAAACACTTCCAACTCAAAAGCCCACCTATATCATTATATCACTTAAAAGGAAATTAGATGCCCTTTTCAATAATATATCTTTGTATGAGCATATTTTAGAGATATTTCAACTGTACTAATTTGTATGCGCCACTTTTAAATTAAATTTTACTATATTTGATTCAAATCGACATAAAATCCTTATATGTCAAAGAGCCACTCATATTATTTCATCATTAGATAGAGAATTTTATCCTCTTTCTATTGATATATAGTTTGTTAGGCTGGTTGGAGAGAGATTTTTGCCCATGGCATTTTTTGATGACTGTTTTACAACTTGGGAAAAATCTAAATTTTTATGTTTAAGAATTTTTTTTTCCATGATGGAAAATGTTCTCTCTAATATTTATGGTATCACCCGATTCTGTATGAAATGCAGAATAATTGAATAAATTTTGAAAGCTCCAGTTCAATTAATGCCCATTCTACAGAGGAAAGTATTAACACCTACAAGTTGGTTTTGAGCTCAAGTCGTCATCGGAACTTCAAATATCTCAAAAGTTCAAATGACCATAATTCTGAAACTACTTGTTGGAATTGAGTAAAATTTGGCATTTTTTCTTATTTCTGTATGTATTTAATACCTATAAATTTTTATCAAAATCTGAGGGGGGGAGCTAAAATTTTGAACTTTGGCTGGATGATTTGACGTGGAATGGCCCAACTATATTTTTCTTATAAGAAGATATAGGAATAGTAATAATGAAGGCTTAACGAACCGGAAGGCTCGATGCCGAATCCACAACTCACACCTTAATGCCGACTCACTGCACAGCTCTATCCACCGACCGCCATCCAGACTCAACTTCGACAGATCTGCCTTCACGCAATCCTCCCAACTCCCCAAAGTTTTACCCCTTGAATCTTTTGGGGATTCACAATTGAGTTTCACAATTCTATTTGCCGTGCTCCAATCAGCTCTATTATATATTTACGGATACAGTTCACTCAGTTTGGTGTTGTGTAAATGCCTAAAATATCCAGTTGATTTGAACCTCTTCGGTCCTTTGCTCATCCCTCAATGTTAGCGGCCAAGTTTCGTATCCATAAAGGACCTTAGGAAGAACAATGGTCATGTAAATTCTAATTTTAAAGTTTCGGGAAGGAAGGTTAAGCAATTTTGCTACTGAAAAGTTGCAAGAATTTTAGGCTTTTAATCCAGCTTTAATATCCTCATTGATTTTGTTTTTGTAATTACCATCGCCGCTAAATATCTAAGTTTTTCTATGTGTAATGAGCAAGGTGACAGGGGTCATGAACGCCCCCAAATATTAAACATAGTTTTTGTGCTAAGGATATCATTTTAAAAATAAATATTTAGTAGAAGCTTTTTGTAGTATTCGGTGGCTGTAGTTAACACTGCTAACTATATTGGAAATTGGTCACATAGTATGGTGCGCCAACCATTTTCCTCAACAGTTTTGACTGGAAGGACTGTTGAACTTGTTATGAAACGTGACATAATTTTTTGAGTATAGGTTTGTAAACGAAGAAAGTTGAGAATCATATATGCATTTTCTTACATTTGGAATCTTGGATCAATCTGAGAATTGTAAATTTATATATACAGGTAATAGTTTTGTAGTCACCAAATTAATTGAATTATATTTATATTTCATTAATTTCTTAGAACTTTTTAAACTTTTTAGCATGATTTTTCAATTTGTCCTCTTTTACTTGTGAGAAGCAAAGTTCTTTTTTTTATTTATAAAAAATCCATTTAAAGTAAATTTTTTGTACAATTTATGTGGAGGGATGTATCTTCAGGCCTACTACATATCTTCCTTATTCAGGTGTTATTACTATATAATTTATGGAGTCAGACCTGAACAAGGACATAGGTATGCTAATCAACGTGCAATAACAATCTAACAAAAGGCTCACCATGACATTTTTAAATTCGATTTCAGGAGAGATGATATAAACGTCCACAAACATAGTAAAATAAAACACATATGACATAGGAATGTTACATAGTCTTTTTTATAACTTTTTTTTTGCTTACAATAAAAGTTAGTGAAGCAGATTTTCTTTACAAAAAAAGATTTTTGCTTTATTGAAGTTTAAATATTTATATTACAATCTAAGAATATTTTACAATCTAATGTTAGTTTGAATAGACAAGGGTAACTGCCTTCTCATAAATTTAATAATGACAAATCATTTGAGTAAATTTTTTAAAGTATAGAAGCTAAACTAAAATTAATTGAATAGGAACCCTAGATTTTATTAAATTACATCATCCTAATACAAATTGAAACTCTTAATTGTAGAAAGTAGAAAAACAATCTTGTTTATTTTTTAAAAAAAAAGGAATACCTAAAAATAATTTATTATACAATCACATGTCAACAGTTATGATAAATTTATGCAGTACTCCTTCACAAGTGTTTGTTTCTCTCTGCTGCGTAAGCATGACTACTGACAAGCCTGTTCTGACCTATTGAAGAACATGCAATTGTGAAAATGTGCATTTTATTTAGCAACTAATCAGGTGCAAAGATTGGAAATAGATTCTGCCAGTCGATTAGAGTGGGTTATCCCACAAAACCAGGCAATATGCACGATATCAAAGACAATTTATAGGGGATAACCCACATAATTTATAAATACTCAAAAAATACAAAGAGGAACTAATGACCCTCGTATCCAGAACCGACTTAGAAACGAACCACGTACAATATAACCCAAACCGATAAAACCGAATAGTGGATTAACACCCATTATGTTCAACTCTTACTTATTGGACTTTACTTGTAAATATAATTTATTATTGTAATTATGACTTTCACTGTAAATATTACACACTTTAATTAACTATATGAGTTTTATATTTTATTATTATATATTAATTAATAAACTAAATATCTATAAATTACTTTAATTTATGTTTTTATATATTATTTTTACTTTTAATTTTACAAGATCATTTTATTTATTTCTATGTATTCCACTTTATGAATTATTTAGGATATATTTGTATTAGTAGATGATATTAGGATAGGTTAATTATTGTCTATTTATTGAGTTTTTATTATTTAGTTAGGTAATTTTGTTCTTCTTTATGTACTTTATTTTGTTCCTCCTTCTTTACTTTTATTATGTATCTTTTCATGGTAAACATTTAATTTACTGCTCTTAAATTTTACATTGTTAAAAAAAAATTTGAACTGTACACTGTATGTGTATAATATGTAGTTTTACATGGAGTATGCACAATTATTCAATAAACTCCTCTTGCATAGGGCATACTATGCAAGAAAAAAAAAAAATATATATATTCCCACCCAGTGATAGGAAAAAGTAAAAGTGTGGTTCTTATCAACTATATATTTGCAACAACCTTTCTACTGACTTCTTTTGAAGGAGGTGCCTCTTCCAGGCCGGTATCGCTTGCAGCCTACGGGCCTCGGCCTCCTTCGCCAGCTGCTCCTCCATCTCTTTCCTCGCCTTCTCCGCTGCCTTTTTCGCTAACATTTGCCTCTTCCATGGAGGAATAGGGTTACCCGCTGCGTCTTTCTCTGGCATCTAATTTAAAAAAAAGAGTTATTCATTTCACAAAATGTATGGATTATTAAAATTAACACTAAACATACCAACGCTTAATATATACATATTTCTACCACAGCAGGTCAAATGACCGGTTGCGATAGATAACGGTATACAAGTATAACTAAAAAAATAAAATAAAAAAATAATAGGATATTAATTGTATATGATTAATAGAAAAAGTCGTAAAGTCAAATGTGCAAAAACGATAAGATTTTATGCACTTTTTTATACAAAAGTTCATAATCCGTTTGACCGCTTATGGTAGATTTAGTGTTAAATGAAAACTGAAAAAAGAAATTAGTCAAGTTTTTATGATCCTTTTATTAACCTCAACTTTTACAAAATTTTGTTCAACGTTTCGGCACTACGCCATTTTCAAGATGAACATCTATGACCACAATTTTCAATAAAATAGGTTGAGTACCCTTGTCATAAAAATTAAAAATTTTATTAAGCTTTAAAGTCCAAATGAAGACCTTTTGACTTTGAAGCTTTGAGTAATAAGGACTATAGTTTTTAACTAGTAATAACATTTTTAATTTTTATGACAAGCGTACTCAGCCTATTTTATTGAAAATTGTGGTTACAGATGTTTATCTTGAAAATGGCATAGTGCCGAAACGTTGAACAAAATTTTGTAAAAGTTAAGGTTACTAAAAGGAGCATATAAACTCAACAAATATCTGCTTAGCCTCAAATCAGTAAACAATTGTCAACTAACCTACCAGGAACATATCCTAGTTATGTCAACCTTCTTTCTTCCATGATCCCAAGAACTGGGAAATATCCAGCTGCCGATTACATTGCAGCAATGTGGCAATATCAGCAGGTCCTTGAGATGAGTAAAGAGAGATGTTTGACATGACTGTGATATGTGTCTGGTGGCTCGGTTGGTTAGAGCATGCAAAAGAGTTGCATAGACCCGGGTTGTGATGGAGTCCAAATGAAACTGTTTAGCTTTATTTCAACACTTCATTTAAAAAAAAAAAAAAAATTAAGATGTGGAAGAAGTTATTTATTATAAGGTGTACAGATGTATTGGTTGTTTGCCAAGTGCTTACTCAGGTGAGGGGAAGATGTATAGGCTTAATTTAATAGAAATCACGCTTCATTAGGAGGACCATGAAAGTGAGCTCTGACCTTCAAAGACAGAAATATATTGGACCTTATTGCAATCTCCTCAAGGTTTATAATTGGGAGCAGAGATTATAATTTTAAATGCTAAATAAGAACAATCTGTGCTTTAACTGTCAATTTGTATAATATCTGATGAGATATATCAACAGATAATTACTCATACTATGGGGGAAAAATATATAATTTTTTTTAATACTAAGATGCAAGATTTCCTAGGGGGTTTATATAATTATGATGTAAAATAGGATACCAATATGATATAAAATACAGTTCAATCTTGATAATCTGACACACCTTTGGGACCAGACAACCGCCGGATTATCGGATTTAAAATCGGATTATCGGAAGTAAAAAATAAAAGGTATCATAACGTAATATGTTAACTGTAATATAATATTTATATTGGTAAATTTGTACATATAAAACAAAATACTATGTATATATGGAGAATACGATCATATTATATAAAAATAACTGGGAAAAATATATGCATATGTATTATGAAAAGTAATAATTAATTTTTTTTTTTTTGCTTTTTTGCCTTAGACTGTTTATCGGAAAACGCACTCTTGCAACCTTTTGAGCACTAACCATTTTGTGCAGATATTGAATGCGTCGTTGTTGGTTACTGTATGTGAGTTGAAACACCTGGTCATCGCAATCTTCCTATTCACCCGTGGACCGAATTTGGCTTCAGATTTCGTCGTCAGAAGGCATTCTTTGATGTCCTCATTTTATAGGGTAACGCTCAGTTCGCATTTGTAGGAACATTCTAGTAAAAATTCTGAAAAGTTGAACTTGTGAAGTTACCTTCGTCAGAATCGTCAATCACGTCTTTAGATTTCAAACAAGGGGTGTATTGGCTAGACCTTTTTCCAAGAACACTGGATGGTGTCACTTTTCACTGTGGACTAAATTAAAAATTACGTCTGTAATGTTCCCATCCGGTTGTTTTTTTATGTTCGAATGTGGAGATTTTTTGAAATTAATTTTCATTTGCTGGATTTAATTTTGATCCATGGGCTGCAAGATGTTTCGTGTTTGGGGGCATGTAGAGGACTTGAATTTGATGGTCATGCGATCAATGGGTGCGCCCTATAGCGCCGGAGTAACCAATCACCGGATTATCAAGATTGTACTGTACGACTTTTCAAGGTTTCCATTTTCAAGCGTTGAAATTTTTATAAAAATACTAAAATAGTGGCTACTTATACCAACTGAGTAGATGTTATCAGCAATGAGATATAATAATATTAAAAAAAGGCGTAAAGAGGCCGAAGGTTCGTTGCCGACACGACAACTCGCTCCCTGCACACCTCCATCCTCCGACCACCATCCATCCAGACCCAACTTAAATTTAATATAAAATTAAAGGTTATATTTACCTTTTCTACAAAATGGTCGACGCTGAACTGCTTGGAAATCTCCGTCTTGATCTCCTTCCCGGCCTTCTCCTCCTGCTTCGTCCTCTCCACTTTCAGTTTCTTGATTCCGGAAATATCTTTAGACATTTTCAGTTCGGCGATCAGGTCCTCTTTCTGGGCTTGGAATGGAGTGTCTGTCCCTGTCGGAGGTAAAACGAAATATTACATAAATTGGTTCATTTGTATTAGTGATATTGACAAGTCCATATTTTAAATCTCTGAAATAGTGTAATATAAATTAATACAGATAGTAGCATTCTGCATATAATGCATATATTCTGCATTTATTAACTCTTTGCACTTGGCACCGTTTCGTACGTTACATACCGTCAACTCGACGTAACTTATTCGCAAAAACGTACACCCTGAAAACCTAATATTATACAGTAAAAGTTTAGAACCAATTAAGGAATTGTAATGAAATTTAGGTTATATATATATTTGTAAAGCTTCAAGAACACATAGTTACCAAAAAAAAAAAAAATTATTTTTTCAAATTATACCTTTTTTTTAAATCTAAATTTAAAGGGACGTGTTTTGGTAATACCGCAAATAGACCTAAAAAGTGTGTAAAATTTTTGATAATTAAGAGAACCGGAGCGGATAACGATGGAAATCCATTAGATTTCACGAAGGTTTCGCAGTTCCTTATATATAAAAGCATAAAAAATCTAATTGGAGAAGTTAAAACATTTAAACAATTACGAGATGGGACCATTTTAGTTGAAGTTTTCTCAGATATCCACTCAGAAAAGCTCCTAAAATGTGAAAAAATACTTAATAACTTTCCGGTTAAAGTAGAAGTACATGGGAAACTAAATAAAAGTAAAGGGATTAATTGGTCCCCCGAACTAAATTATTGTTCAATTGAGGAAATGAAAAAGGGCTAAAACCACAAAATATAGCCGATGTTAAAAGATTAACGTACTACAGAAATAATAAAAAACACCGCGAGCCGCGACCGTCATTTATCACCAAAAGCGAAATATCCTATAAATAGTTTTAACGATTTGTTTATGTCCTTATACGTAAAAAAACTGAAAATTATTTGCATTGTCTCCGTAGTGGAGCCCTCGAGTTTGAAGACAAATTTTAGATGGCTCCGCTCCGGAGACCTCGAGTGCAAAGGGTTAATAAAATATAAGTCATTTGAATATTATTTCGATTTCATAAACATTATTTTATCCAAATGTGGAAAATGGTTGAGTGTTTTCTTTTTAAAAATATTTCTGGGGCGAATAATGTTTAAAATATAAAATTTTCTTTATTTTTGGACTTAAATAATTTATAGATATAACAAAGGCAGACAGGCGTCGAATTACACTAGAAGCTAGAAACTTTTTTTTTTGTCTCTACTGATTTATTTTATTTATTTAAATTTATTTTTATTATTATTTTGATGTATTTTATTTTTATCCGATTATATCCAAATTAATTTCAAGTCAAAATGATTTTTCAAAAATGTACTTATATTTTTAGAGGTCAGGATTTTCAGTTATTTATTTTTATTTTGAAAACCCAACATTTCGATTCCTAGATGTGGATCTTCATCAGGGCTTGTTGATTACGGAGTAATACAGAGACTGAATACAGAGTAATACTCTGGACTCAGAAGCCCTGATGAAGATCTACATGTAGGTATCGAAACGTTGGCATTCCAAAATAAAAAATAGGTAATTGAAAATCCTATCAACCAACCTAGTGTTATTTTTATAATGCAGTTAACTCGTTGAAAATTATGAATGAATTGTTGTTTTTAAAAATTTGAGATCATTCAGATTTCATGTTCATTCACAAATTTTTTTCTTAAATCGTAAAACGTTTAAAATCGTAAAAAAATAATAATAATATAAACGTGATACATAGTAGATGATAAAAACTATCTTATTTGTTTTAATATAATTATTTAAAACAGGAAAGATAATATTTATTTGTGAAGTATAAATTGAATACGATTGAATTAACTTAAAGAGTATTTTAAAGAATGGTAGGCTTAAAATTATGTCACAGAATTATTATAATGTATGCCTAAATTTCTTTTTTCGCGAATAAAATAAATACAAAACTTTTGGAACCCAAAGGCTCGATGCCGACAGATCAGCCTCAACACTAACCCCCATCTCCTCAGCCTACCACTCAGACCTTTACCTGTGGTTGTCAACACTTCATCGATTCATTTAACTAAAATCCCTATAAACTATTATTACTCCATTAGTATTAACCGGATTTTGTTGGCTCTGATAACACATCTGTACCCAAAATTGATTATGTTCACAATGAAACAATTTTAAAAGAGTACTTTCTTAAACAAAATAAATATACATAAAGAAAAATAAAAATATATGTAATTAAATACAAGCTATGAAATCGTTCGTGAAAACTCCTGAAACTCTCTCTCTCTCTGACGGCGTTAACTAAAAGAAAACGGTCTTGGCGCACAATTAGTACAATAACTGGGGCGAGGTGATGGCGGTAATTGATAATATCACTAAGTAGACGTGCTTGCTATAATATTATAGACATGTGCGTGCCTACTCTGCGCTACGTGCTATGTGCAATGTGCTCGGAGGCTGAACCCCTAACTAACTTACAAGCAGACTCTGATCTGTGCGCAGGACTCTCGTCGAAGTTAATGATGCTTGCGAACATTATATATATATATTTTGGTAAAGGACATTGCTACAATATAGCAGGCAGGTGCACCAGGTGTCCGATTTGACATTACTCATAATTAGATTTTATATTTATAGTTTCAGTTTTAACCCGCGGCGCCCGGAGTATATTCCTGTAACATTATATTCCGCTCTTCAATTTATATTTCGGTTTTAGATGTTTATTTTTAGTGTACTAGTGAGAGTGCCTCATCATAACAATTCGGAATTTGTCTAAATTTACCTCAAGAGAGGGTCATTCCATATCAAAGCAACCACGTTAAATTCAATATTGAATCTATAGGTCTTAGAATTAGATAATTTTTTTTTTTTTTTTTTTTTTTTGTACGCATTACTGTAAGAAACATAAATATATATATACATATATATATATATATATATATATATATATATATATATATCTTTTTTAGATTTTTCGTCCCATCAAATCACTTTTACAATGCGCCTTGAACCTACGGCCTCCTGTCCTACAGCCTTCTTTAACAATTCTCCATTTTTCCCCGTCGTACAGATCCGTTAGTTGGGACTTCACCTGGACAAAGGCCTTCCCCAGACAAGATTGAAACGACAAGAAACTGCTCGTCGTTACCGACTACTTCAACACTTACTTGACAAATGCTCAAAACTCCCCATCAATTATAAAAAGCTCATTTACATGACAATAATAAGACATTTTTGGACTTGAGGCATTGAGCTTTGGGGCGCCACCAAACCATCGAATTCCTCTCGAATCCAACCCTTCCAATCTAAAATCCTTCGTAAAATCCCTAACGCTCCATATTTCGCCACATATAAACTCATCCACAAAGACCTTAATGTCCCATATATTGCCGATTTGGCGCAATCCAGATACCAATCCTTTAACAATAAACTCCCGAACCCTCTTGGTTCCAGTCTTGCTTCCTCCTCTATTCCAAGCTATCCTCCAAGGCATCTTAAAAGAAGATGACCTCGGGACCTTCTATGTTGGGTGTAATAGTTGAGTGCTACCTGTGGGTAGCTTCTCTTTATGCTTGTTCATGACGTATTCTTTTTTTATATTAATTTAATCATTATTGTGGGTAACCACCTTGTTTCGATTCCCGGCGGAGCCAAATCTTTTCTCTTCAAAAATAAATTATTTAATATTATTTTTTATTAATGTCACATTTACTAAACGTATTAGCTGTAAATACAGTTGTAAATTTTAATAAATTATATTTAAACAAAAAGTTTTATAGTAATAAAAAAAAGAAATAAAAGCGTTGTTGTAAAAAGTACAATTGTAAGTTACGATATCACTTTTTTAATGATGGAGACAGATGCAGATATAAACTTTTATTTATTATGTTAATAACAATTCACATGACTGATGGTGACTACAAGGGTCCATTCCAGGTCTCCCCCAAGAGTATGACTACTAGGTCTTCTTACAAGAGGTTGAGGACAGGGATGTGTTGTCCAGAGGATCTGGAGGGTTAATATACCAAGGAAGGGTTAGGGGATGGGAGGAAGTCCGCGAAGTTAGAGAGGGATATAGTTATATCAGTTCTGTGGGGAAGTTCCTTTACCTGAAATCTGTTCATTGTTCCTCAAGTACTTATAATGGTAGAGGGAAGGCTTTAAGATTGAAAGTTATCCTTTAAGCCGTGAGAACGGTCAATATTAGATTATGGTCAATACAAAATTATCTATTGCTTATTTTATAAGTCTTAACTGTTGTTAAATTGAGTTAATAATTATTATTAAGTTAAATGTTAATCCCATTCTATAACTGTATATTGACTTAAACATATCTGCTATTGATTAAATCCCAGTTTTTGTAGAAGATAAAATAAATATAAGAATAATTTTGTTCATAGACGTATATGATATTGTTATGTGCCATGATGATAGTTCTTCCAGCCCCAAAAGCCTCCCAAGACCTACCTCTAGGATCCTCCAGTTCGGCACGCGACCTCTTCTTGACCTTGATCCTCCGGAAGGCCTTGCCGAAGCCGAACCTCTTGCTCCCGAAGACCGGCATGCTGGACGATGGCCCACTGATCTCCCTGCTCTGCTTCCTCCCCGGACACCCCCCCTACCTCCCCCTGACTGGATGATCCATCAATTTAATTACTCCTGGTCAGCGCACGACACGCTCTTCTGTCTGACCCACTTCTCGGGGAAATCTTCATCCTCACCTTGGCTCCTTTCTTTCCGCCTCTCTTCATCCGTTTCCGTCTTTAAGCAACCCTTGATGAGGATTTATAGCAGTTGGTAATCTTGAGCACTAGCACAATTACGAGGAGGAGACGAAGGAAAATTTTGAGGCCTCCCCTAAAATTCTTGCTCTTAATTCAAAAACGTAGCTGTATATCGTACATATTGAATTTGTTATTGAATTGTTGCAGTAGGGGCGCCCCCCCCCTCCCGCTGAGAGATAAGGACACTCATTACGTATTACTATTTCTATATAAAATGACCTATGTTTAGTCATTTTTCAAGTCCATTAATTGAAAATGAATTGTATTTAAACATTTACAGCATCATTATGTACTAATATATATTTTAAATTAGGTCCTTCATTACTCATGAAATGTAAAAAAAAGTGCGCCCCACCTCAGGAAATTTCTGGATCCGCTACTGAATTGTTGTCAATGTTTTATGCTGAACACACACTGAAGCAGTTTGAAACTAACAGTGGCTTAACTTAAAGAAATAAAACGTAGCAATCAGGAACATAAATAAATAACGCATGTAGAAATTTAGTTATGAGTACCTACATGTTATATACATGTGTTCACTGTCTTTTGTATAATTTTTAGATTTCATAAGTACCCATTTCATGTAAACATACAATCAGCTGGATTTTATCACTTCTGATTGTTATTATATATAATTAATCTCATCATATATTATTGATACTTACACGTTACTCATATATCTATCTTCATTTTAGCCCTGATGAAGATCCACGTGTTTGGATCGAAACGTAAGCTCTTCAAATAAAAAACTTTTGACTGAAAATTCGGATAATTTATCATCATAACTTCCTAAATACTACATCAAATTTCAAGAATGAGGCATCATTTTAAAGCTTTCCTTAACCGCTACACCGGGAAAAATATACAAATCACTCATTTCGCCTTCAATTGCGAGTAATAAGCGTAATACCGCGGTTCTTGCGAGAAAACTGGTCGTAGAGGTTTCTCAGTGGTGTCAATGTTTTCAGGTTTTCAAGGAGAACATTTTCGGTCGTATACATGGTATCCGAGTTGTATGCGAAAAACTGCAAATATCAGCGAAAATGGTCGCAGGGCTTTTTCGAAGGTGTCATTTTTTTCAGTTTGTCGAGACGAACATTTTTGGTATATACATATACATTTTTCCGATTTCGAGTTATTTGTAATAATTAATTTGTAATTTGTATATTTATTTGTAACAAGCAAGTTACAAAAACATGCGATTTCAGTCAATAGAAACAGCGCACTCGCTTTCCGCGAAACCAATAAGTTTATTTACATAAGAGTCATTCCATGTCACATCAACACACTTTTTTCCCGCACCATCTCAGATTTTAATGAAGTTTGGTACATAGGATACCTTCCAGTAGACTAAGAAAAATACCAAATTTCAGCTCAATATCTCAACCGGTTTTCAATGTACAGTTATGTAAACCCAAGGAAAAACGCACAATTTTGACCTGTCGCATCACCTGAAAATTGAAATTGCAGCTCTTCTAGACGAGATAGAGAGTTGAAATTGATGTCATTTTAAAACTGAATCTTTGACCTTACTTATGATATGCAAGTCAAAAAGGTTTAAGTGAAATTTGTTTTTCAAAATTTTTCTCTTTAATTATGAAAAAGAATTAAATTAACTATTGAAAAATGTGAGGTCCAGAAACAGAAAAAATCATCAATAAAAATAGCTGTAGATTTTTTCCAAATTTGACTAGGGCTATGAGATTGGTGTCCTTTAACAGCGCATTTCATGCCGTTTCATATGATATAAGACAATGTATAGGTTGGTACTAAAGAAATTTTCTTAAAACTAAAAGTAAAATTTTAATTTCAATTTTCTCAAAAAGTGCATTTTTATATTATTTTGAAAAATAGGTAGTATTATATCAATTCATAGAGCAAAATATTTCATTTGGAACGATAGAAGCTACAATACACGTTTCCGTTTGCACTTAAGATGAACGTTACTGTAAATAGAGAATGGGTTCCATTCTATAATTAATAATAAATTAATAATAATATATGTATAATTAATAATAAAAACTTTATCAAAAGGTCAAAAAACTATTTAAAGGAAAGCTATTCCAATCCTCTTGAAGTAACCATGGAACAAGGATTCCCAGTTGTCGAAGTAGTTGATTTGACATGACAACAGTTGCAACGCAATCCTCAAATGAGGTTTTGAAGAAAAAAGGACATTTTTCTAGACATACCTTAGAATGTGCATATGAAAAAAAAATTCTGAGGTAGTAGATTTATAGAGGTCGATAATATTTTGTTACAAACGCTGTGATCTTATTTCTATGCCATTAACCAAGTAATTTTCGAGTCAAGGGACTGGCAGGCAATAAGTTCTTTTGTTTGATTATTATTCCATCACATTGGAAGGCTTGTATGAGCGAACTATTCAATTTTTCAGTTTTGTATTTTTTAAGGTACCTAGTTGATTTATAGAGGTCGATAATATTTTGCTACAAAAATTGTGATCTTACAGTACCAGTCAAAAGTTTAGACTCACTTTTATTAAGTTCACAATCTTTAACTTTAATAAAATAATTCTAACTCAAGAGGTAGAATATGGTGGATATCTTCCACCATCATTAACTCAAGACGTTACATTTCAAACATTATATCATTAAGTTTAGAATAAAATTATAAATAGGGGTAACCTTTGATGTAGTTGTTAGCATAGTAATCTACAATACTAAAGGTCGCGGGTTCCCCTTTTAATGGGAGTAAAAAATCCTTGGCTATACCGTCCCTCGGATAGGACGTAAAATGGAGGTCCCGAGTCTGTACGATGGCAGGTACTCGTTGAAGATCCCTATCCTAATTATATCTGGATAGGCAAAATTTAGGACTCCGACTTGCCTTAGTAGCATTAAGGGACGTTAAAGAAACAAATTATAAATAAATTAAAAATAAAATTATAGTTTTTATATTGTTAAATAAATAAAATACAGTTATTTTACAAAACTAAGGTTGAGTCTAAAACGTTTGACTGGTAATGTATTTCTATGCCATTATCCAAGTAATTTTCGAGTCAAGGGACTCGCAGGCAATCAGTTCTTTTGTTTGATTATTATTCTATCACATTGGAAGGCTTCTATGAGCGAACTATTCAATTTCTCAGATTTATATTTTTTTGCGTGAAGTTAATATTTTTTTTTATGGATTAGATAAGCATTTTTGTTTGAAAAATAAATAAAATTACACTGTTACATTTTCATTTTTATGACTTAAATAGAACACGGATGCTTGGAGGCAGAGGCTATCACTATATCCTTTAAAAAGTAAGTTTTCGATAGTACTATCGATAGTTAAAAAAACTATTGATAGTGTCGATAGTTTTACATCACTACTATTCACAAATGGTATATAATTTTTCTACATACTATATATATATATATATATATATATATATATATATATATAGGACGGCCTATATTCCTACAATCCTACACTACTACACAACTGCTGTACCGTACACATCCACTAACCCAGTTATCTGATTGTTACTGGTCCGTTGTGTCCTCTCTCTCTGTTGTACTCCTATTGTTCATCTTCCGACTTCTGTTCCTTTTCTCTACATTTCCTTCTTCTTCGTTTTTCAGGTCGGCTGGCCAGTGGCATATTGCTGGTTATTGAAAAGTAGTGGGTACACCGCAGCTTAAGAAGGGACAAGAGTGTTTACATTTGTCGAATATAATAATTATTGTTTTATATGTAAACACTTTCGCTACATCACAGTCGTACGGTATGCATATTCGTCTTCCAGCACATAATTCAACTAATAGATATATACAATTGTCCGAATACGTTTTAGCATTCAAAGTTTTCTATCTCCTTCAAAAATTGATAAATCTTAAAAAGTTAAACCATTTCACGGTACAAACCAATACATTTCAAATCCTATTGGTCTCCCCCCACCACAAAAAAAAAAAAACACGATAAAAAATTATGTTTTTTACAATCAATATTTTTCTCTGAAATTATTAAAAAACACCAACCATTTTCAAAGGATTAGATCTGTTAAAAAAAAAATTGGATGTACTTCTATTAGATTTTAGTTTAAATATAATAATAAAACATAAGAGCAAAATTATCGATTATTGTAGAAATTTTAAAAACTTACAAACATTTATGCTCAAAAAATAACCTTTTTTTCAAGTTAGATTATCTTAAAATCAACGTAATATTCGCTTTTTTATTAATTATTAGTGATCAATAGGAAAAAATGAAATGATACCATCTTTTTTTAATGCGGCTAATCCTTTACGAACTGAAATAATTATAGTACGGAAAAAATATTCCTGTTTTTCATCGTAAAAATTGCTAGGTTCTGCTTCATTATTACTTTCACTTACCTACATATATGAAATATTGTAAGGGAAAGTATTGCGATCGTGAAAATTTTCGACTTTCGGTTTTCAACGAAAATACACGTCTTGGGGTCCCCAGAGTTCAAATAACCATATCAAATAAAGTCTCGCGAAATGTTTTATGTGTGAAAAGAATAGCTCAAAAACTAGCTAAATATTATCCAAACACGTCAGTTTCTAATCTAATTAAGTTTTTAAGTGGCTGTTGTGTCTTGTGCTAATCGCACCAGTCTTTTTTTCTTACTTGTAGGATTTGGAAGGCGTTCATCTATATTTAAAAACGGGTTTTTAATATTTAAGATTCTTCAATTCTCGAATGAGATAGAAAACCTATTAGAAATATAGAATGATTACGGTTTGTAGTAGCCATAAATTTATACTCACAATCACAGTTACCGCCGGGGGGACGCGTCCCCCCTAAATATTTTGGCTAGAGGAGACTGTCCCCCCCTATATTTTCGCAGGAGAGGGCCCAATGTCAAAAATTATATTAAAATGCGATTTTACCAATTTAACCAATCAAATTTAATAAAATATGAATATAAAATATTAATTAATTACAGCAGATCGTATTGACTAATTATACCCAATTTCTCCACCTAATACTTTGTTTTCACAAAGTGGCGCCGTGCCGCATTTCTATAAGTATCGTCAGGCGTGTTGTATATTTGATGAATTATATATTGTTTATTTCAGCTTGAACTGTTTTGTTTTATGGATTCTGTAACAAAGTTGTACCCCCGGAATTGGTCTCCATTTTGTTTTTAAGCAATCAGCTTGATCCTACTTTCCATCAAGTCGATAAAGCTTACAGAAGTTGATGGAAGCAATGAAATTAGTGGGGTCAGAATAAGTAGTAGAACTTGAATAACATTCAATTATGAAATTTTGACCAACATACTTCAACATGAAGCCTCAAAGACTCCCTATTTTTAACTGAGGCATAAATTGACAAGTTTTAACACGTTAGGTGCGGCATCGGTCCCCGGGGTCCGATGTCTTACATTCCCTTCTTAACAGCCGATTTTCACATGAAAATGTCCGAAAGTCCGAACACTTAGTTTAGTCGATTTTGTAATGAGATTATTGCATTTTAGTGCAGACAATTTTGCTAACAGTTGAAACTGTAATTTTTTAGAATCGGACTCCAAGGTCCGATATTGAATAAAGTATAGCGTAAATCCTGTATCGACCTGTCCTGCGCCTATTATGTCTAGTTCCAATCCTTACCAAGAGATAATGCCCTTGAGATGCTCATTTAATTCATTTTTTAGTCAAAAGATAAAGCTTTCGTCAAAGTATTCCCATCGGACCCCGACGCCCGATTTCGTCTGTGGCTGATCCCAGCAGTCGGATCCCCCCTGGGGCCGATACCGTTCGATTCGGGATACCCCTAAAATACGCCGCCGTACCTAACGTGTTAAGAGACTATAAATAGCTTTAAAATACATCGTTGGAGGATAATTTAAATGCCCCAACAGTTGTTTTTAGGGCTTGTTATTTCAACTTTTAGCCCCTCTGATTTCTACTTACCCTATCTAGGATAATTATTTAATTAATCAATATATATTATAAAGCAAAGTGTACAATGTGCGTGCCGAAAAGGCTTAAAAACGACTCCACGTAGGATTAAGAAAGTTATGTCTTCGTTTAGCCGTATGACCCCTTATGGAGAAGAAGGTTTCCGTTTTTCTCTTAAGAGTGTAAAATTGAAGAGAAAAGGACTGGAATTTTAAGCCTCTCGCACCATTTAAGTAGCCTCTCTGAGATTGAGATACGACTTTATGAATGAAAAATTTAGTTCGAGATCCAGGCTACCAGGAAGCGCTAGCGTGCGTTTCTCTCAATGTTTATTGTCCATTCATTCAGTATGTAATTTTTTCAGCTGTTCTTTTTAAATTACTAAAAAATTAAGAGAAAATAATTAGTTTGTGTTTCAAAATAAAATAAGTACTTTACATCTCAGCAATCAATTAGAAAACCAACTGGATTCCTTAAAAAATTGGTTTTCTCATAAGAAGGCTAACATATGATCAGCACATTACATTTAATCTATATATAATATATACTTAAGTAAATTTAATGCAACATGAGTGAACATTTCTTAGTAGTACAGTGAGCGAATAAAATTAGACTTAAAAAAAGAGATGAATTGACTAAATATAAATCGTAAATAAAAAGTTTAAAGTGTTCTTATTGTATTTATGAAAAAGAAGTTGGTTTGGTTACTACGTATGATGAGCATTCCAGTTGACAAAACGACTAACTCCAATAACAGCATTCAAAATTTTATCATCCCTCATAGTTCAAGATAAAAAGAAATATGATGAAAAAAATGTGCCTTCAAGAAATTTTGGTTTTCACTTTGTAATAGTAGTAAGATTCGATATATGAAGAAACCGTTCAAATTGTGGGGGGATATCTTAAGGGAGGTTGAAATGGAAGAAAGGTCTTAAAAAAAGTTTCTATGAATCTTCGGTAGTTTCTATACTTCTGGATCACATAGGACCATCATAGTAGTCATTGCTTAAGTTTTACTGGAAATCTAATTTTTTTAACTGAGATACCAGATTTTTCAACAATAATCTAATAAATTATTACCTTCTGACTACTTGGAATGGGCTTATAGGATTCAGAATCACAGAAACCATCAAAACGATGCATAACTCGACAAAGTTGCAGCAAAATTAAGTGTTCATTTACCATTTTCAACCACCTATAAATTCTACAGGGTTCCTTATTTGGGTGGAATCTGCAAATCTTAAGTCTGCAGAATATTGATACCAAGTTAAAACCGAATTTTCAAGAAAGTGCAAATTTTGTTCTGTATTTCCTTTAATTTTAAAGTTTTTCTGGTATTAAAACTACCACACAACTACCGGAGCGAAGCCGGGCACCCTAGCTGGTTATAAATAATTTGGTGCTGGTGACGCCCATGCACACAATTGTATTTATATATACAGAAACACTTTTACTCAGTATAGACATAAAGAAATATAAAGTAGGCCTTTGATGAGAAGAAGATAGCATTGCGATGCGGTGTGTTTGCTTTTCCGACCCAATTATTCATCACCTTATCAGTTCTCTAGATATAATGAATTATATTCCCTTATCATTTATTAAGATGTAATTATATTTAATTGTTAGGCTCAGTTACTGCCGTTAACAGTACTACCGCCATCTTTTTCTCTTACATATATCCAAAGGAGAAATAGAAATACCTTTTGGAATAAGATATTTCATTTCTTTTCTCTGTGAAAAGGAAATATAATCAATGGTGCAACCGGTGGTTGATTCATTTTAATAGTTCTACAGGGAATATTTTTTAGTTTTAAACTTCCCTAGACTACATCAACGAAACGGAAACATAAATAGGTTAATCGCACACCGCAAAAAATTAAAGATCAAGATTAATAACATACATAAGAGACGGTAACAGATGAAATGAACCATTAACATTACAATTACGTTAGAGGAATCAGATGCCCATTAAAAACCTGATTCTATCCACCGTTTTTTTTTTTTTTTTGTTTTTAGTTGTTTAAGAACAAGTGGATAGTTTAGGTCATTATTGTCCGATTCTGCAGGGATTTTGTAGTAATTGATGAAATGATTGAAATTAGGAAAGGTGCTTACATTTAATTACAGGTGCTTAGATGTACAGATTTTTGGCTATTAATTTCAGTTGGCTGCTTCTGCTAGAAAGGGGTGGGAGGGTAAGGAAGGTTTGAGGGGGGCAGTAGCGGATCCAGAAATTTTCTGAGGGGGGGGCGCACTTTTTGTTTTTTATTTTCACGAGTAATGAAGGACCTAATTAAAAATATGTATTAGTATTAAGTGACGTTGTAAATTACTATTAAATGTTTAAATACAATCCATTTTCAATTGGACTCAATTTTTTTTATTATTTTGTTTTTATTGGTCTTCCCCTTCCTCGCCTTTTCGGCTATACGGGGTTTCCCGGGCCAGGGGAGAGTGTTGGGGATTGATACCGAGTATTATTAAATGCCCCCTGGCACCGGGTTTTGAACTTGCTATCTTTCGGTTCTCAATATTTTTATTTTCTGACGTTCCCATTCGGCCATCCCGCCCCCCCAAAATTACCTTCCCGGCGGGGAATCGAACCCCGGTCTGTATACTTACCACTATTCTACCAAGGAGATTTGAAGGACTTAAAAATGACTAAATAAAGCACATTTTATTTAGATTAAAGATAAGCTTCTAGACCTTCTTTTAAAGGTGCCTTTACACTCTACGAACCTCACCTTCCAACAGGTTCTCCTTCGAACCTTGCCGTACCGGCGTTAAGCGAACAGCCATTCATACTTCACGTAACGTTAAGCGAACTAATAGGGCTGATGCACCCAACGCTAGCTTTGGTGTTACTTAGTATTACTTAAGATAAGCTTTTAGAGCTTCTTTTAGCATGTTTCTGAATAAGTTAAAGCAAACGTCAGAAGAGCCTTTAGTTCTAAGTCAGCCGTGTCTGTAATGAATATTATTATATTAAGGTGCACAGGTGAAATCAGACATTGTTCGGCCGACTTCACGTTTCAGTGTAAATAGCTGTTTGTAGTACGCCGGTAGGGCAAGGTTCGAGGATGAGGTGTACTTTAAGGTGCCTTTACACTCTACGAACTTTACCTTCGAACACCTCACTCTTGAACAGCCTTCGAGAAGGCTTCACGTCGACTGTTCGGGTGTTCTAGGTACTTCATCTGTTCGCATGGGTTCGGGGGTAGTGCTAGTGTCACTTTTGATTTGGGTTTTTCCCAAGTGACAGGAGTTGTTTGTGATACTAGTGTAATTCGTCTCCTATTTTTTTTATTTTTCAGATAATATGAAATATATTGATAATGGAATTTTTTTTTTTATCATAAGCTATCTGCTTTATTTATCATACCGTTTGGTGCGTCTGCCATTTGGTTCGCTTAACGTCACGTGAAGTATAAATGGCTGTTCGTGTTAAGCAGGTTCGGCAAGGTTCGGGGGAGAAGGTGAGGTTCGTAGACTGTAAAGGCACCTTTAAAAGAAGGTCTAGAAGCTTATCTTACCTAACACAAAAGCGACAATAGCGCATTCCCCGAACACACTGACGAACAGATAAAGAACCACTTTAAGTTCATGTCTTGTTCAGATTAGCCAAACAGTGTTCCGAACATAGAACAGTGTTCGAAGGTGAGGTTCGCACAGTGTAAAGGAACCTTGAGGATTCTCGGGAGTTCATTTCTTATTCGTCTGATTAAATACATTCCCTCATTCATAGCTTCGCCAATAAATACATTGCATTATTATAAATCCTCAAATGGGTCGGGCATTTACTTATAATTATACTTGCGAATATTTGATATTAATGTTTTTTACCTTATTAATATAACTTTGTAATTATACTAATGACTATAAACAAATAAAGTTATAGAAGTTACCTGTAATTAGTGAAATATTTCATTTTCAATGTTAGTTAAAAAATCTATTACAGATTATTAGGGCTAACTTTTTTAGCCCTAATAATCTTGTTTAAATTTTTTTAGAGATCACACACTTTACAATGCAATAGCAGACCAGTACCTGCCTGTTACTATAGCACTTGTGTATGTTTTGTTTACATATCTATATTCTTACCGAAAAATGTGTTTAATAACTTCTAAATATTTAATAATCTATATAAATAAAGATGAAATTCTGTTTTTTTGTTTGTTTATTTGTTCTTTACCGTTTGTCCTAAATTCTCCAAATTTTGCTCGGTGGTTCTTTGATACCAGGTGCGAACACCTGTCCATATTAAAATTGCATAACTTCAGCCGATCTTCAGCTGATATTCTTTATTGTTATAAAAATCATAATGATCTCACTTTACAATGTTTTTCTTTACGGAATCGACCGTTTCTTTAGATAAAATGAAACTCATGAACACAAACAAGAGAAACTCAAATCAGGTCAGATTATGAGGGGTATGAAGCATCGGTAACCTGGAATTAACTGGCGAAGAGGAAAGTATTCGCAGATTAAGGTTGCAGCATTTTATCTTTTTAAGAAGAGCAAGCGAGAAAGTTACAGCACTAAAACGGGTTAGCTTTAACCTAGATTAGAAATTTATCAATAAATCTAAAGTGTTGTAAAAATTAGTTGAAGCGAAGTCGAGTCTAATATATCAGATCGTTTGATAATAAAGGCCTGTTTATTACTGATGTAAAACTATCGATAGGCTCCACTATCGATAGCCTAGATAGTATCGGACATAAAAATGTCGATAATATCGAATATATGTGTTGTTGACCGGGGGGGGGGGGGTTTGGGGGTAGAACAGTTGAATTTTAAGCATAAGGAACGTTTGCATCAGCAGTATTTTCTTTTCTTTTATATTAAAGATTTAGATAAACATTTCTGTAAAACAAGGATGGGTTCCATTATAGCTTGAGGTATTTTTTGTTAAATTCAAGGTTGATAGTAACCGCAAAGAATTAAACCCTCAAAAAGTCAAGAAAATATGATTTAGAGAAAAATGATAACAAACCTCTCCAAGTAACAATCAGTCGAATTTTTTTGTTTTTAGCCTAGAGAAATTATTATTTTTATCCTAGAAATGGGATTTCTTTCATGATTTTTAATTATTTAATTAAGATTCCCATAGAGCCACCTGACTTTAAAATTTTATCAGCAAGGTATAAGGAGGACTCTGATTAGTTAACTTGAGTTTATATTTTTTTAGTGAAAATATTTTTTTATAGAGTTTATTTTAAGCATTTTTTTTTAAAAATAAATGAAAGAGAACTGTTACATTTTGTTTATTTTTTATTTGAATGATTTATGTATCAGATTGGTTCTTAGAGATAGAGGCTGTCACCTTCCCCTTTACAAAAACATTTTTCGATACCTCAAACAACTATCGATAGTCACGACAGTTCAAAACTATCGATAGTTTTACATTACTACTGCTTATAAGGCCTTAATGTAACCTTCTAATACGGTATAATTGACCTTGCTTCGCTGTTTGATCGCCAGGGACGATTTTAATTGACCAAATAGACCTTTTTTCTATAAACGTTTTTTTTTTATCAATCTTGGGGCAAAAATGTTCTAGCTCACTTATTAACGAGTTAATAGGAATAATAATCATTTCCGGTTACTTAATTATAGCAAGAATGATCAAAATACTTAACCGCTTAAAAAGATGTATAGTAATCGCCATAGCTGCTCTTAAAGCGAAGCAACGTTTCTTTCCAAATTTCGTTTCAAAAATTTAACCATGTAAACAGGACTTAATTCTAGTTTAACTTATTAGAGATAAAATTCAAAAAGAATAATTACAGAATGTTGTTTTTTTTATTTTTTTATGATTTTTCATAAACGCCTTGATTTGTTTTTTCTTAATTTATTCAATATTTTATTTAATGTTACTAATAGACGTAGGAAAAATAATTTTATAACATTTATGTTTAACTTCTTTCATAGCATTTATGTTTAACTGACGTCACAAGATTTCCATCATTACACGTAATAGCCTACTTTAAATTGCTGTGAAATTGCAAACAAATTGGGACATTTTTTAAATTTTACATATCGTGGGGTCAATACTACAACTAGGTAACTACAATTCAGCTGTTTCGAGTAAAACTCATATTAAAGTTTTTCGAAGATCTTTAGTTGATCTACAAATCAAGTATTGTAGTGCTAAAACTATGTTGAGTTACCTATTTGTCGCTTTTGTTTTGCAATCCTGATAGGTCGAACAACTAGATAAGTGAACTTTACCTAGTATCGGAACGGATTAGGTTTCTGATCATCAACTTATCTAGTTTTGAAAACTCATTATATCACCTTTAAATTGTATTTAACAGAACAAAGTTGTAGTGTGCTATGGACCTAACCTAATGGAATTTTTTAATGCACTTACTCAAATTTTGTTAAATTTGTAGTAACCTAGTTCAAGGGCTTTATAACGATACTTACATTTCTTTGAACAGGAAGGATTTCGTTTGTTAAACGACCATAAAGCATAAAGTTCTAAGGCTAATCGGACGATGCTACATTGGGAGTCCTACAGTTTGCCTATCCAGGTTTAATTAGGATAGCATGGGCGTACCGCAATAATAGAATAACATTTTTTTCAAGCAAATAATTGTAATAACATGGTTTATAAAGCACTGCTATAATTATACATAATTTTGGTTTCATTCACCTTTTCCGCGGTAAGGTGTTACAACCTGAACGACCATAGCTTGCCCCCCCCCCCTAATTTTGATCCTGGGTACGCCCTTGTAGGATAGGTATCTTTAAAGAATACCTGATATCGTACAGGATCGGGGCTTCCATTTTACGTCCTATCCGAGGGACCACATGGCCAAGGATTTTTTTTACTCGCATTAAAAAATTCTAGGGCCACCTAGCGGGCTACGAACCCACACCTTATGTTTTGTGTTTATAAGCTATGCTAATCACTACACAACAGATGACCCAGTTATAACACTTCGTTGATTGTTATTGCTTATTACAAAAAGTTGAACGAAAAAAAGTACATTGAGTAATCTAGTAAGTCAACAAAATCGTCATTAAATATATTGCATTATTCTTTTTTTTAATTTAAATATTTCCCAAATGTCGCTCATGCTTCAGCTCTTCTTGAAAATTAAAAAATGTCTTAAATGCGAGAGTTTTCTCAGAATATAAACACTAATTTTCTGCATTGACATTTTAAGATTATTTACTGCCTTTTTACACGTTTAAGAAATATCAATTCACTCTTTGTATGATTGTCTCCCTGTTCCAAATCAATCCGTAATATTGCGTTGTGAACCAAAAGCTCACGCCTCAGACTCCGAATAATATCTTGTTCGAAAACCATAACGAATCTTGTTCGTGCCTCGTGTGGTGGCGTACAGCCTATTGAAATATATGTTCTTTTTTGTTGTGGTTTTTTTGTTTGTTTTTTTGTAGTAAAGTCGCACCCGAGAGTTACTTGCTGGCTTTCATAGGTTTTTGACAGATATTGTTTCAGCTTTTTCTCAAAAATATAATTTTTGGTGGGGAAATACATCAGCGGATCAAGTGGGAAGGCTGTGGGGGCTTCAACACCGCTTTTGAAATTATTTTCGTGATTAACAGATTGAATTCAACTTAATCAAAAGTAAGGAAGTAAGGTAAACAATAAATAATATGCGAAGCAAGTAGAATTTCAGTCGTGGGAAAGGAACATAAAGGTTGAAAACCTGATTGGCAGATCCAAATGAAGGGCTGTGGGGCTGCATAACCCCACTTTATAACCGGCTAGATCCGCACATCAAAGATCGCAGGTATATTGTCAGTGTTTTAGTTATGCAAGATTCTATCCTTAACTTCACTAAACTAAACCCCTTAAAAAAAAAAAAAAAAAAATAGAACTGAATATGGTTTTCATTTGTCCATTATGAGTGACCTGAGCTAAACATTTAAGATAAGCCTTTTTTAATTGAGTGACATAAAACCCAAGTTCGCGGGTTCGCAGTCCGGAGGGGGCTCTAGGCCAGGAGCTTCTTGAAGAAAATATTTTAAAAATGATCTCCTATCATTTAGTGAAGCAGCAATCTTTACCAAAAGCATTGGTAAAGACTTCCTTCAACTATTGTAAAGCAGCTTGGGCATATAGCTACTCCTTATGCAGGGAATTTAATTTTAATTATGCATATAAAAGTTAGATAAGTAAATAGATAAGTAATTATTGATAAGGGCTGAATCGTTATTTAATATAATTTCTATATTGTTAGTTAGAATCGGTATACTCTATGATTTAATATTTGCTTATTATATTAATATGTAATATTCCTGCCTCTGTATTTAATTAATATTATAGTTGTACATTGCACTGTTTCTTGTTATGGGTTTTAACAAGTCTTATACCGCTTGTTAGAAATATATTTATACTATTATATTTATTGTTGAATGCTTATTTATATTACATTTTTAAGATGAAAAAGAGATTTTTTTAGGAATATTCGCAGTAATAGTTAGGTATAAGATTTTAGTATGTAATTAAAAAAAATAGAACTGAATATGATTTACATTTGTCCATTATGAGTGACCTGAGCTAAACATTTAATAGGTTATGTCTAATGGATCAAACCAAGCCCTAAATATTATTGCTCATAATATATTTATTATTATTTGTATATTGGCAACACGTTTATTTTTTTTTTTTACTAAATTATAATATTAGAGTAATACAGAGCAAAGCGTGGCCGGGTTTCTAAGAATCACAAAAATGGTTTCGTACTTTGTAGGCTTAGTCAGTTTAATTAGGCCTAAAGCATTAAAAAACGAAAAGTCTTTTTAAACTAAAGAACGCATTATTTTTATATAAGAGTAGATACTTAATATGCCACTATGAGTAAATTACTGTAAAATATAGAAAAATTATAAAATGTTCACTGTTACATATTTGTAATTTTATATACTAAGAAGATAGTTCTCCTCTATTGAACAGGAAGGATTAATCATCCATCAGCCACTTTTGGTGTTTTTAGGTTACAAACATGGGTTTAAAGATTATATATATATATATATATATATATATATATATATATATATATATAATTTTCTTTAATTTTGTTTCTTTAACGTAACTTTTAAATTTAATTAATCTAATGTTATTTATATTGCTCTTTTTTTTGTATCTTTTCTTATATTTTGTTTTTGTTTTTCGTTGTTTACTAAATTTCGGTATACAATTTTTACTAATTGTTCACTAATAACATGTAATGTGACTAATAAAATAGGCATGGAGCATGTAAATCATTCAATAAACTCTTATTGCCTACCATAGAAAGGAAAATATAAAAATATATCAGCTAAACGACAACTACAAGACGAAGTAACAAAGAAACACAAAACTAGGCCTGTTGAGGGATAAAAATTACTACATGAACATAATTTAGCACTAAAATTATTTGAGAAAGAAATCTATGAGCAAATGGGAAACATGAATTCTTATTATTTATAGGCTCAAACCATCATGAGAGTTCAGATTTATTTATTTTCAAATTCAATTCGGCTTAGTGTATTGACATTTTAATATTTTGCCTTTTTTGTAGATCATTGTTATCAAATCAACGATTAAAACCGTTATTAATATCATATATTAATAATCGTCAACTATTATCTATTTCGTTTGTTCTTATTCATTTTCAAATCGTAAACTTAATTATCCTGTCTTTCAATGTTTTTAATATATATATTTTATTTGTATTTGCCCATTATTGATTTTATTATCTTTAAATTTCATTATCACTCATAAAATGAACTCACTATATGTTCAACTAATTCACTCATTATATGTAAGACTCTGTACATCATAAAGCACAAGTAATGTACATATTTTGGCACTTGTGGAGAATAAACTCCCTTCTAATAGGGCTATTATAAGAGGGAAATAAATGAAGACATCACGCTAAAAACGTGTTCAGTCCATTTTTTGTGAATATTGTTTTATAGCGCATTATAGTAAGCCATTTCGAGTTCTACAAATCTGTGAAGTTTACACGAAAACAGCGGGTTCTGTCCTTGAGATATTTACAATTCTTTTTTGGGGGCACATGCGATTACAATTCTTTTTTGGTCATTGATTCTTTTCAGACCATTGGCGGATCCAGGGGGGGGGGGGGCTGTGGGGGCTGCAGCCCCTCCCTTTGGACAATTTTTCGTCATTTAAAGATAGAATTTGACTTTCCTTAATGTAAGGAAGGAAGTTAAAGAGCAAATAATGTGCAGAACAAGTAGAATTTTAGTTGTGGGAAAGGAACATAAAGGTAAAAAAGTTGATTAGTAGATCCAAATGAAGGGCTGTCGGCTGGATCCGCCCATGTTTCGGACTAACAAATAATATATAGTATTTTTATTAACATTACCATTATTTGAAAATATATTGGGCATACACTATTTTATTCCCATTGACTTAGAGTTACTAGGTTATGTTCTATATAAGATTTAAACACTCTTTTTGGTCCCCTGTAAAATTTGCAAAATGTTCGAGAACACGTTCTTAGCGTGAGGTCTTCAAATATATACAGAAAAATAAAAGACAGAAGATACTCACCGGCGAGAGAGGCAGGCGGACAGGACATGGTCTTGGCAGCCTTGGTCCTCCGGAGCTGCACGCTGGCGATGTCCTGGATGGTGATGGTAGAGAGGGGCTGCGGCTGGGGGGGCGGGGGCGGGAGGGGGGGCGCGGGGGGCGATGCCTCCCCCCCCTGTACGGCCACTCCGCCCCCCGCTTGCAGGCTCCTCAGGTACTCCGAAGGCTTGATGAGCCCTTCCGGGTCCAGCGGCGAGGGGAACTTGGGGGGGATGAAGGGCAGGACCATCTGCTTGTTGACCAGGTGCCCGATCTGCGAGGCCGTCTTCTCACCTGAGGAAAAGTAAACAACAGGTAAATCGTAATCAGTAAGCAACCTGTGAAATCAACATGATATAAATCTAATATCTAATATCTAATCTATATAAATAAAGATGAAATTCTGTTAAATAAAGATGAAATAAAGATGAAAATGTATATAAAGATGAAATTCTGTTTGTTCTTTATAGAAATCCATACCGTTTGTCCTAAATTCTCCAAATTTCGCTCAGTGGTTCTTTCAGAGCAGGTGCGAACGCCTGTCTATATTAAATTAAAATTGCATAACTTCAGCCGATCTCTGGGTATATTCTTTATTGTTATAATAATCGTAGTGATCTCGCTTTACAATGGTTCTTTACGAAATCGACCGTTTCATTAGAAAAGTGAAATTCCCGGGTGAAACCGGGATATGCAGCTTTAATCTATGTAAATAAAGATGAAATTCTGTTTGTTCTTTATAGAAACCCATACCACCTGCGAACACCTGTCCATATTAAAATAGCATAATCTCAGCCGATCTTCAGCTGATATTATCTATTGTCATAAAAATTGTAATGATCTCGCTTTACATTGGTTTTTTACATTAGAAAAATGAAATTCCCCCGGTGAAACCGGGAAACAAAGATGGAATTCTGTTTGTTCTTTATAAAAATTCCTACCGTTTGTCCTAAATTCTCCAAATTTCGCTCAGTAGTTCTTTGATAACATGTGCGAACGCCTGTCCATAGTAAAATTGCATAACTTAAATTGGTGAACTTTACATTGGTTTTTACGAAATCGACTGTTTGAGTCGATAAAGGTCTCACTTTATAGATTTTATAGATTTAAAAAGTGAAATTCTCCGGGAGAAACCGGTATATACAGCTAGTAATATTATAATATCAAATTTTTACTACTGGGTCAATCCATATAAACTGTTCAGAGGTGGTTGCTTCAACATTTTTATTTTTTTTTAATATTTTTACCATAGAAAGAACAATGCATCAGAATTAAAAAAGTGCAATCAGTTTATATCTATTTTTCCAATGGCGGCCATATTATTTTATAAAGGTGCCTTTACACTCTACCAAACTCACCCTCGAATCTTGCCGTACCGGCGTTAAACGAACAGTCATTTATACTTAACGTGACGTTGTGCGGACCAATATGGCTGACGCACCCAACGAACGCTAGCTAATCACGAAGAAAAAATCTCCATTATCAATATATTTTATACTATCTGAAAAGTCACAAATAGGAGACGAATTAGAACGACGAACTAATATCACAAACAACTCCTGTCACTTGAGAAAACCCAAATCAAAAGTGACACTAGCGCTACCCCCGAACACAGGCGAACAGATGAAGTACCTAGAACACCGGAACAGTCGACGTGAAGGTTGCCCGATGGTGGTGTTCGAAAGTAAAGTTCGTAGAGTGTAAAGGCACCTTTACAAACGCGCATTTTTAGCTATTTCAATGCTCCGCTTCGAATCAAATATCTCCTCTTCTACTCATCCTATAACATTCAAATAAAGACCAATCTCTTTAGAAACGTTTGAACTTTAATAAAGGTGATTACAACTATGAACTTAAAACTAATTATTACGGTCCATGTAACCCTTCAAAGTTCAAAGCGGTAATTTCAAAAAAACGGGTTTTCAAAAAAAAAAAAAAAATACAAGAAGGACCTACTCGTTAAAGATCCCTAATTCTAATTATAAGCAAAATTTAGAAATTAAAGCGCATGATCAACGAACTCCGAAATTATAAAAAGAAAATAAACCTTCCAAGATCTTTAAAAGTTAATGAAGTGGAAATCTCCAACCTTTTTTTTAAATTCTTAAAAACAATAAATCGTATTAATAGAATTAAAACTATTGTTAGATGGCTGTGACCTCTATTGGGTATAGACGGAAAATAAAATAAATAATTAACAATTACTGAAAAGTGTCATATTTTTTCAGATGAAAGAGAAAATGGAACAAGTTTAAGTCAATATTTACTATCAGAATGATTAAACCAGTGTTGGTACCAGTTTTACAGGTAAATAAATATATAAATTTATAGAAACTTAAGAAAGGTGGGGGGTCACCTGTGGTGTTGTGGTTAGCATGGCAACCTACAATACTAAAGATCGCGGGTTCAATTCCAGCGGTGGCCCTAGGATTTTTTAATGGGATTAAAAAATCCTTAGCTATGCCGTCCCTCGGATAGGACGTAAAATGGAGGTCCCGAGCCTGTACGATGTCAGGTACTCGTTAAAGATCCCTATCCTAATTATACCTGGATAGGCAAAATTTAGGACTCCCACTGTAGCATCGTCCGATTAGCCTTAGTAGCATAAAAATGGACGTTAAACAAACAAACAAACAAACAAACTTAAGAAACTCAAGTCATAAACCGGCTCCAGGACGCAGATATTTTATTGAGGTTCATAAAAACAAAAAAGAAATTCTATTAAACCTTAATAAAATCAATTTAGTCGACTTTGACTGAATTTATCGACAAAAAATACTCAAAATCACTTACTATCAAAAAACAAACATTTTTTTGATTTCCCATTCCATACTTCGACTAAACTCAAAAAAGAATTTTTTTTTTAATGTCCTACATATTTACTGTTTCGTGTCAGTTATCCACTGGTAACTTATAACCTTTCATCTTCTATTAAGTTAATAATATTTAAAGATAAAGGGGTTTCTGGTGCCTCTTCCGCTGTATACACCAATGTTTACATTATTTTTAAAAGTAAAATAAAATCAGGATGAGTAAAAGAGTTCGAGTGTAGATTATTTTTTTATCTAGCGAATTTAACGTTCAGTAATATTTGTCTGATAGTTTATTATTTATTAGACACTTTATTAGATAGTGCAGTATCTTGTTTATATGAGGTATAAAGAGGGTAAACAATTTATCATTGAATGACTTCCTAAATCTAGATAGACTTTAATCGATTATGTCTTAACGGCTTTCTTTTAATTTTATGAAGCAATATTTGACTTAGTATTAAAAAAAATCTGGAGCGATGCCCACAAAACACAACTTTGACTTACCAACTTACTTAAATTAGAAATTGACGTGTTTTGATAACTATGTTATTGCCATTCCTCAAATTCAAAAATTTTTCCACATTCATTTACTAAGTAAAAGTTTCTACTTGTAATAATTCGGCAATGCAAGCATAATACTCCAAGTCATCTGATTTTATAATGACCTCTATGTAGTTGTTGAATACTTCATTTAGTTACCATGGAAACAAATAATTTCTATTAAATGTGTATGTTGTATCAAATTTATGACACGTTGACGACTCTTTCCCATGAACATTTTTACTTATAACGTCTTTAATTATAGACAATGGTCTGTGTTTAAAGGCCTACTGCGCATGCGCGGGCTCAACGTGTTTTATGAGTAGTCGGAATATTTATCTTTTTTTCTCCTGTATATTTTTACTCGATTTTTTTATATTTCATATTTAACCATTTCTTATTTTCAGGCTTAACGAGACACAGTTAATTTATCCATATAAACAAAAACAAAGGTACTTTACAGGCAAACGAAAAAGACTCCTTACCCATTTAAACCCCAACAGAACATTTTAATGATAAAACTTACCTTATATTAAAGAATATTTGATTTTCATTAGAAATTACAAGTTTGATCAAAATCGTGAGATCCGTTTTTGAGAAAAAAAAAAAAAAAAAAAGAAAGCAACGGGAAAAAAGTTATGATATAAAGTACCCCCTCCGTTTGAACAATTTTGATGAAGTTTTTGCTGTCACATCACGGGCACATTATTACACTAAATACCTAATTTCAGGTTCGTACGGTTTAAAGTTTTTGAGCAGGTCTGTTCACACACACACAATTCAATAGGTTGATGGCCGTAATCAGTAACCACTTTTTGGCATCGCTTATTAATGAAGATCCCATTTTATACCGATACAGTCCAAACTTTAAAATTCGGGCCCTGAAAAGTTAAAAAATTTAACTTAATCACTTATTTAGAGCGATGACAGATATATTTCATATATACAGTAATGTAACGTTAAATCGTTAAACAAAAACATATGGTTTAAAAGTCTCAGACCTGTTGTTGGAACAAATTGTCATAGCACGTGTTTTTGACTACGAAGTTCGAGTACCATCGACGCAGGCCGAGAAGGTTCTGAAATGTTCTCCTTACGACTACATACTCGTATAAGGAGCGAGTGACTGGATAGTTAGTCTTATTCTGAAGCTCAAGCCATATGATTATTAGTGTGTTACAGAGTGATAATTTTTGTAACCTGTTCTAATATTTGTGTTGTTATAAGGCCTAGTCCAGACTGTAAACAAATGTTTCGGAACAGTGTTCCCGATGTTCCTGAACAGCTCAAATTGGTTTATGACTTGTTCCGGAACTGTTCAGAAATGTTGCGAAACAAAATCAGCCCTGTTCCAAGCCCTGAACAAGTTGCAACAAGTCTGGACGTGTTCCTGAGCACAGTTCATTTGTTTACAACTCAAACCTAAGTGTGACAGCTAGCCTAATCGAGGCTGGATTTGATTGTCTAAATATAGTATTTTTCCTGGATATTTTCCCTACAATCATAAATAAAAATTCTTCAAAATCATTTGATGACATCCTAGTAAAATTTCTGAAACCTGCCCCATCTTCAAATTTTAGGCCCCTCATAAGGTCATTGCCAAAACTGGTGCCTTCCATTAGTGCTTCTCGTATCCACCAACTTCTTTTCTTTATTCGATTCCTTTACCTGTTAAGTAAAATGAATAAATTGGCAGCACGGATTCCTGCACTAGCCTCACTCGACATGTTCAAAACTGGAGAAACACTGACTCAAGTCTGGACGCGGAACGAAAAAAAGAAAAGGAGAAAAAGAAATCCAAACCCTCGTGTCTAAGCAATCTTAAAATTACCGACATGAACCAAAATCATCCACTTAATCTCTTATACCAAGAATAGTGAATTATATGAAAAGTAATATTGTAGGTATAATTTTAGTAAATAGAGGTGCCAAAGACTTCACTGAGGTAAAAATAAATAATGAGGTATGTATCACTACAGATGAACACGATGCACTTAGGCGTCAAAAAACAAACGAAAAACTTTCCTTTTCGACTCCAACTGCAAGATAATAACCGGTATAGAGCCTGAGTGAGCCCAGATGTGACGGAACAGAGGTTTCATCCTCTCCAGCCAGGCGTGACCCACCAGGGTCTGCCGTACATCAGCGAGCATAGCTATGTTTGTCATTAGTGGGGAAATCGAATGCCTTTAAGAAAGCAGAGAAAATATGATATGGGAGGAAGTTGGAAACATTTTTGTACAATTAGAGGTGTGTGTTCGGGCACGAGTATGGCAGAAAGTTGTTGTCTGTTACCGCCATCACCAAAGCTAACTGAAAGAAATCCAAGAAAAAAGAGCGATCTGGAATTAGAATACAGACCCAATAAGGAGAAGAGACAACGATAAGGAACTTATTACAGTAACATATTGGATATTTTACTATCTCCTGCGATGTATGATTGAAGGGATCGGGCGCAGATAGTGCTAAACTACAAAATTACACTTAATATTTACAGCCTTGCTTACAAGTGAAACCAATTGATTTAACTCTATACTGCTCACCATTAACAAAATTGGACCAATAAATTAAAAATAAACACTCAGAACTGGCAAATTGGAAGGGTGTAGTGTTTCACCAAGTCAACGCAAGGCAAGTGATGTAATCTATCGATAGTTGCGATAGTATCGGACATAAAACTATCGATACTCTGATGTGATAACTGTCTGATTGGTGGGGGGGGGGGGTGTAGAATAGTCGAATTTTTCATGTGGAATGAACGACATGACAATGAGGAACTTTAATGCACGTTTCAATTTGCACTTATTTCTTTCTTTTTTTATTAGGGAATGAGATGAACATTTCTGAGAATAGAGAAAGGGTTCTATTATACCTTGACACAATATTTGTCAATTCCAAACTTAGTCGTGACTGCAAAGAATAAAATCTTTATCACAAGGTCAAAGAAACTGTATTAAGAGGAAAGCAATACCAATCAACAAGCAGTAACCATGCAACCAGTATTCCCAGTTGTCGAAGTAGTTGATTCGACATGACAACATTCGGAAAGTAGTCATCGAATGTGTCGGAGTTATTGAATTATTGTGACATTTTTCTAGACATAACTTACTTTGGAACGTGTATATTTCAAAAAAATGTTGTGAGCTAGTTGATTTATTGAGGTCCAAAATATTTTGTAACAAAAACTGTGAATTTGTTTCTATGCCATTAACCAATTAATTTTCAAGTCAAGGGGCTGGCAGGCAATCAGTTGTTTTGTTTGTATATTATTCCATCAAGTTGGAAGAATCTATCGTGAACTTATTTTTTTTTTTTTTTTTTTAGTAAATAAGCATTTACAAAAAAAAAAAACCGTGAAGATGTGATGAAATTTACTTGTTCACCCTCCGTTTACTGAATTTTGATGAAAGTTTTGCTGTCACATCACATGCATTTACCTACCTTAAAAACCTATTTTCAGTTTCATGCGGTTTATAGTTTTTGAACTTGTCTGTTCACACACAAAAACAGACCATTTCGCGGGACTTGGTTATTTGGACTCAGGGGATCCCAAAACGTGTATTTCCGTTGAAAACCGGAAGTCAAAATTTTTAACGATCGCAATAATTTCCCTTACTATATACTTCATATATAGGTAAGTAAAAGAAAAAGATTGCATACAAAATGAACAATTGCCAGATTAATCTCTGTCGGGCTGCTAAAATTTATTTTCGATCTGAAAATCTTTAAATTAAAATTAAAACTTTTTGATAATCTTTCATTATCAGTGCTCAGTTAATAATTATAAAATAAGTTGATTAATAAAAAAAAAGAAAAAGATATATATTATTTACGCTAATGGGTTGCATGGTGCTCAGGCACCGTAACTAGCTCGCTACGCTCTCATCGTTAGCTTCAATAACAAGCCATTCATGGAGAATATATTTGGCGCAGTTCACTGATTTCGTTCAGTTTTTAAATGAAGAACCGAAGAGCTCTGAGAGTCCAGTAACAGGGATGGAGGAAAGAGGTTTAGAATTATATTTTCGGACGTTCCTCAAGAAGTTTAGGAGGCTGTTTAGCTATGCTCTGGAACACCTATATTCGATTAGTAGATTTGTGAGAATAATCTTGGGGTAGATTTAATTGGGAATGAGGTAAGGTAATATACTATTTAGTCCGAACAAACCTTATCGCAGATAGTAGTTCAATAATCTTATGATTAATTTAAGGTCCATTCTAATAAAAAAATAATAATAATAATAAAAGCCTAAGCGAACCCGAAGGTTCGATGCCGACACGAGGACTCGCTCCCTAAACACCTCCAACCAGTGACCACCGTCCAAACCAAATTTCACCCATATATTGTCTAATAAATGAAAAATAACTGAAAGTATAAGGTTGAAATGAGCATGCTTCAAATTTATGATTCTTTATTCAAATCTTCTACAGCTTCTTAGGTAGAGACAGGCTGTGCAAAATTTTACTCCGAAACGTACTTTGGTCACAGGGAGATATTTTTCAATGTCTTGGATTTGTCGAGTTTCTCCCGACAAGGATTATTTGAATGCTCTATAAAAGCCGATCAGCTGGGGTTGTCGGGTATCTCTTGAATTTGATGTATCGCCATGCAAGTAGTTCAAAAATAAAATAAACGAAAATCGATTTTTTCGAAATGGGTTACTCAAACGACATTGAATGTAATTAAGAAGGAATTCAGTTTCGACGATGGAGGAAACAACTCCTGCAAGTCTAAGAAACAACAGATTTTTTTTCCGATTGTAAAATTGTAATTCAATTATATTAACACTAGCTGACCCGCGCGAATCATTCGCACTTTAACCTACTTAAATCTCACTTAATTAAACTACACACCGTATATTTAGTATCGAATAGAGCCTATTTAGTTCGTCATGGACGTAGGTGAGGGTTGAAGCAAAGAATACAGGTGTTTTAATTGTAACGGTGGAAGATAGTTGACCGTAGATATAATGAACAGGAATTGGTTGGGGGCGCGGTCAAAGTAATAAGTACCAATAAGTGATATTTACATATTTTATTCTAGCCAACGTTTCGACCCAAATTTTAGGTCATCATCAGGGCTAAATGAAAAAAAAACAAAAAAAAAACAACCAATCAGATAATTTATATGAACAGATATAAATGAGTGGAAACATTAAACAAAATTAAATAAGTTAGATAAAATAAACATAAACATATTTTTGTCGAACTTAAAAAACTCTTAAAGTAAGGCCATGATAAAAGTAATAAATGAAAACGAGACAAAACATAAAATGGGATATCTGAGGTAATGTAGAGAAATATATAAAGACTAGGTGAAAATATACTTAGGCTTCATTACTACAGAGCATTGTAACCTCATTATATGTTCACCTATGTTTTATATATTTCTCTACATTACCTCAGATATCCCATTTTAAGTTTTGTCTCGTTTTCATTTATTACTTTCATCATGGCCTTACTTTAAGAGTTTTTTTAAATTCTACAGAAGTATATTTATGTTTATTTTTTCTAACTTATTTAATTTTGTTTAATGTTTCACACACATTTGTATCTGTTTATATAAATTATCTGATTGTTTATTTTTTTTGTCTTTTTTCTCATTTAGCCCTGATGATGACCTAAAATTTGGGTCGAAATGTTGGCTAGAATAAAATATAAAAATATCACATATTTGTCCTTTTATTTTGATCGCACCCCCCAATTCCTGTTCATGTTTTAATTGTAGATTATTTATTTTTTGAAACATAAGTTTAAGGTATTACTTATTTATATAGTATTTACGTGTTTACTGGACCTCCTTGGACTCTGTTTGAAGTTACGACATGGACATGTGTGAATGTTTGTTGGTGGGTTTGTTTTCGACAGACATCGATGCCACTTAAAGAGCGCACCCTGGAAAACGCCACATACTTATGTAAATACACTGGTTTCGCGGAAAAGAGTGCAGTGATTTGCTTGTAACTGGACAATTGGAAAAGTGTATATAACCAAAAATGTTAGTCTCTACAAACTGAAAATATGACACCTTCGAAAAAGGTCTGCGATCATTTCCGCTGATAATTGCAGTTTTTCGCTTACTACTCGCAAACGAGGGGATAAATCGAAAAAATGTATATGACCGAAAATGTTCTCCTTGAAAACCTGAAAAGACTGACATCATTTAAAAACCTCACTACTACCAAAATTCTATTACCAAAAATGCGATTTTGCGCTTATAACTCGCAATGGAAGGCGAAATCCAAGATCGTTTATTAAATTCGATGAAATATTAAGGAATTTATGCCGTACCGACAAAAAAAAAAAGGCTTTGAGAAATAGTATATACAATTACAATGAGCATAGATAATTAATTGTAATCACATAATCATTTTAATAATTAATGTAATTGCGTGAGGTTTTCATCGTAGTAATGTTAGGTATTTCCATGAATAGTAATAAGATCTGTGTTTTACGGAAGCCTATAACATTAATTTATTCGACTTTCTCCGACAAAACTGTTTTTATATTTTTTTACCTCTGTTGATATTTTATAGTTTTTTATACTTCCCTTTCCATAATTCTATTCCATGAGCAATTAACGACGAACTCGCTGATATTCGAGATATGAATTCGGGGTGTATCAGATTAAGAACTATAAAAAGGTACCTTTAATTCCAAAATTTACAAAAAAAATCTGGTGCGATGCGCGCAAGGCACAACTTTCACTTACCAACTTGCTTTAATTAGAAATTGACTTGTTTTGTTGAATTCCATTCGTCGAAGATACACATTTTCCCACATTCATTAACTTATTTTTGTTTATATTTGCTCTCTAAAGTACACCCTACAAGAATCCGCCGTGGGATGGTTGACTTTTATTTCGTGGAGGCCTCACGGAGTAAATCTCGACCTACCCATCATGTTTAGAATTTTGAACCATGAAAAACGAGTGCTCAACATGTTTTATGAGTTGACGGAATATTTTTCTTTTTTTCCCCTGTATATATCTATATTTTTTTCATATTTCATATTTAGCCATTTCTTATTTTTAGGCGAAACGAGAGGCAGATAATTTCTCCATATAAACAACAAAGGTACGTTGTAGGAAAACAAAAAAGGCCCCTTTTCCATTTAAGCCCCCTCAGAACATTTGAATAATGATAAAGCTTACCTGATATTAAAGAATACTTAATTCTCATTAAACATGACGAGTTTAATCAAAATTGTTAAAGCTATTTTTGAGAAAATCGGAAAAATCGTAAACATGGGAAAAAATTATGAAATAAGGTGCCCCCTACGTTTGATCAACTTTGATGAAATTTTCGCTGTCACATTGCGGGCATATACATATACCAAATACCCAATTTCATGTTCGTACGGTTTATAGTTTTTGAGCTTGGTTCACACGCACACTCACACACATACACTTGAAGGCTTGATACTCACCGGAAGGCCACCTGGCCTGCGTCACCCCGTAGAGCCGCATGTTCCGCGCAGTTTCTTCAGCAGAAGAACGACTCCAGAGGATGATCCGCTCCAGAGGACAGCCACGGATGGACTGACAGCTCTTCGCCTCCCACCATCGGCCGATGAAGGAGGGTTCATCCGTAACAGTATAGTCTTCGTCTTATTGTTAACAACATAATACGGTATGAAAGAAGATGTGGGTCGTCCCGGACGATTTCCCGGCTGGACGTCGTTAGGGGGAAAGCACTTACGGAGCTCGAGTGGGAAATATTTGGTCAGGTAAAGGTCTGGAGTCATAGCTAAGGGTGAACTTGAAGGAGTGCATATGTAGCATTGCCTTAAAAAGCATGTGTAGGGTGTTTAAAGGAAGATATAAAATGCAAATGGAGTCTGAAAAAAAGAAAATCGGTGCTAGAGTCACTATCTAAGTGTACAATTAGTTGGTGTTCTGTTATTACATTACACTTTGGGGGTATTCATGGAACCATTGTTAATTTCTAATAAACCAGTTGTAAATCCCGCAAATGTATATAATTCGAAAACTTCTTTTCGATTGGTGTGTTAAATATGGCCGCCGACACCTGTTGAATTCAGTTTAGGGCCCCGTAAAATGATAAAGTTGAATCGTTAAATTCGAAAACGCACCCAGAAGATGCAGAGATTTGCTCAGAGTTTCTTTTTTCTTTCTTCACATTTCTTTACTTTCTGTTCATAAGAGCAATATGGAACAGAAAAGGTTTGGAAAAAACGTTGGACAAAATGAGACGAAAATGTTCCAAAATAAAACAGAAATAAGTAAAATACTTCTTACACGCAAAAAAGAAAAGAAAAAAAAAGGCAATTATTAAGGATGAACTTTTCAGAAAAATAATTGGCAGCTTTAAACTCCTTCCGTCCATGGATGATACCCTCTTGGCCATTATGAATAATGAACCAACATCACCAAGCCCAAATATATCAGCAATGTTTCCTATACGGGTCCCTTCTCCAAGTATGTACAATACCCCAAACAATTGTAAAGAAACTCGTTGCTGGATTTGCGTAAAGGCAGGATCCCAATGAAATTCGATTCAGTATAAAATTAAAATGGTCACTTATTCAAATATTTTTATCTAGTTGATCTTTTTCTACCTCTAAGCTATGTATTAAGGCACTATTAATCATTTAATTTAGCAATGTACTTCGTTCTGGCATAATAAAAAAAAAAAAAATAAATAAATTAAGAAACAAAACTCACTTAGAATACAAAGAACTTTGTTTACATTTCAGGCATACCCTTCCTATGACTTGTTAACTTTAACAGGTTAGCTTTGAGAGACTATTCACTACGTATATAAATAGTTTAAGTAGGTGTAACTATATTAAATAAGAATTTAATATTTTACTCAGTTCAAGAAACCCGATAAACCAGATCCTTCTAGAAAACGAGTCGGATTAAGCAGCGTACTTTGCAACGGACTTACGCAGCCTATTAAAGACGAATGGGAGCCGCGAGTAATGAACTTTCTCGAACGGGACTCGTAGCCAAGGACTGGAAACATTAATGAGTGCTATCGATAAATCGGCTGGTCTCTTTAAGTCCATTCTGGTTTCTCTGCGCAATGTATCGATATACATATATGTAGCGGAGCGGACTTGGGGTCGATTTCTACTGCCTCATCCAATTTGAATATGGAATATAAATCGTGAAATTTCAAACCTAAAGCAATATATTTCTTGGGGACTGAGTCTGACAAAATGATAAAATGACTGAGAGTCCAGATCAGAAACTGAGAAGAGGGAGGTCACTTTCCTTTTTAAATTTCAAGCCAAATCTTAATGTGAGATTAGTTTCATATATATTTGTTGCTACGTTGAAATTAGTTTATTTCGAGTTATAAAATCATTTATTTCTGTTTGATTTTTTACTTAAAGATATTCAACCCATTCCATACTATCTATCTTTATTTTACCTCAACAATCAGATAGTATTGCGGCTAGTGGAGGAAGAGAAGGCGCCCAGTGAGAACAATCCGTCCATTGTTGGGCACGGGACTGGCGGCCGGTTAAGATTAAAAGCCTTAGTTCTATGCGATAACTGGATTGTTCTAGAATCTTCCCAGAGACTTATAAATAGCGGGTTTGCGACCCTCAGCGGAGCAGTGGCGGATCCAGCGGAGGGGGTGCCCTCCCTGGGAGGTGAGGACACCAATCGATTATTACTATTTCTGCATAGAAAGGACCACCTTTAATAATTTCTTAAACTACTTAAATGAAAAATGGATTGTATTGTGTCTATGTCCATTCCAAGGGTGGCGGGAAGGCAGAGTGCCCGAGGCAACGTATGATTGAGAACCGAAAGTTCGAAACCCGGAGCCAGGGAACACTTAAAAATACTCGGCATCAATCCCCCCACCCTCTCCCCTAGCCTGGGAAACACCGTATAGGCTAACAGGCGTTGAAGGGGAGGACCAATAAAAAATAAAATAAAAAAAGGATTGTATTTAAACATGTAATAGAAATTTACAACTTAAATGTGAAGTAATATTTTAAATTGGGTCCTTTATGACGCAAACATTTAAAAAATAAAAATGTGCGCCCCCCCCTCTGAAAATTTCTGGATCCGCTACAGCAGCGGAGTTGTATGTAAACACCCGGCGAGTGCAGTTCTAAGTGATAAGTGATAAGTTTCATTTTGATAAGAGTTTATTTTGTAGGGGACTCTAGTTTTTAACCGTTGCAATTTATCGTAAGTAATTAGTTTCAATCATTAATCATTGTATTCTAGTTATAAGGCAGTAGTCACAATTGTGAATATCAGACTAAAAAATTATAGTTCTAGTGTTAATTGTTCATTTCACTGTACCCGTAGACCGCAACAATAATTTGTTTGAACACATAGGAATAGAATTTCCCTTTTTATGTTTAAAATTCGTATTAAAGTTATCGTTTTTTCCACCAGCAATTTATTTTTTTTACAGGTGTTAGAGGAGATTCTAAAAACAAACATCTAGGATGGTCCCAGGTTAGCATCGGAATTTGGGGATCGAGTCCCCCTCCCCCAAGTTTGGAACAAAATCTTGGTTGGATTTACCCATCTTTACAAATATTTATATTTATATGGATTTATCAAATCAAAGCTCCAATTCTTTGTATAAATAAATAAATGTTTTCGTTTTTACAGTTTGTATATGTTTTTATTCCTCTTTTTTTTCTTCTGAACAAACCCCCGAAATTTTTTTGTGAGACTACTGCTGCCTTCATGAGCGAATGATACAAGGCCCATAACAGATGGCTCGCTATATAACTGGACAAGAGCAATCAGGTAACTGACTAATTGCAACAGCACCTCATCATCCAGCCTACAGGTGAACCGGTACATTATCATACGTCTAGCCCATGTACCGTTCGTTAGGCATGTTATTAAAATTTGCAATTCAATCATAATTGTTCCTCTCGTTATGGATATTTTCGGCCTAGTTAAAATTGGCAGTATTTCACTTGTTTTCATATTTTTTAATTGTTTATAAACACTAGTTAGGCATGTTATTAAAAAACTAGCGTAGTTTTGATTTACGAAGGAGTTAAAATTAAAAAGTTCCATGTTTGGCTACATTTAATAAAAATCTGGTGCGTGCGTGCAACACACAACTTTCACTTACCATCTTACTTAGATTAGAAATTAATGCGTTTTGTTAATTGCCATTTCTCAAATGAACAGAACATCTTTAATTATAACGCATTGGTTTGTCATTAAAGGCGTTCGGCGCATGCGTGAGCTCAAGGTGTTTTATGAGTTGACGAAATATTCATCTTTTTTTCTCCTGTATATGTTTACTTGATTTTCTTCATATATCATATTTAGCCATTTCTTATTTTTAGGCGTGATGAGAGACAGTTAATTTCTCAATATAAACTAAAACAAAGGTACTTTATAGGAAAACAAAAAAGGCCCCTTCCCCATTTAAGCCCCCTCAGAACATTTTAATAATGATAAAGCTAACCTTATATTAAATAAAAACTAATTTTCATTAAACATGACGAATTTGATAAAAATCTTTAAAGCCGTTTTTGAGATAATCGATCAAAAAGGTAAAAATTGGAAAAAAAAAATATGAAATAAAGTGCCCCCTCCGTTTGACCAATTTTGATGAAATGTTGGATATCATATCTTTGGCATATACATACATCAAATACCAAGTTTGATCAAAATCGTTAAAACCGTTTTTGAGTAAATAAAAAAAACACCTGAAAATGATACAAAATTTATCAAGTAAAGTCCCCCCTATTGTAGATCAATTTTGATGAAATGTTTACAGTCATATCTCGGGCATATAAATACATCAAATACCAAGTTTGATCAAAATCGATAAAACCGTTTTTGAGTAAATAAAAAAAAACGCGTGAAAATGATACAAAATTTATTAAGTAAAGTCCCCTCTCCGGTTGATCAATTTTGATGAAATTTTTACGGTCATACCTCGGGCATATAAATAGATCAAATACTCAGTTTAATCAAAATCGTTCGAGCCGTTTTTGAGAAAATCGAAAAAAACTTAAAAAGTTATTAAATAAAGTACCCCCTCCCTTTGAGCAAATTTGATGAAATTTTTGCTGTCACATCGCGAGTATATACATACTTTAAATACCCAATTTCAGGTTCGCACGGTTTATAGTTTTTGAGCTAGTCGGTTCACATACACACAGACACACACACACACACACAGACACACACACACACACACACAGACCATTTCGCGGGACTTGGTTATTTTGACTCAGGGGACCCCAAAACGTGTATTTCCGTTGAAAACCGGAAGTCGAAAATTTTCACGATCGCAATACTTCCACTTACTATATATTTCATATATAGGTAAGTGAAAGTAAAAATTGTCTGCTAATTATTGTGCCTTCCTGCGGAGGGGAGTCCTTAACTAGGAATCACTGGCCTGACGGATATCTTTATCTCTTCCTCTACAAAGTCTTCCAATGAACTCCATATACGAAATTCGTGGACGCCCAATAGGTCTTCTAACGTAGTCCATAGTTTTCAATGATCACTCAGCTCCTCCATCCTAACGACACGGCCTAACCATTTCAATTGCCGGGTTTGCAGAAACTCTTTCAATGCTGCCACTTCTCTTGACATATTCTCTCGTATCGAAACCGGACACTCCAGGTTATACTTCGCCGTTTCGGCAGCAGTGACTCCTCTCGCACCTGTCTGCTGATATTGAGTTTTCAACACTGTACAAAAGTATAATCGTACAATAAAAAATAGAAAAATATGATTAATTTCAAAGGCTCAGAGACGAACGAGAGAGAAAGAAACGATTTATTATTTTTTTTAATGTATTTGTTTGTTAATCATTTTCACTTATAATTAACTATATATAAAAAATATAGTAAGGGGAAAGTATTGCGATCTTGAAAAATTCCGACTTCCAGTTTTCAACTGAAATACACGTTTTGGAATACACACCGATTACAAGTGACTCAGTCCCCCCAAATGGTCTTTGAGTGTGTGAATAGACTAGCTCAAAAACTATAAACCGTAATAACTTTAAATAGGGTATTATTTATATATGGTCTTCGGTTAAATAGGGTATTTAGTGTATGGCCCGCCATGTGACAGCCAATATTTCATCAAAATTGGCCGAAGGGATATTGCACTTTATTTAATACATTTTGTCTCATTTTCACGTTCTTTTTTTTTATATTCTCAAAAACGGCTGTAACTATTTTGATCAAACTGGGTTTTTGAAGTAGGTATATGCCCACGAAGTGACAGCCAAATTTCATATATTATAAAAGATTTCATAAACATTTCACAAAAAAAAAATGTATTCTACTTTAGAGAGTAAATACGAGATCGAAACACGTCAATTTCTAATCTAAGTAAGTTCGTAAGTGAAAGTTGTGTGTTGCGCGCATTGCACCAGAGTTGTTTTTATTTCAAGGTCTTTGTCATTGTATTATCACATTTAATTATTTTTTTTAGTTCTAAGCTATGAGTATTTTATTTTTCGTTGTATGTAGGAATCAGTTAGTTAGAATCTAGCACTCACTGAGGCCACTATTAATCTTGGGGCGCTGCACTTACCAGCTTTCTTATTTTTTTTGAGCGCTAGCGTCCTCACCCACCAGAAATACTTTTGCACCTTTTCAGGAGGTTTATTTGAGGTAGCAAAACCTTTTCGCGGACAATGGACAGTAATGGATCTCTGTGAGGTAAAACGCTCATTATCCGTAAATAAACTAGTCCGCCGTTCGGGTATCTGGGTGAGGACTACTTTATGGGATTCATGCCGCAAGTTGAAAAATATAGATTTAAATATAGGGACGAGGAATAGAGCGGGTCGGTTGAAGCCGGTCGTGATATAGGTTACGGGTTTTAGTACCTACAGATATCGTGGCGCCGCAAGAGGTCCGCTGGCCATGAGAGGGTTCGTTAAGGGAAAGTAAGTATGCTTTGTGGTACGGAGAGCGAGGGAACTACTGTTTAGGCACTGGATTTCTGATTAGAAACAGGTTACTTTCCGTGTTGAGGGCGTATTGAAGTGATTCGATTAGTCAGGATTAACATAAATATTTTATAACAAACAGGAAGGAGTGAGATCCCACGATAATTATTAGTATCTGTCCGCGAACCCTTCTTATGAATCAGAATAAGTATAGGCTCTTTCAATTCTTCCGACATTTTCTTGTTTTCTCATATCTTATAAGTCAAAGATGTATTTTAGAGATCCCAGCTTCTCCGCATGCATTGATAAGTTCACTAGGAATATTATCGTCCCCGCTGTTTTCCGGTAGCTATTGGGTTGTCCGGAAAATAATGCAGGTTTTCAAGTTTTCTTTTAAAACATTCTATATATAGTAATCTGTTTACTTTTAGGGGATTATTTATTTGTACGAGTGTCAACAGTTGCTAATCCTCTTCTAAACGACAATGATTGTTTATCTCTATAGCATCTCGCTACTTGGAAATAATGTAGTCTTTCCTACGATGTCACGTCGTGAATTTCGTACGATTTTCTTTTACAAGTTTAAACTCGGCCGCAGTGGAGCCCAGGCGGCTAGAAACATCAACCAAGTGTGGGGTGAGGGAATTGCTACTGAGTGCACTGTTCAAAGGTGGTTTAAAAAATTTGGGGAGGCAGACTTCAGCCTCGAAGATAAAGAAGGTCGTGGAAGGTCTTCCTCTCTTGATGACGATATTCTCCGATCATCGGTGGAAGAAAACCCCAGAATAACTGTTCGAGAACTTGCGGAAAAACTTCAAGAAAGCAAATCGACCGTCGATGACCACCTCAAGACGATTGGAAAAAAAAAACCCAAATCCTGCATTATTTTCCGGACAACCCAATATTTCGACTTCACCTGTACTCAGTTTTTCTAATAACGGTTAAGATTTCGCACACCTATACACACTCAAATTATTATATCACTTTGAATATACAGAACAACTATCATTACCTGCTAAAAGTAATATCCCCACGATCATGTTGGCTTCGGTCGCTAAATGCTAAATGACTTTGGACTCTAATGAGAGAAAGATCAGCTCGCACCCCCACCTTCCTTTCGCTTTGCTCTGATTGGCTACTTGCTATCACCATGTACAATTCAGTACGATATTGTAGGTCAATTAGATCATAATAAAAACCATATCCTTCTGCTATCATCTTCTAGAAGATGACCAGGAAGTCTAGGGTATCGGGTAACTGCATTGTGAAGCAGAGTTTTAATATCGATTGGTTTTTACAAAACTTAAGCAGGAAAAGTAAAGAACTCAACAATCGATATAGTACGAAATTAAAATTGACGATCGTAGACCGCGTTACGATCGCCGGCTTGTACCACCGGTGGCTCACACTAGAATGCCTCCTCGGCAAATATTTAGATCTTTTTAACACTTTGACTGCCGAAAAAGAATACTTGAGAGTCACGCTCTTATTTCGACACAATTTTAATATTTAATTCACTGAAAAGAGAACAATTACTTGATTTCAGATGACATGGCAGCCAAAGTATTAAGGAAGTAGAAATAATTTCTATATATGTAGCTGAAAATTAAAATAATGAAACTTTAACGTAAATTCATTTATTTTTATATTTATTTGTATTTATTTATATTAATATTCATATATTTATATAACGTATAAACATTTGTTTTTTAATAACAATTAGGTATAATTAATATTGTATTATAAACATAACTAGTAGGATAGTATTTTTATTGTTTATTTTATTATTGTTGGATTGCCAATACTGCATAATGCCCTGGTGTAGCTCCCGTCCGATAGAGCGAAAAGCATTAAACTCAGCCGCCAATGGGCGAGGTGCGTGACGTGTCAGTCCCAGCGTCAACGTGTTTAGTTAGAATTACGTGCTTCTGTCTATCAGAGTTTCAAAGGATCTAGTTCTGCATATTCACCCATCTTGAATTTACTGCTCGTAGCTAGAGGGTGTAGTTTGTATTTTTTTGAGGTTAGGGTCGAAATTTAGATGTTAACGGTCACCTGTGGTATTGTGGTTAGCATGACGACATACAATACCTACTAAAGGTTGCAGGTTCGCATCCCGTGGTGGTTCTTAAGGGATTTTTACGGGATCGTTGGCTAAATCGTTCCTCGGATAGGATGTAAAATGGAGGTCCCAAGCCTGTGCCATGCCAGGCTCTCGTTAAAGGTCCCTTTCCTGATTATAGGCATGATAGGCAAAATTTAGGATTTCCACTGTCGGGTCATCTGATTAGCCATAGTAGCATAAATGGACGTTAAACAAACAAACAAACAAACTTAGATATTTAAAACATTATTTCGACGAAAATAATGAAAAATTATCAAGGGGACCAAATTACTATGTTTTTGGGACCAGAGAATCTATACAAATTACCGGTACTCTACAGTATATTTTATTATGATCACTTCTTGATCGTGTCCTTGAGCATAGATAAAGAGGAGGACCTCGAATACACCGAAAAGAAAGTGGTCTAACGAGATCGCCTCGGGCGATTAGCAAGTAAAAGTGGACACGGGCCCGCGGGCTGGCGGCACACTTGCTCACCGCCTCTAACAACGTTAATTACCTCGCTACACCTGTATTATTTTAATCACCTGGTAATGCGAGATCAAGGCTGCTTTAATTTCAATGCAGGTTTATATTACCCTGCACAATTAGAGGATGCATCAGCGTCAGTACAATAGGCAGAAAGTTCCTGAGGGTGGCGCACTTATTTTATTATTTTTCTATTCTTTTTTTTACAAGTGGTCACTTGTGGTGCAGTAGTTAGTATGGCAGCCTACAATACTAATTCGAAGATTTGAATTGTTATTTTCATTTTTCTTTAATGGAAACCGAGCGATGTTTTCAAATTCTTTGAATTTTCGTTCATTGTATGTTTTTTTTTTTTTCCCGAAGCACTCAATATTTTTTATTGAAACTACAATAATGAAGATTTCCATAGTGATTGCTTTTATGAATATTGTAACCAACATTTATTATTTAAAAATCCTTGGCTATGCCGTCCCTCGGATAGGACGGCACGAGCCGTACGATGACAAGTACTCGTTAAAGATCCCTATCCTAATTATACCCTATCCTTATTAGGTTTAGTTGCATCATTTTTCCAAGCCTATTGTAGCGAGTAATATAGAGGAGTCTCACTGTAGCATCGTCCGATAAGCCTTAGTAGCATAAAGTGAGTTAAAAAAATAAACTATTTTTAAACTGAATTCTATATTTTAGAATCTTTAAGTCACTTTTTTATATTTAAAGGAATAATTAGGCTTCTGTCTATAGAGAGACACATATGATTTCCATGATTCTTTTTTTTTAATTAGTTAGAAATACATACATAGAACATGCTCAAATTAGATTGTCAAAAATAAAAATTCTATCGTTCATCCGTCGTAATAAACAAATTGTCTCAAGATTTAAACTAATTCCAAAGAATTTACAGAAATATATAACTTTACTTCATATCCAAACACGACATCAGCAAATAAACTCGGTTTAGAGATTTGCGACTGGCTAAAAATCGATCGATTTTCTATCCAGTTCGATATGAAAACATTTTTTGATTTGTTCATTGTTTTTTCTCAAACCACTTGGATATTTTAGGTTTTTGTCGAGGGAGTGATAAAGAAATCTCGAACAATTCCACAACACAAGGAGAAACTGTTCTTTGCTAGTGGCACTGGGGTCATGAAGCCAAATAGCTCAATATAATTGTGTTCAGAAATTGTAATATTTATAATGTTGTAATATCTATTATTCCTATAAGATGAGACGTCTGAATCAATAGACTTTACAATAAATAGAAATTTTAAATCCAAAAATATTCCAATATTTTGGGTACAATGACAAAAAAAAAAAAAAAAAAAAAAAGCAAAATTATAAAATTGTTTGTTTGTTTAACGTTACTTTATACCACTAAGGCTAATCGGAAGATGCTACAGTCGGAGTCCTAAACTTTGCCTATCCATATATAATTGGGATAGGGATCTTTAACGAGTAGCTGACATCGCACAGGCTCGGAACCTCCATTTTACATCCGATCTAGATGGCATAGCCAAGGATCTTTTCCTTGCTTTTAGTATTCCTTTCCTTTAGTATTGTAAGCTGCTATGCCAGCCACTACACCACAGCTAGCCATTATAAAATAGTCATTGACACCTAAATAAACCCACCTTCTCAATTACATTTAAAAAACTAATTTATAAGTTTGCAGTTTGAAAGTGAAATATCATCACTGGCAGTGAGCAGGGGAGGATTAGGCACAAAATTTGAGCGGTGGGGGGGGGGGGGTCAAGACTCCCCCTCCCGGTCTCACACTCAAGTGTTGCTTTCATCTCACAGCACTTTTGTTTTCAAATCTATTTAAGAGGTTATTTTCCTGCAGCAGGAAGAACAATGATCTATAGTGTTACGTGTTCATTGTTAAGCAGATATACAAAAAAATATAAATAGCTAAAATATTTGGAGTGGGTTCATGACCCCACTGACTTCCTCCACTCCAGAACCATCCTAAGAAGTGAGGAACTAAATATTTTATATATAATAAAAATATCTTACTGTTTTGTTGAGGCGGTCGCTCTTCTTCTTTCTGTGGCAACGGAGATGAATTCACAGGCGCTAAGGATATGTGCGGGGAGCTGGCTGGAGTCGAGGGTAGCGAAGGACTGTCTTCCGGAGGAGGTGGCGGTGGCGGGGGAGGGCACATGTTTGTCGGCACGGAAACCACTCTTTTCAATGTCCTGGAATTGAAAGTGATTAAATGGAAATTATTTAAGTAACTCATTATCCCATTAGCCTAAGTTTTTATGTGATAGTAATCTTTTTTTTGCCTTTACTGCTACCTCAACAGGTCTGGCATATCAGGGATGAATATGAAGGCTTAAACAACCAGAGCTAGGAAATTAAAAATAAATTTGTATCCACTCTTCTATGGGATTTGAATCCCTGCCACTAGACTATATAATAATAAATGGATCTTAAGAGCTCCTATAGCAAAGCAGCCTTAGCATAACCATAAAGGCCCAAATAATATTCAACATTAATTGGGCTTCCTACAAAATTTAAAAAGTAAAAAATAAGTAAACAAAAACTTCTTCTCTCCTGAGTTTGTAACTCACTGAAGAGGATTCATCAAATTCTTTACGAGAAGTGGAGGCAATGGACTTCATGAGGTATTCAGTTTTATGTTTACAAAAGAAATAAAATTAGAGTTTAATAAAAACTTTTGATGGAATGGACAAATGGTTTGGTACAGACAGCAACATTGTGAACTACATCACTTTTAGTTCCTGTCATTTTGGTTAGGGATGGACCTTCGTTTTACACTTATTTACTTATTCGTTTTACATTAAAAATATCTTATTTCAATGAAAATACTGTATATTTTCTTATACATTACTATATGTTTTTATTTATTTATTATTTATTTATATTTACAATATTATCAGTCAGAGACTATACAGAGGGAGTCGGCATACTCCCTACTAAATATAGTTCTCGACAAACTATAAAAACTATATGTATTTATAGTTTGTTGAGAACTATATTCTAACTTCTTAAAGAAGCCATTAACTACTAAACTAGTAAAGGATGGTAGGGCCATGGTCAGAGGTAAAATAAGTCAATTAAATTATTTCTTTATAACCAAAGTTTTGACCCACTTTGCAGGTCATCATCAGGCGAGACTCATAGAGGTCTAAGGAGGGAGGCTGAGTAACCTTTAATTGATCTTGGAGACCTCCTGGTAGTCAGACCAAATCATCAGTGTTTGTTGATGAGGGTCAAAAAGTTGTTCATAAATAAATGCGACCCGCTTTAGCATGCTCGAGCCGAACAGCAGCGGTTCGAATCCGCCCTGGGAGGTTTGACTTTTATTTCAAAGTGGAGGCCCCATGGAATAAATCTCGACCTATCCACCATGGTTCGAATAGGTTGGTTACCTCTAGAATACCCCCCCCCCACCATTGCTACAACTGGCCAGACAGGGTACCGAACAAAAAAAAAAAAAAAATTTCTCATAAATAAATAATTTATTAAATCTGTTATTTTTAAATTTACCAACAATTATCCACAGCAGAGAACATCCTTTAATAGTACTTTATATTTTCTATCTCCTGTGAATATTTCTGTCAGTTATTCTACAAACCTATTTATTCTAGCCAGTGGGAAGGTAAATAATCACTCTGTTGCTAAGCCACAATTTAACCTGATCAAGTAACACTAGTAAACAATAATAAAAATATATTGATCCTTAAAAGGAAGATTGCCGCAATCCAAAAAGCTGAAAACTTGAAGAAGCGTGTGTTTTGATCACTATTGCTATATGAAGGGTCCAGGTCAAAAACCCGTAAGTCGTTTTTTTTAGAGGAAATGGAATAATGGTGCCATCTAAAGCTTGTTGATGTATACTTTTCGAATAGTCTATCATGTATATAAAAAAACCAAAAGTCAGCTGATCTGATCAGCCATAGGCGTTAGATACCTAGTGCTTTTATTGTCAAGATAAATATTAAATGGTCATTGAATGATACTTGTTACAAACTAAGTCTCAAGGATTAATATATAAGTTACACAATTAAGATAGAATCTGAATATTTATTTTTTGAGCCTCCCAGAAATGGAAAACAATCAAATGTGTTTTCCTCAAAATTATTTTTTTTTGGTTGATAGAATTTTTCCCCTGTGCCCTTCACATGTCAACTCTGTGGAAGACTGCCTTAATTGCCAGCATTAAATAACATGTGATTTGAAGTCTTTTAAGCAAAAATGAAAATTGTCGTATTATGGCAGTTTTCTTTTAAACAAGCAATATATTGATTATTTTGGTATAGTAAAAGAATTAATAAAATAGAATAGAATTAAAGAAATGTAGGTTGTAAAATGTTTAAGGTTTAACTTGTTTTTTTAATATGCATATGAAAAAATGAGGTTCATTTGATATCTCACCACTTAATTATTTTAATATAATAGTACTGATCTTCCGAAAAACAACTTTATATACATGTATTAGACTGTATATTTCTAAAATGTTGAAAAAAGTGAAGACCATATATGGAGAGGGTAAACAAAATTGTCAGAGGACTTAGTAAAAATTTTAAAATGGAGGAATGTAAAAAGAAAACCCTAAAGAAGGAATCAATTCCAAAACGTAGGTTGGAAAATGTTTAAGATTTAACTTTTTTTTTAAATAAACATATAAAAAATAAAGAAAATTTTCATATCTCACCGCTTAATTATTTGAATGAAGAATTAAATTAAATAGAATGGTTATTAATGTTATATTATTTTTAAATATTCAGTACCTGTGGCATAAACCCATTCTATTGTATAATATTTATAGTTCCACTGATATTGATGGCGAATCTTTGTGGATGACAGAAAATAATCACAACTTTTATTTTATCTTCAGCACTGAACAACTTTTATCACATGAAACCACAATTAATAATGGTTGAAATTTAAATTTAAAACTTGAAAACTGCAATTTCCTCCAATAAAGATCCATTTTGCAGATATAAAGAAAAGACAATATAAATTATACTGATAACTAAATTTATTATCATTATGTTGAGGTTATGTTTAATAATAAATTTGTTTTTGTTGATGTTCAGTGTATGGTGTTGTATTAACCTTTCAGTTGACAGATTGACTGGCTCCAATTCCAACATTTTTCAGGAAAGCACTCTAAATAATATTTCCCTTTATAAAATTTGTCGCTTTTTGTTTGTATTTATATTTTAATAAACTGTTGTGTTTTAATATTTTTGGCCTTCCATTACAAAATAAGCAGGTACCAATTTTTCAAAGAAATAAAAATTATGAAAATTCTTTCATATGCTGAATAATGTCAAAATTTGAGTTGGTCATTGTGTCAACGGCACATATTATCCAATGAATATATATATATATATTCATGTTTGGGCAAAAGGACTTAAGTCGTAAAAAATATTTTTGTCTCGCCTTTTAAAATTCATAATTTACTATAATTTATTCGTTATTCATAATTTATTACAGTCTCTGTTGAAAGAATGTAGTTTCATTTATTATTCTGGAATAATGAAGTACAATCAGAAAGAATTTATGATGATTTTCAATAGCTTCGTAAATCGTTGTTTAAGCTTCACATTCGATGACTTAACCCCTTTTGACCAAACATCAGTGATATATTAATATAAATAATTTATTTATATAACATATATTAAGTGGTTACAACACATGTGACTTTTAGGAGGGGCCTATGAACAAAAAAGGATAAATCCAAAGTAAAATTTTAATAATGAAAAAATAAAAGCTTAAAAGCCTAAAAATGTTTGCCAATATTAAATTAAAAATTATATTAAATTTTCCACTTGCAAATGAACTATTTTTCATAAATATTAATTTTAGCAATACAAAAAGTTTTCAAAAATGGAAATGCATATTTTTATAGTCCAACAATTTTATACTTCACTCAAAGTATAATAAAATGGATAAATCAGAGTAATGTCTTTTTAACTAAGATATAATTATTTTTTTTTATTAATTATTATTTTTTTAATAGTAGGGCTAATAGTATACCATGAGGACACATATTACTAAAAAAACCCAACTGATTTTGTTTAATAATAATAATATAATAACAATGAAGACTAATTGAGCCCGAAGGTCCGATGCCGACACTACAACTCGCTCCCTGCACACCTCTATCAACTGACCCCCGTCCAGGCCCAACCTCAACAGATCTGCCTAAACGCAATCCTCCCACCTCTGTCTTGGCCTACCCTTCGGAAGTTTCCCAGTCGGCCCCATGCTTATTAATCTTTAGGGATTATTTATTAATCTTGTTATCTTATTAATCTTATAAAAAAATTATTATTCTTTAGGGATTCGCTCACAACCAAATTTCGCAATTTTACATGCCCATTTTATCCCTCCACTGCAATTACCTCTATTATATTTACCAAATACAGTTTACTAAGTTCGTAAACTTTATTAAATAAAACTTTTTTATGTAGAAAAACTAAACTTACCGGCTGTTTTGTGTTTGATGTGGCAATGAATGTCTCTGTTCTAATTTTGATTTTTCATTTTCTTCACTTTCCGATTTTCCAAGTTCTGATGGTGACGGACTTGAAACTCCAGATTCTGTAAAGGAAATATCATATAAGCAATCATCTTCTTACATCATCGTTTTATATTGATTTTTATCAATTATTTATTTCTGCTCATATATTTCTTTAACCAATAGGCTATAGAACTGCTTCTGACATTAGTTTTTTTTTATAATTAAAAACTAATGCTTTCATTAATATTACCAACAGAAACCAAGAATGTATTCTTGGCGGCAATTATATTTTTCTCTTAAAGGGATAACAAGCTAACTGGAAGAGAATTGACTCGCAACTAAATCATATAAGTATCTGAAATGGGGAATCTGCCCCCCCCTTTCAATATGGAAAACAATTAAAATAAATCAGCACTAACCATAAATAACAAATTCCTGATAACAAAAAAGATGAATAGCAGCTGGTTGGTTGTTAGACTTTCCTGTTCCAGCTTAATCTAATAACTCGCTAAATTAATAGGTTGTACTTTCTTGCTTTTCATCAAAATAATGGTTCAGTCCATAAAATTTAATTGAAGATCTTTAGGAGATAATAATATCCTCCAGTCTAAAGCCAGAAAAATAGCAACTAATTCAGGAGATAATATCTATTTTCAAGGATACTGAAATCTAGAATTGTTATTTTGCTAATGTTTTTTTCTTTTTTTTCTGCTTGGTAAACTCTAAACATAAAGTTATGATAAAATAAAATAAAGGGAAGCCTGATTGGTGTGGTTTATAGAAAAATTCAAGTTATTATTTAGACTTACTTTTGAAGCTAGTTTTTTTATTTTATCAGCTGTTTTTTGAAATTGATATGACCAATACCCCCGATAAAGGCTTAAAACTTGGGATAAAATGTTCATATACAATCAAATATAACTATAAATTTGCATGATTTTAAATATTACACCTAGAACCAATGGTATACTGTGGTCAACTTGCGAGTCTGTATTATGAACTGTTAATGTATAAATTCACAATGTAAACTTGAGTAATCAGTTTTTTTATTTAAAGTAGGAGAGAGCGGTGTTGGTTGGCATAGGGGGTAGGTTGGCCATTGGCTTATAGTTTCCGTCACACCTGTTGTGAGGGCCCCACCATTGTATCATGTGACCCGCTCGACCTCGGGAGTCTTATCCTGAGTTTTCAATCTGATGCTAACAGTGTAGGTAAAAGTGTGCTTCATTGGTTGATTTTACAACATGTAAGTAAATTTTTATATTTTCAGTAAAGTTGGTTTAAAGGCATGGAAAAACATTTGACACCGATTCTGTTCACATAGACCCAAACTCCTTTGAAAAACCTAACCTTTCGACTAACCAGTTTCTTGTTTGATTGTTCTCCCCTGTCCTGGCAGTCATCTTTCATATGATCTCCCCTGTGGGGTTAGTTGGCTCTCTTAAACTTTTTTTTGGCGCAGTAGCAATTCACAAAAGAAAGGCAAACATAATCAAAGGTGAAACTACCAATTGTCTTTAGTTACAGCGAGGAAGATGAGAGCAATTTTTCTTATGCAAAAAATGACGACAGTCTAAACTTCTATCTTCTTCTATTGTCATTCTATTTTCCCTTAAAAGCTGTTAAAAACCGATTCAAAATTATTACACCATAATCGTGCAGCTTATAATAACAATAATATGTGTCAGGCAGTACTTGAATGAGATGGCTAAACAACCCTACCTTCTAGGCGAACCTGCCCCACACAGGATGTTAATTGGCATACTCTGGATTGACGAATTCTTAAATTTTTTATGATCTTAATATTAAATATTATGTTGTGTAAAAAGTACTCTAAATAAAAAAGAAGTACTCTAATACTTATAGTTTACAGTAGTACCAGCCCCAATGGGATTATATTAACAGGAACGACTCAACAATCAAAAAAGTGAAAACTATTGCCAACCAACCCCTCTTTAATATTTAATATTTAATAGCTCTCCCCTATTTAATATTTAAAGTTACTATTTTTATATATGGATTTTACAGAACTTTACAATTGTGTCGATGATATATTATTGAAAGCCTAAAAAAATTGATCCCGAGAGTAGACTAATTCATATACCTTACTTCTACATTAATCTTAGTAAATAACCAACAGATTGAAGAAATGGAACTGCAGGTGACCAACACAAACACACTTTCTTCTTTCCCTCTCGAAGTTACTACAATCTTCATTCTAGAATTCATTCATGATTATGATCCTCAATCATGATCATGATAAGGGTGCAAAATGCATTGTTATAAAACCAGTTCTGACCTAAATAGTAACTAGCCCACTCGAACAAAGTATTGTAAGATTCAAGAGAAATTTCCTATATACAATAATCGGAACGATCTTTGATCAGAGTACTAATAAATGGAAGAGAGCGACCAACACAGAATTGCTGACCGATCATGATCAATCCATATCTAATAATATGAAGGCGAGGATGTTGTTCATTATTATCAGCTCAAAGCAATCCATCTGGAAGCCTCCACACGAGACAATGAATGCCTTTGAATGACAATGAATATAGTATAGGCAAAGGAAACCATGTGGAAAGCTAAATTTATATGGATAAAGTGAATCAATAAAGATACGGCAGAGTTACATGTAGCAAACTGGAAAGTGACTGCCTAAGATAGAGACAAAGATCTTTTATCTAAAGAAAACAGAAAAAAAAAAAAATGTTTAACTAATTTTCCACTGCTATAAAACAATTATTTACCAGGAGAGTCGCTGATGACAACATGACTGGACGCAGAGCTGAGCGAGCCAGACCTCGAGTGTGATCCGGAGTCTCTGCCCTTGACGCTGTAGATGTCTTCATACTCATGGTCTTCAATCTCTTTCGGTTCGCATTTTATGATGTCTTTCGGGTTGGTCTGGATCGGTTCTGTGAAAGTAGGTTCCGGTGTTAGTTCCCTTTCTAAAGTATTTTCTATTCTAACGGTTTCCTCTTCTGTTACATCGCTTTCTTTATCATCATCGTCGCTTTTATGAACATCAACCGTCACTGAAAAAAAAAGAAATAAACAAGTTTTATATTTGAAGTAGGCATAAACAAATAAATTAAATGAAATCAGTATCGCAAAAGTCAATTAACTTGAAAAGGAACTGTTTTGGCTATGATAAAACTTGGAATAAGACTTAAGTTTTTTTTTAATACAATATAAATTATATCATTATTTCTTTTTTTACTGGAACATGTATGGTATCTTAGGATTATGGCATTTGGTTTTCAATTCCTCAGAGAAATAGACAATTTCAGATTTTAACTTCCTTTAAACAATGGTCATTTAAAAAAACACCAGATAGAAATCTAAATTTTTAAGCGGTCTGTTTTTTAAAAATTTAATTCTGGACTAAAAAAAAGTATGTCAACCCTCTCAAACATGAATACTAAGTCTGGAGTTATTTACATTAAGTCATTAAAAGCAAATAATTGTTTCCTCTCTCTAATTGAATTACTTAGTAAGTTCAATTTTTTGGCTATTATTAAGACATTTTTTAATATTAAATTATAATTTGTATCTTCTCCAGTTAATAAAAACAACAAGCTGTTTGAAGTCAGCCTCCATTTTAAATTCAAAGGAGTGAGGATAACAAATATTTGTTTAGCTTCTTAAAAATGAAGGCCATCTGTTGTTTTATCTTCAAGTGTTTTGAAGTCATACGCCTATCGTCAAATAATGCAACTAGCAAATATAGAATTATATAAGCATGTAAACATAAATAATTTATTAGATAAAGTATAACGTAGAAGGATATTATAAACCTTGCTTTAGACCGTTATAGTAAAATGTTAATATAATTTATATAAAATATAATTATCTTAATATATGATGTAAAATAGATATTTGTTCGTAAGACTGTTATTCTTCTTGATGTATTTATTTATGAAATAATTCCAGTAATTCTGGAGCAAAAGTTTGGATTTGTTGACTTGGTTATGAACTTTGGAATTAACAAATAAATTTTTGTTTCTAGCCACTTGGAAAGAACCATAATGGCAAACATTATTTTTTTTAATATCTAAAATATTAAAATGTAAGTGCATCCAGTTAAAATCTCAAATTTCATTTATTTTTATTTTTACATAGTGGTAGACGTTTCAGAATATGTGTCTATGTTCATCAATTTTTTTGAGTGTAAATATTAAGTAAATTCTTTTAGCTTTTCAATTTGTGAATTTGTTAATTAATAGTAAAATTAATCAATTAATAGTAATGTCTTATTGCAAACATGTGGCATGCTGATTAGTCTATGGAATGAGATTTTATGTATAAGTATCAAAAATATTTGTACAAATATGAACTTTCGATTATCAGGAAAAAAAATTTGAATGCAATCAAAGCCGTTTATATTATATTATCACATTTAACAGGGTGGTGTAGTGGTTAGCATTGCAACCTACAATACTAAAGGTCGCGGGTTCGCCCACCGCTGTGGCCCTAGGATTTTTTAAAGGGCTATGCCTTCCCTCGGATAGGACATTAAATGGAGGTCCCGAGCCTGTGTGAGCCTCTTGTTAAAGATCCCTATCCTAATTATACCTGGATAGGCAAAATTTAGCATCGTCCTATTAGCCTTAGTAGCATAAATGGACGTTAAACAAACAAACCACGTTTAATATCTAGCATCGAGGAAGAAACAATGTTGAAATTATTATTTTTTAATTCATGAAATATTCTCATAGCTACTCAACTCAGTTGATTATGTACAAATATAATTTGTTCATTAGATCGTCATAAAATAAACATAAAACTGTAAAAAACAACTGCAGTGCTCAAAAATCATACCAAATGGTGTTTATTATTTATTCAAACGTTTGTTTAATTTCTGAATAATTATGTCTATATAATTCGGTGACTTACAAATTTTCATCTAAAGATAACAGTTTACAATTTAGTAGATGTTTGTCACTATGGGCAATATTTGATTATAACGTTACAAGCAGTGATAGTAATTTTCATTATTTAAACATTTATTTTTACATAATTTGGTTTTTGATGAGCTGCTTTATAATACCTCATCATTCTCATAATATAAACTGTAAGGTGATGATTTTCTCTCTATAAAAATGAATGTGAATTACCTAAGTCAGGTATTTCGCCAATATTTGCATATTTGTACTCCGGTAACAACATGTCCAATTTTTTATTGAATTAAAGATTTCACTCTGGGTTTAAATACCGTGATAATTATTTCCAATAAATTATTAACATATATAACTGTGAAAAAAGTTCAATAAGTTCTCTTTATAAGTAGCGGAAAAATTTTTTTTTAATAGCTCAAAGTTTTAATAAATGGGCTCTTCTGAAAAAAAAAAATTGACATGATGTTGTTCACCTCTAGAGTATAGGTGTATTGAACACCTTGCATTCTTAAAAATAAATGATAGCAATATTATTATAGAAATAAGTAAGAAAAAAAAAAACAATAAATAAAATGAATGAAAAAAATCAATGAATAAAAAAAAATAGTGAGGATTTTCAGTTTGATCTTTTTTTATTTTGGATAGCCAAAATTTTGATTCCCTAATATCCCTTCAGCAATCACCTGCCTTGAAATTACATGAGTCGTCACCTCGGGTCATAATGACCCGATAAAAAGATATAATGAAAAAGGTACTTAATGAATTAAAAAAAAGATTATTCAATTATTACCAACGATTAGTTTAATTGGTTTATTTATTAAAATAACAAAAACCAGATATTTATTAATGTAGAAAAGGTAACAATATTTTTCCAAAAATGACATTAAAAAAAAAATAATCTAGTGATTGGTAATATTTAATGGTGTAATATACAGAAAATCTAACGTTATATTTGCCTAATTTCAGTCTTTACATTCCAAACATATAATTAATGAATGGTTTTTACAAATACACTGTTTACACTTGGAGCAGAATGTTGAATATTTTGTGTCCCTTGTGCTAGGAAAAATGTGGCACCTTTTCCGTTTTCTTCCTCGGGTTGATACTTCTTCTTCTGCATTTTCCTTAATTATTATTATTTCATTCTCTTCTAAATACATATTAATTTTTTGTTTTAGTAATTTAGGTAGTACAAGGCTTTGGGATCTTTTGACAATGTGAATTTTCATCAGCTGATGTGCGAGGTCGGCTACCAACTTGAAAAGAAAATTTTCCTATAAACAATTGGTTTTAAAAACAGAACTGGTAAACAAAGGAGGTCTATTCACTGTAAACACACGCATTAAACTGGTGTCTTGAGCGGAAACAAAGACTTACATTATCACTCACCTCGCCATGTTACAAATGTAGTCACCTCGGGTCAAATTTGCTTGAAATACTATTTCTAACTTTATTTCGTTATGATGTACCGATGTTCTAAAATGAAAATATTGTTATAGACGATATGTAAAAAGCTCTACCTCCAAAACCTCCACGGTGATATGAATAATCGAAGCAGAATTATGTGTCGGGTCATATTGACCCGACGTGATTGCTTAAGGGATATGAATCTACCTATCATAAAGAAAAACAGTTGGCTATTAAACTTTTTTCCTCTTTTGTGTTTACTTATATATATCTTAATTCTTAATATTTGTACCTTTTTTTCAACTAGCCAGGCAAATGGTTGTTAATTTGTTCAAATCGGTTTATCTTAGGGGACTAGATGTCCCAAAATAAAAATTTTTTTTTTTCTTTCTTTCTTTCTTTCTTTATTGCACACCACTAAAGAAGATCCACCTGTAGGGATCGAAAGGCTAGAAGAAAAACAGTTGACCACTAAACACCTCTGATTAAAAGGATGTGCAGAAATACTCCTTTTTCCTATATTTGGGGGGTTTCATTTTTTTCAATGGGGTTTTAGATATAATTCTTTTGCGTTTATTTTCTATAGTATAGGGATCTAATTCTGATACTGTGTCATTTAGAAGCTCCATTTTCTTATCACAGGGATAAGGAACCGATTAAAGTTTAAAGCTACCATCTTGCTAAAGAAAAAAAATGGGATTTTTCAAACAAAAATGCACACAATTATGTCGTAAAACACTATCAAAACACTATTACTTTGTCAAAAAACACTATTATAAGAAAAAATGGATAAAGTATAAAATTTAAATTTGGAATAATATTATTGATTAACAATTCGATCATCCTGCAGCTCTGAAATACAAAATATCTAGACCTAGAATCATAATTATGGTGATAATTAACTGATTTAAAATTACTAAAACTCTCAGAAATAAAATAAATATAAATAAAATGAAAAACTGAAACGTAAAACTTCTGGAAATCAAACTAAGAAGTTAACAAGTTGGAAAGGGGAAGCTGAAAACAGCTGGTCTCAACTCATTTCAATTCAATTCATTTCTATCTTTGTTAATTTACAGTAAGCATTCTTAACTTTTACTAGCAGATATCTGAGGTAAATTTAATCACACTGCAATTATTGATGATTTCAATTGATTTACATTTAACAAGAGGATAATTGAACATTTTTGTTTATTCTACAATTGATAAATGCAGGTAGCACAGTTGAATTACATAAATTATTCCAAATTTTAACACGAAATCGATCAACTATAATAGTCATAATAACAATCGTACAAGATATTTTTTGAACCACTAGATTATTGAGTTTGAAATACTCGTTACACTATATATAAGGAGTAATGGATTTTGATGAATGAGGTGTCAAATGGAAGAGAATTCCATGGAGACATAAGGATTTGAAATTTGTTTCAAACCTTTGAAGATGGTAAAGTTGACGGATACTTGACAGACCAATTTTTATTTGATAATTTCTGGGAAGATGCGGTATACTACCATATGAACTGTACACAGGGGGCCTATTTATCACGGTATTTGGGGGAGGGGGTCATTGCCCCCTGCCTCACGATCATGTGGCTGATAGCACCACTTTTGTTCGATATTATTGCCTTGTATTTCTTTATACAAGGCACTGCGATATAAACAACTAAAAGTGTTACATGTAGGGCATACTAACTACTACCTCATTGCATTATTTGTTTAAAAATTCAAAAAAACGAAAAGCCAAAATATTTGGTGGGGGATCTTGACCCCTGTGATCCCCCTCCTGGCTGTACAAATTATTTATTTTTAAGAAACTCGACCGTTTATGGTACCGTTGCGAATAACAACTGATGATGTGTTGAGGTTTATACTCCTATAAGTTGTCTACAATTCATAGAAGAAAGGTTATGTATAAAATTTGATAAAATTAAACTAATTTCAAATCAAGCTAAATCTTACTATGTTAATTAATGTTTTATCTGAGTTAATATAAGTTTAAAGTAGTAATAAAAATTTTTGAAAAGAGTGATACTACAGACTTATATATTTTCATGAACACTTTGATTTTATATTTATAATTTAGTGAGTAATTTACTTTAGAATTTAAGAATATTAGTCTAAATATAACTCGACTTAAAATTGTTGCTGTTTTTTTTTTCCATTGAAAAATTCAAATAAAAAACACCTTAAATAAGTAATTATTATTTTAAAGACCTTTTATTTTTTAAACTTTTAGTTTTTTCTTATTATTTTAGTCTGGTAATTGATATTATAAAAGTTGAGTTAGTATGATTTTTTTTTATATGATGAGTTAGCGGCCTTGTGATATAACTTATCACTAATACTAATATTGATAGCAATCGTATTCTTATCTTTGTCATTTTGTTTTAATAACTGTGATATGCTCTTTAAATTATTACTGTCGTAAATTTTTATGAACAATGAATGTTTTGATAAAATCTTCATTACTCCTCATTTAAATATTACAGTTTCAAAAAATGTATTGGTTACCACATTGTAAAGCCCATAATTTTTCACTATAAATAATAAATCTCATATAATAGAATATTATATAAATTAAGATAAATATAAACAGATTTTATTTTATTTAATAAACGGATAAATTATCTATTTAATTATTATTGCATGTTAATCAGAAAAATGTAATAGTTTTATTTGGTTTGTATTTCTAAATACACAAGAGGTCTCGATTGATGTGAAAAAATCAAAACCATATTTTCCAATAAAATTGTTATTACAAGCTTTCAAGTGGCTACCAAAGTAATTAAAAAAAATAAATAAATAAAAGGCTTTAAATTTCATATATTCAAGAAATTAGATGCATTGGCACTAAACAAGTTAAGAAAATGAGCAATAGAATGGAGAAATATATTTTTTAATTTAACCTGAGATTTATTTTTGAACTTTTTATCTCACAAAAAAAAAAAAATGCAGATAACTATGAACAAAATTGAACAGTATATAACCAATATTTTAAAGTCTGAAATATAATTTTTATAACAAATGGAATTTGTTAACATTTTAAATAATTTAAAATGTTTTCTGCCTAAAGAATCTGTTAAAACTCTTTATTAAAATTTAATTTTCCTACAAAACAAAAATTAATTTCAATGAATTACAAGATCAATAACTCTTAACTTCTTGTATTCTAATAATGTATATATAAAAAAAGAAGAGAATAAATGACTAATTTGAGTTAGTATTTTAAGATAAAAGTTATCTTCTACTAATAACAGTAAACTTATAAGATTTCTCAACAAAATTTTGAAATTTAGAAAAATATTTCATTCATTGCAAATATGAGATTTTCACTTTTATGTTAGCTTTATTGTTATAATGTATACTGACATGATTTTAATCATCTCAGTACAAATCATACCATTAAATTTATTTTAAAAAAATATTTAAGTGACATTGCCGATAGTTTTTATTAATTTATCAAATTAAATATATAAATAGTTTAGGGATAATGCCTTACTTATTTCTCAATAAGAAACTTTATTTAATATTGTGTTATTGTTTTTATTGCTACTTGTGTAATAGGTTTATTATCGAGAGTTATCTTTTAGATTTTCTTTATGTCATTGTTTAATGAAGTTGATTAGGAATTATAAGTCGTACAAGTGTTAAGTTGTACAGTTCAGGACTAATTTTGATCTAATGTTATATTAAAGATTTTAATTCTAAATACATGAATGCTGTTAAAAAAGCACAAAGACTGTAAGATGCCTATTAAAGTTTTATCGGTCTAAAGAAGGTTTACGATATGATAAAGTAGTGACTTTACCGTGAATCTGCATTACCAAGGTGGTTGTTTTGATGTTTTTCAGTGTGCACCATAGTATTACTGGCATATTGGAATTCTATACGGCTTTCAGAACTATGAATGGATGCAACGGATTCTTCGTTTTCGATAACAACTTCACTGGCCATACAAAACAAAGGCTCAATATTTTCCACGGTTGAGTCTATTTTAGCAGTTTTCTCTTTGTCTTCATCTCGAGTTTCTTCTTCAGCCTTCTTCGGTTCTTCCTGTGCGGATTCTGTCTGCGAAACCGCATCGGAGTCTGTCACTACAATCTTGACACCTGCTGTGCCATTCGGTTGCTTGGTGACAACCTCCTTAACGATCGTGGAATTGTCGTTTATGTCGAATGACTCTGATTCTTTGCAACAACAGAAACAAACCTTGGTCAACATAGTACTGGCCCAGCCCCTCACCTGCGGCCCCTTATCAGTTATCTTTCTTATCAGTGATCAAACACCTGCTCTTGTTAGGGAATAAAGTGAATTACATGAAATTTATAAAGGCCTGTTTGCTCAAAACAATTTCATTGTTTGAAAAATGTGTTTTAACTTTGAAATAGGATTCTTATTTTGAAGAATTCACTGTCTTTCTCTTGTCATTTACTTTTATTTTTGTGCTATATGTACTTTGTTTTTTCCTTTATATTTTTATGAAATAAATATAAAAACTTTATTGATTTATATCTGTAAAACCGCATTTGCCCAATCAAAATAAAAATCTTGTTAGTGAAGAAGTAGTATAAAAAGAATAAGTTTTTTGGCTTTTATTTTAATAATAAAATTAACTTTTTTTTTTTTTTATTTCAAGGTCTCTTTGATCTGTATAAAATGTAAAATGAAAGGATTTAGGATTTTAAGCAAAAAATAACTCCTATAAACTTGAAGTAAAAGTCACTGCTATAATCTTAATTGAGCTTTTAAAAATACTTTTTGTCTAAGTACATATGAGTGTAAATAATTTTTCTTTCTTCAATTCTTTTAATCTTAGGTATGTATTAATAAGATTTTTTTAAATGAAATTTTATTTTATTAAGAATTTTTGAAATTTAAATTGTAAAACATTGTTTCTGATTCAATTACTAATTATTTCTAGAGGAAAAAATAAAAGAATAAAATATGGGTTTCTTCAGAAAGAGTTAACTAGGTTTGAGAAATAGCTTAGGGTAGTCTTATTCATTACGCCCAAGATGGAAAGAAAATTGTGCTTATTAATTGCGGCCATTAACATGTTAGGTGCAGCATCAGTCCCCGGGGTCCGATGTCTTACAATCCCTTTTAAACAGCCAATTTTCACATGAAAATGTCCTAAAGTCCGAACACTTCAAATACTCAATTTAGTCAATTTTTAATGAGATTATTACTTTTTAGTTCAGAAAATGTTGCTAACAGCTGAAATTCTGTTGATTTTTAGAATCGGACTCCGAGGTCCGATTTTCGATAAAGAAAGGCTTAAGTCCTGTATTGGCCGGTCCGACCCCTATTATGTCTAGTTCCAATCCTTACTAAGAGATAATGCCTTTGAGACGCTCTTTTAATTCCCTTTTAATCAAAAGATAACACTTTCGTCAAAGTATTCCCATCGGACCCCGACATCCGATATCGTCTGTGGCTCATGCTATCAGTCGGACTCCGGGGACCAATACCGTCCAATTCAGGATACCCCTGAAATACGCTGTTGCACCTAACGTGTTAAGCAGACTTCCTGGTAGAGGGTGTGCCATGTCCATGCCAGAACTGAGAGTTTTGTATATAATGTAAAATTAAATAAAGAAATATTGTAAAGAAAGCAAAGTTATCTATCTATAGCTCTCTTTAATTATTTTTCTCTGCATGAAAGAAGCTCGAAGATTAATTGAAACGAAAATCTGCTTGGTTTGAAATATTAGGTTTCTTAAACGACTGATTGAATGATGGTTGCCATAGCACAAGCATACATTGCTACATTCCTTCATGTACTACACTATTACTACTAATTCATACTATAATATTACTAAAGTGACTGACTCACCCGTGGTGGTGTTGATCTGCTGATAGGAGGAGAGCTGGACCTGGAGTGGGGGTGGAGGGGGCGGCACTGAGGGGACCTGGTCCCTGACCACTTTGCTGCCCCCAAACAGCTGCCGCACCCTCTGGTACCCGGGGCTCTCCCCCGGCCGGTGAAGGTAGAAGGGGTCCTGGTGTTCCACTGGGGTCATGTAGGGGTTCTCCTTGGTGTGGAGGTAGAACGGCTCTCGGCTCTCCTGGTAATTAACACAGTCCGCATAGGAGCACTGAAATATCAATCAATATATTGAATTATATACATATCTTAATAAGCAAATTAAAAAAAGATGTTGTAGTCAAAAATACAATTTATATTCCAATACAATTATATCCAGTGTGGAGTGGTGGCGTTAGACCAACCTGGTTACTCAAGCCGTTTTAGAGTTGAAGGCCTAAGCCATAAGGATACTCTGAGCCCTGCTAAAAAGAAATTTAAATGAATCATAAAAACATTGAAGTCTCTGAGAAAACCTAAGCAACTTTAGAAATTTTTTTCTTTTGGCCTAAGCTTTCCTCCCTCGATAGCTCGATATTGTGGAGCTCTCCAAAAAAAATGTTGATAAAATACCATTTGGTTTCCACGGATGGAATCATCAAAACAATGCGGAACGAAAATGGCCTGAATATTCTTAGATGCTTAGATTGATTTAAAAAAAACAAAAACAGTTTTTGAGGAGGAGGCAATATCTAAATGATTTTGAATCCGTTTCACTTCTAAAATGGATATTTACACATAAAGTATTTAGTTTCATAGGAATGATTAAGTATGATGTCAGATCGGGTGAGGTAATGAAATTGAACTTAATGAACTTAAACAAAATTAAAACTATGAAGGACAATTTAGTTAATAAGGAACGAAGGAAAAAAGAAAGAGAGAAAATGAATGGAATAATAGAAGCAATACCTACTATTTATTTTTATTTTTATTTTTTTGATTTTTCTCTTTATCTGAAGATAAGCAAAGAAAGAAAACGGGAAAAATAATTATTAGGTTATGGGTTCTACAAAATTTTATTTCTTTATATTAATTCTTTATTTATTTTTTTTTTAATTACTTATAAATGTTCGTTATAAAATTTATATTTCTTTCTTTATTGAAGAGCATATTTGTTTGTTTATTGAAGCTAGAAAAGAAAAAAAAAAATCTGGTGCATGCGCGCAACACACAACTTTCACTTACCAACTTACTTAGATTAGAAATTGACGTGTTTTGCTAAATATCATTTCCCAAATTCACATATTTTTCTACATTCATATCTTATTTTTGTTAATCGTTAAAGCCGTTTTTGAGTAAATAAAAAAAACACGTGAAAATGATACAAAATTTATTAAGTAATGTCCCACCTCCGGTTAATCAATTTCGATGAAATTTTAACAGTCATATCTCGGGCATATACATACATCAAATACCCAGTTTGATCAAAATCTTTAAAGCCGCTTTTGAGTAAATAAAAAAAACACGTGAAAATGATACAAAATTTATTAAGTAAAGTCCCCCCTCCGGTTAATCAATTTTGATGAAATTTTAACAGTCATATCTCGGGCATGTACATACATCAAATACCCAGTTTGATCAAAATTGTTAAAGCCGATTTAGAGTAAATAAAAAAAAAAAACACGTGAAAATGATACAAAATTTCTTAAGTAAAGTTCCCCCTCCGGTTAATCAATTTTGATGAAATTTTAACAGTCATATCTCGGGCATGTAGAATTATTTGTGTTTTTATAAGAATTATTTAGATGTATTTAGCTTCAGGCATTTATAAAATTTGCTAACTACAAAGGAGCAGCATAGCTCATTGGTAAGGCAATGAGTTCCTGTGCTCAAAGTCCTGAGAACGAATCTGGCTTGGCAGGGTATCTTTAATATTCTGTCACAGTTTGTCTCGTTGGCCGAGAGACCCTCCTGTAGCAAACTCAGCCTCTATAAAGTGGGTAACCTTAATTGAAAAATTAAGTGGGGGAAAACTTGGTGGTTGGGTGTGATAATGGTCAAATCACCTCCATGCACGACCGCTGACCGAGAAACAGTACTTCCTTATACAGTACTGCACCCCAGACCCTTCATGGTTTGTAGTCGTACAGTTTTTTTTGCTTTCTAATATGGTAATAAAATGGAAAAATAAATCAGTGGAACAAAAACATGCCCTCCCCCCCCCCCCAAGTTTCGTGCTGAATCTGCCCCTGCTTCCTCCCCCATTGTTATTATTTTTAATGAAATTCCGAAAAGTAGGTTGTGAAATGTTTAGGATTTGACTTGTTTTATAATAAATATTATAAAAAGAGGAGGATTGGATAATTTCACTACTGAATCATTTGAATATAATGTGTTAATCTTACGGAAAGCAACTTAAAATGCATATATAACTTAGTAAATATACAACAGTATACCAAGAAGGGGACCAAATTAGTCTCAACAATACATTTTTTATTTATAAGACGTTTCGGCTCTTATGAGCCATCTTCAGTTGAGCAAAACAAGCAGACAAATCATTTGAAGTCACACAGGGCAGATACCAATCTCAACCAATGTCCCCCAACCCTAAGACACCCAAAACACTCAGGGTGAGCAATGTCCAATTCACTATGCTACACCCTCTAGCAAAAAAAAAGTTTTGGGTGTATTGGGGTTGGGGGATATTGGTTGAGATTGGTATCTGCCCTGTGGGACTTCAAATGATTTGTCTGCTTGTTTTGCTCAACTGAAGATGGCTCATAAGAGCCGAAACGTCTTATAAATAAAAAATGTATTGTTGAGACTAATTTGGTCCCTTCTTGGTATCCTGTTGAACAATATAGTCTCAAGAACTGAATGTTTTATAATTGATTAATAAATATAGTAACTGAATAGAGATTAATTTAATTTGCAGCCTTTGCTTCGGCGGTGGGCAGATGCGGATGCCCATGCATACTGTCGCGTTGTTTACAAAGGAGCTGCGACAGCCACTGTCATAACAGATAAGAGGTTCAAAGCCCCCTCCAGCCGTACTCCAGGCTAATCGGCAGACCAGACTCGATACCCTCCCCCCGGATCACAATGTCATCCCGACACAATGCCCTAGCGGTGCCTACCTCCTACCCGGAGAGCTCGCTAGCTGAAGACTATTGTCGTCAACAAAGCTCGTCTCGGGGTTCAACATCCTTCGTCCTCTGCTCCGATCTCCTTCTTGAGGGTGTTTACTATACGGGGGATGCCTACTCGAGCGGGGAGACGTAACATCTCTTGTCAGTGGTCAGTTCCAAATGGAGAATATTTTTCAAAACGGTGAGAACGAAAGCCTAAATGTAGTAAAATACTATATTAAAAGGTGTTTCGGGTAAGTACATGCAAAAATATTGTTTCCTTCCAAAAATTTATTTTCTATTCTCCACTCTTTTCGATTAATCGCGGAATTTCTGATTTTCCAACAAGTAATTTATTTTTTTATATTGAAAATCTCCTATACACCTTATTAGGAGGATAGAATGTTTAGGTTTTTGCCATTCAAAACAGCATTGAATATTCGTTACGATTCGTTTCGACGAACGAGTTATATTAAGTGCTAAATAATAATGGATGATATGAGCGTCACCACCGGGGGGGGGGAGGGTAAGGGGTCTCGTCCCCCCAATATTTTGGAAGGGGGCATATATCTACACTCTAACTAGGAAAAATAAATTAAAATTCTAAAATTTTACGAATTTCTTCATTTTATTAGCCAATCAAATTTAATACAATGTAAATATAAAATATTAGTTAATTACAGCATTGCTATTGATTGATTATACCTAATCTCCACCTGATACTTTATTTTCACAAATGAGCACCGCGTCGCTTTTCCAAAAGCATCATCAGACTTGTTGTTTATTTGATGAATTGTATCATTTTTATTTCAGCTTGAACTGTATTGTTTTATGAATTCTTTAACAAAGTTGTATCCACGGAATTGGTCCGCATTTCTTTTTTAAACCAAGCGGCTTGATCTCACTTTCCATCAAGTCGATGAAGCTTATAGAAGTTGATGGAAAGCAATGAAAGCAATGGGATCAGGATCAGAAGGAGAACTTGAATGAAATTCAATCAAGGAATTTCGACCCACATCCTTCAACATGAAGCCTTACCTAACTATCTATATTCTAGGTAAGAGATAAATTGACAAGTTATAAGTGACTATAAATACGTTTAAAATACATCGTTGGAGGATGAATTAAATGCCCCACCAGTTGTTTTTAGGAGTTATTATTTCAACTTTTAGCCCCTCTCGTATTTATACCGAGAATATCGAGTCCCACTTGATTTCATCCATGAATCAGTTCATAAAAATTGGGTTTTCACTGTAGGAGGTTTGAGCTTCAGAGACGCGAAATCTTGGGGAGACCCTTTATAGACGAAACGACGGCGTATTTAACAGCTATTAATAAAGATAGGGCCCACGATTTGAGCAAATTTCTGAAATAAATAAATGTATCAATATAGTCGATGCGACAGCTGACCTGAATTAAATTCCTAGTTTACAAACATCAACTTTTAATTATATTTAGTTACCTACATTCTAAACTTTTCCTTTTATTTTCTCTTTTATTCTTAATTTTTCGCTTATTACAAGATTTTTATTTACTAATACTAAATACTAATAGCTTCTAATCATTTTAATCATAATAACGACTAACTTTGGCTAAATAGGATTTGTATTGGCCAAAGTCTTGAAGCCAAAAAAAAAAAAAAAAAAAAAAAAAAAAAAAAAAAAAAAAAAAAAAAAAAAACATTGGGTTTTTTCATGTTAGTAATTATATCGAAGTCAGTTTGTAGTATAAGAGATATGTCAGTTGTTTGTTTGTTTTAACGTCACTTTATGCTACTGAGGTAAATCGGACGATGTTGCGGTGGGAGCCCTTAATTTTGCCTATCCAGGTATAATTAGGATAGGGATCTTTAACTTGTACCTGACATCGCACAGGCTCGGGACCTCCATTTTACGTCCTATTCGAGGGACGGCAGAGCCAAGTGTGGTTTACTCCCTTTAAAAAATCCTAGGGCCACTTGGGGACGCTAACCCGCGACCTTTTAGTATTGTAAGTTGCCATGCTAACTACTACACCACTGGAGACCCCCAACCTACTTTTAAAAAAATATAATTTATTGAAATATACAACTGAATTTACAGCAAATACATTTAGTAAATGTGGTAATAATAAGAAAAGAATATGTCATGGACAAGCATGAAGAGAAGCTACCAATTGGTAGCACTCAACTAGTACACCCAACTAATAGAAGGTCCCGAGGCCATCTTCTTTTAAGGAGGATTGCCTGGAATAGAGGAGGAAGCAAGGCTGGAAACAAGAGGGTCGGGTGTGAAGGGAGTTTAAAGCCAACCTACTTCCATTAGACATCTGTAAACGCTATTCAGCAAACTCACACATTTATTTACTTACTTCTTTTTGTCTCCATAAGTTATAAAGTATTATAATTTGTATTGCAAAACATGAAAGTTCTCAGTAATTTTTGATTCATTGCCTTTTATTTCTGTTTTAAGGGTCCCGAAAAATCCTAATTTCCTCGACAGTCGAGTTCACTATAATGCGAGTTGCTGTTTGTTAATATATCGTGAAGATGTGTTTATAGCTCTTAGAATATAAAACTTAATTTTAAAATGTTTTTCTCTTATGCTTTTCCGGAAACCGAGAGCGATTACTGTTCCTCTAAAACCACTTTTTATTGCATAAAAATTCCTAGGGCCACCGCGGGACGCGAACCCGCGATGTTTAGTATTGTAGGTTGCCTACTACACCACAGGTGACCCCCATATAAGACCAGAGGAACATTTCCCTTTAGGCGAACTTTTGTAATATCTCTCTAAACTTAAAGAGAATCACCATCCGCTTACAATTTATTCAAAGGCGGATATAGCACGAAATTTGGGGACTCATGAATCCATGACCAGTACCATTCTTATATGAGATTATTACCCTGTATTAAAAAGGACAGCAATCTAAACAGCTTAAGATGTTATGTTGGGGGCTTAGGTATTACCTAATTGTATTATTTGTTTAAAAATACAAAAAATTGAAAAGCCAAAATATTTGAGGGGAGTTAAGACCCCGTGGCCATGACTCTTAAAAAGAACATTAACTATGGAGAGAAAAATATCCAAAACATACGTTGTATCTACAATAATAATAATTATTTCTATGACTAAGAGTATGCGACAGTCATTATAAGTAATTGATACAATTTATTTATTCGTTTAAACGAGAATAAAACAATGTTCCTTAAACCATTTGGGTATTTGCTTTAAACCATTGGGTAAAGCTTCTTTTACGTGTTATGTACTAAACGACCTAGTTATTTTTTACACAATCGAACGGGTTATTTTAACCTTAAATAAAGGATTAGTTCCCGGTTATTTTTTCTTCACCGACACAGGAAAACAAAACAGGGGGAACGTTATTTGCCTAAATTTAGCGGTTACTTTTCGCGGTAAGGTATCTCGATAGATCAAACGATTCGATTGACATCCGATGATTCCTTTTCTCTTGGTTTTCCCAGTTCCAAAACTGATATACCATTCTCTCTTATCCGGAAATTTTATGCCATTTTCCTATTTCGCCGACAAAATGTTTTATCTGTCACTCTAATTTATCCGAACGAAATATTCGCTTTCTTATTTGTGCCATTGTAAAGAACAAAGTATATGCTGAACCAGTAGAATTTTAGTTCAGGGAAAAGGACATAAAGGTAAAAATCTGGTGCGATACGCGCAACACACAACTTTCACCAATAGCGGATCCAGGGGAGGGGCGCGCCCCCCCCCCTTCCTCCCCTAGAGGTGAGGACACTCATAAAGTATTGTTATTTCTAAATAAAATGGACTATATTTAGTCATTTTGTTACGTTAAAAAAATTATTAATTGGTTATAAATAAATAAAACAATCGTAACAAAAAGGTGGTAGCTCAGTGGAGACGGGCGGGTTCTTAAATGACTAGTGATTAAAAAAAATTGAAATAAATTAAGGGGCGCCACGCTATTTATTTTAAGGAAATAGCGAAAACCTAAAGCAAACTGAATTAAAAAAAAATAATTTAAATTTAATAAGTGAAGACTACCTTAAAATCTCGGAGAGGGCTGTACATAAAATACAATTTGCAATTTACACTTATGAACTACTTAATGGTAAGTTAAAAAGAAATTGAACAAAACAAATTAAACTCAAATAAAAAAACTTTTAATTAACACTATATTTACACTACGATATTAAAAATAAAATTTACTCACAATTTCTGTAGTCAGGCCTGATCAAAATTTAACTCTATTCACACAACTAGAAACAATTTAAACTTATAACTATACAATAAAAAAACCAAGGTTTAACAAAGAAATTAAAAGAAAAATATCTCCAATCTGTTCTCTTAACTCGCCTGTCTTCTCGTAGCTTTGTTGCCAGTAGCCACTCGGCTTGGCGATTCTCGTCACCGGAATCTCTTCCGTGAACGCCACTATTCTTCAATTCTCTGATATTTAGCGATATAGACCACAACTACGTTAATCACTAAAACAGTCTCATTTTATCGTCACTCGTCGAACGCTAGCGAACATCTGCTGTATTTTCCTTCGTTGTTTCTTAAAAAAACAAATGCCTTAATAACAGCTGTTTTTCAATTAATTACTTCGGTCCCGTCTCTTCTTTTAAAATAAAACATAATTATTTTTATAGCTAAATAAAAAAATATTATATCAATAAAAAAAACTAATACAAAGCTTTTAAAACAACACATATTTTTATTATATACAAAAATATATTAAGCCCTCTTCGATTATTACTTAATGAGTTTTATTAAATAAAAAAAAATTTTTTTTGTTTATTTATTTTTCGTTACAAACTCTCCCCCTCCCTACCAAAAAATTTTTTTTTTTTTTTTTTTTTTTTTTTTTTTTTTTTTTTTTTTTTTTTTTATTCCTGAATCTTAAGTCTTAGGTCGGATGAGGTTTTAGATCTTTGACATGCCAAGTTCCTAAGGGATGACCCTGTAGATCTTCTAGCACGTATAATAAATTTCCTTGTTTTGCTCTGATTCTACATTTCTCATATAGAGGTGCCAATTTATTAGAAAAGTTCTTTGAAGCATCCGAAAGGGTTTGGGTCTTCTTCCACACTAAATCTCCAGCTTGTAGATCCACGTTCCTTCTCCGAAGATTATAATGGTGCCTGCTTTTCTCGTATGATTGCCGTAGACGCTCAACCACTTCTTCATATATTACTGGCATCATGTTGAACTTCTGTGCGTAAGCCTTTCGATCTCCCATTTCCGGAACATTATCTGAAGCAATGGAATGCTCGTACTCGTCGCCTGAACGTGGTAACTCTCGTCCAAAATTCAAATAAGCTGGCGAATAACCGGTAACCTCATGTACCGCAGTCTGCATAGCAAAAGCCAACTTGTGTAGATCCTTATCCCAGTGCTTATGATTGTCTTTCACATAGGAAGCTAGGAGTGTCTTTATCACTCGATTTGGACGCTCCATCGGATTAGCCTGTGGATGATAGACTGGGGTGAACCACAATTTAACAGCATATTCTCGGGCTTTCTTTTTTAAAATATTGCTCCTGAATTGAGGGCCGTTATCACATATAATAATTTGGGGAACCCCGAACTTAAGAAAGACCTCTCTTTCTAAAGTTTTGGCCACCACTTCGGCTGTTGATTTTGAAATTGGTACTATGATGCTGTATTTAGTGAAGCAGTCGGTAAACGCTAATATGAACCTTTTCCGGTTTGAAGACATAGGAAACGGCCCCATTATATCTGCCGAAACCATTTGCCAAGGTTGGGTAACTACTCGCTGTTTCCCCATTAGGCCCGCAGGCTTAGTCTGCAATGGCTTATTCGCCAAGCACACTTCACATTTCCGTACGTACCTGGTTACATCGGTTGCCATGCCAGGCCAATAGTAGTACTCCTTTACCCGCTGCAAGGTTTTGAAACATCCCAAATGTCCTGCAATTTCTTTATCATGACATTCCCAGATCGCTTCCCTACGTTTTTGTTTAGGAACTACTAATTTCCACTGGTTGCTATCTCCTACCATTTTCCGGTTATTATTAACAAGCTTCCATAGAGTTTGATTAACAATCCTCCAATCCGCATATTTCGATGGATTCTCTTCTACTTGTTTAATCATCCGCTGATACCACGCGTCCTCTATTGGTTCTCCAATATCAATTCTGGCTATCGGGAATTCGTAAGTCCGTGACAACGCATCGGCTGCAGCGTTTTGTTTGCCGGGACGGTGTACGATAGTGAATTGGTGTTGCTGCAGTTTTAGTGCCCACCTAGCCAGTCGACCTTGAGGGTCGCGAAGACTATTCAACCATTTCAAGGCAATGTGGTCAGTAATAACTGTAAAATCCATCCCTTCCAAATAAGGCCGAAACTTCTCTATTGCCCAGAGAACTGCTAGGCACTCTTGCTCAGTTACACTGTATTTCCTCTCGGCTGTGGTCAAACTTCGGCTCGCATAAGCTATGACCCGATCTCCTTCTGGGTATTCTTGGTAAAGAATAGCCCCTAATCCTGTTTTAGAGGCATCGGTTTGTAGGAAGAATCGCTTACTGAAGTCAGGACATGCTAACACAGGTGCTGTGACAAGCTTCTCCTTCAGTAATCTGAACGCTTCTTCTTGTTCTTGTCCCCATTTCCATCTCTCGTTTTTCTTCAATAGATCCGATAGCGGTGAAGTTAGAGTCGAGAAATTAGGGACAAAGCGGCGATACCAGGAAGAAAGCCCTATAAACTGTCTCACTTGCTTTACGTTCTTAGGTGCTGGGTAGTTTAATATCGCCTCAATCTTTCCCGGATCAACTTGTAGGCCGTTCTCATTTACCACATATCCCAGAAACTTTAGTTCCTCTCTGCAAAACTGACTTTTCTCCCAATTCACCGTTAAGTTGGCTGAGCTCAATCTTTCTAAGACCTTCTCCAATGTTTCTATGTGGGAATCGAAGTCTGATGAGACCACAATGATGTCATCCAAGTAAACAAAGATATTTGGTTCTAAATCTGCTCTCAAAACATCGTCAATCAGTCTTTGCCATGTCGCTGGTGCATTATGCAGTCCAAAAGGCATTCTACAAAAATGGAAGAGGCCGCGGTTGGGAACAGTAAAAGCTGTCTTTTCCTTGCTTTCAGCAGCCATTGGTATCTGCCAGTATGCGCTCTTTATGTCGATGGAAGAAAGTATCTTGGCATCACGTAACCTATCCAATATATTCGAAATGTAGGGCAGCGGGTAGGCGTCTCTTTTAGTCACGGCATTTAACTGACGATAATCCACGCAAAAACGGTAGGATCCATCGGGTTTCTTCACTAAAACAACAGGTGACGACCAAGCACTCTGTGACGGCTCTACTATTCCTTCTACTAGCATTTCATCGAGCTCCCTATTTAAGATATCTTGGATCTTTGGTGAAACAGGGTAGTAACGCTGTCTGACTGGCTTACTATCACCCGTATTTATTTCGTGCTCTACCCTGCTTGTACATCCTAACTTTGATGGTCGGATATTTCGCCAATGTCCGATAAGCCGATTTAAGGTTTCTTCCTGTTCCTGCGTAAGATTCGGTCTAGTTAGGACAGCAGGGCCATTCTGTGACACAGCTAAACATTCTTCTGTTGGAGCAAAGTGCCACATATTTTTCGATACATCTGGAACCAATCTAAATTTATTCCAAAAGTCGATGCCCAATATAAGTTCATCCACCAAGTTGGATACTACCAAAAATTGGGTAATTCTCATTTTACCTTCCAACTCCACTGGCACGTTTACGCTTCCAAAAACGTTGAGCGTGGTGCCTCCAGCAGCATTTATTTGAATTTTGGGTTTTTTGTGTAGCTTTACACCCAGCCGTGAAAATCGTTTCCAGCATTCCTCACTCATCAATGACCTTGAAGCCCCAGAATCCAGCAGTCCCGTTTCTTGTCTTCCCAGAATGTTGACCGTTAAATACGGCCTTCGATCCTGTTCATTTGCTGGATGTCTAAGAATTTTCCATTTCTTTCCAGCGAAAACTTCTTCGACAATCGACAACCACTCTACCCACTCAGCTTTCGTCGTGGAATTCGGGTTTTGTCCAGGCTCCCTTCCACTTAGGCCTGACCCCCTTGATCGTTTCCCTGGTCGGTGGTATTACAACGTTTACATGTCTTCCTATCCACATCCCTTAGGCCACAACCTATACAGAATTTGGTTTTTACTGAGCGACATGTTTTGAACGAATGATTGGTCCCTCCACAGTTCCAACAGCGAAATGTGTAGTTGGGTTTAGCCACGGCTTCTACAACCATCTTCGATGCTGCTACTGTGTCGTCTTGATTGAGTTGTTTCCTCGTTGGCGGGCGATAGGCCAAGTCGGGTTCGAGTAATCCTTTACAATCTGGTGGCGGTCGATATTCGTTCATTCTCCACCTTACTTCTTCAATCTGCCGACCGATTATTACTAACTCCTTCAATGTTGTTACTTTGTGCAAAGCCATTCTTTCCAAGTAGAGGGGGTTCAAATTCTTCTTAATGATATTCAACATTTGGTCTTCCGTAGGCATAGTTGGTAAACGGTTAAAATAATTCTTCATAACTGCCACGAATGTACCCATCGACTCTGCATGTCCTTGAGTTCTTCTCTTTATTTCTTCCCAAAGGCGATCCTCATAGTCCAAAGGTGTAAACTCGGCTTTCATTTCTGAGATAAGTTCAGCCCACGTTGTAACTTCTTTTCGTACAGCTCGAAACCAAATCAGTGCTGGTCCTTTAAACAAGTCGTACGCAGCCCTAAAAAGTTCTTCATGAGTAGTATTCCTTGCCAAGCTTAACTCCTCTACAGTCTCTAAAAACGCATGGACACTGAGACCTTCCCCATCGCCTGTGAAGTGAATTCCCCAATCTCTTATGGGAGTTTCAGTTCTTCTGATCACGTGCTTAGTTCCATTAGGAGCAACGTCTGACTCCGACTCAACGGTCGTTACCGGTTTCTTTGTATCTTCGGTTGATTCGGTAATCACTGATTGTACATTACCCTCCTGAGACTTTCCGGGATTTGGGTTTTCAAAGTGGGATTCTGAAACAGGAGGTTGTCCACTCAATTTTTCTTCCAGTTCCTCAAATAATAGAAGGCATTTTGAAATTGCTTCTGACTTCCTCTCCATTTCGATGGTGTCTTTCGTTGTTATCCGGTTTAGTCTATTAATCAAATGTTGAAGACCTGTATCGATTTTATCTATATCCCCGGTAGAACTAGAGGGTGGGAGAACAGAAATCTTGTTCTCAACAGTGGCAATTTTCTCTTCACACACGCTTAATTCTTCCGTAGGAGAAAGGTCAACTACCGGAGCAACATATTTTCCTGCACCCTCTAGTTTAAAGACGGTCCGAAGTCTTTTCCTCATATCTTCTACAGTAGATATTCCAACTATCCCCCGAATCCTTAATTCGTATTCAAGCTCGTCCTTTAACAACCTATCGACCTTCATCTTTATGATTTCAAAAGAGCCAAGAAAAAATTAAGTATACTAATTTTTCTTAGCAGATAAAATAAAAAAAATTCAATATTACGAAAAAAAAATAATTTTATTTAAAAATCACTAAATCAATTTTAAATTAAGCATCTATCTAATCACTTATAGTCCCTGTTCGGGCGCCATTTTGTTACGTTAAAAAAATTATTAATTGGTTATAAATAAATAAAACAATCGTAACAAAAAGGTGGTAGCTCAGTGGAGACGGGCGGGTTCTTAAATGACTAGTGATTAAAAAAAATTGAAATAAATTAAGGGGCGCCACGCTATTTATTTTAAGGAAATAGCGAAAACCTAAAGCAAACTGAATTAAAAAAAAATAATTTAAATTTAATAAGTGAAGACTACCTTAAAATCTCGGAGAGGGCTGTACATAAAATACAATTTGCAATTTACACTTATGAACTACTTAATGGTAAGTTAAAAAGAAATTGAACAAAACAAATTAAACTCAAATAAAAAAACTTTTAATTAACACTATATTTACACTACGATATTAAAAATAAAATTTACTCACAATTTCTGTAGTCAGGCCTGATCAAAATTTAACTCTATTCACACAACTAGAAACAATTTAAACTTATAACTATACAATAAAAAAACCAAGGTTTAACAAAGAAATTAAAAGAAAAATATCTCCAATCTGTTCTCTTAACTCGCCTGTCTTCTCGTAGCTTTGTTGCCAGTAGCCACTCGGCTTGGCGATTCTCGTCACCGGAATCTCTTCCGTGAACGCCACTATTCTTCAATTCTCTGATATTTAGCGATATAGACCACAACTACGTTAATCACTAAAACAGTCTCATTTTATCGTCACTCGTCGAACGCTAGCGAACATCTGCTGTATTTTCCTTCGTTGTTTCTTAAAAAAACAAATGCCTTAATAACAGCTGTTTTTCAATTAATTACTTCGGTCCCGTCTCTTCTTTTAAAATAAAACATAATTATTTTTATAGCTAAATAAAAAAATATTATATCAATAAAAAAAACTAATACAAAGCTTTTAAAACAACACATATTTTTATTATATACAAAAATATATTAAGCCCTCTTCGATTATTACTTAATGAGTTTTATTAAATAAAAAAAAATTTTTTTTGTTTATTTATTTTTCGTTACAATTTTTCAAGTCCACTAATTGAAAATGAATTGTATTTAAACATTTACAGCAATTTACAACGTTATTATGTACTAATATGTATTTTAAATTAGGGCCTTCATTCCTCATGAAATGAAGTACGCCCCCCCTCAGAAAATTTCTAGATCCGCCACTGACTTTCACTTACCAACCTACGTAGATTAGAAATTGGCATTTTTTTGATAAATATTCAAGGATTCATAGGATTTTTTGGCGTTTTTAATTTATTTTTCCATAATTAAAACCCGATTGAGCGAAACATTATTTGAAAAATGTCTAATAGGTATTGCTCGGTTCCTCCGTGTTCAGTTAGAATTTATTTCCAAAAAGTAAAAAGCATCTTAAAGAGTGGATTGTAAAATTAAGAATAAATAAGCCAGTTTCGAAACATATGACGATATGTAGTCTTCATTTTAAAGAAACTGACTATATTTATCCAGGTAATTAGTATTTGACATTTTATTAATCCAAAATGCTAGTTTTCTGCAAATATCATTGGGATCATAGTTTCATAGATTTGTTTTTCTTTTTTAATTTTCCCCATTTTTGTATTACATCCGTTGTGCTCAATTGTTCCAAGTTTTCAATGCGATGCCTGAAAGTTTTACAAATAAATAAATAATATGACAAAGAAACTAAGCTGTCATGAAAATGACAGCTGCCATAACAATGATTGTATGAATTGGTAATTAATGTTATTACGAACCGAAAAACGTAGAGTAAATGAGGTGTTTGCATTTATTAGAACTGCCAGCATTACACGAAAATTGCTTATCATTATTAATAAATTTGATTTCCGCTTTTATTTGATGGGGCAGTCCTTTAAGATCGCTTGATTGAAGGCACAAAGCTTGTAAAATAACTGTTTTTTTACTTCTAGATATTATTACACAGGTAATTATGTGGTTTGCATCAAGGAAAGCCTGCCCTTCAATTAATGGTCTTTTAAAATTACCAATTATCTCTATCACATCAACTATGTCTATCCCCGTTCTTTCCGACATTTTGCAAAACTACTAGCGCACCCTATAGTCGATTGCGCCCGCGAATAATAACGTGGCCGACAGCACCATTATTGTATGAGATTGTTACCTTGTATTAAGAAGGGCTGAGATCTAAACAACCAAAAGTGTTATGTTTAGGAGATAGTGACTGCCTAATTGCATTTTTCGTTTAAAAATACAAACAAATTGAAATAGCCAAAATATTTGAGATGGGGTCTCAACCCTTGTGCGCCCCCTCCTGGATCCACCCATGACAACAAAGAAGTGACAAAGCCAAAGGAAGACATAAGTTATATATGTGTAAATATTGAAATATTTGCCTGCTTACCCTGTTGCTCGGGTCTGATAACCTGCAAGTGCAGCCGTGGAACCTCCCGTATATCCTCGCCTCCTCCGAGTAGTCCGGAGATGTACCATGCTGGACCAGCACGTTCAGGCACTGCAAAGAAAAGTCAACAATCTGAGCATACATATAAAACAATTTAATATACGTAATTTTTATAACATTAGAAGGATAGTGTATGAGGCATCATGGTAAGGATTTGGTACACCAAAGTATGGACCAAGGAGACAAGGCCGGGACTAAACATGCATAGAGTCTTGGTGTCTGTACGTACGTATTTGAGTAGGTTTAGCACAAGCGGCTCGCTGGAGGTTCTTACGTATTGCCCGGGCGGGCTGCAAACAATCGATTTCTCTTGCAACTTATTACCTACTATATTACTTACATATTACTTGCATGTTATTATGACTGTGGTTCGAGTTTTTCTTTTCACTTGTCCTTTCCTCTTTTGTTTATTAACATTAGTTATTGAGAATAATAATAATGAAAATAAAAGTTTATTTTATTTTCATCTGTGACATTGGATTATTCTTTTAACTTCTAAATTATTATCTGTGACTTTTTTTTTATTTATTGGCGTGTTCTTAGTGAAAAACATTTTTTTATGGACGAACCTATGGGGAATTGGTGCAGCCCCCCCCCCCCCCCCATTCCCGGATGCAGAAAAAAAACAAAAAAAAAGTAGCTTGAATAAAATTTAATTTTTTTCACGGGAATAATTGTACCTAATTACTATGAAGCACCATAATTAACACTAAAACTACTATTATTACTAGCTCATAAACCAATTGTAAGGACCCAGTTAGTGTGCGGTAGGATTTGTTGTAGTGTAAAATATTAGTCAAATAAGCTTTTTAAATAAAAAAAATTTTTTTGGTGGCGTGTTTTCTCGTTGGCAGTGTGGTTGCTATTGTTCATTTCACCGAATTTCTGTTAATGCCTTTTATTCATCTACTAAAACACTTTGTATTTACCTTTAAACGGCCAATGATTGTTTACTTAGGAAACAGAAATTCGTAATGAAAGACCGCAAGGCTCAATGGGGATGAGTGAGGCAGCCTACGAAGACACTTTTACTGTTTTATAGGAAACTAAAATTATATTATCTAATACCAAGAAGGAAGGAATACTTTAAAGGAGCAGGCCATTAAAATTAGTTTTTTTCATTAAAATATAATATATACTTTTTTTATTAAATCTTCTAATTTTGTCAAAATTGTCAATACGTGATTTAGTAATGTTAATCTCAAATTCTCGTTGTAAGTATTGGTCCCTAAATTAAAAAACAAAAAAGAATTATATCTAGTGATACTAATCTTGTCAAGGGCTCCTCATAATGACTATTCAAAGAATAAGAAGAAGAATATTTTTTATGATAATTATCATGATTATTATCATTTGATAATTATCATATTTTGTAATAAAATGTTATTATCTTTTATTATTAATAATTTTATTAAAATATTTAGTTTTAATATGGTGGTCCCCGAGCAAAGTCTCCGTGTGCCCTGCAGTGAGGTACACTTAGACAAAAACCTCGTAGTTTTATGAAAATAAGTATTTTTGTGTGAAACGTTTTCAGATTTCACATCTAGTGAACAAAGGTCCATTGTAGTAAGATGTACAATATAAATTCCAGAACTCCGGCTGTAGGTTTTCTATTATTTTTGACAATTTGAAAAAAAACCGCCTCATTGTTCCCCACTCTCCCCTACACTACTAAAAAATCACGCTAAAAAAAAAACATTGTATATTGTTTACAATTATCTGAAAGATGCCCCCTCAACATTTTCACTTTCCCGAGGTGAGTTATGTTAGCAAGATCACTACGTGATTGCGCAACGGCCTTCTTGAGCTGAATTTCATTGCTGCGCACGTCTCCGGAAGTGATGTGATCTTCCATTTTTTCAAACCACCGCATTAGTTCCGTGACTGACCGCCGGAAGTGCTAACGCGAGGATAGTCGAATTTTAGGAAATCAAGAAGTTGCATTAATTTTCTTGTAAGCGATTCGTGGGTCAATCATCCATATATACGCCTGGAATAATTTAACCATCACTATTCCTCAATCCTCAACACTAATTTTTTTAAACAATTGTATTATTTTAAGTTAAATTAATTTAAATAACAACATTCACTACCATAGTATAATATTGAACAAAGGGGTTACCTGTGGTTTAGTGGTTAGCATAGCAACCTACAATACTAAAGGTCATGGTATCTCGTCTCGCGATGGCCCTAGGATATTTTAAAGGTAGTAAAAAATCCTTGGATATGCCGTCCATCGGATAGGACGTAAAATGGAGGTCCCGAGCCTGAGCGATGTCAGGTACTCGTTAAAAATCCCTATCCTAATTATACCTGGATAGACAAAATTTAGGACTCCCACTGTAGCATCGTCCGATTAGCCTTAGTGGCATAAATGGATGAAAAACAAAGAAACAAATAAATTGAACACATATTTTAAAGGGTCGTTGTTTTTTGAAGAGATCTGGTTTTTCGACATTTCGGGGAAAATTGGTCATACATTGTACATTTTGTAAGAGGAAATTCTTAGGTGCTACGCTCAAGATAAAAAGCCTACTTATAAAGGTAAAACCTGCAAATTAAATTTATTGGAAAATCATTACTCGTTCTATTTATTCTTAATTTTCTTTATATATTTAAAAGCATTAATTCCCCACACTAGCCTCTGGCTCGGGACACCCCCGTATAGATAAAAAGGTGAGAAATACAAAAAAAAAAAGTTTAATATAAGAGAAATCTTTTAATTTTTATATATATATCAAAAAGTTTTATTTGATAAATCAATTGAGCCTTTCATAGCCAGAATACCTCGCCCCCCCCCCTCTCCCCGGTCATAAGAAATTTTACCTGCCCCCCCCCCAGGTGAAATCCTGCTGACGCCATTGAATAGTAGAATTTATGTCCTACGAATAAATAAACATTTATTTTTTTTTTCTAAATCCAAAGACTTTAAAGGATGGAATTCAGACGTTTGCCAAATTAAGCCTTCCCACTTCAGAGAAATTCAGATTTTTCAGCAGCAGACTACGTACTGCTGTATATGCAAATACATTAGAAAGTGAGTTTATCTAGGTTAGTTAGTGATAAGGAATTATAAAGAGGAGATCAATCTAATCAGCTGCTAGGCAACATAACCTTTCTCTTTTCTCAATATAATATTTGGAGCGGAAAATATAATCGATCACAAATATCAATCTTGACTTGCGGGCACAATTCAACGATTATTTTAACTTATATGATTGCATTAAGACTGTCTTAACGATATTCGAATGACTGAACTGCGTTAGCAACTATTGGTGGGGTCGGCATTGAACCTTTGGGTTAACAAAGTATTTTATTGTCATTTTTTCCAGGATTTTATCCGGTTATGGGACATTATCCGGATCTAGATCAATCGAGATAGGAGAGGACAGATAAATTCAGTTTTTAATATTCAGAGATTTTTGAAAAAATATATACATCGAACCTGGATAACTGGAATCTCTTGGTGACAGGATTTTAATTCCACTTACAGAGGTATTCCACTTAAATAAGGTTTCTCTTAACCAGGGGGCTGGTATCTTATTAAGGGGGCATGTACCACTAAGAGAGGTTTTCAAACAACTTGTAATTTTGTATTACAGTACACACTTAAAGACCATAAATTCATAAAATATTGATATAATTATTACATTTTTTTTTGTATTATTAAAATAAAATTGAAAGAGATTTTACATTTCGCGACATGTTGACAGACTAAGGTCTACTAATCAACTGGAAGGTAGCAAAGGTGTAAAGGTCTCGCTAGTGGAGCAACAATAAGAAGCGCTTATTGTTTACGTACGTACGTAATGCGTATGCTTAATGTGTATACTTAATGTGTACAGACGTACGTAACACGCGCTTAATGTTAACGCTTCTTTAGGCTAGGGACCAATCAAACAAAAGAAGCCCATCTAATCCTTCAAGTTTTCTTATAAATGTGAATTCCACTTATAGAGGTGAATACAAAAATCGTCTCATTTACAGAGGGAACTTCCACGAAAATTTATTCCGCTTAAACAGGTAAAACTGGGCAAATATAAAATAAAGATAAACATATATTTCAGTTTATAAAAATATATATATTAGAGTTTATTTAAGGCAAAAATGATGGGACAATTAGTTTTGTACCACCTAATTTGCAATGCTTCTAATGTAGTATTGATGAGAAATCTTATCAATCACAATTCACAACATTTAGTCCCTCATTAACTACTGACACATCCAAATAACTATGCAACTATATAGTTCAAAACAACAAGCAAGGATCGCTTGAGAATATTCTAAGTATTGACAGCATAGACAAATTAAATAAAATTTTATTTTTTCTATTACAATTTTTTAAAACACACAATATTGAATATCAAGTTATTTAACACTTCTGTGGGTTAACAATATTTATCCAACAAAAATATAACAATAGTCATAGCCAAGCGAATTATAAAAACACAATTATTCAGGTTACAAAAATTATCACTTAGTTACACAAATCGTATGGCTTCAGCTTCACAATTAAGACTAACTGGTCTTGTCTCTCGCTCCTTATATATAGTCGTAAAATTCTGGTCTGAAATGTTCCAGATCTCTGAGGAATCATCAAGTCCTTATTATCTTTTTCCAATCTATATTTATTAATTATACTTAACTATTATTATTTATTAGGTATTATTGGTAAGACGCTCGCTCTATGGAGTTTGCCACCCGAGGCGGGGGAGGTGATCGACCCCAGTTAATCCGGTTAGTATTGGATGTGTAAAGCTTTGTTGTAGCCAAATTAGCCCCCCCCCCCCTCCCCACCACTAGCTAAAGGTAAATAGAAGAAAAGTGTCCCGTCCTCAAAGGATTCTCCCCAGAAGAGAGGACACTGGATGTGAACGTCCTGCGACAATGTCCTCAAGGCCGGCCATTGTGCTCTTCCAGGACAAAGGATGCTCCTGCGGGGCGTAGTCCTCAGGATCTGGGGCTAAGGATGCTTACATCCTGGAGGTCGTCGTCGTGCATTTCCTCAGCTCGTGTTGAGCATTCGAGCTTTACTAGACATACATCAAGTGGATTTAACAAGTTCACGTCGGGACTATTATTCACGCTCCTCCGCCATTGGCTGCTGAATTTAATGCTTTTCGCTCTATCGGACGGGAGCTACACCAGGGCATTATGCAGTATTGGCAATCCAACAATAATAAAATAAACAATAAAAATTACCGAGTGGGTAAACGCGTTAGAAAATACGCGTTGCCTATGGCAACGTCTGTTTGGAAACATGAAGATAGCAAGTTCAAAACCCGGAGTCAGGGGATATTTATTAATACTCGGCATCAATTCCCCACCCTCTCCCCTGGCACGGGAAACCCCGTATAGCCTACAAGGCGAGGAAGGGGAGGACCAATAAAAAACAAAACAAAAAAAAAAACAATTATAATAGTTATTAAAAAATAAATGTTTCTAAGTACTTATATTAATCTAAATATAAATAAATGAATTTACGTTAAATGTTCATTATTTTAATTTTCAGCTATATAGAAATTGTTTCTACTTTCTTAACACTTTGTCTGCAGCCATGTCACCTGAAATCGAAATTGTGTAGAAACAAGAGTGTGACTCTCAGGTATACTTTTTCGGCAGTCAAAGTGTTACCGGTGCTACAAGCCGGCGTGAACGTGATGTAGGAAAAACAGTCCGTCAAGCAGGGTCAGTAAAGCTTTCTCTCTAACTCTCCGTTAAGTTTTTTAAGAAGATTATTAAGCAGTAATGATCATTATTATTCTTAATTATACTTAAACTTTAACGAACCCGAAGGTTCTAAGCCATAATCGCACCAGAAATCTCGTCTCTATTTGTGCCTTCAACTAACAAACGCTCGGTCTAGGACGTTTCCCAGTCTCTATGCTTATTAATCTTTTAGGGATTCGCTCACAACTGGGTTTCGCAATTTTACATGCCCATTTTATTCGCCGCGCAGCAATCACCTCAATTATATTTAAGGGATTGTTAACTCTGTTCGGCATTGTGTAAATGTCTAAATTCTCGGTTGATTCGTCCCTATTCGGTCCAAATATTCTACGCAATACCTTATTTTCAACCTTTAGCCTTTACTCATCCCTCAATGTTAGCGGCCACGTTTCCCATCCGTAAAGGATCTTAGGAAGATTATACTTATTAACCAAATACTTAAGGAACGTTGATTCCAAACCTCGTTTACAAATACTCAAAAGAGTAAATGATTCTTATAATGCGGACAAGTTTCGGGTCTTAAAAGTCCAGTAGGAGATACCCGTTGCCCCTGACAACATATGACAGGTAACCGGACGATAGCTAGTTCGAAACCAGGAACGGGGGACATTTAATAATAATTGGGATTAATCCCCCACACTCTCCTCTGGCCCGGCTAACTTCGGTAGCATATGTGGGGCTTTACGGTGCATGCCGTATAGCATATACGGCGAGAAAGGGATGGTTAAAAAAAAAAATAATAAAAAAAATAGGATTAAGATAATGCGTTGTTTGATATATCAATTTCTGATTATTTATTAATCAAAATAACAGGCCATAAAGTGTGAAACAAAAAAAAAAGTTTAAATTTCGAAATGGTTAAATACCTCCTTGAAGCAACTTCAAAACATTGTTATATACCGCAAGTTGGCTCGAAAATAGAAAGACATGGGCCTAAAGTTGTTTCTTGACATGGGCGGATTTACGGGGGTGCGCCGTACTCCCAGATTTTTGGGATGATAACTTTTTTTAGTTAATGTCTCAAAATGTTATTCTAGTGGTGATATAATTAGTCTATTCTGCTATGGTTAGAAAATGCGAATGTTAACATAAAATACGAAAGGACTTAACTCTTCTAGTTAATTTTAAAAATAAAAATTTGTTTGATTAAAGTCAATAAGCAACAGTTGTGGTAAAAAAAATTGCTAATTAAAATACGAAAGGGTTATTGTTAGATAAAAGAACTAGGCAACATTTTAAGGCCTAAAAACTGAACATTTAAATAGGGCTTTGGTTTTTGAATTTGGTATAAATATCTTCATATCTTCTGGTGAGCTCGCACACCCAGATATCAAGACCTAAATCCGCCCATGTTACTTGAGTGCAAATTTTCGATTTTTAATAAGAAAATAATTAAAATCCTTAAGAAAAATGAAATCATACGGCTCATACAGTCATTTCAATCAAAAATACTATGGAAAATCGTGCCCCACTTTTTGTCTCTAATAAGACCTTACACACTGACTTCGACATACCTTATATCGAAGTAACAGCCATAGATCGCTACAGTAACTTTCATGACAGACTTACTCTAAGTCCCAACCCACTAACTCAAGCTCTACACACTCCCAAAAATCCTTAAAATCCTCCAAGAAGTCTGTTGAGGCAATGGCCACAAGATTTTCTACATTAAACAGTGATACATATATTTTTTATTTTACACTTATTTTTGCTTGGTTTTTTTTTTATATTGCCGATTATTTGTTTTTTAATTCGTTTTTTTTTTTGTGTTTTGTAAACCTATCATGTCAGCATATTTGGTACCTACGATAGTAGATAGCAAATTTAAGAAAAATGTCAGAAGTTATGCATATCTTAATAAATAAAAAACTCCTACATGAATAAAAGAAACAACAATTTGCCTCTATTTGATATTGAGGTAGCGAAAACTATAAACATTTCGGTAATAAATAAAATTATTATCCATCTCTGCATTAACTTATGTAAGTGGTCGCCTCCTTACCGGACAGTATTTGAGCCTCTTGTACCGCCTCTCTTCCCAGCTGGCCTCCACCACGTAGAGCTCCCTGTTCCTCGACCTCAGCCCCAGGAAGGAATAGAAGAGGTTCCTCCGACCATCGGAGCACGAGTAGCATAAGAACCACATCGTCGAGTGTGGCTCTTCGGTGATCGGCATCTCGAGAACTCGGGCGTTCTGGGGAGCCGCCGATTTACAACACCCTAGGATATCCTGCCCCCTCTAAACCAATCACCATTCCTTTACTAATTGCCTCAGCTGCCAGTGTGTTATGTTAGGTTTATCGTAACAGCCTTGTGTAACGTGTTCATCGGCAAGTTGAGCTTTCTTTGAATATTTCAGATATTAATTTTTCAAACGCATCTTATCAACTCATGAATATCTTAAATAGACTAGGTAAAACGGAAATATCTAGAAAAAAACAACTTGTGCCATTACAACCCATGAAGGGTCTTGGGTGCAGAACTGTGCAAGGAAGTACTATAGTAGCGGTCGTGCAAAGTGATTTCCCCCCAAATTTTGTTATCTAAGCGTACCCGCATTTCAGAGGCTGGGTTGGCCCCAAGAGGTTCTCCCAGCCACCCAGACGAACTGAGGGCTCTCATCCCTTGGTGTAGGAACCTGCTCTACATCGCTGCCAAACAATACTTCTTTAATATGTTAGAAATTTTAACTTTCACTTACCTATGTATGAAATATATACATGAAAATTTGGATTTCAGGTTTCCTACGGAAATGAGTCCCATGAGTCCAAATAACCAAGTACAGCGAAATGCTGGCTGTGTGTGTGTGTGTGTGTGTGAAAAAACTAGCTCAAAAGCTATAAATCGTACGAAACTGAAATTTATTTATATGAAGTAGGTATGTATATGCCCGCGATGCGACAGCCAAAATTTAATCAAAATTGGTCAAACGGAGAGAGCACCAGCATGTATATGCCAGCTATGCGGCAGTCAAAATTTTATCTAAATTCATTTATTGGAGGGGGTCACTTAATTTCATAAATTTTGTCTCAGTTTCACGTGTTTTTCTTATTTACTGAAAAACTTTAACTTAATTAAACTGGGTAATTCATGTAATGTAGAAGCTCGCGATGTTGTCTCATTTTCACTTTTTATTCGATTCGTCAGTGAAAGATGTTGTTTATTAGGGAGAGGGCCTCTTGTTATATTTGAGGAAGTAGACGAAAAGCAAATATTAATATGCTGCTATTTGCAAAGTTTTTTTTTTGTCACGCACTTAACAATGGCCTTGTTTTCTATATGTAATTTAGAAACTATTATCCTCCTTTCCCTGGCAATTTGTGCATATCCCGAAGACAGCATTCGCAGGTTCATACACCCTGAAGAAGAGTTCTGGCCTTGGAAAGTGGGAGAAAGCCAGTAGAGCTCACTTAGCCTGGGCTGGATCTCCAGTGAAATTAGGGCTGCACCTCTAATTAAGGCGGGACAGGTGTGTTCGCGGTCTGGGGATTCCGAGAACCTTAGCCAAATCGTTATATATGTCAATCATGGAACAACATTTCAATATGTTTTACCTATATGCTACAGTATATGGTTTTATGAGTCGCCCACAATCTGTTAAGAATAAAAAAAACGATCAAAGAAATAAAGGCTTCGGTTATCCAAAATCCATCATTATCGATTCGTAAAAGAGGTCAGGCACTCAATATCCGAAAATCATCTTTGCAGACAATTTTGATGGAAGGCTTACACCTAAAAGCCTACAAAATCCAATTGGTTCAGGAAATGAAGGATACTGATTACGCTAATGGTCTAAGATTTGTAAATGAAATGTTACAAAAATTCACAAACTTTGAAAACATTCTGCTTAGTGACGAAGCCAATTTTCATTTAAACGGCCAAGTCAACAAACAGAATTCCTGCTACTGGGCAGAGGAGAATCCGAGGCATAAATATCAACGGCCACTGTAGAGTCCAAAGGTCACAGTCTTGGCTGCAATGTCGGGTAAAGGCATCATCGGTCCATATTTCTTCGAAGACCGACGCGAGCACTCTCTGTAAATAGTGAGCGTTCCTGTGAAATGGTAAGAGGTTTTTTGGACCAAGAACTTCAAGAGTTTAAAGGATATAAATCTAGAACATGGTTTCAGCAGGGCCATTTGCCATACTTCAGACTTATCAATTGCTTCGGTAATTTCTCGTAGAGGCACCATTAGCTGGCCTCCCAAGAGTCCCGATCTCAGTCCTCTTGACTTCTTTCTGTGGGGATACCTGAAAAGTAGGGTATACGAAAAGAAATCGACGAATCTAACGCAACTGAAGCAAAAATCAGAACAGAAATGACGGCAATCTCAGGAATAATGTGTCAACGCGTTTTTAGAAATCTGCGTTTGAGATTCGAGTGCCAGCAGCGTTTTGGTGGACAACTAGACAATATTGTTTTTTCTAAATAAATTTCCAGTTCAGTTTGTTTAAATAAAACGTAAACATCCTACTTGATATTCTTTTTTTTTTTCTTTTTTTTTTTCTCTTCATACATTGATTCGCACCTGTCAGCGATCGGCGACAATCAGCGAATTCGTGGTCCGCAGCAACGCATTAAAACGTATGGCATTAAGACATGAGGGAAGGCAGGTGCTCAGCAGCACCTCTTTCCGGGCTTGATACTAATTCAGTTGAGGAGGTCTCTCATCCAGCTTCTTTTTAGCCGCCTTTCAATAGGCATGTCAGCCGTGGCCATGCGGTTAATCAATCTGTTGTTGTGTCCTTCCAATTTAACAAAAAAACGTGAGTAAAGCGTTCGTATGTGTTGTTGGATAGTCGGTTGTTGTAAGTCTGTAGAGTTTGGTTACTTACGTATCTGGGAGCGTCCGTAATTAGTCTCAAAATTTTTGATTGGAAAGTTTGCAATTTTTGTAAGTGCGTCTTTTTAGCTGAGCCGAAAATTTGTGAGGCGTATGTCCAAATGGGTTTAAGTAAGTAGGTGTATGTATTCAGTTTTTTTCTGATTTTCAATTTAGAAGATTTAGAAAAAAGTGAGTAAAGTATTTTTAAACGTATGTTCAGTGTCTTTTTCTTCATTTTGACATGCGGGCCCCAAGTCATCCTTCTGTCGAACAGAAGTCCAAGGTAACGTACAGTGTCTGTCTGTGGAATTTGGTCGTCGCCGATGAAAACTGGGGGGCAAGTATCTCGTCTGAGTGTGAAAGTTATGTGTTGTGATTTATCGTGATTTAATTTCATTTTCCAGAGTGAGTACCATTTTTGTAATTGAAGTAAGTGGTTCTGTATATTCAATGAGGCAAGTCTAGGGTTATGATGTCTTGATAAAATTTCTGAATCGTCAGCGTAAGTTGCAGTCAAAATTTTAGCGTTGGTAGGTATATCGTGAGTATATATGATGTAAAGTAACGATATTCTATATTTGAGATTTTATTCAACTTTCAAACCCCGTATACTCTTTTCGGATACCCTGTACTATGAGTGAGTGTGATTAACATGTTTCAGACAGAACCTACTGATCCGATATCTCATATCATCATGTGTTGTATTCTAAATAATGGCAAAAGATTAATTGTTATATTTTTGCAAACTGTCTATTGTGATTGTACTCAACCCTATTCTAATTACTTTCTTTATTAGTTCCTGTTACATTTGTGCTATTTTTATTTGATCTTGCCTATGCTGAAATAATCCAGTAAATACTAAATGAATGGATCATTAATACTTATTAAAAATTTTGAATTCTATTCTAAATAAAAATACAACTATACGCCTACTAACTACTAACTAAGTGACTACTAACTAAATAACTAACTGACTGGACTGACCTGCATCTGTTGGTTCTCGGCTGCGTCGTTGATCGGGCTCTTGCCGTAGTTGTCCTGGAGTACGGCTGCCCCGTGCCTCAACAGCCAGCTCACGCAGTCCACGTGACCCCGCGAGGCAGCGAAGTGCAGTGGCGTAGCTCCGTCACCGTCACGGAGGTTGGGGTCCACGCCCTGCTCCTCCACCTGGGCACACTCAGCCTTCAGTATGTATGTAGTTTATTCATTGAACAATCAGAAAAACTTAGGGTTCTAAGGTAGGAGATATATATATAAAAAAAAAAAAAAAATGGTGTGATGCGCGCAACACGCAACTTTCACTTACGTACATTCAAAAATAGTCTCAAAAAAGTATCTAAGCTAAAATATATTTAATTAAAGATTATCTTATACGATATTTGTCCACACCTTATGTTCAGGGAACCCATTTTTTATTGTATATAATTCTTTAGTTTAATTTTTAGTTCAGTATTTTTAAATTAATTCTATATTCAATAATTAATAAGTTGTAAATTAAGTAATTAATATGTTGTCGTTAATTATTTATCAAATTTAACATTGAATATCATACCAATCTATATTAAGTATTTAATTAGCATTAGTTTAGTGTAATGTGCGTGGGCGTCTGTGATTGGTCGAAGACGCTCTGAGGCAAACAAAAGACGCTTCAAGTCAGTCAGCTGTTGATTCTCGCCAGCCGAGTACGCATTACACCTCACGCTTAAAACATTCTTTAAAAACATTTATTACATTCTCGTTCACCCAGGGTGTTCAGTTGTGTATTGTGCACATTTGCAAACATTATTTTAGAAGACGGATCGAAGAGGAAGATTTAGTTCCCAGCTGGAGGGACATTTAAAGTAAAATAACTCCAATATTATTTTTTATATAATGTCTGAACTTTAAATTTTGTTTAACCTTCAACTTTAAATAACATTCTCTGAACATTGAACTTTGCCTTTTAACATTAAATCAAATTGCTGAATTCAGTTATTATATCTATCTATGTATTATAGTTATTAGTCGTTTGTTTGTTACTTTACTCTTTATTTCATCAATGGCCATTCAATTAAAGCATATTTTTGTCTATAATAGTTTATAAGTTGTGTTTCATTTTCATTCAATCATTTTAGTTTCATTCTTGTTTAATAAATTATAGTTTAAGCTTTAAATATCAGAAAATTTTCTTTATTTCCTTTCATTCATATTATTTTGTTCTCCTTTTTTATTATGCTATTATTTTCTAAATTACAAAGGTTAAATATCTTTCATCTTATTCTTTTATTATATAAAACTTTTAATACATTAACCAACAAAATAAGATCATTGAGCACCGGTCATACTTTCTTCATTAGGGAAGCGAAAGGTTTTTATTATTAAAACCTAACTTGCCTGAACACCTTAAATGCTTTAAATTATGTATTTACTCTCTAAAGTAAAATAATTTTGTTTAATGTTATATTGGGTTTTTCGGAAAATTAGTGAACAGCTTAAAATTTATTTATTTAATCTACAAAGTAGTAACCACCGTTGGCGATTACCCTTTCCCAACGGCTTGGAAGGTCCATTATCCCTTTTTTTCTAAAAATCACTGTCCTTACTCCTGAAGAACAATAAAAGGTCCGTTTTGACGTCCTCTTCTGAAGAGTAGGATTTCCCTTGTAGAAAATTGAGGGAACGGAAAAGATGGAAATCCGAAGGAGCAATGTCAGGAGAGTACGGCGGGTGAGGTAAAGCCTCCCATCTGAGGCTTAATAACTTTTGCCGAGTCCTTAAAGACACATGGTGCCTATGGTGGACGCTAGGGCGTTGTCTTGGTGGAATAGCACTTCTTTCCGTTTTGCCAACTCTTCCGGTTTTTCTTCAATTGCTGCCTTCAATCGATCTAACTGGGCGCAATAAAAGTCCGTATTTGCAATGACCGTCATAATATCCCTCGATGTCAAGAGTTGAGCTCCGGCCAGCCCGGGTTGATCTTCCAAATTGAAATCGCCTGATCTAAACCGCAAAAAACACTTCTGAACCGTGCTATCAGTAATTGAATCGCTGCCATACACGGTATGAATCTTACTAGCAGTGTGGGCTGCGTTTTTCCCTTTTTTAAAAAAGAACAGCATAATATGCTGAAAATGAACTGAATCGTCACTCGTGTTGGTTTGGAATAAACTACACTACTGAGCCTTATAAACATTAGCCTTGTGATTCATTTTTAGTCGAAAAAATAAAAGGTAAATTTTATTTTAAAAATTTCTACGAACTTTTCGGGCTACCCAATATAAAAGTTTTTATATTCATCAGTGATAATACGAGATATGAAATTTTGTGTGTCACATCGCGGGCATATCCATTCATCAAATACCCAGTTATATAAAAATCGTTAGAGACGCTTTTGAGATAATCGAAAAAAACGTAAAAATGAGACAAAATGTATTAAATAAAGTAACCCCTCTATTAGACCAAATTTGATGAAATATTCGCTGGGCATATACTTACACCAAATACCTAATTTCAGGTTCGTACGGTTTATAGTTTACGGGACTTGGTTATTTGGAAGCAGGGGACCCCAAAATGTATATTTCCCTTGTAAGTCAAAATTTTTCACGATCGCAATACTTTCCCTTACTTTGTATTTCATATATAGGTAAGTACAAGTAAAAATGTGGAAGATGTTAAGACGAGATAAAAGACCAAATTAACTATGTTATATCTTTGTGAATTGATTGATAAGCTGTGTTATTAAGCAACCGTATAAAGTAGGACAGAATGCCTTTGTATTGAATAAAGTATTTTCTATACTTTCTCTAGTGGATAACTGATTATTGACAGTGTACATAACATGGAAAAAACATTGCTCTGGGCGCTCCGGCAGGCAGATCAAGAGAAAATATTTTGCTTGTAGCCTACGTTTCAAACCATCAAAGAAAGTTCTCTTCACGTTTAAATAATGAGTTATACATTTTCTGTCCAAACCTTGGGTATATTTACGTATAATTTAATGATGTAGACATATATGAATTATTTACTCTATAGCTAGAGTAAATAATTTTGTTTTATAAACATGGAGAAGATTCACAAATCGAAAAAATATAGAGTGAAAGCAATGTAGTTTTTACTAAACTATGGAGTAAGAAATGCAATTGAATAAGATGATTGAGAAAACCAGCATGCCAAAAAAAAAAAACGCATACCGAAACATCAAATACAAGAGATTCACGACAAACCCAGCTGATCTTTTATAGACCATTCAAATAATCCTTTTCAGGAGAAACTCGACAAATCCAGAACCTCGAAAAATATCTTCCAGTAACCAAAGCAGTGTTTATTAACGTTTTGGAGAAAAGTTTTGTTGGCCTGTCGATGTCATGGAACCTGTAGATTTGAATCAAGAACCATAAAATTAAATCTTGTCCATTTCAACCTAATACATATTTATACTTTCAGTTATTTTTCATTCATTAGACAATATACAGGGTGTCCAAAAAGAGTATTCGGGGTTTGAAAGTTGAATAAAATCTCAAATATAGAATATCAAGTAGGATGTTTACGTTTTATTTAAACAAAATGAACTGGAAATTTATTTAGAAAAAACAATATTGTCTAGGTGTCCACCATAACGCTGCTGGCACTCCTCGAATCTCAAACGCAGATTTCTAAAAACGCGTTGACACATTGTTTCTGAGATTGCCGTGATTTCTGTTCTGATATTTTGCTTCAATTGCATTACATTCGTCGGTTTCCCTACTTTTCATGTATCACCACAGAAAGAAGTCAAGAGGACGGAGATCGGGACTCCTGGGAGGCCAGCTAATGGTGCCTCTACAAGAAATCACTTTGTTTTAGAATAATTCGTTTACCGTAGCAATTGATAAGTCTGAAGTATGGGGCCACTTGCCATACCTGTCTTGCTGAAACCATGTTCTAGAGGTATATCCTTTAAACTCTTGAAGTTCATCATTTCACAGTAACAAAAACCCGAATACTCTTTCTGGACACCCTTCAAGCCTGTAAGTGTTTTTTATATTCATTTCCACAATATATGGTTTGTAACAATCGTTTGGCTTCCATTTGGCTGTCCTGTCCAAAAAAACATACATTTTTCAGATCTATCGAATGAACATAGACTTATTAAATCATGAAAAATCTATACTAAGTAGGAATATGTATCGGAGAAAATATTTTAAATTAAGGAAATTACTTAATGCTAAAGTAGAAACTTTTTTTTCACATTTCCAATAATTTAAATTTTTGGGGTTTCTTAAACGACCGATTAAATTGTGTTATGAAAAATAGTTTATAATGAAGAAATGTTTCATTTGGCAATAAAGTCGAATGATTCTTAGATTGTTTTTTTAAATAGATTCACTGATGCTATCCACGCTTAAACCCCAAGTATGAGAACTGATAACGAGCAGAAATGATATCAGGATGTTTCAACGGGAAATGAAACTCGAAATTTCACAACGAATGCAACGGGAAATGAAAAATGTGAAGGCTTTTTAGATCGATAAAGACTGACAATGAGTGCATTGCAACCATTTTAGGATTCTTGCGAACCTCACCCTCGAACAGCCTGTTTGGAACAGTATTTGACTAATCTAAATAACACACGAACTCGAACAAGTGCTGTATCTGTTCGCATGTGTATGTAGTGCTAGTTACGCTTTTGAGTTTGTTAAGATAAGCTTCTAGACCTTTTTTTAGCATTTTTTTGTCATTACTTTTATCCATAATAAGTTAGAACAAATGTCTGAACAGCCACTAGTTCCAAGCCAGCCGTCTTTGTAATGAAAAGTGTCGTACTAAGGTGCATAGGTGAGGACAGACATGATTGTTCGCTCGACTTCACGTTTAAGTGTAAATAGTTGTTCGTGATAGGCCGGTACGGCAATGTTCGGGAGATTACCTGTTCGAGGGTGAGATTCGCAGTGTGTAAAGGCACCGTAACAGGTTACTTTTTACTAAATAATCTAGCTGGCTGGGCCCTAGGATTTCATAAAGGAAGTAAAAAATCCTTGTTTATGCCGTACTATGGATGGGAAATAAAATGGAGGTCCTGAGCCTGTGCGATGTCATGTACACGTAAAAGATCCATAGTGGAGAGGTGTTAGTTTGCCAAGGGTTTATTATTATTACGGATAAACACAACTAACCCGCCCGGGGGTTCTCAAAGTCAAAGGAATGGTTATGGGCATGTTCTTCTGAAAAAGAATGTATTTATTTATTTAGTTTATTATAATTAGTTATGTAATGATTTGTTAAATTTTATTATCTTTTTTATTGCCGATTTATATGCCTGATAGTGTGTTGATTTGATTTTATTCTTATTTTTGTTGTTGCATGATATATATATTTTATTCGAAGTTTCTAATTGTTATATGTATATTTTTCGAGTTCAAGAGAGCACTCGGGGGTTTGAGTAAGAGAAAAAAAAATGAAAAAAAATAACCATGTAGGTATACATATGTATATAAGCATGGATGATATTATTATTATATATTATTAAATAAGGTGTTAAAAATAGTCTAAAATAAGATGTATATAGTATGCTGTGTATTAGCAACCCAATGTAGTTGGGCAGCATCACTTTTATAATGAATAAAGTGTTTCTCTCTCTCTCTAGAAGAACATACCCATAACCATTCCTATATAAATATACATAGAGAATATAAATATAATGCGTTTGGAAATACTGTGTTTATGTTGGTAAATCCGTTCTTAAAAATAATGTTTGGTTTCCCTAATATAACAACTGTTGCAAATAGGCGTGGAGTTAGTTTTTACAATTCCTTTTTCATTTTTATTTTACATGTTAAAGATTCATTCAATAACACAGGCCTCCAGTTGGTCTTGGTGCCGAGAGTTTTATAGCTGATTCTGAGTATAATTGGTGTGCTGAATCCAAATTTGCCATTAGTTTTCCTCTATCAGCTCTAGTTGTTGAGATATATAAATAACGTCACTTACCTCTTAAAACAAAATTATTCGAATACTTAGAGGTGAAAAAAACAAAGATATTAAAATTCATTACAAACAACTTTTTAAATCAATTAAAACCATGTAAACACACACATTATTTACATCGTCACTTTGTAATCAAAGTTTATGTTAGTTTTTTTTTCAAGAGAAACCAATTTTATTTCAAAGAGACTCTATTTCAGACTTCGGAAGCTTCTCTCTTGAATAAAACTACTGTTAAGGTATGCTGAAGCCAAAAAAGTAGAGCTGATACAAAAAAATCTGATTGCATTATTGGAATCAGCGCCCAAACATATTCAAAATCAGCTATAAGAGTCTAGGCATCAACTCTTTTTTTTGTAGAGCTGTGTAATTTTAACTGGATATGCAAAATTTAGGACTTCTATTTTATCATCGTGCGGTTAGCCTTAATAGCATAAGAAAGAAATAAATAAACAATTTAATGTATTATTTTCTCGGACACGACCAACACTTTCCAACACCAATCCAACACTTTCTTTGATATTCCAGATATCCACTAAGACTCAAGTCAGTTCCGTTCATTTGGATGTTGTACCAAAAACATCACGACTTCCTCTCTCCCCTTTTTATGATCGTCTCCTGTGCAAGAAGATCCTGGACCATTCTTGCAGACCTCGGTAGAAAGCGGTGCCGTTGGACGGGGACCACGCGGATGGGAGTTTGATGGGGTTTCTCCGAGAAGGTTGTAAATAAACTTTTAGCTGACGCTGGTCCTATTAAAAAGTGCTCCGAAAGTTATATCGCTGAATCCCTTAAAAAGAGTTGCGCAACAAGCAGCTACATCTATAAGAGATTGGAAAGCAAGTGAAAGTGACGAAACATTTTATAACATTTAGGGGCTCACCTGTAATTAGTGGTATCACCTCTAATAGTTCTTCTTTTAATAATTGAGAACTTACAGGAATTGGCTGCCAATATTAAAATACTCTCTGATGTGGATATGTAATTAAGAAATATAACATCAATGACTGGGAACGTCGGAGCGGTATACCGCGGTAGGCCGAAACGGAGGTGGGAGGAAGACATTAAAGCAGATCTGTCAAAGTTGGGTACTTATGCTATATTTAGAGTATGTAAACTACTGATGTTTTTAGCGTAAGGATTAATTTATTGCTATAAGTGGTTATTTATATTGTGTTTAAATAATTTCGTTGTTCAGTGATGAATTTTATACAAGTGTGCTAATCTATGAAAAATTTAGCGTTTATCTATTTCGTAACGAATGGATAACCTTGCTGTTCCTTACTGCACTGATGATGGCCGAATGGCCGAAACGTCTGCTGAAATAAAGTTTTGAAAAAAAGTGTTGAGACTTTTAAATGAAATGGTCGTCTTTTAAATCAATTGAAGAGTCACAAGAAGAGGAGTGTAATATTAATAACTGATAAATTGACAAGTTTCAAGAGGCTATAAAAACCTTTAAAAACATAGTTGGAGGAGGAATTAACACATTATTAGAATAGTGTTAAGAAAATTTTTGCGTGTGAAAATAAACTTGATAGACGTAAAAGTAATGGTTAGATTTTTAGTGAATTTGGTAATGGGTCTTATCTGAAACTATATTATGAATTAAAACTAAGTCGAAAACAAAATATTATAAGAACTGCGTAAATAAAAAATAAACTTTCTGACAAATATTTATTAAACGGAAAGAATTAATGAGACTCGAGACGACAAATACGTCAAAATCTTAATGAATGAATTTTCATCAAACGAAAATTTGATAGAAAAGCAAACAACTTCTGTTATTTATGATGACTTTGTATGGTATGTGTCTGATCCATATATTTGATAAAACATTAATCTTCCCTTGTGTCATTTAAAATTACTTATTTTGAACGGGGACTAATACCTGCCCCGCTTATAAGAGGCAATCCTCCCAACGGGTACAAATACCTGCATCGCTCACAATGTATTAAATTTCCCAACAGTTGTTTTTAGGAATAACTAGCTGGGGTGCCCGGCTTCGCTCCGGTAGTTGTGTGGTAGCTTTAATACCAGAAAAACTTTAAAATTAAAGGAAATAGGGAACAAAATTAGTACCTTCTTGAAAATTCGGTTTTAACTTGGTATCAATATTCTGCAGACTTGAGATCTGCAGAGTGAGCCCAAATAAGGAACCCTGTATAATTTACAGGGGGTTAAAAATGGTAAATGAACAATTAATTTTGCTGCAACTTTGTCGAGTTATGCATCGTTTTTGATGCCTTCTGTGATTCGGGATCCTATAAGCCCATTCCAAGTAGTCAGCAGATAATAAGTTATTAGATTATAGTTGAAAAATCTGGTATCTCAGTTAAAAAAATTATATTTCGAGTAAAACTTAAGCTCCGACTACTATGATGGTCTTATTTGATTCAGAAGTATAGAAACTACCGAAGATTTATAGAAATTTTTTTTAAGACATTGCTTCCATTTCAACCTCCCTAAAATATCCCCCCATATACGTTCTGCATACCTCGAATCTTACTACTATTACAAAGTGAAATCCAAAATTTCTTGGAGGCACAATTTTTTCATCATATTTCTTTTTATCTTGAACTATGAGGGATGATAAAATCTTGAATGCTGTTATTGGAGTTAGTCATTTTGTCAACTGGAATGCTCATCATACATAGTAATCAAACCAAATTCTTTTTCATAAATACAATAAGAACACTTCAAACTTTTTATTTTCGATTTATATTCAGTCAATTCATCTCTTTTTTTATGTCTGATTTTATTCGCTCACGGTACTACTAAGAAATTTTCACTCATATTGCATTAAATTTACTTAAGTATATATTATATATAGATTGAATGTAATGTGCTGATCATATATTAGCCTTCTTATGAGAAAACTAATTCTTTAAGGAATCCAGTTGGTTTTCTAATTGATTGCAGAGATGTAAAATCATTATTTTATTTTGAAAGCAAAGGAAAAACTAATTATTTTCGCTTAATTTTTTAGTGATTTAAAATGAACAGATGAACAAATATATAACCTCTACTATTTGAACTGGATGAATGAACAATCAACGTTGAGTGAAACGAACCCTAGCGCTTCCTGGTAGTCTGGAGCTCGAACTAAATTTTTCATTCATAAACTCGTATCTCAATCTCAGAGACGCTAATTAAATGGTGCGAGAGGCATAACATTCCAGTCTTTTTCTCTTCAATTTTAGACTCTTAAGAGAAAAACGGAGACCTTCTTTTCCGTTAGGAGTCATATGGCTAAGAGACGACATAACTTCCTTAATCCTACGTGGAGTCGTTTTTGAGCCTTTTCGGCACGCACATTGTACACTTTGTATTTGTATTTATGTATGCATTTGTATTTGTATTTTATAATATACATATATTGATTATTCATTCTTTCAACTGAAACGTTCTTAAAGATAACGAGCACTGACCATCCACTTGAGGCAGGGCAGGGACCCCATCTGCGCGGCTGCGTGCACCGGCGCCATCCCGTCCTTAGCCCGGATGTAGAGCGACCCTCCGGCCTCCAGGACCAGGAACTTGAGCACTTCCAGGTGTCCCTCCTGTGCCGCCAGGTAGACCGGGGTAACCTCGTTCTCCATCTGGGTGTTCGCTCTGCAACATGTCATTTAGAACATATTTATTTTTCTTGTAATGAAAAGATGAAAATTCTTAATATAATTTTTAAATATGCTTTGTAAGAAGAGAAGAGATTGGCCTTGGCCAGGATTCGAACCCAAATTTCCTTATCACCAGTAAGGCGCTCTCGCCACTTGAGCAACCGGGCACATATCCCGGTCAAGTCAATCCCCTCTCTTCAATGACCTCTTTTCCCACCGATTTAGCAATTATGCATGAGAGTGGACAATTTGCTCATTTAGTGAGGTCTTTTGACCATTGTCAATATTTTAAGATATTAATTCATTTATTTTTTTTGTCATGATAACATGAAACTTTTTAATATAATTTCTGAATATTTTTAATAAGAAGTGAAGTGAGGGGATTGACTTGACTGGGATGTGGTGCCTGGTGGCTGGGGTAGCAAGAGCGCCTTACTAGTGATAAGGACATCCGTGTTCGAATGTATGTGTTGTAATATTGTAACACTTATGTGGGTTAACAATTTTTATTCAAAGAAATGTAAAACTTTTCAATGAATAGTCAAAACAAAACTAATTGAATAATTTACAAAAATTATCATTTTGTAATACAGAGATAACTTGAGATATGACTTGAGCTTCACGAGATTAACTGTCCAGTCCATCGCTCCTTATATACATTCGTAAGGAGAAGAGTCTAGAACCTCGTGGAACGGCGCAGACGATGCTCAAACTTTGTAGTCTCAAACACGTGCTATGACAGTTTGTTCCAATAATTCTAAACCCTATGTTTTAGTTTATCGATACAATATAATACACAGATTTTTCTTTTATTAACCTTATTTTATAAAATTTGTTATGTACGCCTATCAGTATTTCAGGGTAAGAAGTATTTTTCAGGTACCGTTCTACTGAAATTCGCTAATAACAAAAACTATACAGAAACTGGGACAATGGCCGGTAGAAAATCACTATTAATTATTTGTAAAATATTTGTAGACGTGAAACTATTTGTTAAAAACGCACGAGATAAAATTAAAGAAGTTAATGAAAAATAGTTCTGATTGATAAATTTAAATAAACAATCATACTGGCCTTAAAAAAAAAAAAAAAAAAAAAAAAAATTAAAAGTTGTGTATGTAGGTAAATATACATACAGAAGATATTTGTGATACAAAATGTTACATTTTGTTGCTGAACGCTATTATTTGATCTAATTTACAATAATTTCTTTACTTTTTTACTTTATTTTTTATCTATATTTCAAGTTTGTGTTAACTGTACGTTTGATAGGTGTTTATATGTTCGAGTATATGTAGGTATGAGTATGTATGAAAGTGCTTATCTTTGTTTTTATGTTTTAATATGTACATATGTGTTTATATGTTTCAGTATATGTAAGTATGAATATATGTACGTAAGTTCGTAAATATGAATGTAAAAGGAATTTATTGTGTAGTTGCTGAACGCTCTCATTTTGTCTAATATTTTCTATTTTACTTGACCATTTGCTTCTTATTGTTATGTTACATTATGTTTGATTAGGTAATCATATTATCTGTATAAAACTATAAATAAAGTACGTCTCATGCAATATGTGTCGTTGTTGATGCTGCAGAGGTCTATGCACCGATATCGCTGGAGGCGGTTCTCTGCGGTACCACCGGCGACACAACTAACATGTACAGAAATGTATGCTATGTACAGTATACAAAATAAACTCCCTTCTGGCAGGGTTACTGTTAGAAGGAAAATATAAAAAAAAAAAAAAAAGTATTTTTCAGCTGTTCCGATGATATCAAAACAGACCTTCATCAATTTCCTCATTTATTCGAAATATTGATATGCAATATTTCATTTCCTCCAATTATACTTGTGCTTTAATCAGTAAGGAGTATTATTCAATGATTTTTTTATTCAAATGATTTTTCAATTTAATAATAATTATAATTTATTATTCCTTATTTCAACAATCTAATAGTGAATGATTTTTTATTCATTCTTTATCATCTCTAAACATTTTTGAACAGCTACTGAAATATTAAGAAATTATAAAAGTAGCTATTTAGAGAGAGTTTAACTATTGTAGAGGAGTTATAACGTAAATGTTTAGAAGGTGGAAAATGTCATTAGTTTTTGTTATGTCTGTTTTTGAGAAAAAAAAAATGATAGAAAATCGTAACATCTCAAAAGCCACCAGTTGCAAGCTATAATAGCAAAAAGTTCATAATTACTTGATGCTGTTAAGTAATTAAATACTTAATTGAATTAAATACTGAATTAATCGAATTACAAAAGCAGAATAAGTTCATGGAGGCTTTGCGTTCAGAGAGCTTGACGTCAACGCTTCGTTGATCAGCTGACTCTCTCCATTATAACTTAACTCCATTCTGTTTAAGTAATCACAGCGCGTTCGAAACATTTTACTTAATCAGGCAACACAATCAAATCTGGTATCTTCACTGCGATTACAAAACAAGCGATTACAACACAAATTTATCGTCAATCAAGATAAATAAAATCAAGTCCATAAGATTAATGCCAAACTGCGTTTACTAGACCTGATCAGAATAGTGAGGAGCGAAATAATCAAAGAATGGCAAGTTTTAAGGTGCCTTTACACTATACGAACTTTACCTTCGAACACCACCCTCGAACAACCTTCGTGAAGCCTTCACGTCGACTGCTCGGGTGTTCTAGGTACTTCATCTGTTCGCCTGGGTTCGAGGGTAGCGCTAGTGTCACTTTTGATTTGGGTTTTTCCTAAGTGACAGGAGTTGTTTGTGATACTAGCGTAATTTGTGAAACGTTGTAATTCGTCTCCTATTTTTTTATTTTTCAGATAATATAAAATATATTGATAATGGAGATTTTTTCTTTATCATAAGTTAGCGATGTGTGCGTCAGCCATATTGGTTCGCTTAACGTCACGTGAAGTATAAATGGCTGTTCGCTTCACGTCGGTACGGCAAGGTTCGAAGGAGATGTTCGTAGAGTGCAAAGGCACCTTTACGATTGGGAGTCTGGCTCCAAGGGGAAGTGACATCACACGGAGCAGCAGGAAGCAGCCCTCACCCCAGGGTTTGGTACTCTTCGTCTCCATCTTAATCGTCACAACTTAGTTAATCTGATCAGGCAAAGAATTAATCCCTGGTGGACGGATAAGTCCCTTCATGTAATGGCTGAGGCGAAGATTGTAAACTATCCAACATGTCAATGTCCTCAGGATCCGAGACACATTGCGTTCCATTGTAGAAGACTTCAGGCGTGCGTGATTTTAGGATCAGCAATTATAGAAGACAGTGCCAACTTCCTTCGATCAATAAATAAAGATAGGGCACGTGATTTGACCAGATTTTTGGACGAAATTAAGGTAATGGCATAAACAGGTATGAGAAGACATTCTTAATATTACCACGTTTTAGTTATTAATACAGTCGAACCTGGATAACTGGAATCTCTTGGTGACAGGATTTTAATTCCACTTACAGAGGTATTCCACTTAAACAAGGTGTCAATTATCCAGGGTGCAGGTATCTTGTTAAGGGGGCATGTACCACTAACAGAGGTTTTCGAAGAACTTGTAATTTTTACAAAAAAAATATTACAGCACACACTTAAAAACTATATATACATAAAATATAGATACAATTATTTGATATTTCTTGTAATGTGAAAATAAAATAATGCTGATTATGTACAATATAATTATGTACAAATGTAGTAATGAAAGTATTCACTTATTTTTTCTCTACTCCACTTTGGCACCTAAAAATGTTTTTTTCTATGTCATATAATTTATCAAAGATTTCACCTTCAGCCCCTTTATTCATTTCAAATAAAGTCTGCAACTTCTCAATAATATTTAGTGCATCATTTTTCGTGACTGGTAGCCTCCCTGGCTCTTCTGAATTTTCATTTCCGTCTGCCGTTTTAAATTTTTCAAGGATTTCTTCATCATTCAGCTCTCCTGCTGTTAAGATTTAATCATTATCAAGTGGACATACAGTTTGAATGTTGGAAGCTCCTCATTGGTATCTCCTGTCACATTTTCCCATTCCTGTGGCTGAACAGGATAACCCATCACGTTTTCTTAGAAATGTGGATTCCACTTATAGAGCTGAAAACAAAAATCATCCCACTTACTGAGGTAACTCCCAAAAAAATTGATTCCACTTAATTAGTTATAGAGGTGAAAACATTTTAGATAAAGAGTTTATTTAAGGGAAAAATGAAGGGACAACAATCGTTATACCACTTATAGAGGTATTTCACTTAGACAGGTCCCACTGAACCAGGTTCGACTGTATAACATTTATTATATACATTAGTCTGCTTCATTAACGTATATTCTCAGTAAGTTGGGACTAAGTGTGTATTGTTGTTTACCAAAATAGGACTTGGGTGGCAAGTTTTAAAACAAAAAAAAAAAAAATTAGGAAAATCAACAAGGATTTACAAAGCATAGTTCAAGGGTCCAAAAAATAATTCAACAGAGAATAATTCAACATAAAAAATACTTCAACAGAAAGAAAATACCTATACAGTGCACTATCCGAAATTATTCGAAAAACTGTGAAGGTGCTTAGTTTACTTTTAAATAACACTAAAAACAAGTACTTTTTTTTGTAGGTTCTCCCTTTCCTCGCTTTTTAGTCAATACGGGGTTTCCCGGGCGAGGGAAGAGGGTGGGGGATTAATGCCAAGTATTATTAAATATCCCCTGGCTACGGGATTGAACTAATTACCTTCGGGTTCCCAATCATATGTTTTCAGGGTCAACGTATATTTCCTAAAGCGTTAGTTCACTCTGCCAAACCACCCCTTAAACAACAACTTTAAACATACCATAAACTTTCTTACATTGTTTAACATTACTTAACCATTTAACGCTCATATTCTCTCTTTCCTCTTTCCTGGTCGGTCAACCAAACAATTTAAAATGTAGCCGTAGAGACCTTCTGCTTCGAATAGAGGCTCAGAATTTATCAAACAAATAGCATCAAGCAAATTATAGTTAAGAGGAGCAAATACCACATATTTGTTAGTTGTCGATTTAGGCCCAAATAAACGCATCTTAAACACCTTTCGGGCAATTTTTAGAATTTTCGTTTCCGTATGAAGTTTACTCGGGCTATTAAGAATATTTTAAAAATAGAATCACCCAGATCCGTCACATTCTCAAGTCATGCTGATACCAACGAACATTATTTCATTTTTATTGTAGTTATGTTGGGTTGTTTCTCACCAAATGTCCGTTTTCATGGTAAAGGGATTTTAGTAAAAATACAATATGAAACCCCGAGCTGACACCAACTTTTTTATCCTGTAACTGAAAAACTCTATGCTTTGAAGTGAAACAAAATCTGAAAACGCACTTTGGACTTTAAAATGAAAACGCACATTTTCCTCTGACGAAGTTGACTAAATTCCTGAACAGGTGATAATCTGTTGGAGACAAGGCGAGAGAATATGGTGGGTGCGGAATAACTTCGTACCCCAGTTCTTTCAATTTATGCTCGGTAAGTTTTGAAACGTGGGGTCTAGCGTTGTAGTGTAGGAGTAAACAGGATCCTTCCGATTTACCAAACTAGTTTGTTTGTTCAATAATTTTGCGCGCATTTGGGCAATTTCATTGCAGTAGGTTGTAGAGGTAATGGCCTCACTTCTAGGCAAAAAGGAATAATGTATGATTCCAACCATAGACCACCAAACTGTAACAATCAATTTTTTTGGGTAAAAAAATATGCAAACCAAAGGCGAATGGTTCCTTCATTTACACTTTATCCCCCAAATGCCTTACAGATGTTTCTAGCAGCCTCAGTTGCCGAATGGCCGAGATTAAACTCACAAAAAAATATTAGACGAAAATCGCGAGTTTCCATGTTCATATTTAGAGGTATACTAAAACGTGTGTAATTGATTGAAAAAGAAAAGTAGAGGATTAGTAACTGCTTAATTGTAATATGTAAACATTTGGAAGTGAACAACAGAGCCCGCAAAATCCTCTATGTATTTCAAAAATTATAAAATCGGACATTTCTTGAGAAACAACCCGATATATAACTTAATTAATGATGACGTATTCATATTCATAATAGTGTAGATTTATTGTGAAATTAAGCTTAATTTTTAACTTAAAGCTAAAAAAAAATTATTTTATTTGCATGTCATTAGCTTTATTTCATCAAGTTATTTGATTATTTTGATGTAGTTTTATGTTTTTTCAAAAGCTGATCAAGGGGCTATCCAATTTTTTGTTGTGTTTTTTCGATGTGCTATCATTCCACTTTTTTTTTTTTTTTTTATCTCCTTTCCTATTTTAATGGTTGTTAATTATCTTTATGTAAGTTATGTTAGTCAAACTGGACCACCATACAGTAACCATCAATTTTTTTGGGTGTAAATGTGGTTTTGGCATTTGTCGTGGGCTTTCGTCGATGTCTAACCACTGCCCTCGCCGACCCTCCTTGTCATATGCAATCTATTTTTCCGAATGACCGAGTTTAAACTCATAAAAAAATACTACACGAAAATCGCGTGTTTTCATGTTCATGTTTGGAGGTATACTATAAAGTGTGTAATTGATTGGGAAGCTAATGTTTATAAAAGAAAAATATAGGATTAGTAACTGCTTAATTATAATATTTAAACATTTGGAAGTGAACAACAGAGACCCGCAAAATCCTCTATGTATTTAAAAAATTATAAAATCGGACATTTCATGTAAAACAACCCGATATATAACTTAATTAATGATGATGTATTCTCACTTTCATAATAGTGTAGATTTAATATTGAAATTTAGCTTAATTTTTAACTTAAAGCTAAAAAAAAAATTTATCTTATTTGCATGTCATTAGCTTTATTTCATTAAGTTATTTAATTATTTTGATGTTGTTTTTCGTTTTTTCAAAAGCTGATCAAGGGGCTATCGAGTTGTGCTAATGACCGAGTTTAAGCTCATAAAAAAATACTACACGAAAATCGCGTGTTTTCATGTTCATGTTTGGAGGTATACTAAAAAGTGTGTAATTGATTGGGAAGCTATTGTTTATAAAAGAAAAATATAGGATTAGTAACTGCTAAATTATAATATATAAACATTTCGAAGTAAACAACAGAGACCCGCAAAATCCTCTAAGTATTTCGAAAATTATAAAATCGGACTTTTTATGTGAAACAACCCAACAAATATATTTTTGGAGTTATTCTCGTAATTCCTACCTGCGATTCCCTCTGGTGTTTTTTTCTTCCATATCCGATGTTATTACAAAACGCACCGAGATTGCAGTCGTCTGTTGTAAGTAAACTGACAACTGGGTTTCAAGGAATTCTGTTAGTTGTTTATTCACCGAAACGTGTACATGAATATTTTTCTATAATTTGCAACTAGGAATTCAATTATAGTTCAATGCTACTTTTCCAATTTTTTTTAAATATTTTTTTACGGTGCAGTAATTATGAGATGAACCCATAAATAAAAGGTGTGTAAGGTTTATGCAATTGCATATTTTGTTTGCATACTTCTTGAAAACAGCGGACCAGATATGATTACGAATTAGAATCCGTAGATCTAATTGGCCAAGTTTTATTTTGCATATTTTGGCATATTTAATGATAATTGTATATATTTGCATATTTTGATGATCTAATAAAGTAAACAATTCATTTAGAATTATAAAATTAAAATAAAGGGGTTCACCTGTGGTGATGTGGTTATCATAGAAACTTACAATACTCATGGTTGCAGGCTCGCGTCCCGAGGTGGCCCTATGATCTTTTACTTGGAGTAAGGAATCCTTCGCTATGCCATAAAATGGAGCCTGTACGATGTCAAGTACTCGTTAAAGATGCCTATCCTATTTATACCTGGATAGGCATCTTTAACTTACTTTACTTTGGATAGGCACTTAGGATTCCCCCTGTAGCATCGTCCTGTTAGCCTTGGTGGCATAAAGTGACATTAAAACAAAAGTAAAATACAACGTAGGAGCAAAGATTCCAAATCTGGATCGGGGTTCTTATATTCACTTATATTCTCCGTAAATAAGTTTTTTTTTTCTTCTTCCAATTAATGATTACTGAGAAATAAAAATATAAATCGCATCCCAGGCCATGTCGGAGCAGGTTTGAAAGAAAATATGTAAGACGTTTTTATGAAAAATTCAGGACAAATATAAATTATAGCAATGTGGAAAATATTATAAGGAAAATTAATTAATTTTAATTCAGATAATTTTATTCCAACAAAATAAATATAAAAGTGGGATGAAAATTTCTTCATCTCTAAAAAAATTGAAAAATACTGATAAAATTCAATAAATCTAGCTTTTTATGATTAAAGATAGATGTAGATGTTTTCCAGATTTGACTAGGATTATGAGATTGGTGTCGTTTAACAGCGCATTCCATGTCTTTTCATATGAAATAGAACATTTTAGGCATAGGAATAGGAAAATAGGCAGTATGACCTATTCTTAAAAAAATATATCTATATAAAAATTTTAAAAAATGCCCTTTTTGAGAAAATTGAAATTAAAATTTTAAACTTGGTTTTAAGAAAATGTCTTTAGCATCAACCTATACATTTTTTAATATAATATGAAATGGCATGGAATGCACTGTTAAACGACACCTATGTCATAGTCCTAGTCAAATTTGGAAAACATCCACAGCTATTTTTAATCATGATTTTTTCTGTTTCTGGACCTATTTGTGAGGGCTTTAGAGACCAATAATTCAAAAGCGGGTAGACATATCTCAGTAATATTTCACAATTGTCTAGTAGATACAAGTAGTACTCGTATACTAAATTTCAAGAAAATCTGAATTGGTGAGGCTTAAGCCTGTGTTGAATTGACGTGGAATGACCTTTTACTAAAATCCCAAGGAAAACTATGGAATAAAACTTAAACAGTTAAGAACTTTGATATCAGTGACCCTGCCCTCAATAATTTTATATTAAGAAGTGGAAAACGGAGCCATCATGGTTCACATTTTTTAATAAACTTGCGTGGGAAAATACAACGTAATCTTTGCATTATACCAAACTCTCTCCCTGCCGAATATTTAGTTTTTCTTTTACACATCGAAATAATTTTTTCGGTTGCCTCTTTCCACTTTAAACCAAATTTTAAAATTATTGGTCTTTAATTTCTTAGGAGTATCTTTAAAGGACAAGTAATTTAATTTATATCTTTAGTTAAAAGGATGTAGTCATAGGCCTTGGATGCAGTACTGTGTAAGTTTTGTGGTCAGCGGTCGTGCAAGGAGGTGATTTAACCGTGGTTACACTCAACCGTCAGGTTTTCTCTCCCCCTTAATTTTTCAAATAAGGTTACCAAATTTATAGAGGCTGGGTCTGCCCCAGGAGGTTCTCTCGACCCACTAGACGAAGTGTGGAAGAATATTAATGATACCGAGCCAAAGCAGGATTCGAACTCGTGACCTTCAGCATAGGAACTCATTACCTTACAGATGAACTACCCAGCTTACAATTACAAATATATCTTATAGTAGAAAAAATATATATTTTATGCGTATTAGATGCAAGAAACTGTTTTTAGTTAACACGTTAGCTGCGGTATACGTCCCCGGGGTCCTATGCCCCGATGTATTACATTCCCCTCTTAACAGCCGATTTTCACATGAAAATGTCCGAAAGGCCGAACACTTCAAACACTCATTTTAGTCGATTTTAATGAGATTATTGCATTTTAGTGCAGAAAATGTAGCAAACAGCTGAAATTCTGTTGTTTTTTAAAGTCGGACTCTGAGGTCAGATTTTCGATAAAGAATGGCGTAAATCCTGTATCGGCCTGTCCTGCGCCTATTATGTCTAGTTCCAATCCTTACCAAGAGGTAATGCCCTTGAGAAGCTCATTTAATTCACTTTTTAGTCAAAAGATAACGCTTTCGTCAAAGTATTCCCATCGGACCCCGACGCCCGATATCGTCTGTGGCTCATCACAGCAGTCGGCCCCCGGGGACCGATACCGTTCAATTCAGGATACCCCTAAAATACCCTAACATCCCCCGCCGCACCTAACGTGTTAGTACTGAATTCTTAATGGATAAAAAATAAACATACATTTCCAATTTATATGGCCAACATAAATTAATCTTAAATATCAAAAAAAGGAATTTGGTTAACAGGCATTGGCGTACCCAGCTACGGGCAGGTTTTCAAGTATAACTCGATTACTTTAACTTTAGAAAACGTTTCGGTATTGTGGCGGAGTGGTTATGAACTAGATCGCACCATAATTGCGAATCGATGTCACTAACTAGAAATATTTGTTTTGTCAGTATTTGATTAAATTTGTATGGTTAAATTAATGTAAAATGCGGTCAAACATAAGGTACCCTACAAAATATCAGATGTTGTTCAAGCTAAATATAATATAATAAATTGGCTAAATGTAAATATAATGTTATGTTTAAGGTATTTACAGTGGCGGATCCAGAAATTTTCTGAGGGGGGGCGCACTTTTTTTTTTACATTTCATGAGTAATGAAAGCCCTAATTTAAAATACGTATTGGTACAGAATGATTTTGTAAATTACTGCAAGTGTTTAAATACAATTCATTTTCAATTAGTGGAATTGAAAAATGACTTAATATAGCCCATTTTATATAGAAATAGTAATACTTTATGAGTGTCCTCACCTTTCAGGGGGGGGCGCCCCCCGCGCCCCTCCCCTGGATCCGCTACTGGGTATATAAGCTTACTTTTAAAGTCCATTCTTAAATAAATTTAGTAATATTTTGATATTAAACACGCAAAAGTATTATTTGTTGCTTTTAAAGGAATAAGCTGCAGGAGGAAACAGATTGTAAGAGAGCTACTGATAAAATAGCAATAACAGAAATGGATTAATAAATGCCCAACCTCTAAAGATTAGATTTAGAGAAAAAAAAATAAAAATAGGTGGATAGTTATTATGACCAAGGTATGGTTTTAAATATAGTCAATTAACTCTCCTGTTGTTATCACTAAAATATATTAAGCATAATATATTTTATTTTACAAATATATCTAACTAAATATGTTCATGTGGTTAAGTATTTTAGAAAAATTTTTGTAACCAAAGGCTGTTTCGCATTTTGACCGCAAGGGGCGATTGCAATTGACCAAACAGAACTGTTTACAATGTTAAGTTTTTGGATCAATCTTGGAATAAAAATATTGTAGTTCTGATTGCAAGAGAACTACTGATAAAATAGCAATAACAGAAATGGAATAATAAATGCACAGCTTGTAAAGATTAGAATGAGAGATAAATAATTGTATGACCAAGGTTTGGTTTTAACTACAAGCAATTTACTCTCCTGTTCTTATCACTGTAAAATATATTAAGCATAATATATTTTATTTTACAAATATAACTAACTAAATATGTTTAATGCGGCTAAGTATTTTAGAAAATTTTTTGTAACCAAAGGCTGTTTCGCATTTTGACCGCAAGGGGCGATTGCAATTGACCAAACAGAACTGTTTACAATGTTAAGTTTTTGGATCAATCTTGGAATAAAAATATTGTAGTTCTGATTGCAAGAGAACTACTGATAAAATAGCAATAACAGAAATGGAATAATAAATGCTCAGCTTTTAAAGATTAGAATGAGCGATAAAAAAATTTTATGACCAAGGTTTGGTTTTAACTACAAGCAATTTACTCTCCTGTATTGTATATTTCTTATATTCAAATTGTAATTCTATAATAATTTTAATCCATTGTATTTATTTGCATTTTAATTTTATGGAAAATTTAAAATTTGTATTATAGGGCGAGAATATATATATATATATATATATATATATATATATATATATATATATATATATATATATATATATATATATGTATATTATATATAAATAAATAAATACTCTCCTGTTCTTACTACTGTAAAATATATAAAGCATAGTATATTTTATTTTACAAATATAACTAACTACATAGGGTAAACCGTACAGTTATTGGAACCCTTAAGACTAAATTTCAGTGGTGACTATAATACTGGTGAATACTTCTTATGAAAGAACTTATGAACTCCCTATAACTCCTCTTAATCTATCCCTATGAAGACTCGAGAGATTTTTTTGGGTCAAAAGTTCAATAGTTTTACTATATGGCAATATGTATTGTTATAAGTGCCAAATCTAGTTATTGGCACCCTGTTAATTTAATTGTAAAATCTTCCCTATGTTTATTTCGTTAAAGTCTTACTTCATAGATGACTTAGAGGACCCTTCAAACATTAGACTCATGTATATCTTGTAATAAAATTAGGACTTGTTTACCTATGTCCTAAAGTTATAGTGGGGTGCCAATAACTATATGGTTTACCCTACGTTCATGCTGTCAAGTATTTTATAAAAAAAAAAAAATTAGAACTAAAGGCTGTTTCGCTTTTTGATCACAAGGGGCAATTGACCAAACAGACATATTTACACGGTCAAGTTTTGGGATCAATCCTGGGATGAAAATATTTTACTTCGCTTATTAAGTTAATCGTGTGAGCAGGTGCATTTCCTCCACTGTAATCGCCACTAACGGACAAATAGCAATACAACGATTGTTTCCAAACTTCTTTTCAAAAATTTAATCATCTAAGCAGGCCTTAAAGTTTAGCCATTTCATCCAATGGGGTCTGTTTTATAAATTTGCGACTTGTTCAAGTTATAAAACATCGTTTAAAAGAAAGTTTATACTCTGTTTGACATATATAAAAAAATTAAAAACCGCCAACATTTACGGGATCCACAAGTGACCCTTTTGAATTTTATGAAATGTTCTCTAAAAATATTTTTTAGTTACACGTGTAAACGATACTCATACAGAGGCGCTTTGAGGTGGGTGAAACGGTCCACTGCTCGGGTCACATAGCGGATTCACAATATAAAATGGTTATTTTTATGTTATTTCATATTGAAATTATAATTCAAATATATAATATAAATTTTCGGGGGTCACCTGTGGTGTAGTGGTTAGCATAGCAGCCTACAATACTAAACGTCGCAGATTCGCGTCCCGCGGTGGCCCTAGGAATTTTTAAATGGAGCCAAAAATTCTTGGCTATGCCGTCCCACGGTTAGGACGTAAAATGGCCGAGCCTGTACGATTTCAGATACTTGTTTACGATCCTTATCCTCATTATACCTGGACAGGCAATATTTATGACCCACATTGTAGAATCGTCCGAATAGCCTTAGTGGCATAAAGTGACTTTAAACAAACAAACATAACATTTAATAAAAAGAAAATTCTCATGATAATATTAATGAAACATATATTAGTATTAATTTTGCGTTATTACTGGGACAATATTAATTAATAATTACATATGCAATAATCTAATATATAATGTTAATGCTAAAGGTTGAAAGAGAGCGTAATAATAAAATAAACATTACCCTATTTCAAAACACTCGAACTGTAACTTCAGATTTCTTAAAACAAAACCTTTAACACTTAGTTCAATTCGGCATTATAACGGTCATATCAATAGTGAGCTGGGATAATTCTTTGTACGCAATAGTTTTTAATTTAATTTCAATCATTTCCGAAAGCTGCGAACTGTGAGTCGCCTGAGAGTTTCGTGTGAAGACCGCCTGGCGCTGTACCATGGTAATACTGCTAATCTTTTAAGGGCTGGAGAAGTCTCTAAGTGGTGCGGCCTCCTAATCACTAACCCTCTAAAGCATTTGGTCCTAGAGTGTTTATTTTTTGAGACCTATAGAACGAGATATCTCGACAAATATATCAATGCGGGCTCGAAGGACTTATCACTGATGAGATTAAAGCCCTAGAACACTTGGACAATGTGTTTTACTTTATTATATCATCATTTAATATTTTTAACTCTGGTAATTTACCTGCAAACGCATAATTTTAAAATAATCTGTTAATTATTCTTTGTATGCATTCGATTATTCGTATGGTTGAGTATTATATAAATAAAGTGCATATTTTGGTACCCTTTTGAATGGCAATAAGTGCATCGCATCATTGTAACTAAAAGAAATATATGTTTAAGAAAATTTGGATTATATTTTATTTTATATAAACGGTGGTAATTATAAAAATTTTCATTTTTGAAGTAAGTTTATTTTGTTAGATGAACTATAGTTAAATTTAGTTTATTTGTCTAATTTTTGTTTTGCTTTAATTTTATTCTAACCTGTCAACTAACTCCAACTAACATTGATTGGGCCAGATTCCATGGCTACGCTGTCTTATAAGCCAATAACTAAATAATAATAATAATAATTATTATTATTATTATTGACAAAATATTGTAAAAAAAATTAATTTCAATAAATTGAGTTTTCATTTATGGCACAATTAAATATGTATTACAGACGAATGTTATTTATTTTGACCGCTCACTCCAACCATTTCCAATTAATTTCAATAAAACATTGCGATTAATTAATACGGCTAACATCAACTGAATGATTTGTTCGATGAAGAAATGTCCACACTGAGGTAGACTGAGTAATTGATAAACCATCTTCAATTACATTCAATATTTAATTAATATTGATGATGAAGCAATGATTGATGGGGAGAGTACCGTGATTGATGTTATAGCAGAGAAAGTGCGCGCATCGCTCTGCCATTTCTCCAAGCGGGACCAGGTTATTCTAAAAGTGCCTTTACACTGTACGAACTTCCTCCTCGTATACTTCGTAGTTATAGTTAAGATTAGCTTCTAGACCTTCTTTTAGAATTTTTCTAATGTAGATTTTATCCATATGGAGTTAGAGCGAGAAAGTCAGAACAGCCGCTGGTTCCAAGCCAGCCGTTTTAGTAATGAAAATTATCGCATTAACTCTCCGGCGGGCGCAAACTTTGCGGTGTTTGGACCGCATCTTTGTTTTTATATATTTTTTTCAGAAAAAAAGCAAAAACTTATTCTTTTTTTTGTTTTTTTGTTTATTCATTGCTTTAGTTCTATACTAATTCTAATGAATGAAAATTGTAAGTTGTATGAAGAAAAGGATGGCAAAAAAAAAAAATAATAAAAAAGCTTTGGCAATAAGAACACACAAAAAAAAAAACAACAACTTAGAATTGGTAGTATAATGTATAGAGATGATATAATAATAAATTGCTTATTATAAAAAATTTTGCTCATATGAACGTTGGAATAATGGTGGAGTATGTTTGACCGTTGTTATAATGAAGAGGAAAATGTGGGGGTGTCGGTCAAAATTAAGAGCAAAAATATGTAAGAATCACATATTTTATTTTTACCAACGTTTCGACCCAAACTTTAAGGTGTAGAGTATTGTAATTATAAACATAGGCATAGAGGTATGGGTCAAGATTTTAAAGGAAAATAATAAAATACATAGCTAAATTTCACGGTAAACTAATTTAGTAAAACAAGACTAAAAATAATAGTATGTGTAAAAATAATTCAAACAATATTAGACAACATAAAAAACGAAAATACGTCCATTTTAATTTGTAAAGCAGGGGCAGAAAACGATAGAATAATTCAGCAGAGATTGTTTGAATCTGTAACGTAAAAGGGTGCGCCGCGGTGTTTGGTCCGCACTCACGGACTAAAAGCAAATAAGGCAATATAAAAATTGAGGAAAACCGGAAGACGTCGGGCACGACCGTCTAATCCTTTAAGAACATGTCGGTCTACAAATACTCACGGATCCTCAGCTCACTGATTCAATTAGTATTCATAATATTTTGAAGAATGTTCAGATAGCGGTCCAAATGCCGCAGCGCGCCCGCCGGAGGGTTAATGAAAATATTTGTATTAAGGTGCATAGGACCGCTAAAGGTCTGGCCACACATGTCCGCACCGGATCCGCACCGCAGGACTAATATAAAGGTCAGGCCACACATGTCAGACACAGGCCACTTTAGGTATAACTAAAGGTAATATGTAAGTTAAATAAAAATATTCTGAACATAACATATATATTAGTGCTGAGGTGCGGATCCGGTGCGGACAGGTGTGGCCAGACCTTAAGACGTCGTTGTTCGGTCAACTTCTCGTGTCAGTGTAAATAGCTGTTCGTCGGCACTACAAGGTTCGGGGGATTCCCTGTTTGAGGATGAGGTTCGCACAGTGTAAAGGCACCTTAACGGTCCCATAAATAAGACACGAACTCGAACAGGTACGAGTACTTTATCTGTTCGCCTGTGTGTTCGAGGGTAGCGCTGCTGTCGCTTTTGAGTTAGTTAACATAAGCTTCTAGACATTCCTTTAGCATTTTTCTGACGTTGCTTACATCCATAATAATTTGTAGCAAAAGCAAGACCAGCCACTAGTTTCAATTCAGCCGTCCTTGTAATGATAATTGTGTATTGAGGTGCATAGCTACGGTCGGACATCATTGTTCGCTCAACTTCATGTTTCAGTGTAAATTGCTGTTCGTGGTACGCCGCACAGTGGTCCCGATTCAAGCATTACGGTGCAAAAAATCCAAAAACCAACTTTTTTATTCTGGATCTAATAATTTGTCTTGGTTTTTATATGAATGCTTTAACTTGAAAATGTAGTTGAAACAAAAATAGAATAAACTTTGTGGAATATACAACATTTCAAAGTTGTATGTTTCTGCCATCTCCATCCGCGCCCTTTTTGCAGCCCGGTAACCAATGGTTGTATCATTCGCTAGTTGATTTCTATCAATTTTTACTTATGTCACCTAGAATATGCATTCCATAACATTTTTTAAAGTATAAAAATTTGGTCACCTATTCTTCATATTGGGGAATGTCTGAATAATTTTGTCCGTTATGTTTTTGCCACTACACGTTACAGAAACTATCTGAGTTTCAATTTGTATAAGTTTCACGTCCCACACGACACCACAACATTAGGAAAAGGGGAGTCTTTAGAGATAAAGCACGAGTCACGGCCGGCCGGCTCGAAGGGTGCGCTACCTTAATTTGATATTTGTGGTCCTAATTTCTGTTGAGTTAGTTAATAAATCACTAATTACAGGGAAATGAAATTTTCTGTGTTTAATTTTTATTTATAATATTAAAATTCTAAACTTATATAATTGAAATTCGATATGTGCATTTTAAAACGTGTTCTTTTTATTCCACTGTTGTATACACTTCAAATTATTCCCAGTGAACATTATATTCTTTGATTTGAATAGTTAAATTTTCTCTTAAGAATGATAGGAGCTATAATGCACGTTTCCAAGTTCACTTATACCTTTTCTGTTACATTGGGGACCGTGATTTAGTATCTGTCATTAACCGATTGATTTTCAAGCGAAGAAACTGGCAGGCAATCAGCAGTTGTTTTGTTTTTATCTAATTCTCTTATAAGTTGTAAGACATATATGAGCAAACCATTCGATATTTCAGACAAATGCCTCATGTTTTTAGCCTAGACAAAGTTATTTGAATTTAGCCTAAAGATGGGTTTCGGTTTATGATTTTTAATTATTTATTTAAAAATCCTCACTATTTAAAATATATTATTATTTTTCTAGATGCCTTTTTTTGATGTTTTTTTTTTTTTATTAATGAATAATTTAAGATAATATATATATATATATATATATATATATATATATATATATATATATATATATAACAAATATTTTGTTGCAGAATTTTTTTAAAATATTATAATAAACGAATTTAGTTATTTATTAGGGATATGTGTTTTATATTTTGTAAATACTTACATTTATTTATTCATGTGTTCATTTTAGGTCATAATTAATGTTGTTTAGAATGCGTATCTATTGTTTGATTAAGGTTTGAAATTCACATTGTAAGTTTAGTTTATTTATGGAAAATTACTAAATATTTAATCATATGCCAATTTAAATTTTATATGTACTTGTTAACGCTCTTATTGTAACTTTTATGCTTTTATTTCTATTTATATTGTTATAGAACTTATGGCTTATAATGTTGTTATATTTTGTACTAGCTGTATATACCGGTTTCACCCGGAGTATTTCATTTTTAATCTATAAAGTGGGACTTTTATCGACTCAAACGGTAAATTTCTTAAAAACCAGTGTAAAGCGAGATCAAAACGTTTTTTATAACAATAAAGAATCGGCTGAAGTTATGCAGTTTTAATATGGACAGGTGTTCGCACCTGGTGTCAAAGAACCATTGAGCGAAATTTGGAGAATTTAGGACACCGCTATGGATTTCTATAAAGAAAAAACAAACAAACAAATTAACAAACAGATTTTCATCTTTATTTATATGGCTAACTCTATTTGCATAGGGTTAATCCCTATAGGCAAATATAAGCATTACTAAAAATCTTTTAGCGCGGAATATTTTTGAAATTCAATCAGAATGGTATAAGGGTGACTCTTGTCAGCCAAGTGAAGTTAATATTTTTTGTATAGAGTAGTTAAGCAATATTTCGTTACAAAAATAAACCAAATTACTCTGTTACATTTCTTTTATTTTCCATTTTAATGAATTATATAAGAGAAGGTATCACTGTTCACGACGATTACAAATAAATTTTTCTATAGTTGAAAAACTATCGATAGTCTCGATAGTTGAAAAACTATTGATGGTCTTTTCATCACTAACGCAGAGATTACTATACCGAGACTGTTCATGGATTGTAGTGGTACAGGTTATCTTTTTTTGTTTGTACTAAATGTATTATTTACCAAAATAGCGCATTACAGAATATACTCTCACTACTATACTGTAGTATTATAGTACAGACTGCTCACACTTCCAACCTCGAAGTGCCGAAACGGTACGTGTCCTCAGGACTAGAAGAAGAAGCTAGGAGACGGCCTGGGATGCCCCCACTGGCTGTTACGCAAGTGGTCTGTTCTTTCTTACCTCTTTGGCTAGCGGGCTGCCCTTCCTTCTTCAGCTCGGGGACCGTTCCTGATCTTCATGCACGCCTCGTTCCCGAATTAACATGGGGTGTCTTCTAGGGAGCTTTCCGATTCTTCTGTAAATCAATTCTTCACTTCAGAATTTTTCGTCTGCTAACATCATCCGTTTATACAGTATCGTATACTTAAAGAGTGGAAAAATTTAAATTATGTCATAGAAACACAATCCTTTGGTCAAAGATACTCTTGATCATTTTAAAATAATAATAACCCGCCACAGATAATTCAAAAAGAAGATAATTTCAAATCAGACTCTTGTTGGAATATAAAACTATACCACTTAAGTTAAAGTGAGAGATAGTCAACTGTTCTTCTTTACGATAGGTTAAATGATGGTCAGGATTTTCAGTTTACAATGATTTTATTGTGGTAAGACAACGTTTCGATCCAACTTGTGGATCTTCATCAGGGCTAAAAGAAAACAAATATATGAGTATCTATGCTAGAGGGTGACAATACAGGGATACATTACAGAACTAATAATAATATAAAAGATGGTGTATACATGAATATTAAAATAAGAGGCTGGTTAACAAGATAAATTAGAATCTGATATTTACCTACTGAGTCCAGGTGTATACTAAGACTAAAGGTAAGGTACCTTGGAAGTCGGCAAAGGTACTCACCTTCAAAGTTTTGTAATGAAATCAAATAAATAAATAATGATTAATAAAATGACTATTAGGGTCTGGCCACACATGTCCGCACCGGATCCGAGCCGCAGCTTTAATATAGGTTATGTTCAGAATATTTTTAATTTAACTTACATATTACCTTTAGTTATGCCTAAAGGTCAGGCCACACATGTCAGACACAGGCCACTTTAGGCATAACTAAAGGTAATATGTAAGTTAAATTAAAAATATTCTGAACATAACCTATATTAATGCTGCGGTGCGGATCCGGTGCGGACATGTTTCGCCAGACCCTTAATGTTTGTTTTGTTTTTTACTTAACGTCACTTTATGTCACTATGGCTAATCGGATGATGCTACTATGGGAATCCTAAATTTTGCCTATCCAGTTAGTAATTAGGATAAGGCTTTTTAAGGGTGCCTTTACACTCTACGAACCTAACCTTCGAACAGGTTCTCCTTCGAACCTTGCCGTGCCGGCGTGAAGCGAACAGCCATATATACTTCACGTGACGTTAAGCGAACCGATATGGCTGACGCACCCAACGCTAGCTTATGATAAAGAAAATATCTCCATAATCAATAACATATATATTATCTGAAAAATAAAAAAATAAGAGACGAATTACAACGTTTCATAAATTACTAGTATCACAAACAACTCCTGTCACTTAGGAAAAAACCAAATCAAAAGTGACACTAGCGCTACTCCCGAACCCAGGCGAACAGATGAAGTACCTAGAACACCCGAACAGTCGACGTGAAGGCTTCACGAAGGTTGTTCGATGGTGGTGTTCGAAGGTAAAGTTCGTAGAGTATAAAGATACCTTAACGAGTACCTGACATCATACCGGCTCGGGACCTCCATTTGATGTCCTATTCGAGGGATGGCTTAGCCAAGGATTTTATATTCCCGTTAAAGTATTGTAGGCTGCTATGCTAACCACTACACCACAGGTAATAAGTTCGAATGATATCCGGGTGGTATTTATCGATTTGAATTTAGATGAGATATGTGTTGAAGCCGACACCTATCGATTACTCATGAGAAATATTTTAAGATATTGATGCAGAGAGTGGCGCCGCGACATTCCATTTTGACCAGAGCCATTCAGACCTCTTGAGAACTGACTCACCAAACTGAGAAGCTATGTAAATATATTTTATCATTTAATGAGGGAATTATGACACAAATGAATTTATCATTTAATTACTTAATTATTCTCTTATCTCCAAGCTAATTGTTTGCCCGCAATATTGTCATAATTTTACGGAGAATTTGTCGGCACAATTCTTCCAGGATATTTATCGGGCGTGGCTTACGGTCGGAGAGTGGTGATTGCATATTTTATTAAATAGGTATAATATTATGTTATAATTTTCTTTGGCTGTTTCCGAAATTGTTCGCATGTCTAAGTCCTTGTGTATTATATCGTTAGCGGAGAGCGGGGTTGGTTGGCATAGGGGGGAGGTCGGCGATTGGCTTATAGTTTCCGTCACACCTGTTGTGAAGGCCAACATTGTACCATGTGACCCGCTCGACCTCGGGAGTCTTGTCCTGAGTTTTCAATCCGATGCTAACAATGTAGAGAAAAGTGTGCTTCATTGAATGATTTCACAACATGTAAGAAAATTTTTATATTTTCAGTAAATTTGGTTTAAAAGCATGGCAAAACATATGACTCCGATTCTGTTCACATAGCCCCAAACTCCTAACCTTTCGACTAACCAGTTTCTTGTTTGATTGTTCTCCCCTGTCCTGGTAGCCATCTTCCATATGATCTCTCCTGTGGGGTTTTAGTTGGCTCTCTTCAACTGGTTTTTTTTTGGCACAGTAGCAATTCACAAAAGCAAGGTAAACATAGACAAAGGTGAAACTACCAATTGTCTTTATTTTCAGCGAGGAGGAGGGGAGCAATATTTCTTATGCAGAAAGTGACGACAGTCTAATCTGTTATCTTCTTCTATTGTCATTCTATTTTTCCTTAAAAGCTGTTAAAAACCGATTCAAAATTATTATTCCATTATAATGCAAAAGTTTGAACGTCTCTCATGTAGTCTAGATAAAAGTATGTTTAGTTCTTTACGTTTTATTGTTAATATATAAATACGAGCACACTCGGCCACGCTTTGCTGTGGCTCAGTAGCCATAATGCGTATAATTAATTATATCCTATACTTTTTTCAAAATTCACAGATAAAGATAAAAACGTTTCAGCTAATCTAAAAACCAACGGGATTTAAAATAGAACTTGTCATGCCAAATTTAAAATTGTTTGGATAAGTATTCAGAAGGGTTAAAGTTCTTATTTTTTACATCTAATATTTTACTATAGTATTGATGTATTGATAATGATCCATTCATTTAGCACTTACTAGATTAATGGAATCGGGAATTCGCAGAAAAACGCGGGTTTCCTTAGTCCAAGCCGGAAAAAATAGATTTAGCTACTGGATGCTTTCCCACTAAATATCGAAAGAAAATGAAGTGTTGTGTCAAAAATCAACTTACACCGCCATCTGTTGGAAATTTATAGAACTTACAAATAATCCCATTTAAGTGTAGCATGATAAACATTTTATTTGCAATAAAAGAAATATTGAGGCCAATTATCGAGATAAAACTATCCTATATTTTAAGTTGGACAAAACTAAACTAAATAAGTCAAATTTTATAAAGATCGGTTTAGTAGTTTCTGATTTTACCCACGACAAACATCGAGACACATGATTTTTATTTATGTAAATATATATATATTAAATATTAAATGCGCTTTGTAGGTTATCTATCTACAGCCTACCTTTTTTAATATGACTATATTTTCAAGCAGCGCTATCAATTTTTTTCTGACAACATTGCCATTATATCGATTTCTCAAAATGGGTATTTCCATTTCATAATCGACACGAATCGTTTTCTTCCTCTATCGCTAAGACGTCTTACTTACTACAATATCCTAGTAACAATAGTTTTCCTTAATCAACTATAACTGTTAGCAGGTTACCTAGCTGCAGAAATTATCACTATAGTTAAACAATTTGAACAGCTGTTTCATAGTTATTGTGTAATGATAAGTTCATTTCTTTTTCTTCACTCAAAACTTAATTCGCTGATTATAACTGATGTAATAATGTGACAATCTGATAATGTTATGATCGACCAAGAGAGATAAGGAAACCCCTCCAATTAAGGAAAGGTTTAGTTGTTAGCATAGCAGCCTACAATACTCAGCGTCACGCAATGGGCACTTTCCTGTACGTTAGGTACTCGTTAAAGACCCCTGTCCTAACTATACTTGGATAGGCAAAATTTAGGACTCCCACTGTAGCATCGTCCGATTAGCCTTATTAGCCTAAAGGGACGTTTAACAAGCAAAACCTCGACTCGACTTTTTTAGTTAAGATCAGGACTGGTTGACTTCGACAAATTTCGGGAATTCGTCTAGGAAGTGATCATAAGATCTTGGCCCTACCATCAATTAGAAGTGACACTTTATGAAAGCTGTGCATTAGTAGGTACCACAAAAAAATAAATAAGAGTCTTTTTTTGATACCTTTAAATAATCCTTGGGCCACTGCTATGCTATCTAATATACCACAGTTGACCCCAACATATGATTATGTAAATAAGAATACAGGATTATCAAATATTTATTTTGAATTTATACAAGGGCAATGACAAAATAAAAAGGTTCTGCAATCTCTCACACAGCAATTGTTTTTTTTAAAAATTGAATTTGATATTTTGCCCATTATCACACTTTTTAAATTTAGGTAAGACATTTATCTTGAAAAAAATGTAAAAGACATTTTCTTCTTTATTGCGAAACAAAATTAAATCAATGAAATACATCTCTATATCCCTCATACACACAGGGAATAACCTTTTTAATAGAATTTGTAGGAGTCAGATAGTTTAATTTTTTTAAAGAATGATTAACTGTTTAAAGTAATCATTTGATAATAAAAAGTAACTGTTTAAAGTAATCATTTAGTGATAAAAATTAACTGGCATCCTTAAAGTGAAAAATACCCAAATAAAATACAAATGCAATAGAATTGTAATGTTTTGTTGAGGATAATTGCTAGCTAGCTATTCCTTGTTACGTAAACACGCACTCTTTGTCGAACACTATGTTCTGAAATTGTTGCTGACACAGGTTATAGTTGCTATGTCATAGCAGAACATGAACACGTAGAGGCAGCAAGTACCGACGCACGTACTAGGATGTTGTACAGCGAGTACTCTACGCGTTCACGTAATGTTTACACGCTATTTTAGCCTTCGAAAAAGAAGCTGTTGTAGGTGTAATGTAATTGTAATCAGGAAGTACTTGGAACAGTGCTTGGTGAACATCGCGGGCACGTTCTTGTCGGAGGTTTATAATCTGGAATGTTCCCTGTTTCTTTAATAACAATCCTCCAAGTACTGTCGTCTTCAAGGATCAGTCTGTTAAAGTTGAAAGGTACTTTCTTTATATATATACATATATATATATATTGACATGAGTCTGTAGTGGCAAAAAATAAGTACAAATAAACAAAAATAATTCATATTAATTAACAAAAAGGGAGAGGGGATTCATGCTAAGGTAACCATTAAAATGTTGATCTGAATTGTATTTATTCATTATATTAATTAGTAATCTTTAAATTTAAAAGGAATTATATATATGTATGTCATTACTAAACGTATTATTGCTCGTACTATATGTATTATTGCTCGACTATAAGATATTGTTTTTATTCTTGTTATGGAAAAGATCTTATTTATTTATTTTATGTTAATAATTAAAGATACTTTTGGTTTTAGTGAAATGTTGAGTAAGAATTATAGTAGAACTAATTTAATATGACAAGTAATCTTAATATTAATAGAGATTATTATTGTAATTTAATTATTGTAAAAGTATTAAGATAGTTGTCATTCTCCATTGTAAAAAGCAATTGCTTAAACAATAAATCATTCATTCGTACTTAAAATAAGTTGTGTTTATTTATTTTGTTTGTTAAATATAATTTAATATGATTACTGAAGTTATTTGAATTATTCTCAAGGGCCATTTTTATATTTTATATCGACAAACTAACTGCAAAAGATGTTGGAAGAGGACACTGAGACACTAAGATGTGTCCGCACAACGGGACTTGACTACTCAACACTTTCTCTCGAAGAGGACGTCTTCCATTTTAGCTCCTAGCCAACTGTTCTAACCTTGTCTAGCTAAAATGTATTACTGCGAGCTTCGCTGCTGCCATTCTAGAATATTATCAATAATATTTGTCTAAAACCGGACATTATTCTCGGCATTGTCATCATAAAATATTTATAATATTACCAGATACGTCTAACGTGTTAGGCCTTATGAGTGGGTCAAAAAATCAACTTTTCAGGTGATCGAGTTGAAGGATTCATCGTTGATTCATTCATAGAAATAAACTTACCATCTATTGGGTCTGTTCATACATGTATTGCCATATATGTTGGATTTGGATATTGTATTGGTATTTTATTAAAAAAAAAAAAATTGTATTGTTATAATTTTATAACTACATATTATATTGTTTTGCGATAAGAATTGACTTATCATTTGAAAAATTACAATTTAGTCAGACTTTCGTAACGCAGTATAGTCTAGAAACCTTAACCGTTTTGTTCGTTTGTTTGATTAACGTCACTTTATGCCACTAAATCCAATCGGACGATGTTACAGTGGAAGTCCCAAATTTTGCCTATCCAGGTATAATTAGGATAGGGATCTTTAACGAGTACGTACACCGTACAGGCTCGGGAACTTTATTTTACGTCCTATCCATAAGACAGCATAATCTAGTATTTTCTTTAATGAAGGAGCTCTTCCGTATTTAATAATTATTTATTTATTATTATTTGCTTCCCGACGTTTCGAGCTTGTGGCTCATCTTCTGGGGTTATCTTATCTTAAGTTGTTACATTTCATTCAAGCCATTTGTCAAAACTTCTCTTTTTTTAAACAGTATAAAAATACTTTTGTCTTTTTTTATTTTGTCATACATTTTATGGCCTGTTACACTGTCTTATATTTCCATTGTCACATTATAGTTATTGGCTGTACCAATAACTATAATACAGCCAATAACTATAATGTGACAATGGAAATATAAGACAGTGTAACAGGCCATAAAATGTATGACAAAATAAAAAAAGACAAAAGTATTTTTATACTGTTTAAAAAAAGAGAAGTTTTGACAAATGGCTAGAATGAAATGTAACAACTTAAGATAAGATAACCCCAGAAGATGAGCCACAAGCTCGAAACGTCGGGAAGCAAATAATAATAAATAAATAATTATTAAATACGGAAGAGCTCCTTCATTAAAGAAAATACTACAATTTACAGCACTCTTCCCCTCTAAGTGAGGAAAAAGATCCTTAGCAGCATAATCTAGGTTTCTTTTACCCTTAAAAAGATCCTAAAGCTACCACGGGATTCTCTGACCGAGACCTTTATAATTGTAGGCTGCTATGATGGCCACTACAACAGTCGATACTCTTGATTTGTTTGCTTCTGTTGACCCTCTTGATATTTTTACTTCTATTCTTAAAGCCTTTAAAAGCAAAAGTCAAAAATACAGTTATATGGAATTCCAAAAAAAAAAAAGAAAAGAAGAAATTAAATAAAAATCCCTACAGAAATGATGATCATAATAAATTTGCATAAAAAGACAAACGAAAAGTACATTCTCGGAAACACACACACACACACACACACACACACACATATATTTATATATATATATATGTATAGTCTATTTTCCATCAATGACAAACCCGCCTAACTTTAGTTTGCTTGTTTAACATTCATATATGCCACTAAGGCTAATCGGACGATGCTACTGTGGGAGTCCTAAATTTTCACTACCCAGGTATAATTAGTATTGGGACGCGATACCGTGACCTTTAGTATTGTAGGCTGCTATGCTAGCCACTACACCTAAGGTGACCCAGATCTGATATTTAAATGACTAAAATGATCTTTTGCTTACAGCAAATAATAAAACAATAAAATTAAAAATGAGGGGTCACCTGTGGTAAAGTGGCAAGTAAAGAACACTCAGACTGTCAACATTTGTTCAACATATGAAGATTCCTTACCAAAGTTTTAGTTCTAAATTAATCAGACACACCTAGGTGCTAATTAGAGCTGATATGGACAAGAGGAAGAGACTAAAAAGGCGCTGGATGTGAGATCTCCTTCCTCAAACTAGCATGGGTCACATCCTTCCTCATGCCTGACGGATGTAATTATTTTCTTCAATGCCAGGCCATTAGCTGACTGTCAAATAGTGGACAGTTAGAAAGCCATATTTGGAGATGAGGAATATAAAAAAAAAAAAAAAAAAAAGGTAGAATAAATGAATTGAAAATAAATAAGAAAATAGGTTACAGATGTAGAATAAATTAAGTATCCTTAATTTAAAAAGGCTCCAACAAGGGATCCAAGGGGTAGTGACGTAAAACTATCGATTGGCTACACTATCGATAGCTTCGATAGTATCGGACATAAAACTATCGATACTACCGATAGTGTATGGTGAGAACTTGGCAGGGGGGGGGGGGTGTTTGAATAGTTAAATTTTCTCTTAAGAATAATAGGGGCTATAATGCACGTTTCCAATTGCTCTCATATCTTTTCTGTTCATTAACCGACTGATTTTCAAGTAAAGAAACTGGCAGGCAATCAGTTGTTTTGGTTGTATATTATTCCATCAAGATGAAAGGCATATATGAGCAAACCATTCGATTGTTCAGTCAAATACCTTATGTTTTTAGCATAGACTAATTAATATGAATTCAGCCTACGAATGGGTTTCCTTAAACTAATTTTTAATTCTTTAATTGAGAATCCCATAGCGCGGTATGTGGTATTTTTGAAATTCAATCAGAATGGTTTGAAGATGATTCTGGTCGTTCAATTTGAGTTTTTAAATTTTTTTAAGCGAAGCTAGCATTTTTTGTTAGAAAAATAAATAAAATTAGGTTTTGTTATGTTACGTTATGTTATGTTACGTTATGTTATGTTACGTTATGTTCCTTTCCATTTAAATGAAGTATACAGCAGATGGGTGCTTATAGGCAGAGGGTATCACTTTTGCTCATTAAAAACAAATTTTTCGATGGTAAAAAAACTATCCATAGTCTCGATAGTTTGAAAATATCGATAGCTTTCCATCACTATCCAAGCGAGGTTTAAGCCCGAAAATTTGTAAAAAACTATAACTTCATAAAAAAGCTTCTAATCATGAATTGGATTACGTCTTATTTATTTCATTGTCTTATCCAACCCCTTTTGCCCTTTAACATTAAAAAGAAAATCTTTTTGAAGCAGACGTTTGAGGGTTTTGATGTCACCGAGCCAGGTTATGTCAACCGCAGACCTTTCAACTCCTGTTATGTAGTATTTAGTTTTCCTCTTGGTTATGGTATCTCAAATCCATAGGTGAATGATTTTTTTTTATTTTTTATTTTTAAATTTTAAATATTATTATACATATATTATTTTAAATATTTATTATACGTTCCCCTTACAGATTTGCAGCTGCAAGAAACGCGGTTCCTTAGGTTGGAGAGGAGGTTAAATCATAAACGTTTTCTGGTTACCATGCCACTTCCCAGGCTGGAGAGACCAAGTCCCCGCCCATAAAAAAAAAAAAAAGATTATTGATTAAGATAAGAATTTTTACCCTACCAGAATAAAGATTGGAACGGAATTCACAATGGATAGCAGATGCAACAGCTGAGGGAGAGCTGGCTCACAGCCACCGCACTCAGCTCATGACCAAAGAAAATTACCTGCATTTCAAAAAGTTTGTGTGCCGGTGGAAGGAAGCGCTGGGTTCAACACGTCCTTCCGGACTAATGGGTCTCAAAAATTCTTACGGGGCATGGGAGATTCAGGGAGAGACTTTTCAAACCCGGAAAAAAAGTCGAGCCCTATGCCCCAGTTGTGGGGTACCAGAAACCGCCGAGGACATTGTCGTCGTCTGCACCTACTATGAGGCACTAAGGGCCAAACAGCTGAGGGAGAGTGGGCTTTACATTCTGTCCGAGAGCCACCTGGCTCAGTTCATGGCCAAAGAAAATTACCGGCATTTCAAAAATGTTGTGTGCGGGTGGAAGGAAGCGGTGGGCCTAACCCACTTTACCATGGGTAGAAGGGAAAAGGTTCCGGGGAGGCCGCCGTACAGAGGAGGCGAAGAAGAGGACGGCAGAGGCTTATTAATGTTGAAAGAAAAGAAGAAAATATTGCAGTGAAAACTGTATACTGACGTACTTGCAGCAATCGTTATATTATGCAGGCATACGCTTCATACCACTGTTGCGAAAACCCATATTACCCTAGCGGTACGGTAAGGTGCAATAAATAAATAAAAATGCTAAAGTAAACACAACACTTTTGTTATTTAGATCGCACCCACCCTTAATAATCTCATACAAAAATGGTGCTGACAGCCACGTGATTATGAGGCATGGGGGTCGCGACCCCCTCCCCAATTTCGTGCTATATCCTCCCCTGGAAGTAGTACAAAGTACAAGCAAACCCGATAGAATCGAGTAGTCATATAAACCACAAGATCACCTCGCATTGAGGACTAGGCACTTTATCGAACAAGATGATGGAAGCACTCACAGAGGACGAAATACTCTCGATAACATTTTACGAGATGATTTGGGCCTTCTGAAGAATGGCTGCGAGGCTTATATTGAACCAATATGTCTGTGGGAACCTCTGCCATATCGCTGCCACTCTGCAACTTTTTCAGTTTGTCATCTTCATCTCAGAACTTTCTGTGTTCGGGGCCCACATCGCAGCGAAAGTGGATGTCTATTGGAAATGTGGATGACGGGGCTAACTCGTATTTGTGTCGACGCTAAGCTTGCGAAAACTTCATCAGTGTTTGTGGGGTAATATTTGTAAGAACCAAGTAAATTAAAATTATATATCTCAGGACAATCAGCCAGATTAAAATTTTTCGACATCCTTCGCCGATGACACTGCAATTTTAACAATACATAATAATCTAAGACTGGCAACACTAAATTTGCAAAATCACTTATCACATTTATAAAATTGGTACTCACTTTTGAAAATGAAATTAAATCATAACAAATCTCAACATATAACATTTACAGTGCGAACATGCCCACCAGTTTACACTGGACACGTGCCCACCAGTTTACATCGGAGACAATCAAATACCTGAGAAGGACTCGGTACGCTTCCTGGCACTACTATTCGACAGAAGGATGACTTGGGGCCCACATGTAAAACTGAAAAGACGGACTAAAAATACTGTTCTCTCTTTTTTCTAAATCGTCAAAATTGAAAATAGAACATAAACTGAATACATACACCTACTTACTTAAACCCATTTGGCCTCACAGATTTTCGGCTCAGCGAAGAGGAAGCACTTAGAAGATATAAAGAAACTTTTCAATAAAAATTTTGAGAGTACTAACGAACGCTCCCTGGTACGAAAATAACAAAACGTAACTCTTTATACACGCTTTTATGTAAATTTACATGGACATAATAACGCACTACAACATTGCCACGGCTGATATGCCTGTTGCTCGGCGGCTAAGAAGAAGCTGGATGAGGGACCTGCTCTCGTAAGGTATGAAGCCCACAAAGAGGTGCTGCTGGCCACTTTCCTTTCATCATGCCCAAAATGCCTTATGTATTAATGCTTTCAACACATTCGCCGATTGTCGGAATTGTTGACAGGTGTGAATTTAAGATTGAAGAGAAAAAAAAATTCTTTAATCAATTACTGTTAAAAAGTTAATAATAAACCCACCTCTCCACCACAATACAAATCCTTAAAATACATGAGTAATCAACTTCCGATTTGACGTATGAACTATAAGTTTTTTTTTTTTCAAATTTCGTTTAATTCGGATAGACCTGTAAATAGTAGACAATAGCCTCCCACCCCATCACCACAAATCACAACATTTATTTAGGAGAATAAGATTAGCAATTGGTTTGTTTTTGTTTAACGATTTAACGATTTTGGTTGTGGTATAACGTCCCTTTATGCTACTAACGCTGATCGGACGATGCTATAGTGGGAGTCCTGAATGTTTCCTATCCAGGTATAGTTATGATAGGTATCTTTAACTAATACCTGCCATCGTACAGGCTCGTGATCTCCATTTAGCGTCCTATCCGACATAGCCAATGAGGTTTTACTCCCATTAAAAAATCCTAGGGCCACCGCGGGACACGAACCTGTGACCTTTAGTATTGTAGGTTGCCATGCTAACCATGTACCACAGGTAAAAAGGCATTTATCTCATACTCCCGCATTACCCGAGAAGGACCAGTTTTTAAAATTATATTTTAATCGGATGAACCTATAAATAGTTATAATAATCCCCCTCATTACCTATCAGTAATGATTATGATTTATATTTGAGTGGCTAAAAACTCTTTTAATAAAGATAAATAAGTGATAGAATTGAATTAATTCCACGCCATGGCAACACCTCATAGTGGATAATGGTTAGCCAACTTAGGAAGGATTGTGTAATAGTTAATGCCGCAATGCTACCAGTATATTTTCTACCTATACCTGTACACCTAGAACTGTATAATTGCATTAATAGAAGCGATCATAGTGTCGATATCTCGAGTATCTTATCAGGCTAGTATCGATCTTTGAAGATAACCTACTTCCTGGCTCACCTCTCGCTTTATGATAACTGAGTCACGTGTGAGCTTTTCATTCCTTCTTGGGCTCGCAACAAGTATTGGGCAATAAAAAAATATATAAAGCCATATATTGGATGATAATCTCTATTATTGAGAAAAGTACTATTACGGTTATCTCTACCTATTACCTACCTTTTATACGGTTATTACCTACCTTTTGCAGCATTTGGATGTCTGCATAGCATCCAGGACCACTGCTCCTATATAAAAAATCTGGTGCGTGCGCGCAACACACAACTTTCACTTACCAACTTACTTAGATTAGAACTTAATGCGTTTTGTTAATTGCCACTTCTCAAATGAACAGAACATCTTTAATAATAACGCATTGTTTTGTCATTAAAGGCGTACGGCGCATGCGTGAGCTCAAGGTGCTTTATGAATTGACGGATTATTTTTCTTTTTTTCTCCTCTATATGTTTACTTGATTTTCTTCATATATCATATTTAGCCATTTCTTATTTTTAAGCGTGATGACAGACAGTTAATTTCTCAATATAAACTAAAACAAAGGTACTTTATAGGAAAACAAAAAAGGCCCCTTCCCCAATTAAGCCCTCTCAGAACATTTTAATAATGATAAAGCTTACCTGATATTAAATAACAACTTATTTTCATTAAACATAACGAATTCGATAAAAATCGTTGAAACCGTTTTTGAGAAAATAAAAAAAACACGTGAAAATGATAAAAAATTTATTAAGTAAAGTCCCCCCCTCCGGTTGATCAATTTTGATGAAATTTTTAGTCATATTTCGTGCATATAAATAGATCAAATACTCAGTTAAATCAAAATCGTTAGAGCCATTTTTGAGAAAATCGAAAAAAGTTATTAAATAAAGTACCCCCTCCCGTTGAGTAAATTTGATGAAATTTTTGCTGTTACATCGCGGGCATATACATACTCTGAATACCCAATCTCAGGTTCGCACGGTTTATAGTTTTTGAGCTAGTCTGTTCACACACACACACACACACACACACACACACACACACACACACACACACACACACACACACACACACACACACACACAGACCATTTCGCGGGACTTGGTTATTTCGACTCAGGGGGTCCCAAAACGTGTATTTCCGTTGAAAACCGGAAGTCGAAAATTTTCACGATCGCAATACTTCCACTTACTATATATTTCATATATAGGTAAGTGAAAGTAAAAAACATTTTGAACTTCAGTCTGATTTCCTCAGTCTGGTTCGTCTTTAGGCCAAATCTGCTGTATTGATGTAACACTATCGATATTCTCCGCTATCGATAGTTTCGATAGTATTGGACATAAAACTATCGATACTATTATGGGTCTGAGGTGATGGCCGGCGGGGGGGGGGGGGGGTGGGCGCGGTAGAATAGTGGAATTTTTCATTTGCTATAATGCGCGTTTCCATTTGTACTTTTTTCTTTCCTTCTTTATTAGGGAATAAGAAAGAACATTTCTGTAAATAGATGATGGGTTCCATTATACCTTGAAATAATTTTTATCAGTTTCAAGCTTAGCCGTAACCGCGAAGAATAAAAACTTTAACAAAAGGTCAAAGAAACTGTATTTGGAGGAAAGCTATACCAACCCTCTTCAAGTAACCATGCAACCAGGATTCCCAGTTATCGGTGTAGTTGATCGGATATAAACTTCGGACAACAATCCTCGAATGTGCCGGAGATTTTGAACAAAAAGATATTGCGAAATTTGTCTAGACACACCCTAGAACGTGCATACTTTAAAAAAATGTTCTATTTAGTTGATCTATAGGGGTCGAAAATATTTGGTTACAAAAACTGTGATTTTGTTTCTGTGCCATTAACCAAGTATTTTTCAAGTGAAGGAACTGGCAGGCAATCAGTTGCTTTGTTTGCACACTATTCCATCAAAAGTTGGAAGGAATATACAAACTAAACGACCATCCAAACCATTCAATTTTTCATTCTTATATTTTTTAGTTGAAGTTAATTTTTACTTTCACTTACCTATATATGAAATATATAGTAAGTGGAAGTATTGCGATCGTGAAAATTTTCGACTTCCGGTTTTCAACGAAAATACACGTTTTGGGGTCCCCTGAGTCCAAATAACCAAGTCCTGCGAAATGGTCTGTGTGTGTGTGTGTCTGTGTGTCTGTGTGTGTGTGTGTGTGTGTGATCAGACTAGCTCAAAAACTATAAACCGTGCGAACCTGAAATTGGGTATTTAGAGTATGCATAAGCCCGCGATGTGACAGCAAAAATTTCATCAAATTTGCTCAAAGGGAGGGGGTACTTTATTTAATAACTTTTAAGTTTTTTTTCGATTTTTTCAAAAACGGCTCTAACGATTTTGATTAAACTGAGTATTTGATCTATTTATATGCCTGAAATATGACTGTAAAAATTTCATCAAAATTGATTAATCGGATGGGGGACTTTACTTAATAAATTTTGTATCATTTTCACATTTTTTTTTTATTTACTCAAAAACGGTTTTAACGATTTTGATCAAACTGAGTATTTGATCTATTTATATGCCAAAGATGTGATAACCAACATTTCATCACAGTTGATCAACCGGAGGTGGGACTTTACTTAATAAATTTTGTATCATTTTCACGTGTTTTTTTTATTTACTCAAAAACGGTTTTAACTATTTTGATCAAACTGAGTATTTGATCTATTTATATGCCCGAGATACGACTGTAAAAATTTCATCAAAATTGATCTACGGGAGGGGGGACTTTACTTAATAAATTTTGTATCATTTTCACGGGTTTTTTTAATTTACTCAAAAACGGCTTTAACGATTAACAAAAATAAGATATGAATGTAGAAAAATGCGTGACTTTGGGAAATGATATTTTGCAAAACACGTCAATTTCTAATCTAAGTAAGTTGGTAAGTGAAAGTTGTGTGTTGCGCGCACGCACCAGATTTGTTTTTATAGAGTAGGTAGATAAGCATTTCTTGTTAGAAACATAAATAAAATTATACTGTTACATTTTGTTATTTTAATTTGCATGAATTACATGCTTAGAGGTAGAGGGTATCATTTTATCCTTTAAAAAAAATTTTCCGATAGTACTATCGATAGTTAAAAAACCAATTGATAATCTCGATAGTTTGGAACTATCAATAGCTTTCATCACTAGTCTGCTGACAATCAGTGAATGGGATAGTCGTAATAGGAAATAATGACATGGCACCCCTCAAGAAGAAGTTTTTATTTATTCTTTTAAAGATTATATATTTTTACATTATGGTTAAGTAGTATATCGAAAGAAAGATTACACAATAATTACATTTTTAGATATAACTGAAAAAACTGTTTAAAAACGGCACCACATGTTTGCTTTTTTTTTTATTACTGAAATTATTAAGAATCTGAATAATACTGATGTTCTATACATTGATAAATTCAACAAATAACCGACAAATAAAAATCCACGACCTAAAGGTTCAGATCCTCTTTTACTGGATATGGAATGTTGAAATTTAGTAATAATAATAATTTACTAAACAAGTTAGTATATTATTAATATGTATATATATATATATATATATATATATATATATATAGATAGTAAAAAATGTAGTAATAATTTATTGGATATGGAATTTTGAAATTTAGTTTTTTTTTTCTTTTTTTAAATGGTTGATTCATAATTTTTAAATAATGTTGGAAGAGATAAGATTAACATGGCCGGAATCGAAACATGGTCCTCTGCATCGCCGTTGCAGCACTCTTACGACTGAGCTGACACTGGGACCATTCCCAGCAGTTCCGATCCTTTCTGGGTTCGATTCCCGGCCGTGGTTCAATCTTTTTCTTCCATTAAAATACTTTAAATATAATATGATGATGATGATAATATTATATTAATGATACTACTCACGTTAGGCCGGTCCTGGTGTCGACCAAGAGCCTGGCGCAGTCGAGGCATCCCCTGGCGGCCGCGTAGTGCAGAGCCAGCGCCCCGTTCGGGCTCGTCTCGATCGAGGGCATCTCCGATTCCCACAGCAGCCACCGCACCACCGAGCTTTTCCCTTCCCTGCGCAACAACAACAAATATATATAAATAAATAAATTCTTTATTAGATTGTTCCGGGACAAGTCCCTTCGGAACAAAATTATATTATACATTTTATGGGCTTAAGAGCCTTATATCAAGATTAAAATAAAACAAATTGGAAGAATAATATAAACATTAATTATAAAGAAAACTTCTTGTGCTAAAATTAAACATAATAATACATAAAAATAATTGGCAAACATAACTGGCATTGCACTACTTAAATGTGCACCTATATACATAACTATAAATAAAATGAACAGAGCTTAAATTGAAAAATAATTAAGATTTAAAAATTTGGATTCCGAATTGGAAGTTTCTATTTACAATTTTTCGGGAAACTGGATTGATAGGAAGTGATTGTACAGGCGGGATTTGAAGGTAGGGAGGTTGTTGGAACGACGAATAAAAGGGGGAATAGAATACCAAACGGATGAGGACCTGAATATGAACGATCTTTCGAATGCTGACGTTCGGTGGGCCGGTATACATATATCTGAAGGCCTGGACCGGGTATTGCGGGAATGAACCGAGGATTTGGGCTGAGGGAGTTCGAGCGTACATGGAGGACGGCGAGATCGGATAACTTGGTAAAGAAAAGATGCCAGGAGGTATTTGCGACGGTTGGGTGGGTATAACCACTTTAACTTTTTGTAAAAAGGTGAGATGGAGACGTCTCTTGGGATCCCAAAGATGAATCGTACGAAACAATTAATCAGAAGTTTTAGATTTTTTTTTTTTTTTTTCGATTGGCGCATTAGGCCTAATGAGACCTTTGGCCGCGCAGTGTGGTCTTCTTATAGACATTTGTGTTGCTTGCGGGAGCACAGGCAGCCTGGAGGGGGTAGCCCAAACCTCACGTTGCTGCAAGCCATGGCAGACTGCCTATAGCTCCATAACCAATCCCATTGGGGCCCATTGTAGCAGGCCCCGAGGACCTATATTTCTTTCCCCGAAGCCTACCGTCCCTAAACCAAACCTCCGGGCGGTTACTGACAATCACTCCAACAAACACTCCGGAAAATCACTCCACGATTCTCGATGAGATACTCGGGGAAGGATCATCGCTTCTACGCCCGGTCGGTGTGAGTCGCCTCCAGTAGGCTGATGGGCCTCACATACCCGGGGGTGTGGGTAGACTTGGACTGCGTGGCGTTCATTGGTGGGCGGTCACCCAAATGGAGCGGTCACCCATCCAAGTACTATCCACGATGGACGTTGCTTAACTTCGATTATCTATTGCAAGCGCCCTTGTCCACACTTATATATATATATATATATATATAATACATCAATAATAATATTAACTTGAGAAATACATAGTATTAGGCGAAGAAAATAGGGGAAGGGCTATATAGAAACATGCCTAAGAAAAAGAAGTCTGAATATTAGTAGTAGAGGTAAGAAAAATGGTCTACTATCGTCTTAGATACCTTCGAACAGGCAATCCTCGTAACCTTGCCGTACTGGCCTACCGAGAACAGCTATTCACACTGAAACGTGAAGTCGAGAAAACAATGATATCCGCCCGCATCTACATGGGCGTCACCACCACCAAATTATTGGGGGGGGCTCAATATTTTCCTAGATAAGGTAGTTAGTAATTCGAGGGGCTAAAAGTTGAAATAATAACCCCTAAAAACCACGGTTGGAGCATTTAAATTAATCCTCCAATGCTGTATTTTAAAAGTATTTATAGTCTCTTAAAACATCAATTTATGCCTCAGTTATACATTAAAATAGGGAATTGTTAATGCTTAATGTTGAAGGTTGTGGGCCAAAATTTCTTGATTGAATTTCATCCAAGATTTCTTCTGATTCTGATCCCACTAATTTCATTGCTTTCCATTAACTTCTACAAGCTTCATCAAATTGATGGAATGTAGGATTAAGCTGGTTGGTTTAAAAAAGTAATGTACACCAATAAAACAAAACAGTTCGAGCTGAAATAAAAAATATATAATTCATCTAAAAGCTTTTGACAATAGTGTGCTCAAATTAACTAATATTTTATATTTATATTTTATTGGTTAAACTCGGATAATGAATAGTTAATGAAATATAAATTTAATGTCGACAAAAAGTTTTTCAAGCGAAATAACTAACAACGTGATAAAGAACAAAAATAAAAAAAAAAACGAAAAATTTGAGAAATATTACTAAAACATAATTACATTGTCCACTCGGTGTTACTAACAGAAAGTGAAGGTTATCATGAAAAAATACAATCCTCGAAGATATTTGTTTCAGTGAAAGAGGAATACGATCTGGTGAGAGTAGATCATATTTTGTCAAGAACGGATATCGCATAGAAGTCTATTATAAAAAAAATAATAAAAAATGAAACCTGGTAGTAAATAGTTTCCAGATTAAAACAGAACGGTGGGTGGAAAACATTGAGTGGTTTCCGATTCGACATGAACCTCTACACAACTCAAACTCTTCTCAATACTAAAGAAAGAGTTGTCTTGGAATTATGTAACTGTTGTAGAGGTAACTTAGTTACTGGGCGGTCATGTCTGTAATAGCTGTATGTGTCTTCACATTCATCAACTCATAAATCGTCTTCATTTATTGTTCTGACATGACCTCCAGTCTATGTCGACAATCACCCAATACCACAAAAAATACAGTAACATACTTGGGACTTAATTTTGACAAAAGGCTGACATGGGGTCCACACATCACGAGGAAACAAAAAACGCTTACCTTCCGAATTAGACTATTAAACTCTATTGAGGTCAGGCCACACATGTCCACACCGCAACCGCATCCGCAGCACGGATCTGATTCATTTACGAAGGATAGATAGTATCCGTTCACACACGCGGGTGCGGATGTGATGCGGACATGTGTGGCCTGACCTTTACACAGTTAATAAAGATACAGTCAGTGCAGAAAGTATTCGAACAGTCTGAGTAATATGTAATTTTAATCGTTTTTATAGGTTATATTCAGAATATTTTAAATTTAACTTACACATTAGCATCCGCGTGTGTGAACGGTTACTAACTATCAATCGTAAATGAATCAGATCCGTGCTGCGGTGCGGATGCGGTGCGGACATGTGTGGCCTGAACTTTATACACAGACGTTCTAAATTACACCTAGGCCAAATCTTAACCTACACACCTATTTACATAAAACATAAAATAACTATGCTGGCCAAATATACGGACCTGAAAAAAAGACACATATTCAAAAAATACAAACCTTTCAATACTAATACTTAAGATTAATTACCGACTTCCACCTTAAGTTTCAAACAAGATCCTTTACAATGACATGAGCTTTTCCAGTATGACAAATTATATACGGACTAATTACAATGGTTTTACGACAATCAACAAGTTTGTACAAGATATGGCAAGACTTGACATTCCTGACATATCACGGCGAAAGCTGAAGAGGAGTTGGATGAGGGACCTCATAGTCATCGTGATAGTGATGATCATGGGCATGATAGAGAGATCAAGCAGTCATTAATGTTAAATAACTTAAAATGATTTATTTTGTAAGAGAAAAGATTTGGCTCCGTCGGGAATCGAACCCGGGTCTTCGGCGTTACATGCGCGGTATGCTAACCATTACACCACGGAGTCGCCTCCAAAAGGCGCCAAATCCTTCCTCTTCACCGACACCTCTCCCACGATCTCGCAAGTTTTGCGAGTATTTACGGGAGATGGACAATTTTTGTCCAATTTTGGGCATCTCTTGACGTACGTCAATTTTTTTAATTATTTTATATTAATTTAACCATCATTGTGGGTCAAGAGATGCCCAAAATTGGACAAAAATTGTCCATCTCCCCCTTAAATACTCGCAAAACTTGCGAGATCGTGGGAGAAGTGTCAGTTAAGAGGAAGGATTTGGCGCCGTTTGGAGGCGACTCCGTGGTGTAATGGTTAGCATACCGCGCAAGTAACGCGGAAGACCCGGGTTCGATTCCCTGCGGAGCCAAATCTTTTCTCTTACAAAATAAATCATTTTAAATAATTTAAAAAATAGGTGGTCACCCACAATGATGGTTAAATTAATATTAAATAACTTTATTTATTTTAGTCATGAATATTTTTATTTGTAACAGCAGGTATTAATAGCGGTAATTTAAACCCCGCCATCTTGATTAGGGGAGGCCTAGAATTAGAAATATCGTCGTTGATACTGAAAAAGGTCGTATTTCACGAAATTTCGATTTTTCGATATTATTGGTTTATTAATCAAAGCGAGCAGCTCTAAGGTGTTAAAAGACGAAGTATGTCACGAGTAAATAGAAAAGAAGAATCATGCACGGTAAAAAAAATATTCGAATTTCAGGATTCGCTTGGTCATTAATCCTGAGTGACAGTATGAGGAAAATTAAAACTCTTAAACAAAAAAAGTTTTACAAATGATAAAATAACAATTTCGATGTTTCTTCGATAATCAAAAACAAAAACTAAAAAAATAAATGGCTAATAAAATTATTTTTTTGTTCTGAAAATCAGCTGTTAATTGATATGCGACCTTTTGCCGTATCGAAGACTATATACTGCAACGTGAAACAAAACACAAAAGGTTTGGAATAATTCTAGACTTGTTCGAACGAACTAACAATTGGGACACTGTCATAGTACATGTTTGTGACTACCATGTTCGGATACCATCTACGCTGGCCAAGAACCTTCGAGGCTGTTCTCTTTACGAGTAAATATAAAGAGTGATGGACTAGAGAGTTAGTTATGTTCCGAAGCATGTCATATGGTTATCTCTGTGTTTCGAAGTGATCATTTTCATAACCTGTTTAAATATTTTTGGGTTCAAAGTATATCCACCAAGACGATCTCTTATTTTATAAATTTATTTGATATAATACAAGGAGCTTTCGGCGTCCTGCGCCATATTCATCCTTTAATTCTACTGAAATAGGGTCGTTAGTGCGTTAATGGAATTCAAAAATTTTTGAACTCCATGTCGTCTGGCCCATCATCTTTGAAGGTAGGGAGCCAGTAGGCCCGCAATACCCTTTAAAGATGTTGGGCCAGACGACATGGTGTTCAAAAATTTTTGAATTCCTTTAACGCACTGACGACCCTATTTCAGGAGAATTAAAGGATGAATATGGCGCAGGACGCCGAAAGCTCCTTGTATTATAACAAATAAATTTATAAAGAGATCGTCTTGGTGGATATACTTTTAACGATCTACCTACTACTTAGATATTTTTGGGTTCTCATAATTTGTGTGGCACTGAAAATTGATTTCGTTCAATAAATGAAGATTATTCAACCCACATAATTGTTATAATAATTTTGATTACTAGATAACAATACTAATAATTTTTATTTCGGTAGGATTTCATTTTTTATTTGATTGACTATCTTATGAAATTCAGGTTGAAAGCTAATATTGTTAACGAGCTTGGATAGCAGATCGTTCACGCAATATGGTAGCGACCCGATATTTTACATAAGTTCAGCTATGAGCTATGAGATATAACTAGATATCAGCTGAGAACATGATACATTGAATATGTCATTTCATAAGTGTTGTCCATTATTCATCCTTTATCAATATATTCACCGTTGTTAGGAAACCCGTAAGGCGAGTTCTTCTTGTATTGAGTAAAAAAAAAAATAACTGTTACGGTTGAAAAAAATGGAATATTCTTATTGGTTTGATCTTTATTTAAAGAGAATATACGATACATCTTTTATTTTTGATAGACTATTACTTTTTTTGTTTGTTTAACAACGTCACTTTATGCCACTAAGGCCAATCGGACGATGCTACAGTGGGAGTCCTGAATTTTGCCTACACAGGTATAATTAGGATTGGGATCTTTAACGAGTACCTTACATCTTACTGGCTCGGGACTCTCTAGAAGATGTGATTCGGAATTATCACCACACTTTTTCTTTCAAAGGAAGCCTGGACGACAAAGTCCAAATGAAATCGAACACCCATTTAATAGGAGGGGAGAATTCCATGTTGTGTAGGTAATTTGCCAAACTGCTGTCTTTTAACTTCGAATTTTTACCTAAGATTTTATATAGCACTGGCCTTTACCTAAATAGTATAGAATGTCATTTGACAAGCCGCATATCAATAATTTAGGGCTAAAATCCGACCTGACACAAATCCGAAAAAACACAAACAGGGTAATATGAGAAATGTAAAATGAGCCCTAAATTTTTTCTATCCAGGTATAATTAGGACAGGGATCCGCAGTTAAGTGTCTCTAACAGTTTGGTTTGGTTTTCCTTTTATGTTTGTTTGTTTGTTTTAACGTCCCTGTACGCCAGTAAGGCTAATCGGACAATGTTACATTGGGAGTCCTAAGTTTTGCCTATCCAGGTATAATTAGGATAGGGATCTTTAACGAGTATCTGGCATCACCTAGCCTCGGGACCTCCATTTTACGTCCTATCCGAGGGACGGCAAAGCCAAGGATTTTTCACTCCCTTAAAAAATTTTAATAATCCCCGGATCACTAGTAAGCCGCTCTTGCCAGTTGAGCCACCAGGAAAACATCCGGGTCATGTCAATCCCTTCTCTTCACTAACATCTTTGCCACCCATCTCGCATTTTGTGTTAATTAAACGGGAGATTGTCCACTACGTGAGTTTTCTTGCCCAATATCGATTTATTTAAATATTAAATCAATTTTTTTGTCAGGATGAAATTGAAATTATTTACATGTATTGCTTAAAATAAATTTAATTGTGATGTATGAAAAAACAAAACGAAAAGAAAAAGTATGGACCTAGGAGTTGAAAATCTCGTGAGCTAAACCTGACTCACAAACGCAGGCGTCCCACTTTACATTTCGCTGGATCACGCAAAACGCGTTACTGTTGGCTGAGCATCCCTACGAAACGTCTTCGCTTTCTTTTCCAGCGTCTTTTTTATGATCATATTTTCGCCAATCCAACTTGGATACGAATTTTCAAAAATATTGGATCAATGATCGATCAATAGTATCTTTTAGGAACGGCTTCATTGTGCTGATACCCTAACAACGAATTTAGAATTATCTAATAAAGTACGATACTCTTACTATAGGAAATCGTCAATAATAAATTTATTATTAGTTTTGTTTAAACACTATTCTCCATTAATGAGTTTTTATCATTTTCCTCTTATGTTGGCAATGTACAAAAAATAACTAACTTGGTGTTTTATTTATATCATCAAGTTCTGATTGTAATTAGGGATGAACATAATGGATCCTGGATGGAGGGGGGCGCAATTTTCAAATTTTCATGAGTAATAAGGACCTAATTTAAAATATGTATTAGTATATAGTGACGTAAATTACTATTAAATGTTTAAATAGGGGTCACCTGTGGTATAGTGGTTAGCATGACAACCTACAATACTAAAGGTCGCAGGTTCGCGCCCAGCGGTGGCCCTAGGATTTTTTAATGGGAGTAAAAAATCCTTAGCCGTGCAGTCCCTCGGATAGGACGTAAAATGGAGGTCCCGAGCCTGTACGATGTCAGGTACTCGTTAAAGATCCCTATCTTAATTATACCGGGCTAGGCAAAATTTAGGACTCCCACTGTAGCATCATCCGATTAGCCTTAGTAGCATAAAGTGACGTTAAAACAAACAAACCATCAGCTTTTTAGCCTACCTCAAATTCTTTTCAGCATTTTAAGATCTTTAAAGAAACAGGGGGGGGGGAATAGTACCAATCCTCCTAAAAGAATCTTTTTAGCTTTCTAAAAATCAATGTCTTTGAAATATTATTAGGTCTTTACTGAGTACTAATCTCCAGAAATCTATTCAAATGCTACCTACCATATTTTTCTGTTTCTTTACAGACAAGGTCAATTAGGATAGGGATCTTTAACGAATACATGACATCGCACAGGCTCTAAACATTTTACGTCACCATAAAAAATTAGCCAGAGATTTTATATGGGCCATTCCACGTCAAATCATCCAGCCGAAATTCAAAATTTTACCTCACCCCCTCAGATTTTGATAAAAATTTGTAGGTATCAAGTACACATATAAGTCAGAAAAAATTCCAAATTTCACCCAATTCCATCAAGTAGTTTCAGAGTTATGGCCATTTGAACTTTTGAGATATTTGAAGTTCCTACGACGACTTGAGCTCAAAACCAACTTGTAAATGTTAAGACTTTCCTCTGTAGAATGGTTACTAATTGAACTAGAGCTTTCAAAATTTATTCATTAATTCTGCCTTTCATGCAGAATCAGATGGTAGCATATATATCAGAGAGATAATTTTCCTTCATGAAAAAAAAAATTCTTAAACATAAAAATTTATATTTTTTCCAAGTTGTAAAATGGTCATAGAAAAATGCCATGAGCAAAAATCTCTCTCCAACCGGCCTTACACACTATATATCAAAAGAAAGAGGAAGAAATTCTCTATCTAATGATGAAATAATATGAGTGGCTCTTTGACTTATAAGAGTTTTATCACGATTTGAATCTAACATATTAAAATTTAATTTAAAAGTGGCGCATACAAATTAATACAGCTGAAATCTCTCTTAGATATACTCCTTCAAAGGTATATTATTGAAAAGGGCATCTAATTTCCTTTTAAATGATATGATGATGTTTGTGAACTTTTGAGCTGAAATTGTTTTATTACAATGTAAATCTAATAAAATTAATTCAACTCGGTGTTATATGAAAATTTCTGTATGGCTAAAATCTCTCTCCAAGCCCATTAAAATATTATATATCACTGAAAAGAGGAAGAAATTCTCTATCTAATGATGAAATAATATGAGTGGCTCTTTGACTTATAAGAGTTTTATCACGATTTGAATCTAACATATTAAAATTTAATTTCAAAGTGGCGCATACAAATTAATACAGCTGAAATCTCTCTTAGATATACTCCTTCAAAGGTATATTATTGAAAAGGGCATCTAATTTCCTTTTAAATGATATGATAATGTTTGTGAACTTTTGCGCTGAAATTGTTTTATTACAATGTAAATCTAATAAAATTAATTCAACTCGTTGTTATATGAAAATTTCTGTATGGCTAAAATCTCTCTCCAAGCTTATTAAAATATAATATACCACTGAAAAGAGGATGATACTTTCTACCCAATGATGAAATAATATTAGTGGGTTATTGAGTTATAAGAGTTATATTTCGATTTGAATGTAATGTAGTAAACCTAACTTTAAAAGTATTGTATACAAATTATTATAGTAAAAAGTATAATTAAAAAAAGTAAAAAGAATAATTAGAAAGAAAAATCTACAAAGTTTATCAAATAATTAACAAATCGTAAATGCAAAGCAAATGCACGAATATTGTTGTAAGATTTTTTCCAAAATAATTTTTTTTTTTTTTTGAGCAAAGAAGAAATCGAAATCAATAGAAAAGCTTTAGGTATTCGATTTGAGTCTGGTCTAAGAATTACCGGAACCAGGAGTTTCAATTATTTTCAGCCTGCATCAACTGTAGAAATAATAGCAAAAAGGGTAAGCTCAGACTCTATTATCTGTTTGCAACAAAATGTTTTTCGCTAAACAGGACCAACTGTATAACCAGAAGTCAATTCTTTCGTGGCCTGTGTACATGACAACAACTGGTGGATCGGGATAGTCCATAGTATAAATGAGACAGAATGTGATTATGATTTGCTATTTATGCACCCCTCTGGGGTGAAACATTTTTTGGCCTAAAAATGAAGACCAATGTCCAGTTCCACCATCTCATATACTATGTGTAATCAATCCGCCATCCAAATAATTTTCCCGTTCAGTGATACTTACAAGATTGATTGCGATTCTACCAACAAAATTAATAAGGCATACAACACCTTTATGAACTCATTATAGCCTAATGCTAAGATTTTCACCATTATAATTTATTAGCTTAAATAAATAAAAATTGTGAGTTTATTTGATATTATTACATTTAATTTAAACTTAAAAGCCTGCAGATATTATTAAATTACATTAAAGTTAAGTACATGATCTTTTCAGCAATAAGTATATGGTGATTTGAGGATATTTGGATATAGATTTCAGATGTATTAATTTGTATGCGCCACTTTGAAATAAAATTTTAATATGTTAGATTCAAATCATGATAAAACTCTTATAAGTCAATAAGCCACTAATATTATTTCATCATTAGATAGAAAATTTCATCCTCTTTTCAGTGATATATAATATTTTAATGGACTTTGAGAGAGATTTTAGCCATACAGAAATTTTCATATAACAACGAGTTGAATTAATTTTATTAGATTTACATTGTAATAAAACAATTTCAGCGCAAAAGTTCACAAACATTATCATATCATTTAAAAGGAAATTAGATGCCCTTTTCAATAATATACCTTTGAAGGAGTATATCTAAGAGAGATTTCAGCTGTATTAATTTGTATGCGCCACTTTGAAATTAAATTTTAATATGTTAGATTCAAATCGTGATAAAACTCTTATAAGTCAAAGAGCCACTCATATTATTTCATCATTAGATAGAGAATTTCTTCCTCTTTTCAGTGATATATAATATTTTAATGGGCTTGGAGAGAGATTTTAGCCATACAGAAATTTTCATATAACACCGAGTTGAATTAATTTTATTAGATTTACATTGTAATAAAACAATTTCAGCTCAAAAGTTCACAAACATCATCATATCATTTAAAAGGAAATTAGATGCCCTTTTCAATAATATACCTTTGAAGGAGTATATCTAAGAGAGATTTCAGCTGTATTAATTTGTATGCGCCACTTTTAAATTAAATTTTAATATGTTAGATTCAAATCGTGATAAAACTCTTATAAGTCAAAGAGCCACTCATATTATTTCATCATTAGATAGAGAATTTCTTCCTCTTTCTTTTGATATATAGTGTGTAAGGCCGGTTGGAGAGAGATTTTTGCTCATGGCATTTTTCTATGACCATTTTACAACTTGGAAAAAATATAAATTTTTATGTTTAAGAATTTTTTTTTTCATGAAGGAAAATTATCTCTCTGATATATATGCTACCATCTGATTCTGCATGAAAGGCAGAATTAATGAATAAATTTTGAAAGCTCTAGTTCAATTAGTAACCATTCTACAGAGGAAAGTCTTAACATTTACAAGTTGGTTTTGAGCTCAAGTCGTCGTAGGAACTTCAAATATCTCAAAAGTTCAAATGGCCATAACTCTGAAACTACTTGATGGAATTGGGTGAAATTTGGAATTTTTTCTGACTTATATGTGTACTTGATACCTACAAATTTTTATCAAAATCTGAGGGGGTGAGGTAAAATTTTGAATTTCGGCTGGATGATTTGACGTGGAATGGCCCATATTCCTTTTAAAAATCCCTAAGCTATACCACCGGGCGGTCTACGAACTCGCGAGCTTTGGATAGTAATTTCTTTAAAACGTTACATGGTAAAAATTAAAATAAAAAAACAAAAACAATTTAGGGCCATAATGTGCTAATGTATAAAAATGTATATATCTTTGTATCTTTGTTGATTTTATCCATCTATCAGCTTTTTTAGGGGTCACCTGTAGTGTTGTGGTTAGCATAGAAACTTACAATACTAGAGGTAACGGATTCGCGTCCCGAGGTGGCCCTAGGATTTTTTAATGGGAGTAAAACATCCTTGTCTATGCCGTCCCTCGGATAGGACATAAAATGGATGTCCCGAGCATGTAAGATGTCAGGTACTCGTTAAAGATCCCTATCCTAATTATACCTGGATAGGCAAAATTTAGGACTCCCACTGTAGCATCGTCCGATTAGCCTTAGTGGCCTAAAGTGACGTTAAAACAAAACAAACAAACAAATACTAAAAATACGTTTAAATAAACTCTCTTTTCAATTTGATAACTTAAAAAAAATGAATAAATAGCGCTCAATTTAAGTAGAAATAGTAATACTTTATTAGTGTCCTCACCTTTCAGGGAGGGGGCACCCCTTAGTTAAACACAAAGTTGAAAAGTATGGATTTACTTGAAAATTTTACGAGACTGTTTAGTCAAATAGAGGACATATCTATTTTATATGTTAATATCATCTACGGACATTGTGTTAACTATATTTGGTCGTTAAAATGCCAAAGTGAACTAAGCGCAAAAACCAAATGTCCCTGGACCTATTTTTGAATAGTTTTACAGATCCATAATTCATAAACGGGTAGACATATCTCAGAAATATTTCATTCTTGTTCTAATCGATTCAAGTAGTACCTTTAAAAAAAATCTGATATTTTTCAAAATGTTATAATTTTGTGTTCATTTATCGTGGAATGACCCTTGACTATTAATTTCTGTAAACTTTTTTTCGTAATTTAATATAACGTTTTTAATTTTGTTTAAGTCAAATTTAGAGTATTTTTGATGATATTTATAATTTAACTAGCTGTATATACCGGTTTCACCCGGAGAATTTCATTTTTTAAATCTATATAATCTATAAAGTGAGACTTTTATCGACTCAAACGGTCGATTTCGTAAAAACCATTATAAAGCGAGATCAAAACGATTTTTATAACAATAAATAATATACCAAGGGATTGACTGTTATGCAATTTTAATATGGACAGGTGTTCGCACCTAGTATCAAAGAACTACTGAGCAAAATTTGGAGAATTTAGGACAAACGGTATGGATTTCAATAAAGAACCAACAGAATTTCATCTTTATTTACATAGATTATAGCTGTATATCCCGGTTTCATCCGTGGGATTTCATTTATCTAATGAAACGATCGATTTTGTAAAAAAACATTGTAAAGCGAGATCATTACGACTTTTATAACAATAAAGAATATCAGCTGAAGATCGGCTGAAGTCATGCAATTATATTGTGGATAGGTGTTCGCACCTGATATCAAAGAATCACTGAACAAAATTTGGAGAATTTCGGACAAATGGTATGGATTTCTATATAGAACAAACAAACAAACAGAATTTCATCTTTATTTATATAGATATATTTTTAAATTGTATTTCTGTTATACGTTTATCCGATTATTCGGTCCTAACGGTTAAACAAAGTTTTACTCTAGGTCATTTTTTATAATATTTTTTTAGTGTGAATCTCGCCAGATTATTTCCCTTAAATTTTATACAAGAGTTGAATTGATTATATTTGGCACGTGGGCCTCCAAACCAACAAGGATTACGAATAAGTTTGAAGTGAAGACAGAGAAGAGTTGAGAGCAGAAATGTAGTTCTGTCGTGAAAGTTGGCGTAATTATTAGGCTCTGGTATTAGCGTAGGGGCAGCCAGTGTGCAGAGATAACTGCCTATCTCGGGCTAGAAAGTGGAAGAATAATATATCATCACTTATTATTGATATATGTAATAAAATAATATCTGATATTATTTTATTATATAACTAAAGGGTACCCTGCCAGCCTGACTCTGGGTCAACCCATATTTTAGATTAACACTTTCACTAAATTAGCCATCAGTCATTAGATGTACTAATACTATTCATGATTGTTAGTAAATAATTTAAACTTTTCAGATGACCAATATGAAGGATTCATCATCACTTCTTGCCTTAAAATTCTTCTTGCCCCCATTCATCCGTAATTCCAATACCCTCTCCACCTTTAAATCCCGCCTACATCATCACTTCATAGCCATCCATTTTAAACCGATGGAAGCTCTTATTTTATTTTTTCTTATAATTTTTTTTTGTTTCCTTTTTAAAAAAAATACAAATATCACTTAACCTTTCTGTAAATAAGTTTTTAAATATGTATATATTATTAGATGTAATACCTAGTTTCTTTTCGCATGATTGAATAATTAATGTGTATTTTTTTCTCTTTTTTTAAACTAGAGGTTCCCTAATTATTTGTATATCATCTGAATTTGTTTATTTAAACTTTAAGGCTCCAAAGCCCTCTTTGTATATTATTTAATTTTGTTGTAAAGGGACATCTCCTAGAACAAATAAATAAAGAATTTATTATTTATTTATTTTTAAATAGGATTTGGATATTTATTAAATGAGTATTTTATTACTAAACAATGTTTTTTTTGAGTTGGTTTATAAGAACCAGTACGGCTTGTCACTTATACTAATAAAGAAAGATTATATTGATATGCAATTGGAATTGGCTTATCATTTTAGTATCATATGAAAAATATCAATCTCGTTAAGCTACCATACCTCAGTAACACTAGAAACCTTTATATTATGTTTGTTTGTTTGTTTGTTTAACGTCACTTTGTGCTACTGAGGCTAATCGGACGATGCTTCAGTGGAAGTCCCAAATTTCGCCTATCCAGGTATAATTAGGATAGGGATCTTCAACGAGTACCTGACATCGTACAGGCTCGGGTCCTGTTCGAGAGTATAGCCATGTATTTTTTACTCTCTTTAAAAAACCATAAAAGCACTTCCGGACGAGAACCCAGCATAGTATTGCTATGCAAACCACTACACCAGAAGTGACCCTAGAAGATAAATATATATATAAATATATTTGTATTATATCTACGATAAGAAACAACATATAAAAATAAGATATTATATTTTGGATCCGCTGAAAAGTAGACCATTTCACCCACTTTAAAGCGCCCCTGTATAAGCATCGTTAACACAGGTAGGACATGATTACCTTCCAAATGAAAGTTTCACTTTAAAAAAATGAAAAGAAAAAAATGAATGAGTCAGTGGGTAATACAACTATTTGTAGTTTTATTTGATATTTGTCAATTACACACCAAGTTAAAGAAGCGAATTTTATTGATATTTGAAGATGGGAAACGTTAGATAAATAAAGTTGAGCAGAGTAAAGGGTTATAGAGCCTATTAAGATTACAGGTTATTAAGGTTACAACAGTGAAACCCAAATCATATGTTATTTGGAGAAAAAATATAGCGAGAAATCATTTTTAAATTTGAAAACACACAAAAAAATCTTTTTTCTTATTTCTAATTTTTTTTATTTAGCTTACTTCTATGAGGTGTGAACTTAGTATCCAAACTAAAACTGGTAGCGACTGTTGTGTACTGCCTCTCCTAACACCGCAAACACTTATACACTAACAACAATAGCTATTTTACACTTATTAGATAAAATATATAAAAGATATTGGTACTCTGGATTACGCACAGGTAGAAGGAGTTGAGGTCCATGGTCGGCCGCCACTGCCCAGTGGCCTCCTCTTCAAGCGGCCGGGGGTGGGGAGCTTTCCCGAAGAAAGGGAAATTCGAGGAGGGGTGGAGGCGGGGGTGGGCCTAATCCAGGGGCTAGCTGGCCTGAAGTTAATATCCAGAAGAAACAATATAGTATATCGTCGTCGATACTGCAAAAGGTCCTATGTTAGAAATTTTCGATTTTGCGATTTTATTGGATTTTTAATCAAAACTCGTAGCTCTAGCCCTTAACTACTCACGTCGGGTCATATTGACCCGTACCAAGTTTCATTTCACTCTATTTACACCTTTTTGGCATTGAATGATCACTAAACTTTGAAATATCCTTTGTTTTGGCTCCAGTTACATCTTGGCAGTGTCTTACAAATATTGTTTATTTTATCTAAATCGATATTTTGACTCGAGGTGAGTAGTTGTCTTAGTAATTTTTTTGTGTCCAATGCGGGGATTAAATTTGTATAAAACCACTCATTTCTTATTTGCTTCAACTGCAAAAATTGTTAGTAGAAATTTTTTTGAATTTAAATCAAAAGAAATTATGTTAATAATAGTAATGTTAAGGAGTTCCTTTATTTTAGTACTTCATTTCATACCTATAATTCAACATGTTATTCATATTTTAAAACTTTCATTTATTGTATACATAAATAAATATATATTTTCAAGCCTTCTTCTGTTGTTTAAAACTAATATCTTACACCTTAAGGTTGTTTAATTTTTTTTTTGTTCTGCGTCATATTGACCCGAGGTGAGTATATAAGTAACATTGATTCAGGTTTGTAGTTAAGGGCTAGAGTCCTACAAGACGAAGTATGTCACCAGTAAATAGAAAAGATAACTCATGCACAGCAAAAAAATATTCTAATATCAGGATTCGCTTGGTCATTAACACTTAGTGACTCCAGCCTACAAGGTAAATTTAAACTCTATCACAAAAAAGTATTACAAATGAATATAATAACAATTTTAATTAGAAGAACATATTTTAAAAAAGATCTTATATCACTTAGTGAAGCGACTGATTACTTAAATGATAAAGATTGGCTTTAACTCGCAGACTATTGTAAAGTAGCTTGGGCATACCATATAGATATACGTTATGTAGGGAATTTAATTATTAGCAACCATAAAAAGCAATATTGACAGTTGGGTAATTATTTATGTAATTATTACTATGTTTGAAAAGGTGTTTTATATTATGAAATCTATATTGTCAGTTAGAGTAGGCCAATTTATTTATTTATCTATTACTAAATATGTTTCAATTATTGTTTTATTTATTATGATTATTGTTAGTTAGAAGGGGCCAATATTATTTATTTACCTATTACTAAGAAAAAATTGTTGTTTTAGATTATAATTTCTACAATGTTGGTGGGAATGGGTAGGTAGGCATAATTTATGATCTAATAATCCCTTAATATGTTGATATGTAATATCCTATTGATTTATTAAATGTTATAAGTGCAATTTGCTCTCGTTCTTGTTATGGGGTGTTTTATACCGCATGTTAGAAATATATTTATATATATTAATATATTTATTGTTTATTGTTGTTATTATTACACTTGTTGTTTATGCTTATGTATATTAAATTTAAAAGATGAAAAAGAAGATTTTTTAGGAATAATCGGTAGTAACACTGTTAGTTACAAGATTTGAGCTTGTAAATAATAACTAATGTCTTATGGATGAAGGCCAACCTCCGGATAATGGTTCTCAGTGTAACCAAGCCGTAAATATTTTTGTTGAGTTTATTATGTCTATTGCATTTATCATTATTTGTGTATAGCTCAATAAAAATTCATTCATTCATTCATTCATTTATAATAACAATTTTAATGTTACTTTCGATAATAAGAATGCAAATAAAATGATTTTTTTGTTCTTCTGAAAATCAGCTGTCAATTGACAAGAGGCCTTTTGCAGTATCAACGATGATTTTAAAATTTAATGTAATTAAAAGGTAACTTCATCAAGGATTTACATGAACTATCATATACGATCTAATCAGGGCTATGATTTTGAGTAAATAGTAAAGAAGGTAGGATGCCGAGACCACAAACCCTGCACACCTCTCTATCCACTGACCGCCGCACAGTGGGACGAGTCCACACTCCCGTTGGACATCGGCTATAACTCTCAAAGAAATTTCGCTGGACTTTTCAAATTTTTTCAGTTTATGTTTTTGAGAATGCAGAATCTTAATTTATATTAAATTAATTATAATTTAATGCTATAAATTATAAAATTTATAGCAATCACGTTTACACTTGTAAGTTGTAACAATAATAAATAGATAACTACTATGATTTAAAATGTAATTAAATAATAACAAATTTTATGTAATATACCTTTTATAGAATTATAAAATTATTCATTAGCTTCACATTCTACCTTATGAGCAAGCTTCTTGCTTCCTGGGACATTTTATTTTTCACAACACTAACATATTGAGATTGAAATGGGATCGGACTTTATAGCAAACTATCGATTCTTGACGTTATTCTGGAATGCTGCTCTCCATAATCCTAAAAATGTTTCTGATTTGTTTCTTGATCCTTATTCCGAAGCGAGGTCGTATCAGTCAAATCTATCTTATTCTTTTGAAGAAAAAAAAAAGGTCATTGTTTCTCTTCATATTTATGATGTTAGTAGCACAAAAGTCGTATAATAACTACGTTTGATTTTGTTTGACAGGACTTAAAAAAAATACTAACAAAATTATAACTTTAGTCAATTCCAAACTACCTACTTTAACCAAGCAACTACTGTCTATTTATAATTTAATGTAACAATATTTCGTGTAAAGTGCACTCTTTTAAATTACTAATTATTATAGTGCCATACAAAATATAAAATACAAATATAAAATATTAAAAAAATTAACAATTTTTTTAAATGTTCAAAGCTATTCTATTGGAAATCGTAATTTGTTGAATAAATTGTTGCAGTTGGTTCGAAATATATTAATTTAACGATTATGAGTTGATGAAAACCCAAATATGCTAAGAAGATGTTCTATATCACCAAATTCACTCTTGAGTTCAGTGTTCACGCGTGGTAAAATCTCATTATAATGACAATAGGCAGATTGTGGCAAGATCGGAAAACTGTTTATAAAACTTCAAACCTTTGCTAACAATAGGATATATGTAGTTTTCCGGGCAATTTCGGGCGTTTTACTATATTGTACCAAATAGTTTACATTTTTTTGAACCGTCGTAACTGTTGCATATGCTTTTCCAAAACTATATTTCTGGTGTATTACAATTCTTTAGCTATGCTTGAACATACTGTAAACATTCCATTAGGTTTATCCAAAAAATATAGGCACACTAACTTTAAATATAAAAAAGATGAATATCTTACTGTCATGTTTCAACTCATATTGTATCATTATTAACGCGAAGATTGAGTTAAAAATTAGTGCACATGAAGAGGAAAGGATTCTAGTTTATTAATATTACAATGAAATCTCTAAATTTTAACTTTTATGTTTTGGCCCAATGTCCGGCCGTACAGTGGACTCGCCCCACTCTGCGCCATCCAGAGTTCGACAGAATAGCCTTCAAGTATACTCCAATACAAATATTGAGCTGTTACACTCGATCGCACTTCCAACCCTTTTTTATTCCATTAAATTTCTAGGGCCAACCATCTATCCTCATTTCAAATTCAAAGATTTATACCCAAAAACAAACATTGTAAATATTATTAGGAAAAGAAGACTGTGCTGACTGGAAATCTGATGTCTTTGCTGACATTATCATAACTAATAGAAATATATATATATATATATATATATATATTTCTTTTTTTACATTATACCTCATCGTATTGACTCGCCCCAGGATACCTTTACGATATTAATTAGGTCTAAATATGAGGCGAACGAACGAGAAGAGAAACTTGAAGGAAGCCAGTCGAAGCAGAACAGGCGCGCTCCGAATTTGTCGGCTAATAGGTTTCGCTTAGAGAGCAATGATATATTTGGAAAGCGGCTTTCTAAATCCCATTAGCTTCCACATCCCAATGGAGATTATATATTAAATTCAATTATTAAATGATTGTTAGAACTAAATCGTGTTAAGAGATATCCTAACTAAGCAGCTGTAACTAACACTAAAATGAACAGAATCATATCTAAATCCTATCTACAATCAAATCTACAATTTTCATTCATGATGATATAAAATCATATTAGCGTTTATAATAATAGTGTATGTGTACTTCTTTTTTTATCTTTCCTTGACAGGGGTGCGACCAGGGGTAGGGAACACTGTGAAATATCCCACCCCCACCGAAATTAAAAAAAAAAAAAAAAACAGTATTGGAAACATTTCACGCATGCGATTGAGTAGTGAGAGGTTACGGGATGGCCGTGTGGGCTAACGCGTGAGAAGATAGCTTTGCCGCTGAAAATCAACATATGACTCAAAGATTGCCAGTTCAAAACCCGGGGACAGGTGGCATTAATTAATAATAAAGAAGGCTTAACGAACCCGAAGGTTCGATGCCGACACCACAAGTCGTTTCCTGCAAACCCCAATCCACCGAACGCCATCTTAGACAGATCTGCCTTTACCACAGGATTCTCCCACCTCCGTCTCGGCCTACCCTTCGGACGTTTCCCTGTCGGCTCCGTGCTTATTAACCTTTTAGTGTTCACAACCGTGTTTCGCGATTTCACATGCCCATTTTATTCGCCGTGCTGCAATCACCTCTACTATATTTACCGGATACAGTTAGCTCAGTTCGGCGTTGTGTGAACGTCTAAGTTCTCCAGTCGATTCGTCTCTCTTCGGACCAAATATTCTACTCAATACCTTATTTTCAAAAGGCCTCAGCCTTTGCTCATCCATCAATGTTATCGGACACGTTTTGCATCCACAAAGGACCTTATGAAGAATAATAGTTTTGTAAATCTTAAATTTTTTTTTTTAATAATTTTTTGAAATTTAAAACTGTATTTACAGCAAATATTTAGTAAATGTGATAACGATAAGAAAAAAAATCACTCATCTGATACACTTAAAATAGAAGGTCCCGCGAGGCCATTTTCTTTTCATACGCCTAGGAGGATTGCAGTCCAAGTTAAGAAGGATATGATATCTTACCACTCAATTATTTGAATATAATAGTGTTTATATTCCTAAGAACAGCTTGAAATACATATGTAAGTTTATGTTTTCTGATTTTTGTGACTATCCAACCTTAATAAAAGACCATCCATAACAAAATTGTGCAAAATGATAAATATTAATGACTGAAAAACCAACGCAATCATCAGTCCACCATGTCAGGACGCCATTTTGGGGTAGTGCGGCAACTTTTTTTAATGAAGACATTAGCTTTGTTCTAATCAATATTTACCAGGAATAAACGATATGCCTTTGGAAGGGGGGGGGGGGGGTGTGCACGTACTACCATAAGCTCACGAACTACTCATTCAGGCCCTGGACCCGCTTTACATTTCTCAAGATAAGGTTTAACGGACCATAAACTCCATGATGTGCCCAACAAATTGTGTCCTACTGCTCACAGTTGGTTTCTGTTTTCCTACTGTTCCCAATTTCCTAGTGTACCTAATCTAATTATTCCTTCAAACATTTCTATTCCGGCGATTCATATCCGCAATAATCCTAAAATATAGATTTAAGTATAGAGACGATAGGATATTTAACACTACTCGGCATTCATCCCCCACCCTCTCCCACGGGCCGGGAAACCCCTTACAGCCTTATAGGCGAGGAATGTAAAAAAAAAAATGGTAGTGACATAATAAATTGGCCTTCTCCACTTTTAAAACGGGCATGAGAACCCAAAAGTGTATTAAAGGGCATTTCTTGGAAAGTGGAAATTAAAATTGAATTTTCTTTTTATAACACTGGACCAGTCCTACAAATTTGCTTATTTATAAAGATATTATAAGTGTGAACGTTTTATCGTGGAAACTCTGTGTATTATATTATATAAACGTGTATCACTACAACCTCTGAAGGGTCTTGGGTGCAGTACTGTTAACGGAAGTGCTGTTCTTGGTCCGCGGGCCAGCTAGAGGGATATTATTATGAGGTTATCAATTGAACCTCAATTGAAGCTCAACCGCCAGGCTGGGTTTGCCTCAGGAGTGTCTCTGGGCCCCAGAGACAACAATACTTAAGACATTCGTCCAATCCAGATTGAAATTACGGACCTAGAGCAGAGCAACTTAATGCCTTACCAATCACCTACCCCTCTTCCTATAAAAAATTATATTTATTATACTTTTGTTTTCGATATAGACATCGATGAATATATTAACGTTAAAAAAAAAACATATAATGGACAAGAGTTCTAGACGTTTCGTTTGAACAGTTGGAATACACTGTTCTAATACATGTTCGTAACTATCCGAGAATATTCTAAGTTTGTCGGGAACCTTGTTAATTGTTCAAATTTAGACTAAATTTAACCTTTAACCTTTAACCTTTAACCTAAAACCTTCTGGGCCAGCGTAGATGGTACTCGAACATCGTAGTCACAAACGTGTGCTATGACAGTTTATTCCAACTGTTTGTTCGTTCCAATAAAAGGTACCTCTATTCTAAACCAAATGTTTTTATTGTTTTGTTTTTTTAACGTTACATTATTAAAGCTAAGTTGTACGAATCTTCTAAATTTGCTCAGCACTGCAATGACAAAAATACTCAATTAAAGTTTTTTTACTTTCACTTACCTATATATGAAATATATAGCAAGTGGAAGTATAACGATCGTGAAAAATTTCGACTTCCGGTTTTCAACGGAAATACACGTTTTGGTGTCCCCTGAGTCCAAATAACCAAGTCCCGCGAAATGGTCTGTGTGTGGGTGTGTGTGTGTGTCTGTGTGTTTGAACAGACAAGCTCAAAAACTATAAACCGTGCGAACCTGAAATTAGGTATTTAGCGTATGTATATGCCCGCGATGTGACAGCAAAAATTTCATCGAAATTGCTCAAATGGAGGGGGTACTTTATTTAGTAACTTTTTAAGTTTTTTTCGATTTTCTCAAAAACGGCTCTAACGATTTTGATCAAACTGAGTATTTGATGTATTAATATAGTATGCCCGAGATATGACCGTAAAAATTTCATCAAAATTGATCAACCGGAGGGGGGACGTTACTTCATAAATTTTGTATCATTTTCACGTGTTTTTTTTTTTTTATTTACTCAAAAACGGCTTTAACGATTTTGATCAAACTGAGTATTTGATGTATGTATACGCTAAAGATGTGATAGCCAACATTTCATCAAAATTGGTCAAACGGAGGGGGCACTTTATTTCATAACTTTCTTCCATATTTTACCATAAGGTAAGCGTTATCACTATTAAAATGTTCTGAGGGGGCTGTTTTTTTTTGTTTCCGTACAGTACCTTTGTTTTTGTTTAAATGGAGAAATTAACTGTCCCTCGTTACGCCTAAAAATAAGAAATGGCTAAATATGAGATATGATAAAAACCAGTAAACATTTAGAAGAGAAAAATGAAAAATATTCAGTCAACTCATAAAACACGTTGAGCCCAGGCATGCTTAGTACTTCTTTAACGACAGACCATTGTTCACAATTAAAGCCGTTCTGTTCATTTAATGGAAAATATTTGTTTCATGATAACTAAATGAATTTTTCAACAAGTACACAGAGAATTATAAAATCAGACGACTTTGAGTAATATGCTTGCATTGCCGAGTTATGACAAGTAAAATCTATTATTTAATAATAAAATAAATTAGTGGTTTTTATAGAGCAAATAAAAACAAATATAAGAAATGAATGTGGAAAAATGTGTAACTTTGAGAAGTGGCATTAACAAAACGCATTAATTTCTAATTTAAGTAAGTTGGTAGTGAAAGTTTTGTGTTGCGCGCATCGCACCAGATTTATTTTTTTTACGTTACATTATTAAAGCTAAGTTGTACGAATCTTCTAAATTTGCTCAGCACTGCAATGACCAAAGTACTCAATTAAAGTTTTTTTTAGATGTGGGGGGAGGGGGGTTAGAACAATAGATTATACGAATCTTTATATACTCAAGGCGACTATTTAGTTATCCGATGCTACCCTGTTCGCAATCAGACCTGGACAACTGTTACGACAAAGAGATTATTTCTGGTTTTGCTGGAATGGCCTGGAATAATTCACAGATGATCGTTTACTAATCCATATCCAGAGTTATTATTTAACAACAGAAAAACATAAATCGATAATTGTATATACTCGTAACAAGATGTTAAATGAAACTAATTCGATTGGTGGCTTTTTCTTTCTTTTTTATTTTGCGCCAATAAAACATAGTAGTCAGATATAAACATCTTAAATAATTGCTACGAATTTTGTTATATACATGTAAATTAATTTAAAATTAAATCAGATGCATAAGCACAGTTTCCTACAGTCAGGCCTATTTCGTCCATTGTGACTCCCCCTAGCGTTTGTTTTCCAAAAATTTAACCGTATAAATAAGTCCTAATTGTTTGTTTCTATGTTTAAGGTTCCACTAAGGCTAATCGGACGATGCTACAGGTGGAGTCCTAAATTTTGCTTATCCAGGTATAATTAGGATAGAAATCTTTAACGAGCACCTGACATCGTACAGGCTCGGGACCTCCATTTAACGTCCTATCCGAGGGGCGACTTAGCCAAGGATTATTTACTCACTTTAAAAAATCCTAGGGCCACAGGCCAGCTATTACATCACAGGTTACCCTAGAATATATTTATTAATGTATTTGTATTATCTTTATATATATATATATATATATATATATATATATTTTTTTTTTTTTATTATTTATGACTGTTTACAACATTAAGTCATACGTCGTCCCCAATAATAAGCGCTCCCCATTTCTTTCGGTCTTCCCAGTCTCCCTCTCTTATCCCTCTGTTCATCATTCCTTCTTCCACTCCGTCATACCAGAGTTTTCTCGGGCGACCTCTTTTCCTTCTTCTTTCTGGTTTCCATTTCAGCAATTTTCTTGGCCATGCTCCCTCATTCATCCTCATAACATGTCCAAACCATTTTAACCTCATGGTTTCTATACTATGGAGGATGTTTTCTTCTTTCCCAACCCGCCGTCTTATTTGTTCGTTGGGAATTTTTCGGATTCGGGACACTCCGCTTGCTCGCCTCCAAAAATCCATTTCTAGGGCTAAGAGCCTACCTGCTTGTTTAGCTTTTAATGTCCACGCTTCTGCCGCGTAGATGCTGACGCTTTCCAAAGAGGCTTTATACATTATTTTTTTTGTTTTCATGCTGACATTCCTACTCCATAATACCGAGTTCAAGATCCCGATGATTTTTTTCCTTGAACGAACTTTTCCTGGATGTCCAGATCGCTGGACCCTAGCGAGTCCAACCAGCTTCTATCTTTATATATATATATATATATAAAGATCTCTGTATTCTAAGAGCCAATAAAGTTATTATTATTATTATTATTATAAAGATCTCTTGTCACGATGTTTGTCGGGGGTGAAATCAGAAACTACTCAACCGATCCTTATAAAATTTTGCTCGTTGTGTGTAGTTTTGTCCATCTTAAAAGATAAGATAGTTTTTATCTCGATTATTTGCCTCAATATTTCTTTTAGTGCAAATCAAATGCTTATTATATATAGTACACTTGAGTGTGATTATTTGAAAGTTCTATAAATTTCCACTACACCACAGGTGACCCCAGGTGCTAATTGCTGTTAATAGCTTTGACATGGTGTAGGCCGACGCACACAGTTTTCTCCAAAGCGGTATAAGATTATATATAGAGAGATGTTATTGCAGTATTATAGAGATGTTAGAAGTGTAATATAATTATGGGCTGTAATAGAGAAAACACAGGCGGTTTGTGGCAGGGTCGTGGCAAAATGTCTGTAATTACTTGTGCTTCGCGTGATGCAGCAGTACTTTCTTCTATGTACTGGTTCATATAGCAGCAACCTTACGTAACTAAATATTGCTTTAGTGTCTTAGTATGAATATAGTGAGAGTCCTATCGATAGTATTGTATCACTTAAGTGGGTTTAAATCATTTTTTATAAAATGAAAATAACATTTCACATTGTCTGACAAATAATAAAAAGACAAATAATTAACAAGGTCACTTAAAAAAGTATTAACTTGTAACGATACAGTAATACAAAAAAACAAAAACATATGATTCAAGAGCAAGACTAACTATCCAGTTCTCCTTACGACTACATATTAGGAGCGATGGACTGGGGAGTTAGTCTTGTTCTAAAGCTCAAGTCTTATGGTTATTTCTGTGTTACATAGTAATAATTTTTGTAAACTTTTTAAATATTTGTGTTCTTATAATTTGTATGGCATTGAAAATAGTTATTCTCTATGAATCAAAGGAATAGTTGAACCTACTTAAGTGTTACAATAGCTTTAAAGCCTTTTTATTTTCCGTTACCTCTGTATGAAATATATAGTAAGGGAAAGTAAGTGGATCGTAAAAATCGACATCCAGTTTTCAAAGGAAATTCAAGTTTTTGGGGTCCCCGGAATCCAAATAACCGAGTCCCGCAAATGGTCTTAGTGCCTGTGTGAGCGTCTCTGTGTATGTGTGAACGGAATAGCTCAAAAACTATAAACCGTAAGAATCTGAAATTGGATAGGTATTTGGAGTATGTTTATGCCCGCGATTTGACAGCAAAAAGTTGTTTCTAAATTGGTCAAACGGCGGGGAACTATATCTAAAAATCTGGTGCGTGCGCGCAACAAACAACTTTCACTTACCAACTTACTTAGATTAGAAATTAATGCGTTTTGTTCATTGTCATTTCTCAAATGAACAGAACGGCTTTAATTATGAATGAATTTATGAATGAATGAATGAATTAAATTATGAACAATGGTTTGTCAACATTGATATTAAAGAACACCTAATTTTCATTAAACACCACGAATTTGATAGAAATCGTTAAAGCCGTTTTTGAGATCAACGAACAAAAGGTAAAAATTGGAAAAAATTATGAAATAAAGTGCCCGCTCCGTTTGACCAATTTTGATGAAATATTGGCTATCACATCTTTGGCATATACATCCATCAAATACCCAGTTTGATCAAAATCGTTAAAGCCTTTTTTGAGTAAATAAAAAAAACACGTGAAAATGATACAAAATTTATTAAGTAAAGTCCCCCCTCTGGTTGATCAATTTTGATATAATGTTGGCTATCGCATCTTTGGCATATACATAGATCAAATACCCAGTTTGATCAAAATCGTTTAAACCGTTTTTGAGTAAATAAAAAAAAAACACGTGAAAATGATACAAAATTTATTAAGTAAAGTCCCCCCTCCGGTTGATCAATTTTGATGAAATTTTTACAGTCATATCTCGGGCATATAAATAGATCAAATACTTAGTTTAATCAAAATCGTTAGAGCCGTTTTTGAGAAAATCGAAAAAAACTTAAAAAGTTATTAAATAAAGTACCCCCCCCCCTTTGAGCAATTTTCATGAAATTTTTGCTGTCACATCGCGGGCATATACATACACTAAATACCCAATTTCAGCTTCGCACGGTTTGTAGTTTTTGAGCTAGTCTGAGTTTTTGAGGTAAGTGAAAGTAAAAAATGTTATCTCATTTTCACTTCTTTCTTTTTTCCTTCGATTTTCTCAAATACGGCTCTAAAGACTTTGATTAGACTCTTCATGTTCAATTAGAATCAAGTATTGTTTAACATCAGGTTAGCTTTATCATTATTAAAATGTTATTATGAGGGAGCTTAAATGGGAAAGGGACTTATTTGTTTCGCAATAAAGTACCTTTGTTTTTGTTTATTTGGAGAAATTAACTGTCTCTCGTTATGCCAAAAAATAAGAAATGGCTAAATGTGAAATATAAAAAAAAATCAAGTAAACATATAGAGGAGGAAAAAATAAAAATACAGGTTGCTTGGTTTGTGTTAATGGTGTATAACCGTAGTTTGGTCATCAACGGCTCACAGTGGGGCGAGTCCTCTGTCCGGCCGACATTGGGCCAAAACAAGAAAGTTAAAATTTAGAGGTTTCATTGTAATATTAATAAACTAGAATCCTTTCCCCGTCATGTGCACTAATTTTTAACTCAATCTTTGCGTTAATAACGATAAGATATGAGTTGAAACATGACAGTAAGACATCCATCTTTTTTACGTAAATTGCGTTAGTAAAACGCCCGAAATTGCCCGGAAAACTACATATACCCTATTGTTAGCAAAGGTTTGAACTTTTATAAACAGTTTTTCGATCTTGCCACAATCTGCCTATACTCATTATAATGAGATTTTACCACGCGTGAACACTGAACTCAAGAGTTAATTTGGTTATTTAGAACATCTTCTTAGCATATTTGGGTCTTCATCAGCTTATAATCCTTAAATTAATATATATCGAACCAACTGCAACAAATTATTCACCAAATTACGATTTCCGATAGAATAGTTTTGAACATATAAAAAAAATTGTTAATTTTTTTAATATTTTATATTTGTACTGTACTATAATATAATTAGTAAGTTAAAAGAGTACACTGTCTTAAAAACGAAATATTAAACTATAAGTAGGCAATAGTTGCTCGGTTAAAGTAGGTAGTTTGGAATTTAGTAAAGTTATACTTTTTTTTAAGTCCTGTCAAACAATATCAAACGTATTTATTATAAGACGTTTGTGCTGCTAACTTCATAAATATGAAAAGAGACAATGACCTTTTTCTTTTTATCAAAAGAATAAGATAGATTTTACTGATACGACCTGGCTTCGGAACAATGATCAAGAAACAAATCAGAAACATTTTTGGGATTATAGAGAGCAGCATTCCACAAAAACGTCAAGAATCGGTAATTTGCCATAAACTTCGATTCCATTTCAATCTCAATGTAAAAGTGTTGTAAAAAGTAAAATGTCCCAGGAAGCAAGAAGCTTGCTCATAAGGTAGAATGAGAAGCTAATGAATAATTTCATAATTTTAAATAAAAGGTATTTGTTGTTATTTAATTAAATTTTAGTAGTTATCTATTTATTATTGTTACAACATACTATTGTAAAGGTAATTGTTATAAATTTTAAAATAAAATTGTTAATGCATTTTGAATTTATATTAATATATTTTATATTAGTATAAATTCAACCATTATAAGGTACGTACGATATATATATATATATATATATATGTAATGATTATGTATGTATATATGTAATGATTATAAATGAAATGACAATAAATAAGATTCTCATTCTCAAAAACATAAACTAACAAAATCTGAGAAGTCCAGCGATATTTGATTGAGAGTTATAGCCGATGTCCGACGGGAGTGTGGACTCGTCCCACTGTGCGGCTGTAGAAAAATACATTAATTTTTCGGGAGTTTATGAGGTTTCATAGAGTATTCTATTCTTCTGTTTGGGCTGCTTTCCCATATGATGGAACACCGTTAACATAAACACGTAAATAAACACGTAAACTGTATTTATTGACTTGTATACTACACTTTTATCTTATTAACTTAGGCTTCATGGGTAAAGACCATAGTAACCTTATTATAATATATTCACCTACAGTTCAATATCACTTCAAATTACCTCAGATAAGCTATTTCGAGTTTTATTTTATTTTCATTTATTACTATTATCATGGTCTTACTTTAATAACTATAATTTTTAAATTCTATTGTTTATTTTTGGCTAATATACTTAATTTTGTTTAATGTTTCACATACATTTAATATTTGTTTATATGATTCCTCTGATTGGTTGTTTTCTGGTGTTTTGTGGTGGTTGGTTAGCCCTGTTGATGACCTAAAATTTGGGTCGAAACGTCGGCTACAATAAAATATGTAAATACCACATATTAGTGCTTCTCATGTTTACTGCACCCCCAACGATTATGTCAACGGTCAACCATCTTAAACTTTATTTAACTTGAAAATAATAAGGTGAAGAAATTATAAGTTATAAAATAAAAAGGTTCTATCCAATCCAATCGAATCGTTTCTTCAGGGTACTTCTTCTAAGTACGGCACGGTTCGACTGACTTTTATTTTATATTTTATTTCCTGATATAGTTCTCCTATATTAGGTTTCCACTCTCTTCCTCCAGACAATGCCTCCTGTATAATGCCTCGTGGAGTCCCCCCCAAATCGTTGCCCGCATGTCCATGTACATCCTAGCTCATCGCTTTCTACAGGAAGTTCAATTCTCCTGTTCACGGTTGCGATACTCTCCTTGGTCGACTCTCCGAAAATTTGTGCTTCCTCTTGATCTATCTAGATCTGGCCGCTAACAGGAGAAAAGAATAGAAGATTTCTTTCCGTTGTTTTTGATAGCGTTGAGAGATACCGTGCAGGTGTCCTCTGTCTTAACAAAAATGTTAAAAATATATTTTACTTAGTAACTTCTTTTATTTCACTACTAATATTTTCTCATTATTTATTCAAAATACTCATTTTAAACTCGTTTTCATATAGAAATAGAAAATGCTGATTTTGTAGATATGACGTTGTTGAAAGGAGCGAGTGACGTAGCGATAGATCGTATTACCTAATTTTAATATATAGTAATGTACTATTATCGAACATGTAATAAGTCATAATATTATTATTATAATTTTTAAATTATATATTTTTTTGGGGAGCAATGTAACTCATTGGTAAGGTAATGAATGAGTTGCTGTTCTCAAGGTCCCGGGTTCGTTCAAATCTCGCTTGGCAGTATATTTTTAATATTCTGTCACAGTTCGTCTCGTGGGCCGAGAGACCTTTCTGAGGCAAACCTAGCCTCAATAAAGTGGATGCCATCTTGATGAAAAAATTAATAGGAAAAGGCCGGGCGGTTGAGCGCAACGTTTGATCATCTTGCACGGCCGCTGACCAAGGAACAATACTTCTGTATGCAGTAATGAATCCTTCATGGGTTGTAGTGGTACCGGTTTCTGTTTGTTTTCATATGTTTTTCGATTAAGAAACAATAAACGTTTAGTTAAAAAAATAAACAAAAAGAAAACTAAAACAAAAAACTCAATGTTGGTATTAACATAGATTGGACTAGGTCTCAACAAGTGTTGAGGGTGAAGGGGTGAGTGAGGTGGGTGTCACCATTGGTGTAGTGGTTAGCCTGACTATTTACTAAACCAAAGGTCGCCGGTTCGCAGCACGGTAGGTGACCAGAGATTTTTTCAAATGGAGTAAAAAAATTTTGGCTGTGCTGTTCTTCAAATGACGTAAAACGGCAGAAGGATGTTAGGTACTCGTCACTTATTGGTAGTTTAAGACAATGATGAAAAATATATATATATATATCTAGGAAGGTAAGAGGGAAACTAAGAACAAAATTATTTTATGAAGAATATGTAGTTCTAATTTTGTAACTGATGTCATTGATAATCTGCAAATAGGAACCTGTAGCGGCCATTAAACTATATAAATTTCTATATTTTTATACATTATAAAAACGAAACGTTTTTACGAAAATAGTATCCCAAGCTCGCGAGTTCCTTGCCCCGCCAGGTGACTCTAGAGATTTTTAAAAGAGGTGAAAAATCCTTTGCATCCTAGCTATGCCGTCCCTCGGACAGCACGTAAAATGGAGGTCTCAAGCCTGTTCGATGTCAGGTACTGGTTTAAGATCCCTACCCCAATTATACGTGGATAGGCAAAATTTAGGACTTCCACTGTAGCATTGTATGATTAGCCATAGCAGCATAAAGTGGCTTTAAAAAAATTAACATAACATTCTATGACCCATTGATATACTGGAATATTCGATCATAAGGAGTGTTCTTGTTACTTAATCCAAGTAACACCTATAATATTTTTAACAAGAACCTGATAAATCTAAAAGGAAAAGCTTATTGTTTTACTTATTAATTTATAAAGCAATCTGCTGAATTATCAATAAGAGTCTTAATGTTAACTCCATTAATGCACTGAACGCAAGACAATGGTGTAACGTAAGGTGGCCACGCGTTGGGCAACGCAGCGCGTTTTAGATTGTAGTCCTCGATGACTGCAGCATAGCTAACCCAGCCTAACGCAACAGAACGCCAGACCATAAAGTCATCAATGATTGCCTTCCTACATGTGATGGGCCTTCGGTGAGCGCATTATGGTATATCATCTCCTGTGGTCCGGTTATATAAGTCTCATAAATCTCAAGACTACAATACAGTCCAATAATTGTTATTGGTAGAAAGTTATAATTCAAAACGCCAAACAAACAATAAAAACTCTAATTAGGGGTCACCTGTGGTTTAATGGTTAGCAAGACAACCTACAATACTAAAGGTCGCGGGTTCGCGTCCAGCGGTGGCCCTAGGATTTTTTAATTGGAATAAAAAATCCTTAGCTATGCCGTCCCTCGGATAGGACGTTACAATCCACGTCCAGTTACAATCTCAAATTTCGTTTATTTTTATTTTTACATAGCGGTAGATGTTTCGGAATAGGTGTCCATGTGCATCACCTTTTTTAAGTGTAAATATTAAATACATTCTTTTAGCTTTTCAATTTGTGAATTTGTCGATTAATAGTAAAATTATTCAATTAATAGTAATGTCTTATTGGAAGCATGTGGCATGCTGATTAGTCTCTGGAATGAGCTTTTATGTATAAGTATCAAAAATATTTGTACAAATATGAACTTTCGATTAACAGGAAAATATTATAATACCAGGTATATTATAATACCACATTTAAGATGGTGACCTGTGGTTTAGTGGTTAGCATGGCAGCCTACGATACTAAAGGTCGCGGGTTCGCGTACCACTGTGGCCCTAGGGTTTTTTAAAAGGCTATGCTGTCCCTCGGATTTGACGTTAAATGGAGGTCCCGAGCCTGTGCGATGTGAGGTACTCTTACTCGAGGCAAAATTTAGGACTCCCACTGTAGCATCGTTCGATTAGCCTTAGTAGCATAAAGGGATGTTAAACAAACAAACAAAACTCTAATTATAACCATATGCTCGATCTTCAGAGCTGGTCTACGATCATAGCCAATGATGTAGAGGACTCGAAGACTTTAGAAGATCCAGAACATGTACTAAAACAGTTGTGTAACTGCCTCAACAAAAACACTAGAACCCTTTTCTGTGTGACAGGCAAAATCAAATGGTTTTGTTTCACGTTACATACGAAGAGAAATGATTCTTAGCAACTTCTAAAAAACCTATTTTACGATGGGGTCAAATTTGGTTATCGGACCGCCAAATTCACCCTTCTCGTTAAAACGAATAAAGAAAAGCAAAAATAAAAATACTCCACTTCTCTTTTCTAAATCTTCAAGGTTTAAAATCAGACAAAAATTGAAAACCTACATATTGTAATGGGTTAAGGTACGGGAAAACTAAAAACATAAGTAATTATTTTATGAAGAATAGTTTTGTTTTTGCAGCTGTTTTCTTTGGTATGTAAATAATCAACCTATAGTGGCCATTAAACAGTACCTTTTTCTATTTATGTACATAAGCACATTATGGTCCTATTTTTTTTTTTTTTAATTTTTAACATTTAACGTTTTAAAGAAAATACTATCCAAAGCTCGCGAGTTCGTCGACCGCCAGGTGGTTTAGCTTAGGATCTTTAAAAGCAATAAAAAATCTATGGCTAATTTTTTATGATGACGTAAAATGGAGATTCCGAGCCTGTGCGATGTCATGTATTCGTTAAATATCCCTATCCTAATTGACCTTGTCTGTAAAAGAAACAGAAAAAAAAGGAAGGTAGGATTTTAATAGATTTCTGGAGATTAGTATTCAGTATTTTAAAAATATTTCAAACCAATTATTTTTAGGAAGCTAAAAAAAAAATTTGGTTCTATTTTTTTTCCTGTTTCTTTAAAATAATGAAGAGAATTCGAGTTAGGCTAAAAAAAAAGCTGATGGTTTGTTTGTTTTAACGTCACTTTATGCCACTAAGGCTAATCGGACGTTGCTACAGCGGGAGTCCTATATTTTGCCTATCCAGATATCGTAGGATAGGGATCTTTAACGAGTACCTGAAATCTTACAGGCTCGGGACCTCCATTTTACGCCCTATCGGAGGGACGGCATAAACAAAGATTTTTCACTCCCATTAAAAAATCCTAGGGCCACCGCGGGACGCGAACCCGCAACCTTTAGCATTGTAGGTTTCTATGCTAACCACAACACCACAGGTGACCCCCTCAAAAAGCTGATGGATGGATAAAACCAACAAAGATACTGCAGAGCTAGATGTAACAAACTGGATTAACTAAAAAGAAATATTCCAAGCATGGGCGGGTCCAGCCCGTTATAAAGGGGGGGGGACTGCATCCACACATCCCTTCCCCTGTATCAAATCAACATTTTTACCATTATATTCCTTTCCCACAACTAAATTTCTACTTGTTCTGCTTATTATTTGTTCTCTACTTTACTTCCTTACTTTTAGTTTACTTTTATTTTATCTTTAAATGACAACAAAGTTTCCAAAGGGCAGCCCCCAGAGGCTACCCCTTTGTATTTAAATCAATAAGAGACTAAAGAAGGAGAGAGAAGAAAGTGGTAGCTATTTAAGAGGCAAGAACGGTCTAGAAGTCATGAGGGTTAGTTATTACCACACCGGCTACTTTCACTGTGCTCGCTCTCAGGATAGTCTTTCAAGTTTGTGGCAGTATACTGTCGAGGCAACTGTCATCGTGTTAATTAGACGGCAGTTACTGCCATGACCGTATTTACCTTTACGTTGTACGTTTGAACTATGATAGTAACAGAGCAACTGCATCGCATTGACTATTGACTTTATAACAGTATGACATCTCCTGTCATGGTAGTCGGCTTGGATCTACGTTTTTGTACACCAAAGGCCTGTCTCTATACAGGTTAGCTTTTTGGAAGGAATTGTGGGGCGAAACGTTGCTTCGATATCTGACCGCCAGCGACTATTACAAGGGACCAAATAATTCTAATTACCGGGACAAGTTTTTTGATGAATCTTGGTGTGAAAACGTTTTTGTTCGCTCATCAACTGTTTCATAAGTGAACTACATTTTCATCCTAACATAATAAAAAAAAAAACCTAACCGTTTGAAAAGTCCTTAATTTGGAAAAAAAATTGTATTAAATTAAGAAGGAAACAAACGATCATTTGGAATATAAAATATACTTGATTCAATCATTTTTCTTGTCATGTTAACATCAAAATTGTTAATATAATTTTTAAATATTTTTTTTAAGAAGAGAAAATATTGGTATTGGCCTGAATTTGAACTCGGATGTCCTCTTATCATTAGTAAAGTCCTCTTGCCACTGAACCACCAGGCACATACTCCGTGCAAGTCAATCCTTTCTCTTCACTGACCTATTTCCCACCGATCTCGCAATTTTTGCGAATTATACGGGGCAGTGGACAATTAGTCAATTATGTGAGGTCTCTTGACAATTGTCAATTTTTTTTTAAATATTAATTCAATCATTTTTCTTGACAAATTCCGGCCAAGACTCCAGGAGTCCGTTTCTAGCTTGCTTGCGATACCCTTATAGCTCTGAAGATGCCTGAATAGGCGAAAATTTGGCATGTAATCTGCATGATTAAGAGAATTATTGAAGTAATACGAGAATTTGAGGCCTTGCATTCTACATCTATAATTCAATAGTCTCTTCCTAAAAACTTGTTTACGATGTTATTATTATTAATTATTAGAATGTAAACATAGCAAACCTATAATATACCTTTAAGTATTGTAAGTAGAAAGTTTTTGAAGCCCTGATTCAGAATAATATTCCTGCCTATTCCTAAATTTTCTCTGGGCCCCGCCATTACCGAACTCTAATGTATAACTCAAGAAGCTTTCTCATCTCGGGGAAGATCAAAGGGTTCAGGAGGGGGGGGGGGGGGGGTAGTACGTATAACAGCATCATCATCAACAGGGCTATTGCGTGTGGGGTGAGAGTGCCTTGTGGAGGCCTTAGGCTTTTTAGGCCATTACTACAATAATGCTAGCTGTGGGGCCCGGCTTCGCTCAGGGAGTTGTGGAATAGGTGGAATGAAACAATAAGATTAAAATTTAATAGTACAGAAAAATAGACCAAAATTAATCATGGTTAAAACCAAATTTGTACCATCCTGAAACTTCAGTTTAGTATTCGAAGTTTCGAAACCTCAGAGTCCGCCCATGTACGGTTTGGGTATAAGAGGGTATGCGGTTCTCTCAATGCGTTTTCTTCCCTTTTCTATATTAAGAAAAATTATATTGGCAACAAATATGTCCTGGTATGTACCATTTTGTATTGTTTCTATGTTCTGATTCCATTGAGTTCATTCTCATGACGATACCGCATCCTTATCAAGTTGAGTAACTTCTCCTTTTTCGAGTTCGGTTGAAAATTTACGAACAGAACAGAACTATTAAACAGAAATATTATATGAACACTTTATTTTCGATATACAATCCATTAGGTTATATCTTTTATTCATATTATCTATAGGTTATCTATTTTATTCAGTTTAAAAACTAACGTTTTTATTCGCTCACTACACTAATAAGCAATTTTTGTTGTTGTTGTAAATGTACTCTTATATTGTATATTGATTAAAGGCAATGTTTCAACCAATTATTTCTTCTTCTTTAAAACTTAATTCGCTTAGGATTCCAGTTGATTATGTTTATTTTTAATTTCAATTCATTGCAGAGATGTAATAACCTTATTTAAAAATAAAAAGGAAAAAATAATTATTTATACATAATCTCGTGTAATTTAAAGAAACAGCTGAAGCTAAAACCATAACAAAGCGAACTAATGAACGATAACCTTATGAATTGAGCTTAGGTAGCGCTCCTGGCTTCCAAATGTCGGACTAAATTTTTTCATACATTAACTCGCCTGGGCTTATTAGAGGGGCTAATTACTTGTAGCGAGAGGCTTAAAATTACAGCCCTTGTCCCTTCAACATTACACACTTAAAATGAAAACTGAAACCTTCTTCATCGTTAGGGGCAATATGGCAATGCGACGACATAACATACTTGATAGTAGGTGTAGTCGTTTTTGAGCGTTCTCGACACGCACATTGTACACTTTGCTTTATAATATATATTGATTAGTAAAATATAGTAAAATAAAAAAAATGATAATAAAACCAAGACTAAGAGAATATTAAATAATAATTATTATTTATATAGGCCTTCCCATATCATTGGTTTTAATAAGTAAAAATTATAATAAAGTCTTTGCTATTTATGGGAGTAATGGTCTACGCTGTCCCAGGTGACCAACCTATTGGGAAGCGGAGTTGGTAATCTCACCCCACTTGTCTCTCCAAGCTTGCCTGTCTCTTGTATCTGAGCTTATCTTGTCTGGCCTATGTATTGTATTTATTCCTTAAATGTACATAATAAAAGGCTATTATTATTATTATTATTTACATATGTTAACTTGAGACATTTTTATTAAATTTGCTATCTACTTCAGTAAAAGAAAATATGCTGACATGACTTATGATATGAAAGAATGAAAAACACACACTAAACACAAAAAAACAAATACAAAAGACAAAACAAACAAATTAACAAACAGAAATACAAGAACAAAGAAAAAACGAATTTGTTGACACATGTATGAGAAAACTGTAAGATAACTGTTTAATACAGAAAACCTCTTGGCCAACGCCTCAACAATCTTCTTGGCGGATTATAAGGGTTTGTGGGAGAGTGTACAGCTTGAGTTAGTGGGTTGGAATTTAGAGTAAGTCTGTCATGAAAGTTACGGTATATTACTATGGCTGTTACTTCGACGTAACATTCTGGAGTGTTCCGATTCAGACTAAATGTAAAGAGCGGTGGACTGGAGAGATTGCGACTTGCTCTGGAGATGGATCACATGGTTTCGTTTGTGTTAAAGTGGCCTTACAAGTTGATACTTTGCGTAACCTTTTTGATTATTAAGAAATGTTACAATATTATACTTTCAAAAGGTCGCTAAGTTATTTATTGCAGATCGTATATCAAAATCTTCAAAATGAACTACGATGACCTATGTTTAAAAAATGTTCATGTTCTTCACTTTGGCGATATACCGACCACATATATATGTATATATATTTAATGATACTAGATCAGTGAAAATTAACAGATTAAACCTTAATAATTGAAAATTATAATTTAATTTTTACTAAATCAGAAAATCTCTTGTATTAGTTAAAACATTGAGTTTGTGACATACGAAAAAAATCTAAATACATTGATTTTTTTTATTACCAAGCACTCATTCAACCTTTAGCGTTAACATGGATTGAATAATTGTATATATAATTATTAATTAATTTAGTCTCAGTAATAACGCTTATTATTATTATCATTATTATGAGAGTTTCCTTTTTATATTTTCTTATTAAATGTTTAAGGTTCTTAATTTTTTTTTAAATGTCTTAACGACAAAGAAGAAGCGAATCCGTTAACGCAAGGATTCTCAAACGTTTCACTTCGATCCCAATCCTAAATATGGTTTTACATAATGTAATTCATGCTCACCCCCCCCCCCCCCCTGCCATGCATACAGCTATGCATCTACTGTCTATCTGTATACCTATATATAAACTATGATCGGACTACTTCGGACGACCGGATTGGACCAGACCTCAAGGCATGCAGTTGGAGCAACCAATCAAAACCTCTAATCAGGTTAGTTCCCCGCTTCGACCGATTTCACCAGGTCTGTTCTCATCAGCTAGAAAGGAATGTTAATGTTTGTATAGACCAGAGGGTCTACATTTACTCAGAATATATTAGGACGACGATCGAATATCTCTGATCGAAAACAGATTTCTAGAAAAGATGAATAGAAATGAGATAGTGCCTAAACGAAATCAGCAGAGAACAAAACAAATAATACAATTTTATTTTTTATTTTTAATGCCTAAACGATGGTTGTTTCACTTGGGGTATATAGATTAACATAGCAAACTACAATAACAAAGGCCGTGGGTTCGCCAAAAACTCCTTGGCTATGCCGTCCCTCATATAGGAAGTAAGATGGAGGTCCCGAGCCTGTACGATGTCAGGTACTCGTTAAAGATCGCTATCCTAATTATACTTCGATAGGCAAAATTTAGAACTCCCACTGTAGCATCGTCCGATTAGCCTTATCGCTAAATAAAGTGACGTTAAACAAAATAAATAAATAAATAAACTATGGTAATACAAAGAGAAGAATGAAGAAATAATTTATTCTGCTATAATTGGGCTCACAGCTAGGACGCGGTCTGGTTACTCGGGGTGGAAGAGCTTGCAGGAGTGGTTCCGCGATAATGGACCTTGTGAGCTGCACGAGATCCGGCTGCGGATCAGTGTGGTCATCACCATGCTCATGAAGATATCCTCTTAAAACTTTTTTTTTTTGCTACCTCAAACTAATAGTCAACTGCTTTCTTTAAAAAAGGATGATAAGTTATCATTCAAAATAAATGTGTAACATGTAAAGTTTCATTGCTAAAAGAGGAGATTAATCACAGACAGTAAACATAAGAAATAACAAAATCCAGCTGATGGTATATGTTTAAATGACATGGTTACTGATGAAATCGAATAATTTTAAAAAAGATAGTAAACACATACTTATATGAAAATTTGAATAATTAGCTGGTTAACATGATAAAATAAAATCTGGAAATTACCTTGTTGAGCCCAGAGTAATATTGAGACTGAAGGAAAAAAAGTATAAGGTAAAAGGTGAAATTGTTTTTCATTATTCTGTTACTTCTTATTATTATTATCTATAATTAATAATTAATAATTACATGATGAACATTTAAGTGTCATCTTCTTACTCATATATTCAGAAGTGTCATCTTCAGATACCCATATATTTGTCTTATTTTTATGTGATGAAGATCCACATGGTAGGGGTTAGTATGCCGACTTCAAATGCGTTATTATGGGGAAACCGAAAGCTTTTGAAGTGAGAGGCTACATAACGATTTAGTGTAAAATATTATTACAAAAGTAGGAATTGTAAAAACTTACAATATATATGGTACTGTATACAAATTATTTATATCTGGACTTAATAATAAGATAAAAGTGAGAGTATACACAAGGTAAAAATGTATATATAAAAGTTATATAATAATAGTAGGAAGTAATATTATATATTATATTACCAATTGTATTATAATATGATAGGTTGATTGATTTTCAGGATTTCCAGTTAATACGTTTTTATTTTGAAAAGCCAACGTTTCTATCCCACTTTTGGATCTTCATCAGGGCTAAAAGAAGACATATATGTGAGTATCTATGCTACAGTATGAAAATTAAATGAATACTTTACAAAACTGATAATTATATAAAAGATGGTAAATTGGGGATCAACTGTGGTGTAGTGGCTAGCATAGAAACCTGAAATACTAAAGGTCGCGGGTTCGCGTTCCGAGGTGGCCCTAGGATTTTTTAATGGGAGCAAAAAATCCTTGTCTTTGCCGTCCCTCGGATAGGACGGGAAATCCCGATATAATGGAAATCCCGAGCCTGTATAATGTCAGGTAGTGGCATAAAGTGGCGTTAAAACAAATAAAGATGGCAAGCAAACATGAATATTTCAATAAGTTGCTGGTTAGGGAGATAAAATAAAATCTGGTATCTCCTAGCAATGATACTTTACATGTTGCTCATATATTAGTCTTCATTTTAGCCCTGAAGTTAAGATCGAAACGCAGGCTAGCCAAATGAAAACCTTCTCACTGAAAATCCTAATCTCAAAGTTAATACCGCGTTTCTCAATTGCTTCAAAGTTATCAGGCTTGACCAAACGAACATATCGTATGTCGGCGAGAAGACGGTAACAACTCAAAATATATCAATTTTCATTTATGCCTACCGATCAGTAATCAGTAATCAGAATGATTTATTTTTGCGTAAGGAAATTTACTATATTCTTAACAGATACATACAGGGTAAACAGTGATAGATCCAAGTTTTTTTTTTTTTTAAATAATTCATTGAAATTTATAACTGTATTTGCAGCAAACATACTTATTTAGTAAATTTGGTAATAATAAGAAAAGGATATGTCATGAACAAGCATGAAGAGAATCCACCCATTGGTTGCACTCGACTAATACACTTAACATAGAAGGACCCGAGGCCATCTTCTTTTCATACACCTAGGAGGATTGCGGAGGATTAAATATCTTACCACTCAATTATTTGAATATAGTAGTGTTGATATTCCTAAGAACTGCTTGAAATTCATACAGTACACCATGTTAGGACGCCATTTTGGGATAGTGCGGAAGCTATGTTTTTAATCAAAACATTGGCTTTTTCGTATATATAGATTTTGTACCAGGAACACAACGACACGCCATTGGGTGGGGGTGCACGTACGCTCACGAACTACTCATTCAGGCCCTGGATCCGCTTTACCTTTCTGATGATATGGTTTAACGGACCATAAACTCTATGATGTGCCCAACTAATTGTGTCCTACTGCTCACAGTTGGTTTCTGTTTTCCTACTGTTCCCAATTTCCTACTGTACCTAATCTAATTACTCCTTCAAAGATTTCTATTCCGGCAATGAGGCCGGGCAAGATACTCTCGGCTACTTTGATAACAATTCTTAATGGCCATCCAATTATTACTCAGGCACTGGCTAAGTAATTGCAGTTCATTCCCGAAAGAAAACTTTCCGCCTTCTGATTTACTATTTCATTTCATTTTGCAGCTTTTCGGCTGCGTAACCGTATACCGTCGGTTAAACCACCTTATACAAAACATTTACAGATATTAATAATAACCCAACTTTATATTCTTATAAACAAATTTTGATAAAACAGTTTTTTACGTAATCTATATGACTCAAAAAGAGTCCTAATAGAAATAAAATAATTAAACAGAGTTGTAATAGACTCCTAAGTAAAGTACAATTAGTAATATTAGTAATAGATCAAGTAGGGTAAACCGTACTGTTTTGGCATCCTGAAGACTATATTTCTGTGTTTAAATTTAAAAAAATTCTTTTCATAAAGGGATCAAATAGAACCTTCCTATAGCTCCTCATCGTCTATCCTCATAAAGACTCAAGAGTTTTTTTGGGTCAAAAGTTCAATAGTTTTACAATATGGCAATATTTATTGTTAAAAGTGCCAAATTTAGTTATTGGCACCCTGTGGATTTAATTGTGAAATCTTCCCTATGGTTAGTTTGTTTAAGTCTTACTTCATAGATGGCTTAGAGGACCCTTCAAACATTATATTCATGTATACCTTGTAATAAAATTAGGACTTGTTAATTTCTTTAAGTTAAAGTTGGGGTGCCAATAACTGTATGGTTTACCCTAGTAATAGCTAGTCGTAAAATAAGAATTCGGCCACCACGGCCGATCTACGTTTCGAATGTTCTGCCAAATACGCCAGAACTATTCTAGAGGAGTGAGGAGACGCACCATCGTGCTCAAAAATTTTGTTTCTCCTCAATTGTAAAAGAAGGTCCTCCAGGAAGGTAGGTCGCGTGTTTTCGATAATATTTAAGTAAAATGGGCCAGTTAATCTCACCGGAAAATCTAAGTAGGGACCGATGAGTATATCTCCAATAACTTCCGCCCAAACACAGTTTTTCTCTTTTTGTCATCGATATTGTGGTCTTAGAAACACCAAATTAAAAAATGAAGAGTGCGTTAGAAGCGTTATTAAATAAGGTATTTCCCATCAAATTTGCTGCCTTCTGAAACTAAAATTATAAACTCTGGATTAAGTTAAACACTTCCCGATTTATAAAATTTTTCACTTATTTTATTGTTCTGTCTGGCCATTTTATTATTGAACAATAATGTAGATTTCAACGTTACGATCAGCTTTTCGGAGAAATTTTGAGATTTAAAGATATCACGGTTTTCCGATGCCAGGTCGTAATATCTTTCAAAATCGATAAAAAGCGAAATTATTCCGAAATGGTTGAGAATCGGACCATGGTCAATATGAACTTTTTTATTCATTTTATGGTGGAGAATCTACTGGTGAAGTTTGTCGCACGAGTAGCTTGTCACCCTGTATATAATTTAGAAGAATACTTAAGATGGAGAATGGCAAGACAGTATTTAGGGAGTTAAGAGACAATTCTTAGACGAACTGATTAGGATTATAAAATTTTAGAATACTTAATTATGGAAGAACGTTTCGAAACCTTGGCTTTTATATCTGGTTCATGAAATAATTCTTTTTGAATAAACGAAAATATAGGAAGCAGAAGGAACGAGTCGGCGTCAGTTTATATTTTAATGTGAAGGAGAAAAGAGTTCTAGACCTTTTGGGGGAACAGTTTTACAAACTGTTTTAGTACCAGTTCGTGACTGTTCAAGAATCTCCTAGACTGTTCTCATCCAGACTAAATATAAGTAGTTATGATAATGATGCATTATGTATGATGCATAATGTATGATAATGATCAATGTAGAAGCAGCACAGCGCCTGTAAGATAGCGGCGCTACGGACCAGCACAACACTGCCTGTAGTCCACCCTAGAGATGCGACATCGAAGGCAAAACATCGATGTTTTGAACATCGATGTTTTTGCAATCAAAACATCGATGTCGATTAAACATCGACCACAAAACATCGATGTTCAAGAACATCGATGTTTTTTGACATCAATGTTTTTTAATTTATACAGTCTTTAACATTAACATATTAGTGCCCAAACGTAATTAAATCGATGTTAAAGTGTAAAACATTTTATAATTCATATTTAATGTATAAAAATTCGATTTTTTCGACATGTTTTGACAAGTACATCATATTTTTTGTTTTAAACATCGATGCTTTTACCATAACAAATTGGTTTTAAACAAAAAAAAATATTTTAAAACATCGATGTTTTGGAGAAAAACAAAGCTGTTAATAACATCGATGTTATGGACTAAAACTAATTTTTTTTAACATCGATGTTTTTAACAAAAACAAGTATCATTTAACATCGATGTCTTGACAATAACATCGATGGTTTTAACAAAAACAAAGCTGTTAATAACATCGATGTCTTGACAATAACATCGATGTTTTTAACAAAAACAAAGCTGTTAATAACATCGATGTTTTTAAGAAAAACAAGTATACTTTAATATACAATAACATCGATGTGGATAAATATATAGTAAACACCATGTTATGGACAAAAACATATTTGTTTTAACATCGATGTTTTAACAATAACAAATTGGTTTTGAACAAAAATAAATATTTTAGAACATCGATGTTTTGGAGAAAAACAAATTTTTTTAAACATTTTTTTAACATCGATGTTTTTATTGAAAACAAGTATACCTTAACATCTATGTCTTGGCAATAACATCAATGATTTGGATAAATGTGTATTAACATCGATGTTATGGACAAAAACAAAGCTGTTAATAACATCGATATTTTGGACTAAAACAAATTTTTTTTAACATCGATGTTTTTAACAAAAACAAGTATCATTTAACATCGATGTTTTGACAATAACATCGATGTTTTTAACAAAAACAAGTATCATTTAACATCGATGTCTTGACAATAACATCGATGTTTTTAACAAAAACAAAGCTGTTAATAACATCGATGTTTTTAAGAAAAACAAGTATACTTTAATATCCAATAACATCGATGTTGTGGATAAATATATATTAAACTCGATGTTATGGACAAAAACATATTCGTTTTAACATCGATGTTTTAACAATAACATCGATGCTTTAGATAAAAAACAACAATATATATATATATATATATATATTCTTAACATCGATGTTTTGGATAAATGTGTATTAACATCTATGTTATGGACAAAAACATAGCTGTTAACAACATCGATGTCATGGACTAAAACAAATTTTTTTTAACATTGATGTTTTTATCAAAAGAAGTATACTTTAACATCTATTTTTTGACAATAACATCGATGTTTTGGATAAATATTTATTAACATCGATGTTATTAACAGCTATGTTTTTGTTGTTGGACAAAAACCAATTTTTTTTAACATCGATGTTTTTAACAAAAACAAGTATCATTTAACATCGATGTCTTGACAATAACATCGATGTTTTTAACAAAAACAAAGCTGTTAATAACATCGATGTTTTTAAGAAAAACAAGTATACTTTAATATACAATAACATCGATGTGGATAAATATATATTAAACACCATGTTATGGACAAAAACATATTTTTTTTAACATCGATGTTTTTAACAAAAACAAGTATCATTTAACATCGATGTCTTGACAATAACATCGATGTTTTTAACAAAAACAAAGCTGTTAATAACATCGATGTTTTTAAGAAAAACAAGTATACTTTAATATCGAATAACATCGATGTTGTGGATAAATATATATTAAACTCGATGTTATGGACAAAAGCATATTTGTTTTAACATCGATGTTTTAACAATAACATCGATGCTTTAGATAAAAAAAAACAATATATATATATTCTTAACATCGATGTTTTAGTTAAAACAAAGATGCTCTAACATTAACAAACTTGTTTTCAACATCGATACTTTTACCATAACAAATTGGTTTTGAACAAAAATAAATATTTTAAAAAATCGATGTTTTGGAGAAAAACAATTTTTTTTTAACATCGATGTTTTTAACAAAAACAAATATCATTTAACATCGATGTTTTGACAATAACATCGATGTTTTTACCAAAAACAAAGCTGTTAATAACATCGATAATTTTAACAAAAACAAAGCTGTTAATAACATCGATGTAATGGACTAAAACAAATATTTTTAACATCGATGTTTTTATTGAAAACAAGTATACCTTAACATCTATGTCTTGGCAATAACATCAATGATTTGGATAAATGTGTATTAACATCGATGTTATAGACAAAAACAAAGCTGTTAATAACATCGATGTTAATACATATTTATCCAAAACATCGATGTCGAAAACAAGTTTGTTAATGTTAAAGCATGTTTGTTTTAACTAAAACATCGATGTTAAGAATATATATATATATATATATATATATATATATATATATATATATATATATATATTGTTGTTTTTTGTCTACAACATCGATGTCAAAACAAAATTATTTTGTCCATAACATCGAGTTTAATATATATTTATTCACAACATCGATGTTATTGTCAAAACATAGATAGTAAAGTATCCTTGTTTTTGTTAAAAATATCGATGTTAAAATAAATTTGTTTTTGTCCATTACATCGATGTTAATAGATATTTATCAAAAACATCGATGTTATTGTCAAATACATTGATGTCGAAAACAAGTTTGTTAACGTTAAAGCATCTTTGTTTTAACTAAAAAATGTTAAGAATATATATATATATATATATATATATATATATATATTGTTGTTTTTTGTCCATAACATCGATGTTATTGACAGATTTGTTTTTGTTAAAAACATCGATGTTATAATAGCTTTATTTCTCTTAAAAACATCGATGTTAATGTCAAAACATCGATGTTATTGTCAAAACATAGATGTTAATGTATAATTTGTTTTTGTCCATAACATCGATGTTAATACATATTTATATAAAACATCGATGTTATTGTCAAAACAAAGATGTTAAAGTATACTTGTTTTTGTTAAAAAACATCGATGTTAAAAAAAAATTTGTTTTTGTCCATAACATCGATGTTAATACATATTTATCCAAAACATCGATGTTATTGTCAAAACATAGATGTTAAAGTATACTTGTTTTTCTTAAAAACATCGATGTTAAAATAAATTTGTTTTTGTCCATAACATCGATGTTCTTAACAGCTTTGTTTTTGTTAAAAACATCGATGTTATTTACAGCTTTTTTCTGTCAAAAACATCGTTGTTATTTACTAAACATCGATGTTATTGTCAAAGCATAGATGTTAAAGTATACTTGTTTTTGTTAAAAACATCGATGTTAAAGCAAATTTGCTTTTGTTAAAAACATAGATGTTATTAACAGCTTTGTTTCTGTTAAAAACATCGATGTTAATGTATATTTCTTATGTATTTATTCATTTATTCATTCATTCATTTATTCATATTTATTATATGTTAAAATCATCATTGTTATACCTAAACCATCGATGTCAAAACATATTAATTTTTATACCTAAAAAAAAAAAAAAAAAAAAAAAAAAGGTCAGCTATTGAAAACATCGATGTTAACATCGGCCCAAAAACATCGATGGTCGGAAAACATCGGCTGTGTAACATCGATGTTAAAAACATCGATGTTTTGCGCAAAACATCGATGTTTCAAAAACATCGACATCGATGTCGCATCCCTAGTCCACCCTAGCGGACCAAGATGGAATATATTGAAACAATTTTCTGTTTTTCTATTTATAATAAATTATGCTACAAGTTTAATATATATTTATAAAAACCGTACAGTTAAATGAGCTTTTTATGTCTAAATCCCTATTATCACTGCTTTAATAGCTACTTTAACTATGACACTAGTGGTATTCTTGCACTAACTTGTATTAAATGTTTAAAGTATAATTATTTAATCAAATTAAGAGTTAATTGTCCATTAATGCTAACCTTTTAAGTTCTCAAGTCTTACCAATCATAGGAAAGCTATTGCTATAATCTTTATTTTCTTTTATTTATTGAAAGAATTAACGAACATTCTGCTACAGAATAACATTATATGTACTGATCCAGAGTCCTTTGTCTGGCTAGATGAAGCAAAAATGTAAGAATATTAAGAATTAAGACATGAATTATACCCAAAGAGAAAAAAATGAGACAGAATATTAAAAAACAAAACAAAAAAACATAACATCGTATCGGATAACGAGTATAAAATATTTGATCAGCTTTTGAGCTTGAAAACTATAATATATCAAATAAATCATAAATAAATATTCTTTGGTTGGTTTCAATATTTTGCATATTTACAGAAGATTGAAGATTAAGGAGGTGGCGAAATAGTTGGGTTTTAAAGGAAGTGAGGGATGAAGTTTTACCGATGGAGACGGGTCATTGAGGACATTAATATTAGAGCTGTAAGGACTCATTCACACAACATCTAAATACATATGTACATAAGAAAAGGGAAAAAGTAATAAAAACTAAAATGTAAAACTTGAACAAGGATTTTTTTAAAGGATAGGATCTTACAGGAAGGATAGGAATTTTTACTTTCACTTACCTATAAATGAAATATATAGTAAGGGAAAGTATTGCGATCGTGAAAAATTTCGACTTTTTCCGGTTTTCAACGGAAATACACGTTTTGGGGTCCCCTGAGTCCAAATAACCAAGTCCCGAAAAATGGTCTGTGTGTGTGTGAACAGACTAGTTCAAAAACTATAAGCCGTACAAAACTGAAATTGGGTATTTGGTGTATATATTTGCCCGCGATGTGACGGCAAAAATTTCATCAAAATTGGTCAAACGGCGGGGGTACTTTATTTAAAGAGTTTTGTCTATTTTTTACTTTCATCTCGATTTTCTAAAAAACGGCTCTTACGATATGATTAAACTCGGTATTTGATGTACGTACATGCCCGCGATGTAACAGTAAAAATTTCATCAAAGTTAATGAATTAAAGGGGGCACTTTACTAATTAAATTTTGTCCCATTTTCTCGTGTTTTTTTTTTATTTACGCAAAAATGGCTATAACGATTTTGATCAAACTTAGTATTTGGTGTATAAATATTCCCGCGATGCGACAGCCGAAATTTCATAAAAGATTCATAAAATTGGTCGACGGAGGGGGCACTTTACTTAATAAATATTCCAAATTTTGCTATACAGATACTCTGAAGCTTATGAATATATACAAACATAAGTATTTAAATGTGGAAAAATGTGTGAAGTTGAGGAATGGCGTTTACATATTATCAAAACAAGTCGATTTCTAATCTAAATATGTTCGTAAGTGAAAGTTGTGTGTTGCGCGCATTGCACCAGATTTTTTTTAAAGCATGTCTGATTAGCCTTATTGGCATAAAGTGACGTTAAACAAACAACTTAGGAATAGTCATTAAACAAGTGGACAAGAACTATTTTTATCGGCTGATCTTTCCACACCTGGCCATCACGAAGACACTTGTTGATGTCAGTGACCTTGAGGTAAACTTGCAGAAAATTCCTGATTCTACTATATAAAGGCATCAATCGGCGCGTTTCACTTTATTATGCCGTTTCGAGAAAGTTTGCGGATTTTAAATGAATTGGTGAAAATATTATGTGACGCGTCATTTTGCTCTCTCTCCAACGCTCCCTTAGGATGACTGCACAAATAACCGAACACAGTAAAGTACATATTGCATGTCGGTAAGAAGAAGGTTACGACTCAAAAAATCTGGTGCGACGCGCGCAACACAAAACTTTCACTTACCGACTTACTTAGATTTGAAATTGATGTGTTTTGATAAATATGTAAACGCCATTCTTTAAAATCACACATTTTTCCACATTTAAGTATATACATACAGAGTATCTGTATAGCAAATTTTGGTAGTTCTCAGCACGTTTCGATTCATTATTGCTAAATTATTTATGAAGGGACTAATTTCATCAACAATCGAGTTTTTTTTACTGCTTGCTTGTTTTTTACTACGAGTTGCTTTTTGCAAATACATCTAAACTGCTATTAGATGTTTAGATACAATCCATTTTCAATATGAGGACTTAAAAAATCTGGTGCGTGCGCGCAACACACAACTTTCACTTACCAACTTACTTAACTCAGAACATTTTAATAATGATAAAGCTTACCTGATATTAAAGAAAACCTAATTTTCATAAAACATGACGAATTTGATAAAGATCATTAAAGCCGTTTTTGAGATCATCGAAAAAAAGTTTAAATTGGAAAAAAATTATGAAATAAAGTGCCCTCTCCGTTTGACCGATTTTGATGAAATGTTGGCTATCACACCTTTGGCATATACATACATAAAATACCCAGTTTGATCAAAATCGTGAAAACCTTTTTTGAGTAAATAAAAAAAACACATGAAAATTATACAAAATTTATTAAGTAAAGTCCCCCCTCCGGTTGATCAATTTTGATGAAATGTTGGCTATCACATCCTCGGAATATACATACATCAAATACCCAGTTTGATCAAAATCATGAAAGCCGTTTTTGAGTAAATAAAAAAAACATGTTAAAATGATACAAAATTTATTAAGTAAAGTCCCCCCTCCGGTTGATCAATTTTGATGGAATTTTTACAGTCATATTTCGGGCATATAAATAGATCAAATACTCAGTTTAATCAAAATCGTTAGAGCCGTTTTTGAGAAAATCGAAAAAAACGTAAAAAGTTATTAAATAAAGTACCCCCTCCCTTTGAGCAATTTTGATGAAATTTTTGCTGTCACATCGCGGGCATATACCTACACTAAATACCCAATTTCAGATTCCCACGGTTTATAGTTTTTGAGCTAGTCTGTTCACACACAGACACACAGACACACAGACACACAGACACACAGACCATTTCGTGGGACTTGGTCATTTGGACTCAGGGGACCCCAAAACGTGTATTTCCGTTGAAAACCGGAAGTCGAAATTTTTCACGATCGCAATACTTCCACTTACTATATATTTCATATATAGGTAAGTGAAAGTAAAAATGACTAAATATAGCACATTTTATACAGGAGTGGGCCCTTCCTCAGGTTCTGCCACTGATTCATTCTCAATCTTACTATACAACTACAAACATCGACAAGGGAAAATAGTATTTGATCTCAAATAGTCTACCATTGGGGCAGTATTAGCACTGGTACTAACTCTAACTCAAAAGCAGCCCTCCACCTGCGTAAACGCAATGATCCACTCCATAAAAGAATATGGCATTTTGCCCCTTACGTGAAATGAACTAATTATACTATTGTAACTATATTCTGACATTTTAGGTTTTCTAATTTTTATTCCAACGGTATGCATAACTAAAATTTTATATATTTTGAATTTTAACCATCTTGCGCGATATGTTCGGCAATGGTAGCATTGCACTAGGAACAGGAAAACGGAAATAGTGTTAAGTCCAAATTTAAATATTCTTGTTCAAAATTGTGACATGACTTTGCAGATTTTTAACACTTTTTTGGAGACACGTTTATGAATAGATTAAAACATTTAGGATGTTGCAAACTGTCTGAACTGCTAAATAACTGAATAAATATATTAAAAATATTTAATTAAGATTGGAAAATCCGAGATGATATGGGCATTAGTATTGATGTTAAATGTGTTTTAGTTTATAATTTTCAATTAAATACTTAAGTAGGAATGAATTTGCGGGGTCACCTGTGGTGTTGTGGTTAGCATACCGGCCTATTATGCCTTTAGCATTAGCTGCGGCTTCGCGTCCCGGGTTGGCCCTAGGATTTTTTTAAAGGGATGAAAAATCCTTGGCTATACGGTTGGAGATACCTATCCTGATTATACCTGGATAGGCAAAATTTAGGAATTCCCACTGTAGCATCGTCCGATTAGCCTTAGTGGCATAAAGTGACGTTGAACAAACAATCGAGATATCCATTCTTCCCTAGTATTTCTTCATCAAAGCCTTCGAGATGAACGCATATGAGCAAGCCCAGATGGGCGATTATTGTACAGGAAGTGACGGATTGTAGCGGAAATGGAAGGGGCCTTCCGCCCCCGCTTCCGGTTCACAAACCCTCATCAAGGCTTGGACAAAATTTACTTCCTCTTGTAATAGACAAAGAGAGCTGCTGGTCAGTGGGCCAATGTTCTTCTGCTCAATTAACTTTCCAGCTTTGGTTGTAATTACCTAAAATTAATACTTAATATCATAAATCATTCATTTTTTATTACAGCTGTATTTATAATGGAGAATGGTTAATAATAATAATAATAAAGGCTTAGAGAACCCGAAGGTTCGATGCCGACACCACGACTCGCTAGTGAGCACACCTCTATCCACCCACCGCAATCTTAGACCCAGCTTGGACAGATCTGCCTTCACGCAATCCTCCCACCTCCGTCTCGGCCCCCCCTCGGACGTTTCCTATTCGATCCCGTGCTTAATAACATTTCAGGGATTCGCAGTTTAGCAATTTTATATGCCCATTTTATTCGCCACGCTGCTATCATCTCTACAAAATGAATACTTACTTTAATGATTCAACAATATTTTATTTGAGCTCTAAGATACTTCCGTGATGGAGTATTGACAGCAGTTTATTTCCCCTTCTACACGGCTAAAAAAAAGCTCGTCTTGTCTGACTCTAAATCATGTAATGCATATCTAAGGTTTCGGTTAAAGAAGAAGCGTTTTGTTTCGTATTGATTTGATCTAAATAAGAAAAGAGCGTTCGGAGTTTGTTTATCCATTTTTCATTTTGTATATAAATTTTATGAATAATTATTAACGAGACAAAATAATCATAATTTTATAAAGTAAATTTAAAAATAAAGTCACCTGAGGTGAAGTTTTTAGCAGAGCCAACTGCTACACAGAAGGTGGCAGGTTCGTAGCCGTTTTAAAGGTATGAAAAAATTATTGTCAATACCGCTCTTCGGATGGGATGTAAAACAGAGGTACCGCGACACTTCTATCTTGCCTACTCGTTAAAGATACCTATCCTAATTATACGTGGATAGGCAAAATTTAGGACTCCCACTGTACCATCGTCCGATTAGCCTTAGTGCCATTAAGTGACGTTAAACAAACAAACAATATTGATTGGTAGGTGTAATGTTCTTACATTATTTTACTTATCTCATCGGTTTGGTAGTTTTTTTTGTTTAACGTCACTTGGTGCAGCTATGGCTAATTCAAGGAAGCTACAGTGGGAACCCTAAATTTTGTTTATCCAAGCATGTATTACGATAGGGATGTTTAAAGAGTACCTGACATCATACAAGCTAGGGTTCCATTTTACGTGTTATCCGAAGGTCGGCATAGTCAAAGATATTTTTTTCCTTTTAAAAATCAGATGTCCAACCGTTGGAGGTGAACCCGCGATGAATAGTGTTGTATGCTGCTATGCTAGCCACTACTCCACAGGTGACCCCTTGTTCTCCTGGTCTGCTATTTGAATATTATATTCCTCTTGTGGTAGCATATCAAGGGTTGGGGACAGTACACCCATTTTCCCCCCCAAAAGGGAAATTACCCTGGTAAAAAGTTTAGATTAGACTAACTATCGACTCATAGGTCCTAACAAGTTTTATTGAAAAACTGAAGGTTTTGTAGGTGTTGGTAAGTATAGGCCATATTTGGGTAAGTATGTGCACATGTTTAGTTTATGTTTTAGTTTGTTAGAAAAAAAAATAATAAATCCTAATAATAACCGGGAAAACATTAACGCACGCATGATAATATCTTAATATTTTTTATTCAATGAGCTCGCATTACCATGTAAACGTAAAGATGCGCAAGAATATATCTCGTAATATTTCCATTTAATGGCAAAACCATCTTTGGGACGTATCCTTGTAGCCTACAGTTACCGCACAATAGCGAGAGTTTAAATATTTCACTTTCGACAGCTATTTTCTCTAGTTTGTGGTTAGGCCATGAAACCTAACCGTCGTAGTTTGGAATAAGTTTTGAGTATTATTAATATTTAGGAGAATTCCCTGTTTACGTATGCGCTCAGCTCAGCCAGTATTATGTTACTATCTATGTTTATATAATATAACATTTACAAGTCAAATTCACTCTTTTCTATTTTGATTTCAAATTTTTCCAACCACTTCATCATGTCCACCCGCTGTAACCCACTACTGGAGCCTCTCAAGTCATGACGATGTAGTTATTAAAAATAATATATTGTATACGTTTAGGTGAAAGAGAGGGGAGCGTACTCGAATTGATAACGACATACTTTTTGGACTTCTTTAATAAATGGTTTATTTTTATGATTAACGTGCTAGTAAGGCTATGTTCCAAATTTAGCTTATCCAGGTATAATTAAGATAGGGATCTTTAACGAGTTTCTGACATCGTATAGGCTCTGGACCTCCATTTTAGGTCATATCCGAGGGAAGGCATAGTTAAAAAATCCTAGGGCCACCTCGGGACGCGAAACCGCGACCTTTAGTATTGTAGGTTGATATGCTAACCACTATATCACAGGTGACCCCTTTATTAAGTTATTGAGAGTAATGGTTTTGAAAAGATATTTATGAAGAGAGGACCTCTAGTATTGAAAACACTATCCTTACACTTGTAAATACGAATTTTAATATGAGGGCCTATTCTTATATTTTAAGGGTCCCTGTTTTTAAAAACTATCGTATATGAATTTCATCGTATAGGAACTTAATATTAAAAAAAAAAAACATTCGGCCTTTTCACGGTGATCTATTTTGCTTCGCTGTTGACGCTTTTTAAAAAAAAAAAATTAAAAAATCTGGTGCGTGCGCGAAACACACATCTTTCACTTACGAACTTACTTAAATAAGAAATTGATGTGTTTTGTAAATTGCTACTTCTCAAAGACACATTTTTCCACATTCATTTCTTAATTATTGTTTTTATTTGCTCTATAAAAAACACTATTTTTTTTTATTATTAAATAAAAAAATTTACATACGTTAATTCGGTCATGTAAGCATAATACTCCAAGTCGCCTGATTTTATAATTCTCTATGTAGTTGTTCAAAACATCATTTAGTTACCATGGGATCAAATAATTTCCATTAAATGAACACAACGGCTTTAATTATGAACAATGGTACGTCATGGTACGTTAAAGACGTACTCCGCCGCATGCGTGTGCTCTACGTATTTTATGAGTTGACGGAATATTTTTCTTATTTTCTCCTGTATATGTTTACTTGATTTTTTCATATTTCATATTTAGCCATTTCTTATTCTCAGGCGCGATGAGAGAAAGTTAATTTTTCCTTATAAACAAAAACAAGAGTACTTTACAGGAAACAAAAAAGGCCCCTTCCCCATTTAAGCCACCTCGGAACAATTTAATAACGATAAAGCTTACCTGATATTAAAGAAGACTTGATTTTAATTAAACATGGCGAATTTCATCAGAATCATTAAAGCCGTTTTTGAGATAATTTAAGGAAAGCTATAAATTGGAAAAAAAGTTATAAAATAAAGCGCATCCTCCGTTAGGTCAATTTTAATGAAATGTTGGCTGTCACATCTTTGGCATATATATACATCAAATACCCCGTTTGACCACAATCGTGAAAGCCGTTTTTGAGTAAATAAAAAAAGCAAGTGAAAATGATACAAAATTTATTAAGTAAAGTGCCCCCTGCGGATGATAAATTTTGATGAAATTTTAACAGTCACATCTCGGGCGTATTACTGCATTAAATACTAAGTTTAATCAAAATCGTTAGAGCCGTTTTTGAGAAAATCGAAAAAAACTTAAAAAGGTATTAAATAAAGTACCCCCTCCCTTTGAGCAAATTTGATGAAATTTTTGCTGTCACATCGCGGGCTTATACATACTCTAAATACCCAATTTCAGGTTCGCACGGTTTATAGTTTTTGAGCTAGTCTGTTCACACACACACACACACACACACACACACACACACACACACACACACACACACACACAGACCATTTCGCGGGACTTGGTTATTTTGACTCAGGGGATCCCAAAAGGTGTATTTCCGTTGAAAACCGGAAGACGAAAGTTTTCACGATCGCAATACTTCCACTTACTATATATTTCATATATAGCTAAGTGAAAGTAAAAAAGAAATTTTTAAAAAACCTCGTAACTGGTAACGTAACTATTTTGATCAAACTGGGTATTTGATGTAATTATATGCCTGAGATATGACTGTAAAATTTTTATCAAAATTGATTAACCGGAGGGGGGACTTTACTTAATAAATTTTGTATCATTTGCACGTGTTTTTTTAATTACTCAAAAACGGCTTTAACGATTTTTATCAAACTGGTTATTTGACGTATGTATATGCCAGAGATGTGATAGCCCGCATTTCATCAAAATAGCTCAAACGGAGGGGGCACTTATTTTTTTTAACTATTTTTGTAATTTTTACTTTTTTTCGATTTTCTCAGAAACGGCTTTAACGATTTTCATCAAATTCGTCATGTTTAATGAAAATAGTTGTTCTTTAATATCAAGTAAGCTTTATCATTATTAAAATGTTCTGAGGGGGCTTTTTTTGGGGGGCTGGGGCCTTTTTTTTTGTTTGTGTCCTATAAAGTACCTATGTTTTTGTTTATATGGAGAAATTAACTGTCTCTCGTTACGCCTAAAAATAAGAAATGGCTATATATGAGATATGATAAAAATAAAGAAAACATAAATAGGAGAAAAAAAGAAAAATATTCAGTCAACTCATAAAACTCGTTGAGCCCACGCATGCGGAGTACGCCTTTAACCCTTAAGGTCCCAAATTCGGAAATAGACGAAAACAAATTTTTATCTCTCTTCTACGTCGACATATGACTTCAAAATAATGTAATATGAAAGATGTGATAGAAAATTATTTTATTGGTGCATAATAGGTTTCCTGTGCCTATGGGCAACACTGGGACTTGCTGTACTGTCATTGTTGCCTTGAAGCAACATCGGGAATTCCAGGTCCATTTCATCCGGAGTATCAAAGTTGCCCTGAGGCAACATTTTTAAATCACTGAAGTAGTTAGTTTGTATACATCATAATAAGATATATAAAAATAGAATTTTATATTATCATTATATATCATATATTTATGTTCTATATAATGAGGTTATGAATTGAATTGCCACTGGTACGTAAAAAATGTATATTTTTTGTCTACATAAATAAAATAGTTAGTCTACATAAATATAAATTCACAAAAACACCATTTTTTTAAAAATTTTACATTACATACATTAAATTACATGTTTTCAACAGCTAAAAAAGAAAAGAAAAAGGGAAAAACAAACACAGAAACAACAACAAAAAACAGAAAGTAAAGGCAAATTAAAATGGGATAGGTGGTTCTGTGGTGGCAGCAACAAAAATCTGCTATTTTTCATGAGCAGAAAGGAAGCAGCTTTTTTTTCTGACAAAGTAGAACCGCAGATCACATTTTATACACATACCACTTGTTCTGTCATTACAAAAGCGACATCTGCCCTTTGTAGTATATTGGGGAAAATGACCAACCTGGTCACCAATCACCGCTGTATTTACCATTACAACCCGTTTTTTATTAGGAAGTGGACTTATTTGTGGCGATGAAGATGGGCGTCCTCTTTTATTTTTATTAGTCAGAACTCTGCCATACATCTGCAGACCAATGGCAACTTCGTACCTGAAGTCTTTTAGAGTCATTTTTGACCCTGAGTGGTCTTTTTTATAAAGTAACCACGAGCTACTTACAGTGATGTCCAAAAAGTGTGTAAAAATGGACATATACCACTTTTTGAACTTGTGAGGGGTTCTGAAGAGTGAGACCAACATCCCACCCACATCCACTCCTCCCATAAAAGAGTTGTATTCCGAAATTATTTTCGGACAGGTAATGGAGATGGATTTCTTTTCTTTCCCATTCCACCTTCTTATATTGTCTACTGGCTCACTCCCTACATAAGAAGGTATCAGAAGTACCCCTTTATTATCAATCCATCTAATAACGGACACAGATTTATCCGTATCCGTTACCTCATCAAATGATCCCCTTCCCTTTTTGGACAATTTTTTTTCTGTCTCTAAGATTTCGGAGGCTTTTAGAGAACGATCCGGCCTCAGTGTACCCAAACTGTACAAAGAATATTTAGATTTTAGGAGCCAAATAAGCTCCTTCTAAATAACCTTGGTACCAATATACTTATTTCCGAGGGATCATCATCTTGAGGATTTGAGACCAATTCACAACTACCCTTTTCAAGAGCATAGCTCAGTAACATCTGCCCTCTCGATTTGTATCCGCTCATCTAAAAAAATATAAATCAATAAATAAATACAATGAAAAATGTCTACAGAACTTACAATTCCCAGAGTAGCCTCAAAGCAACATTCCATAATCACGGAGTTCCCAAAGTTGCCCTTAGGCAACGACTCCAGATCATGTAATTCCCACTGTTGCTTTCAGGCAACTAGGAGTAAAACATCAATAAAATTGTTTCCTCTCAATAAAACCAGCATCCAATAGGCTCAAATAAAACAACATACTCCAATGCATTAAAGAAAAAAAAATCACTTCATAAGAACAATGAGAAACAAATAAAATGATAGAAAATAACTTACCTTACCCTGTCGGTTAGCCATGTTGAACTCAACTGAAGCCTTCCTCACTGCAAGGCCACATGGCTTCTACATTTTGGCGGTAACTCATCTGATAGGCTCCTTACAGTGGGAGGGAAAGTTGAAGAATATATTGTAACCAATCAGGACCACAGAAGTTTACCGGCTCTGTTTAAATATATCGTGAAATACGGTGTTGCCCCAGGGCAACTCTGGGACATTAAGGGTTAATGACAGACCATTGTTCATAATTAAAGCCGTTCTGTTCATTTGAGAAGTGGCAATTAACAAAACGCATTAGTTTCTAATCTAAGTAAGTTGGTAAGTGAAAGTTTTGTGTTGCGCGCACGCACCAGATTTTTATTTTCAATATGAGAATATCACATGCAACAGGTCGGATGCAAAGCGGTGTAAGTATAAACAATATACTTGCACTGTTTTTTTTTAGACGTTCCTTTAGGCCACTAAGGCTAATCGGACGATACTACAGTGGGAATCCTACAATTTGCCTATCCATGGATCTTTAACGAGTACAGGCTCGGAACCTCCATTTTACGTCCTATCCGAGGAACGGCATAGCCAAGGAGTTTTTAGACCTTTTAATCCCGGGGCCACCGCTGGTATTGTAGGCTGCTATGCAAACCACTAAACAACAGGTGATCCACACAATAGTTGGAGATATTCAAATAATAAATATGTAAAGTCTACAATAAAAAGGTAGCTTATCATTAGGTATTTCTTATTCTCTTCAAATTAGTATACCTTAAATATTCTATATTAAACTATAAAATAAATTTGCAATGTTATCATACAATCAGTAATACATTTTATTACCATTTTAAAAATTTACTGCTGAAATAATGTGGGTTGAAAAATGACATCTAAAAAAAAATTTAAATAGTATAATTTCTAAAAACGAGTTAGATTACTTTCTACAAGAGGAATTAAAAACCTGCTTACATGATCGATGGGCTGGAATATAATTTGTATTTTCAACAAATTATTAATGTTTTCTTGTCATACAAGGCATCGAAAGCAAAGTTTCTCCACACATAAGGAAATACTTTTGCAGCAAAGCTTTTTTCATAATTATTATGTCAATTTAAATGTTGAATAAGTTCATTAGAGATTTTTATCCTGTAGGTTAACCCAATTAGTTTTGTAAAATAACCGAATTCCCATTGATTTATGAAACGATGAAACATGTTTTTATCATAAGTTGGAACGAAAGTAAACTCATTTCATAACTATCAAAATATTAAATTCAATCTTTTTCGTTAAATATAAATTTGTTTTTGTGACATACAAGTTTTTTTTTTTTTTCAAGTAAACCTTCAAATGATCCTAAAACATTTCCTTTACTGTGATACTAAGTGGGTTACAATAATTTTTAATGACGAAAAATTATAACTCACAATGTTAAACTCAATTTATTAAAAAACTCAAATTATTAAAAAGGTTACAAAAAGTATCAACTTTTAACGACACAGTAAAACAAAAATAACTTTATGATTCCATGTTCAGAATAACTATCCAGTCCAACGCTCCTTATATTTAGTATCTCAATCTGAACAGTCTAGAAGGTTCCCGACAAGCGTAGAATATTCTTGAACAATTACGAGCATGCACTTGAACAGTTTTTCCAACTGTTCCTACAAGTCGATAACTCTATCCAATCATACTTTCTTGGTTTCACGTTTCAGAATATTAAGATTTTTGATGACCTGGCGGTTTCTTGAAACGAAATGAAAAATAATTTTACTAACCCGGGACTGTTGAGCATTTAGAATAAAATAATGGCACGTAATAAAGGAATCTAGCCAGTGTGGCCGTATATGATATATAATATTTACAGATACACTGTCATATTGGTAATTTAGGTATATACATGTGAAATAAATAAAATAAAAACAGAAACAGATTTCTTGATCATTTTGTACATCAGTATCTGGGAAGTTCGACTGTACATGGTTCCTAAATGTTTCTTAACAAAACATCTGAGTAAAATGAAATATGAAAGGAAATTTATGAAAAAGTGAAAACTAGGTAAAAACCGAAACGCAATACTCTTCAAGAAAATTAATGCTTGTTGCGTCTCATTTGGAGAAAGCTGAAAGTAATAATTTAGGACATTAAACCTTTAAGTGGCCTTTACGAAATAGAAACGTCTTATAGCAAGAGCTAGTGCTAAAGTATAAGCCTATATATTTAATAAGAAAGATGAGTCGACCGCAGACTTAGATATTAGGTGCCTTCAATGTTAATATTATATGAATGTAGTAGTGATGCTACTACTGAAACTAAAGTGTAAAATTGTTGGCTTGGATGTGAATTACTAATCACAACAAGAAGCTGGTCAAATGGCTACAGTACATTCCAAGGTGACTACTTTCTCACTGTGATTATAGAAATATATTTTGTTCAAAATTTGAAAATTTAGAATTGAAATATTTTTTATATTTTTAATACCACCTTAATGTTTTTAAATTGTAGCTTAATGCATTAGCATCTTAATTTTTCAGGTTAGTTTTTCATCACCATGGTGTACTTTTTCACTTATTTTCTTTTATGTAACTAGTATTAAATTTTTTAAATTGTTTTAATACATGTTACATAGGTTTTTAAATTTTATGATTTTTTCTTGACGAATTTGTGATTGATAGCTAAGATTAAGTGTTCTATATTTTGTATTATTATTTATGCATAATTTGTTTTAATTTAGAAATTATACAAAGCTGTAATTTTTCTTTGTTTATCTTTTTAGTTTTAAAAATGCTTTGAAAAGGAGCGAAACCTCAACAAAGATTTAATGTACACGACTTTGACTGTATAAAAGTCAGTAAATAGATAGTTTTGAGACCCTTTCAGATTTAATTTAGAACCTTCCAGAAAACTTAAAATTTTCATTCGATTATTCATGGTTTGGTAAAAAAAAAATTGGATTGATAAAATGCACATTTAAGAATGTTTTTTTGTATTTTATTCTTTTTAGAATTTTAAAATTTAGCCTTTTCCCAAAATAATGACATTTGAATAACATGCAGATAATCTGAATAGCGTTGTTTGACAACCTTTCTTAACAAGATATCCATTACCTGGCTTACATAACCGGACTCATCATTTTTAGCTCTCTTCGTGTAACTTGATACACGGCACTCCACCTTCCCTGAAATATCCTCTTCCTGTTTCGGAACTCACGACGGGAACCCACCGCTGGAATCCTAAAAGAGGAAAGAGCTCCGTATTTCTGCGTGATCCCAAGGCACTTTGGCCATCGCCTTTCCAGTGAAAGTCACCCGGGATGGGCGTACTCCATCAATTAGGGGCTGTTCGGGGAACCTGCTGTCCGGAGGGACCTTGCTATCCGCTGACCAAAAACGGGACTCTCACTCTCGACCGGTCCGGAGGAGAGAAACCCAAAGCTGCTGGACCTGGAAGAAGAAAGTGTCCGGAGGTCAGGGGGCGACCTCAGAGTTCAAGGACTGCTTGCTCACTTGTGTTCGGAGACTTCAACGCCGATTCAAGCCTCTCATCTCAAGTTGAGGAATAATTTCTTTACAGTGTGTGGTGATCTGAAGTGAAAGTGGTATGATGCGGAAGACGCATTTCTGCAAATCATTATTATTATTGTTTATTATTTAAAAATGATTGCTATTATTAAATACTAGCTGTATATACCGGTTTCACCCGGAGAATTCCATTTTTTAAATCTATAAACTGAGACTTTTATCGACTCAAACGGTCGATTTTTTAAAAACCAATGCAAAGCGGGATCAAAACAATTATTATTACAATAAAGAATATACCCAGAGATAGGCTGAAGTTATGCAATTTTAATATGGACAGGTGTTCGCACCTGGGATGAAAGAACCACTGAGCGAAATTTGGAGAATTTAGGACAAACGGTTTGGATTTCTATAAAGAACAAACAGTATTTCATCTTTATGTACATAGATTATAGCTATATGTCCCGGTTTCACACGGGGAATTTAATTTTTCTGAAGAAACGGTCGATTTCGTAAAAAAAAAACATTGTAAAGTGAGATCATTATGATTTTTGTAACAATATAGAATATCAGGTAAAGTTATGCAATTTTAATATTGACAGGTGCTCGCACCTGGTCTGAATGAACCACTGAGCGAAATTTGTAGAATAAAGAATATCAGCTGAAGATCGGCTGAAGTTATGCAATTTTAATATGGACAGGTGTTCGCACCTGGTATCAAAGAACCACTGACCGAAATTTGGAGAATTTAGGACAAACGGTATGGATTTCTATAAAGAACAAATAAACAAACAAACAAACAGAATTTCAACTTTATTTATATAGATTATTATTTAAAAAAATAAAAATAAAGCTAATACTAGCCATTCGTCTTAAACATTATAATTTCATAATGAAAAGCAGTAGTAATAGCCCTAATATGATTTGTATATTTACATAATATTACGGATTGGACGTAAATTGGAGTTTCCGAGCATGTACGATGTCAGGTACTAGTTAAAGATCCTTATCCCAACTATACCTGGCACTGGCAAAATTTAGGACTCCGACTGTAGCATCGTCCGATTAGCCTTAGTGACATAAAGTAACGTTATACAAACAAACAAACAAATAATACCATTAAATTGCGACGTTTCAAACCTAACCCTAGGTTCATCTTCAGGTGAAAATCTTCAAGAATAATTATAACTTAATACCGATCCATTTTCAACCTTAGTAGAGTAGAAGGTATTAATAACAAAATAATTAATTTGAAAAATCTAAACGAATCTATCTGTTTGTTATTTATTTAATTTGTTTTTAAAAAAAAAAAGGCAGTTATCATCTTAAACCATCTGTCGCACAGTTCGATTGTAGGCTTGATATATTTATTTTATATTATATATTATATATTTTCTGAACACATTTTGGTTGTATGTTAGTTTGTTTAACGCCACTTTATGCCACTAAGGCTAATCGGACGATGCTGCAGTGGGAGTCCTAAATCATGCCTATCCAAGTAGAATTAGCATAGGGATACACGAGTACCTTACATCGTACCATTTTACCTCCTATCCGAGGCACGGCATAGCCAAGGATTTTTTTACTCCCCTTAAAAAATCCTAGGGCCACCACGGGACACGAACCTGCGACCTTTAGTATTGTAGGCTGAATTCATTTTGTTCTACTTTTAAACTTAAAATTAAAGAGTTATACATTTATCAAGTCACTCGCTTTTCCTTTGTTTTCATATATTTATGTTTGTTAAGGGGCTGGCCACACATGTCCGCACCGGATCCGCACCGTAGCAATAGAACAGGTTATGTTCAGAATATTTTTAATTTAACTTACATATTACCTTTAGTTATGCCTAAAGTGGCCTGTGTCTGACATGTGTGGCTTGAACTTTAGGCATAACTAAAGGTAATATGTAAGTTAAATTAAAAATATTCTGAACATAACCTGTATTATTGCTACGGTGCGGATCCGTTGCGGACATGTGTGGCCAGCCAGACCTTAATTCGTTTTCTTTTGTTACTTTCACTTACCTATATATGAAATATATAGTAAGTGGAAGTATTGCGATCGTGAAAATTTTCGACTTCCGGTTTTCAACGGAAATACACGTTTTGGGACCCCCTGAGTCGAAATAACCAAGTCCCGCGAAATGGTCTGTGTGTGTGTGTGTGTGTGTGTCTGTGTGTGTGTGTGTGTGTGTGTGTGTGTGTGTGAACAGACTAGCTCAAAAACTATAAACCGTGTGAACCTGAAATTGGATATTTAGTGTATGTATATGCCCGCGATGTGACAGCAAAAATTTCATCAAAATTGCTCAAAGGGAGGGGGTAGTTTATTTAATAACTTTTTAGGTTTTTTTCGATTTTCTCAAAAACGGCTCTAACGATTTTGATTAAACTGAGTATTTGATCTATTTATATGCCCGAGATATGACTGTAAAAATTTCATCAAAATTGATTAACCGGAGGGGGGACTTTACTTAATAAATTTTGTATTATTTTCACGTGTTTTTTTTATTTACTCAAAAACGGTTTTAACGATTTTGATCAAACTTAGTATTTGATGTATTTATATGCCCGAGATATGACTGTAAAAATTTCATCAAAATTGATTAACCGGAGGGGGGACTTTACTTAATAAATTTTGTATCATTTTCACGTGTTTTTTTTATTTACTCAAAAACGGTTTTAACGATTTTGATCAAACTTGGTATTTGATGTATCTATATGCCCGAGATATGACTGTAAAAATTTCACCAAAATTGATTTACGGGAGGGGGGACTTTACTTAATAAATTTTGTATTATTTTCACGTGTTTTTTTTATTTACTCAAAAACGGTTTTAACGATTTTGATCAAACTTAGTATTTGATGTATTTATATGCCCGAGATATGACTGTAAAAATTTCATCAAAATTGATCTACGGGAGGGGGGACTTTACTTAATAAATTTTGTATCATTTTCACGGTTTTTTACTTTCACTTACCTATATATAAATTATATAGTAAGTGGAAGTATTGCGATCGTGAAAAATTTCGACTTCCGGTTTTCAACGGAAATACACGTTTTGGGGTCCCCTGAGTCCAATTAACCAAGTCCCGGAAAATGGTCTGTGTGTGTGTGTGTGTGTGTGTGTGTGTGTCTGTGTGTGTGTGTGTGTGTGAACAGACTAGCTCAAAAACTATAAACCGTGGGAACCTGAGATTGGGTATTTAGTGTATGTATATGCCCGCGATGTGACAGCAAAAATTTCATCAAAATTGCTCAAAGGGAGGGGGTACTTTGTTTAATAACTTTTTAAGTTTTTTTCGATTTTCTCAAAAACGGCTCTAACGATTTTGATTAAACTGAGTATTTGATCTATTTATATGCCCGAGATATGACTGTAAAAATTTCATCAAAATTGATCAACCGGAGGGGGGACTTTACTTAATAAATTTTGTATCATTTTCAAGTGTTTTTTTTTATTTACTCAAAAACGGCTTTCACGATTGTGACCAAACTGGGTATTTGATGTATGTATATGCCAAAGATGTGATAGCCAACATTTCATCAAAATTGATCAACCGGAGGGGGGACTTTACTTAATAAATTTTGTATAATTTTCAAGTGTTTTTTTTTATTTACTCAAAAAGGGCTTTCACGATTTTGATCAAACTGGGTATTTGATGTATTTATATGCCAAAGATGTTATAGCCAACATTTCATCAAAATTGATCAACCGGAGGGGGGACTTTACTTAATAAATTTTGTATCATTTTCACGTGTCTTTTTTATTTACTCAAAAACGGTTTTCACGATTTTGACCAAACTGGGTATTTGATGTATTTATATGCCAAAGATGTGATAGCCAACATTTCATCAAAATTGATCAACCGAAGGGGGGACTTTACTTAATAAATTTTGTATCATTTTCACGGGGTTTTTATTTACTCAAAAACGGCTTAACGATTAATAAAAATAAGATATGAATGTAGAAAAATGTGTGACTTTGGGAAATGATATTTAACAAAACACGTCAATTTCTTATCTAAGTAAGTTGGTAAGTGAAAGTTGTGTGTTGCGCGCACGCACCAGATTTTTTTTATTTACTCAAAAACGGCTTTAACGATTAACAAAAATAAGATATGAATGTAGAAAAATGTGTGACTTTAGGAAAAGATAATTAGCAAAACACGTCAATTTCTAATCTAAGTAAGTTGGTAAGTGAAAGTTGTGTGTTGCGCGCACGCACCAGATTTTTTGTTTTTACTTTCACTTACCTATATATGAAATATATAGTAAGTGGAAGTATTGCGATCGTGAAAATTTTCGACTTCCGGTTTTCAACGGAAATACACGTTTTGGGGTCCCCTGAGTCAAAATAACCAAGTCCCGCGAAATGGTCTGTGTGTGTGTGTGTCTGTGTGTGTGTGTGTGTGTGTGTGTGAACAGACTAGCTCAAAAACTATAAACCTTGCGAACCTGAAATTGGGTATTTAGAGTATGTATGTGCCCGCGATGTGACAGCAAAAATTTTATCAAATTTGCTCAAAGGGAGGGGGTACTTTATTTAATAACTTTTTAAGTTTTTTCGATTTTCTCAAAAACGGCTCTAACGAATTTGATCAAATTAAGTATTTGATCTATTTATATGCCCGAGATACGACTGTAAAAATCTCATCAAAATTGATCAACCGGAGGGGGGACTTTACTTAATAAAGTTTGTATCATTTTCACGTGTTTTTTTTATTTACTCAAAAACGGTTTTAACGATTTTGATCAAACTTGGTATTTGATGTATTTATATGTCAAAGATGTGATAACCAACATTTCATCATAATTGATCAACCGGAGGGGGGACTTTACTTCATAAATTTTGTATCATTTTCACGCGTTTTTTTATTTACTCAAAAACGGTTTTAACGATTTTGTTCAAACTTGGTATTTGATGTATTTATATGCCCGAGATATGACTGTAAAAATTTCATCAAAATTGATCTACAGGAGGGGGGACTTTACTTAATAAATTTTGTATCATTTTCACGTGTTTTTTTATTTACTCTAAAACGGTTTTAACGATTTTGATCAAACTGGGTATTTGATGTATGTATATGCCAAAGTTGTGATAGCCAATATTTTCTCGAAATTGGTCAAACGGATGTGGCACTTTATTTCATAATTTTTTTTCAATTTTTACCTTTTTTATCGATTATCTCAAAAACGGCTTTAACGATTTTTATCAAATTCGTCATGTTTAATGAAAATAAGGTCTTCTTTAATATCAGGTAAGCTTTATCGTTATTAAAATGTTCTGAGGGGGCTTAAATGGGGAAGGGGCCTTTTTTATTTTCCTTTAAAGTACCTTTGTTTTTGTTTATATGGAGAAATTAACTATCTCTCGTTCCGCCTAAAAATAAGAAATGGCTAAATATGAGATATGATAAAAATAAAGGAAACATATAGAGGAGAAAAAAAATAAAAAGAAAAATATTCAGTCAACTTATAAAACTCATGCGGAGGACGCCTTTAATGACAGACCATTGTTCATAATTTAAGCCGTTCTGTTCAATTCAGAAGTGGCAATTAACAAAACGCATTAATTTCTAATCTAAGTAAGTTGGTAAGTGAAAGTTGTGTGTTGCGAGCACGCACCAGATTTTTTTGTTTTGTGTGTGTTTTTCTTTTTTCGTATCATGTCATGTCAGCATATTTCCTTATTACGCTAGTAGATAGCTAATATAATAAAAATGTCACAAGTTATCATATGTAATTAAATACAAATAAAAATAAATAAATTAAGATTCCTGAAAAATTATGTTTTTTGAGATATGAGTGAGTTTAATGGTTTTTGTTTACAATTTTTTTTTAACAGACTTGCGCAGAAACAAGAATGTTAAGTTAATTTAAGTAAACTTAAATTACACGTATATGGGACATTCTTTTACAAACCGAACAGATTTGGACAAAAATTGGCCAACACATTTTAGATTTAACTGAAACTTTTTTTACGGGTTCTATATCGAAAAAAAAGAGATACGTGTAAGAGGATTTTTTTTATTTTCGATATTTTGAAAAATAAACAAGATCGAAAATTCGTGAATTTGATGATTTATCGGTAATAGCCTATTTTTCAAAAATTCATTACTCCGGTTCTGTTTAAGCTAAAAAATCTAATTTTTTTTTATTTTGAAGGTAAAAAGACAAGCTTTAAGAAAAAAATACTTTCAAAAGAGATTGTCGAAAAATTCAAATAGTTATTAACAATTTCAATGTTTAAATCGGTTTCTGCGTAAAATTATCTATCGAAAACGCTTTTAAAAACGATGGAGAAGTTATTTTTACTGTAAGAAAAAATTAATTAATTTAGCGCGGTACGTCACATCGACAAGTGGGTCACATTTTACGGCTCATATTCTTGTTTTACACCGTTTATCTCTTAAATACAAATAATTGTTTCATTGTTTTAATTAAAAAACATATTTTAGTAGCCAAGAAGATGGGAAAAAAGAGAAAAAATACATGAATAAAAATAAATAAAAAACATTGTTGAAAATGAAATTTTTTTATTAAGATTTCGATAATGCATTAGTTAATAAGAACAATATTTGGAATATAAAAATAAATACAATATTTAAAAATAAGACAATGTTTACATTTTCTGTTTAAAATTTTTTACAATATCCTTTTTTTTCGCAAGATGAAAACCGTTTTGCTTCCAATTGCTGTAAAGAAATCGGATTAATACAATGATATTTTAAAGTTTCTTTTATTGTTAAAGCTTTTTGGAAACGTTCGGACAATTGTTTTTTTTTCTCATTTGTATTCTTATGCTAAATCAATTAATTTTTTACCGGAGTTATTAATTTTTGAAAAATAGGCTATTACCGATAAATCATCAAATTGTCCGAACGTTTCCAAAAAGCTTTGAATTTTTCGACAATCTCTTTTGAAAGTATTTTTTTCTTAAAGCTTGTCTTTTTACCTTCAAAATAAAAAAAAATTAGATTTTTTAGCTAAAACAGAACCGGAGTTATGAATTTTTGAAAAATTGGCTATTACCGATAAATCATCAAATTCACGAATTTTCGATCTTGTTTATTTTTCAAAATATCGAAAATAAAAAAAAATCCTCTTACACGTATCTCTTTTTTTTCGATATAGAACCCGTAAAAAAAGTTTCAGTTAAATCTAAAATGTGTCGGTCAGAAAGGTGTTCGGTTTGTAAAAGAACGTCCCATATCTGAAAAACAATCTTATACAGTACATGAACATGGCTCCTACACTTACTACATAACAGCTGGTGTTTTGAAGGTCCAGCGAGCATCCAGACCGGCTAGCGGTGTACGTACAAATCTCTTCGTTCCCATTTAGCTTAATTACATTATTATTGTTATTATTATGTTATGTAATATCTCTTTGTAACTATGCCACGCTTTCTTCCTTCCCAAATGTATATATTTTTGTAATAAAATATATTTCAAGTTGAAAAAAGTCTTAAGTAAGTGGAGTAGCAATAGTCCTTAACTCACTGGAGGTTGCGCGAGATAAAATATTAAATTCTCAAAAACATTGTAACACTATTGAGGGTTTAAAGGAAATAATAATTCACAATTGTCAGACAAACATAAAAAGGCCAATAATTAACAAGGTCACTTAAAAAAGTATGAACTTGTATCGATACAGTAATACAAAATAATCGATAAAAAGAGTAAGATTAACTCTCCAGTTCATCTCTCCTTATATAGTCTTAATTTGAACAAACAAGGTTGGAAGATTCTGGAACAGTACTAGAACAGTTTGATCCAACAGAAAGTCTAGAACTCATTTCAATCATATATTCTTGTTTTTACTTTCACTTACCTATATTTGAAATAAATAGTAAGGGAAAGTATTGCGATCGTGAAAAATTTCCACTTCCGGTTTTTAACGGACGTCTACACGTTTTGGGGTCCTCTGAATCCAAATAACCAAGTACCGCGAAATGGTCTGTGTGTGTGAACAGACTAGCTCAAAAACTATAATCCCTACAAAACTGAAATTGTGTATTTAATATATGTATTTGCCCACGAGGTGACAGCGAAAATTTCATCAAAATCGGTCAAATGGAGGGGGTACTTTATTTAAAGAATTTGGTCTAATTTTTACGTTTTTCTCGATTTTCTCAAAAACGGCTCTAACGATTTTGATTAGCTCGGTATTTGGTGTATGTAATTGCGCGCAATGTGACAACCAAAATTGGTCAAACGGTGGGGGCACCTTACTTAATAAATGTTTAAGCACTTTTACGTGTTTTTTTTTTTTTTTTTCTCAAAAACGGTTGTAACTCTTTTGACCAAAATGGGTATTTGAAGTATAGATATGCTTCGATTTCTAATCTCAGTAATTTCGTAAGTGAAAGTTGCTTGTTGCGCGCATCGCACCTGATTATTTTGTTTGAGGAAACTATATTAAATTTTAATATGAAAATTCACACTTGTAATATTTTATTACACAATTTACTTAAATTAAATTAACGTTTTAGACTACTTACTCATGATGTTCAGAAAATTGAAAAAAAATTTTCAATGTAGGTAATACTTTTTTTTACTTTCATGTATTGTGATTCCGAAAAATTGCGACTGTTGCGACAGGTTTTGGGATCCCTGAGTTCAAATAGCTAAGTCCCAAGAAATGGTCTGCGTATGCGTTAACAGACTAGCTCAAAAATGATAAACCGTACTTTGCATGAAATTGGGTATTTGATATAAACTTGGTTATAAATAAGCCCGTGATGTGGCAACAAAGATTTCATCAAAACTGATTAATCTAAGGGGAACTTTATTTATTAAATTTTGTCTCAGTTTTGCGGGATTTTTTATTTATCAAATCGCTTATTTAGAAGAATACTGTGTTCATCTTTGTTTTCGCTTGAAGGACTTCAATTTTCTTTCTTTAAGAATAATAAATAAGAATAATTTCATATTTTTAAATGCAATATTTAATGCTGAAAGGCAGTTAAACAAGCCTTCTATGGAGTTTACAGATGGCAATAATAATCACATCATATTATAGTCGTTTATAAGAAGATGTAAGATATATATATTGGGTTTAAAAATCTGGCTTATCCTAGGCGTCTGAAAAGAAGATGGCCTCGGTACGATAAGTGTATTAGTTGAGGTGCTACTAATGGCTACTTTCTTTTCATGCTTGTTCCTGACATTTTCCTTTGTGTTTGTCATTTACTGGAAGTATTATATTTAAATACAGTTGTAAATTTCAGTAAATTAAAGATTTTTTTTTTTAGATTTTTCAGAGAAAGATAATACGATTTAAGGTATTTAAAGCAAAAAAATAAATAATTGCAAAAACGAAAATTTTTATATCGTTTTCTCCCGAAGAAGAGATACATATAATCTACAAGAGAATACAATAGGCCTACTAAACAAATTCCAATATGGCACCGTCAATATAATCCATTTCCTTTGGACAATACCATTTCACGGATGGCGGGACATTGCCTTGGAGATCGCTTCACTGCGCACCACAATAATACAAGCTTTGTATTGTTTTCACTGCTACTAATGTCATTAGTAAACCAAATGTTCGTAGAGCTAGTCTAATGACAAATTTTAATATTTATTTAGATATGCATAGTTTTTGGCATTTTTCTTAAATTTGCTATCTAATATCGTAATAATCGCAATCGTAATAAATATAAATTAACAAACAAACAAGTGAAAATATAAAGTAAAATAAAATATGTAATACTGTTTAATGCAGAAAATCTCGTGGCCAACGCCACAACAGTCTTCTTGGTGGACTGTAAGGGTTTGTGGGAGTGTGTAGAGCTAGAGTTAGTGGATTGGGATTTAGAGTAAGTCTGTTCGTTAAATTTAAGGTAGCGATCTATGCCTGTTACTTCGACGTACGAAATGTCGGCACGAGTACTGAACAGTGGCTTCTGCGCCGTTCACTAAGGCGTCCTTCAAAGTAAGGCCCGATCTCCACTGAAAAGGACCCTTTTGGGGGTTTATTTATCTCTTAAGAGCGAGCGGGAGTCGAAAGCTAGAATCTATTAAAGCTAATCAAGACCCTTTTTAACAGAAAAAAACGCGACGGGAGTTCGATAACATGAAGGTCACATAACCTCTCAAAATAGGCCACGCCCAGCAGCCGCTCTTCAGTACCTTTTGGTACCGAAATGTCGAAGTCAGAGCATAAGGTCTCATTAGAGACATAAAAGGGGGCATCAACGATGCCGTAGTATTTTTTAATTGAAACAATATTAAGTTGATTTCGTATGTTTTATTTAACGCCACTCTATGCCACTAAGGCTAATCGGACTCTGCTACAGCGGGATTCCTAAATTTTGCCTATCCAGGTATAATTAGGATAGGGACCTTTAACGAGTACCTGACAATGTACCATGGGCGGATCCAGCCGATCTTAAAGGGGGGGCTGCAGTCCTAAAGGAGGGGGGCTGCAGCCCCACATCCCTTCATTTGGATCTGCTAATCAGCTTTTTTACCTTTATGTTCCCTTCCTACAATTAAAATACTACTTTTTCTGCACATTATTTGTTCTTTAACTTACTTTCTTACATTAAGGAAAGTCAAATTCTATGTTTAAATGACGAAAAATTTTCCAAAGGGAGGGGCTGCAGCCCCCCCCCCCTGGATCCGCCAATGCAATGTACATACGGGGCCTCCATTTTACATTTTATCCGAGGGACGGCATATCCAAGGATTTTTCACTTCCTTCAAAAAGTCCTAGTGTCATCTAGCAGGTTGCGAACCCGCGACCTTTAGTATTGTAAGTTACTGTGCTAGTCCTTGTTTAGTTAAAAGTTTTTGTTGAAACACTTAAACCGATTTCAACATCATTCGGCGTGAATTTTTATGTCTCTTTCTTTTAAAGAATATAAAAATTTTGGTGCTATGATTCGTTTTCCAGTTGTAAGTAAAAAAACTGAAAACAAAGTAATTATCTTTCGTTAGCTCTCCAAAACAAAATCCCGACGCATGATTTTCTTGGAAGTTTTACCAATTATAGCAAGAAGAACAATGAAACTGGAATTTTAGACTCTCCTTGATTTGATATGGAAAGACAGGTAAATGTTATGATTATAATGTTGCACATTAGCAAGAAGATTATTACAACTCAAAAAACTGTTTTTTGGGATAATCAATTCAATTTTACTATGTGCCTACAAACAGCGACAGGAAAATAGTCTTTGATCACAAATAGTCTATCATTTGGGCAGTTAGTACCCAACATTAGCCCTCTACCTGCGTTAACATGATCATGCCCTCCATAAAAAGATGTAGTAAATTGCGCCTTACGTGGACAGAACTATTAATAGTTTTGTGATTATATTCTGGCATTGTAGGTTTTGTCATTCTGATTTCAACTATTATGCATAACTCAAAATTAATACATTTTGAATTGTAACCATCTTTGATTAATATAATTATAATGTTTATTTCGAAATATCTTACATAATTGTTGGGGGCGACGAGGTTAAAACTTCCTATAGTTTTTGAGCTAGTCTGTACACACAAACACACACACACACACACACACACACACACACACACACACACAGACACACAAAAGTAAAAAAAAAGTATTACCTACATTGAAAACTTTTTTTCAATTTTCTTAACATCATGAGTAAGTAGTCTAAAACGTTAATTTAATTTAAGTAAATTGTGTAATAAAATATTACAAGTGTGAATTTTCATATTAAAATTTAATATAGTTTCCTCAAACAAAATAATCTGGTGCGATGCGCGCAACAAGCAACTTTCACTTACGAAATTACTTAGATTAGAAATGGAAGCATATCCATACTTCAAATACCCATTTTGGTCAAAAGATTTACAACCGTTTTTGAGAAAAAAAAACAAAAAAAAACACGTACAAGTGCTTAAGCATTTATTAAGTAAAGTGCCCCCTACGTTTGACCAATTTTGACTGTCACATTGCGCGCAAATACATAACCAAACACCGAGTTAATCAAAATCGTTAGAACCGTTTTTGAGAAAATCGAGAAAAACGCAAAAATTAGACCAAATTCTTTAAATAAAGTACCCCCTCCATTTGACCGATTTTGATGAATTTTTCGCTGTCACCTCGTGGGCAAATATATATATTAAATAAACAATTTCAGTTTTGTATGGATTATATTTTTTGAGCTAGTCTGTTCACACACACAGACCATTTCGCGGGACTTGGTTATTTGGACTCAGGGGACCCCAAAACGTGTATTTCCGTTGAAAACCGGAAGTCGAAATTTTTCCGGATCGCAATACTTTCCTTACTATATATTTCATATATAGGTAAGTGAAAGTAAAAAAGTCAAAAGTAATGGGTAAAAATACTTTAAGATGTTCATTTATATCAAACAAAGGAGTAAAGTAAAGAGTTTGATTCGCGCCTAATTTTATGATCTACAACTGTAATCGGTTACATTTTTCATTTGTAGCAGTCGCTTTAAATTTGCTGGCATTCCAAAATAATTCATTTTTACTTTCACTTACCTATATATGAAATATATAGTAAGTGGAAGTATTGCGATCGTGAAAAAATTCGACTTCCGGTTTTCAACGGAAATACACGTTTTGGGGTCCCCTGAGTCGAAATGACCAAGTCCCGCGAAATGGTCTGTGTGTGTGTGTGTCTGTGTGTGTGTGTGTGTGTGTGTGTGTGAACAGATTAGCTCAAAAACTATAAACCGTGCGATCCTGAAATTGGGTATTTATTGTAGGTATATGCCCGCGATGTGACAGCATAAATTTCATCAAAATTACTTAAAGGGAGGGGGTACTTTACTTAATAACTTTTTAGGTTTTTTTCGATTTTCTCAAAAACGGCTCTAACGATTTTGATTAAACTGAGTATTTCATCTATTTATTTGCCCGAGATATGACTGTAAAAATTTCATCAAAATTGATTAACCGGAGGGGGGACTTTACTGAATAAATTTTGTAACATTTTCAGGTGTTTTTTTTATTTACTCTAAATCGGCTTTAACGATTTTGATCAAACTGGGTATTTGATGTATTTATATGCCCGAGATATGACTGTAAAAATTTCATCAAAATTGATTAACCGGAGGGGGGACTTTACTTAATAAATTTTGTAACATTTTCACGTGTTTTTTTGATTTTCTCAAAAACGGCTTTAACGATTTTGATTAAACTTAGTATTTGATCTATTTATATGCCCGAGATATGTCTGTAAAAATTTCATCAAAATTGATCAACCGCAGGGGGCACTTTACTTAATAAATCTTGTACCATTTTTACGTGTTTTTTTTATTTACTCAATAACGGCTTTCACGGTTGTGACCAAACTGGTTATTTGATGTATGTATATGCCAAATATGTGATAGCCAACATTTCATCAAAATTGATCAACCGAAGGGGGGACTTTACTTAATAAATTTTGTATCATTTTCGCGGGGTTTTTTATTTACTCAAAAACGGCTTTAACGATAAATAAAAATAAGATATGAATGTAGAAAAATGTGTGACTTTGGGAAATGATATTTAACAAAACACGTCAATTTCTTATCTAAGTAAGTTGGTAAGTGAAAGTTGTGTGTTGCGCGCACGCACCAGATTTTTCTGACAAAATGGTTAAAATGGTTTTATAAAAAGTTTTTGGTGGAATGATTAAACCGATTTTAACATCATTCGGCGTGACATTTTATGCCTCTTTCTTTTACAGAAATAAAAATGAATGTGCGATGATTCTATATATAGGTAATTTCGTTTTCTTATTTAACTCGTTTATGTAAACTCGCTTTACTTATCTTCGTTTATAAGTAGAAAACTGAAAATAAAGTAACTTTATATCATTAGCTCCCCATAACGAAATTCGGACGCATGATTCGCTTGGAACTTTTAACAATTTAAACAACAAGAAGGACAATGAAACTGAAAATTCATATCCTCCTTGATCTGATATGGAAAGGCAGGTGAATGTTATGATTATAATATTGCACCTTAGCAAGAAGACGGTTACAACTAAAAAACTGTTTTTGGGATAATCACACGTGATCACAAATAATCACAAATAAAGAACCTGCTATTGGGGCAGTTGTAGACTGGCAGTTAGTGGCAATGGTAACTCAAAAAAGTAGCCCTCTACCTCCGTTAACATGAACATACTCTTCGATAAAGGGCCCAATATCTAAATAATGATTATGTTAATTTGTAAATATATGACCTAAAATATTGTAGCCTATTGTTACCTATCATCCTCTCCTTGTTCTTAAAATCCTAGTTCTTTCCTAAATTCCTACCTCATATAAATGTCACCACTTACCTATGCTCACTAAGCAGAACCGATAACACTATATTCCAACATAATGACAGTTATCGAAGACACTGACTGACCTGGAACTGTCGTGGAGAGGACTAGTGAAGAGCTGGTCGGTACAGCCTGTGCCACACCGGAGCTCGAAGAGGCAGTACTTGCTCTCCATCGGCCACTCACTGACTGCTCACATTACAGGAAGTGGGCTCTAGCATGGCTGTCGCTGTCGTTGGGATAGGATTAGGCTTTGGCTTTGGAAGTCGAGGATAATAGTTCAAGTCCCTTCCAGGAAATTTTATCTTATATATATATAATATATATATATATATATATATATATATATATATATATATATATATATATATATATAAGAACTGCTAGGCCGTATTTTTGTTACCTTAAAAGTCGAAAAGTATCCTATGGATTAACTTTAAACTTTTTCAAAACTTTGCTTTGAAATTGCTTTGAAAACTGCTGTGAAAAATTACAGTTTTCTTTCATCGCTACAGAAAGAAAAATAATTCACAAAAATAAGAAATTAAGACGCCAAATAGCGGGCGTATATACTTATGTTAATATCAGCAATAGAGAAATTAAAAATGTCGTTGCACATTTTAAAATCCTTTCCTATTTCACAGCAGTCAAAATAAGGCCATTATGTGGAATGAAGTTAAGGTAATTCTCGCCAAAATAAATTTTTTATCTCCCTATAATTTTATTAGAGTAAGCCATAGTAGAGGCCGGGTATGGCTTGTAATTTATAAGAACAAAAAATTATACATATAATTATCAAATTTCCCTCGGGTCCTTCCCTGAAATTTCAAAAAAAATCTTGTTGAATAATTTTGCGCATATTATTTTTATAATTGTAAATCAATTGAATAAACATCCAATTATATATTGAAATAGAAGAGAAATTTTTTGAATTCGTGGGGAAATTTAGTTATTTAGGTTTTACAATAACTAGAAAAAATGAAATTGAAGGTGAAATTAAGGCTAGGCTAAATGTGGAAAATTCTAGTTATTTTCGGTTGCGAAATTACATAGCTCACGCCATCTGCCCCGAAATTTAAAAACTAGGATTAAAAAACTATAATTTTTTTGGTGTGGGCAACGCCAGTCTCTAAAAAATTTCAAAAAGGGTAAGGACTTTACAATTATCAGGTCACCCCATAAGTAATTTCGGTTTTTAATATTCTGTTTAGATTACTAATCTCTCCTTTTCAATTTATTTTTGTTTATTATAACATTAAATACACTTTTATTTATGATGTTTTGGTAGGTGAAACTGACGAATTAAACCCCAGTAATTTGCAATATGGGTCAACACTTGCTTTCCTCTCTTCTTCTGTTTAAATCAAGAACCGTCTCCCAGTCGGTCCCATGCTTACTAATATTTTAGGGATCCGCTCACAACAGAGTTTCGCAATTTCAGGGCATTCATGGCGCAACTTGAAAACATAGATCACCTACGATACTTAATTTTATCCTAACCTGTTTGTTCATTATGGTACATGAATATGAGCACAATGTAGCCTCGTTACGTCGCGATTATATTTTTTTATTATTGCCTTTTTTTCATATATACACACAATATTTTTAGAGCTGTAACACCCGACACTTATTTCCGACATAGACTTCCCGTTGGTGAAGCCAATGACCAGACATACACTTCAACATAATAGACCCTCGCCGAGGTGAGTGCTGGTAAGCGTTTCCCATTTGGTCTGAGCATATCCTCTACATCGGGAACCCCCGTCCGCTTCCTGTCGGGGAATGGGCTTAGTCATCGGGGAACCACTGAGTCGTGACCTGGGGGAAGCCTGCTGGAGGTAGGACTGGCAGGTGCTAATGGAAATAACATTATCGATGGATGTGCTGATCGATTGTAATATATATATTGTGACTTGAAACCAAAGCTGATGTTTATTCCTGTTACATTGTACAGGTTATCGAAATGCGTGGAACGGTCACAGTCATGTATTAGTACGTGATCATTTGTTTGGAATGTTCAATGCCTCTCTGGGTGGGCCCTTATCTGACTGTAAATAAAAAACGATCGACTGTCTTAATCTTGCCTTGAACCGCGAAAAATACAGTTATTTTTTATTCACTGGTCAGTTTCGTTATTTGATTTTTAATTGAGTGCCTGAGAAAGAGAAGGGGCTATGTCACAAACACATTTTTACACAAACAGTTTTGAGAAAAATTAAGTTTTATTAGATTGAGTACAAAATACATAAATTTTGATTATTTTCATTGGATTATGGCATCATTGCTTTGTATTCTCAACACGGTTGTTGGGAAAATTAAAAATAATCATTATTTAAATTTTTTTATTAAGATTACTAAATTAAAATTGTAGGTTTTGTGGCATAGCCCCTTCTCTTTCTCAGACACTCAATTGGTTTTTGACATTTTACGAAATAAATTTATTAATAATAAAGGCTTGACGAGCCCGAAGGTTCGATGCCGACACCATAACGCGATCCCTGCACACCTCCATCCAGACCCAGCTTCGAAATTTCATATGTTCGCTTACAAGATATAATTTGTGTAGTTTCATTAAATAATAGTTTTGTGTAGGTACACTACTAAATGTAAGAACCTGATTATTGATTTCTATCGCATTATACTTTTTAAAAATATTTTTTGAATTTATCTTTTTCTTTTAAATAAACTAAATTACATACTAGGTAATGTGTCTTCAATTTAATCAACTATTTCAACATCCCTATGGTTCATGAATTTCATGATTCTGTACGAATTTTTATTTAGATGAAAGCTTCTACATTTGGTGATTTAAAGCAACAATTCACCTACCGCCATCGAAACCAAAGTCTTAAAGGTTTGATTAAGCCTTATGCTATCCCCCCATCTCCGTCTCGGTCTACCCATCGGACGTTTTCCAGTCGGCCCCGTGCTTATTAATCTTTTAGGGATTCACTCACTGCCAAGTTTGGCCATTTTACATGCCCATTTTTATAATTATTTTACGTTAGTAAAATTATTTAAGCCCACATAAATGTTATTGAATTACTTAAATCACTATTCCTTCTTTTTGTGCATATGCATCCTTCACTGATTTTCTATGGGACTGTTCCAGCACAATTTATTATGATAAGCGAACCGTCGGACGCATATAAATAACGCATTAAATTGTTATGTGTTGAACATTTATCAACTGAATTTATATCAGGGGTCATAGACAGGTCAAATAGAAATAAAAATCTGCAAATTTTTAATAAATTTAATAATAATGGATGATTATATAGAACTTTTTATCTTCTGTTTTGATTCCGAATATATTTGAAATACTTTTTGTTCATGGGTCAAATCGTAATTATTATTATTAGCATTAAAATAATGGAAAAATATAACGACCACCTTTTTCGATTTTTCACAATTGTTCCGTGATGCCCGCCTTTTTATGTAAAAAACGCAATACAAATTTCAGGCGAACTAAGCTAAACATTTTCTTCTGAATAAATTTTAATAATTGAAAATGCAAAGGGTATAAGTGAAAAAAAAAAAAAATTGTTTTGCCAAATTGCTATATGTGCCAAATCCATTCTTCAGCAAAGGTTATTAGTAATTTTTTTGCTGTTAATAAGTAGTTCATTGAACGTTTGAAAGATAGCATGGGTGTAAGCGCCGAACGTAGTTCACCCTAGTGGGTATAAGTCATATCATTTCTAGAAACTAGGGCACTTATACCCTATTGCATTTCTATACTTCACTTTATTATCCCAATCTGGTGTCAGTACATAAAGAATTAATTATTTGTGCTTGAAATACAGCAATGTTCCTTAAGCCCCTTTTTTCATACATTGATTGAATTTCATTCCTCCTATAGGTGGGTGTAAGCGACAGTGCTGCCTCTTTGCAGGAACTAGAGAAACGGGGATAGAAGCCGGGACGTTACCTGAGATTCATAGGGTTTTTTGGCGTTTTTAATTTATTTTTCCATAATTAAAACCCGATTGAGCGAAAAATTATTTGAAAAATGTCTAATAGGTATTGCTCGGTCCGTCAGTGTTCAATTAGAAAATCAAAATACGTGCCATTCCATTTATTTCCAAAAAATAAAAAGCTTCTTAAAGAGTGGATTGTAAAATTGAGAATAGATAAGCCTGTTTCGAAACATATGACGATATGTAGTCTTCATTTTAAAGAAAGTGGCTGTATTTATTCAGGTAAATATTAGTATTTGACATTTTATTATTCCAAAATATTAGTTTTATGCAAATAACATTGAGACCATAGTGTCATAGATTTGTTTTTCTTTTTTAATTTTCCCACTTTTTGTATTACATCCGTTGTGCTTAATTGTTCCAAGTTTTCAATGCGATACCTGAAAGTTTCGACAAATAAATAAATAATATGACAAAGAAACTAAGCTGTCATGAAAATGAGAGCTGCCATAACATAATTAATGTTATTACTAACCGAAAAACGTAGAGTAAAGTTACAATGATGTGTTTGCATTTACCAGAACTACCACCTTTTACGAAAATTGGTTATTATTATTAATAAATTTGATTTTCACTTTTATTTGATGGGGCAGTCCTTTAAGATCGGTTGTTTGAAGGCATACGGCTTGTAAAATAACTGTTTTTTTACTTCTAGATATTATTCCACATGTAATTATATGATTTGCATCACGGATAGCCTGCCCTTCAATTAATGGTATTTTAAAATTACCAATAATCACTATCACATCAACTATAACGATCCCCGTTCCTTCCGACATTTTACAAAACTACTAGCGCACCCTTTAGTCGATTGCGCCCGCGAATAGTAGACATACTTTAAACGTTTTATTTTCTTGATATGCTGGTAAATAATACAGGCGAGATGAATAGAAAACTTACAAGTGTTATTAACAATGCAAAAAGAGTTCGCGAATTACATGTTTGACACATTTTACATTAAATTACTTGAGGAAATCGTATTTGAGTTAAAAGCACTTACTGCAGTAAGTCAGGTGTTAGCTAGGAAGTAACATGTCAATCATTGTTCATACACCAAAGATCGACACTCACCTGAAACACATGAAAAAATTGTTAATCATAATATAGTATAAAAAAATGTTTTAGGTATAAATATATATTAAATGTTTTTAGAGTCGCATAAAAGTCAACTGTTTTTCTTTAAGATAGGTTGATTGAAAGCAGAATTTTCATTTAAACATTTTTTATTTTGAAAATTATTTTTATTTCTATTTTACTCTTAGTCATCATGTGGCCCTTCACTTCAAAAGCGTTGAAGTTTTCCCATAATAAACCTTTGATGTCGGCAAACTAAACCCGTAATCTTATTTTACCTTCAGTCTCCGTATCACTCTGGACTCAACAAGGTAAATATCAGGTTTTATTTTATCATGCTAACCAGCTTTTCTTATCTATGCCGTCCCTCGGATCGGACGTAAAATGGAGGCCCAGTGCGATTTCAGGTAATCGTTCCTAATTGTATAGGCAAAATTTAGGACTCTCACATAGCCTTTTTTTTTATTGGTCCTCCCCTTCCTCGCCTTGTAGGCTATACGGGGTTTCCCGGGCCAGGGGAAAGGGTGGGGAATTGATACCGAGTATTATTAAATTTTTCCCCTGGCTCCGGGTTTTGAACTCGCTATCTTTCGGTTCTCAAACATACGTTGCCATGGGCAACGCGTATTTTCTGACGCGTTTGCCCACTCGGCCATCCCGCCACTCTAGCATGGTCCGATTAGCGTTAGTAGCACTAAGGGGCGTTAAACAAACAAAAATACTATATTATATATTAATATCAGATTTGTTAAGTATCCATATTATGTAAACATACCATCAGTTGGATTTGGTTTCCATTATTCTGTTACTTCTTATTGTTACTATCTATAATTAATAATTACATGATAAACATTAATTGTCATCTTCTAGCGTAGATACTCATATATTTGTCTTCTTTTTAGCCCTGATGAAGATCCGCATTTAGGGATCGAAACATTGGCTTTTCAAATTAAAAAATGTTTAACTGAAAATCCTGACTATTATTTATCACATCTTAAATATTTGTGTGTATATTACGTATATTTTTATAGTTAAAATTATATTTTAAGGAGCATACTGTATTTATATTCTGCATGGCACTTGAGTAATAAAGTTGCCCATTCAATTAAGTAAACTTTCACTTAAGAAGTAAAAAGTGCAAGCATGCGATGACTTTGAAAGTCACTGACGGGCAGCTCGTGCTTCACTGACGCTTTCGATCGAAGATGCAATAAATGGGAAAGTAAATAAAGATGTGTGGATGGGCGTACCCAGCACGGGGCAGGAAGCAAAATTTTTTAGGCTTTTAAGACTGGAAGCAATAATAGAATACATTTTTTTCAAGCAAATAATTGTAATAACTTAGTTAATAAAGCACTGCTATAATTATACATAATTTTGGTTTCATTTACCTTTTCCGCGGTAAGGTGTTACAACCTGAACGACCATACCTTGCCTCCCCCTAGTTTTTTGCTTGCCCCCCCCCCTTAGTTTTGATCCTGGGTACGCCATTGGATGTGTGTATGTATAAATATTACTTTTACTATTTTAAAATAAAATAATGACCTACTAGCTGACCCGTGCGAAGCCATCGCACTCTAAGCTACTTAAATCCCACACATTATATTTAATATTGTATAAAGCGTATTTAGTTCGTCATGGGCAGAGGTGAGGGTTTAAGTAAAGAATAGATGTCTTTAAATTGTAGATTATTTATTTTTAGAAACTTAGTCAAAAGGACCTCTTTGAACATTACCTATGAAGTTACGATATGGTCATCTGTGAGTGTTTGTTGGTGGGTTTGCTTTACACAGACATAGGTGTCACTGAAAGAGCGCACCCTGGAAAACATCACATATTTATACTTAGGTACATACATTTATCGGTTTCGCGGCAAGCGAATGCGCTGATTCTATTGACTGAAATCGCATGTTTTTGCTTGTAACTCACAAACGATGGCGACAATCGGAAAAGTGTATTGAACCAAAAATCTTCGTTTTGACAAACTGGACAAAAGATGACACCTTCGAAAAAGCCCTGTGACCATTTTTGCTGAGAATTGCAGTTTTTCGCTTACAACTCGCAAACGAAGGGGCTAATCGACCTAAAATGTTCTGTTTGAAAACCTGAAGTGATTGACACCAATCAGAAACCCTCTACTACAAAACCTCAAAAATGATGCCTCATAAATGAAATTTGATGAAGTATCAAGGAAGTTATGGCGTACCGACAAAATAAAAAAAGGAGTTTAGAGATGACATGTATGATTATATTTAATAATGAAAAATAAAAACTGACAACAAAAAAGAAAGGAATAGAGATATGTGACAAAAATAAGAGATAAAATTTATATAGAAAAATTTATCTACTTTTTGTTTTATTTTAATATTTATTACTTTTGTAATTTGATCACAGTTTTTATAGAAAACACTGAAGATGGAAGTAATTCCGAAATCTAGGTTGAAAAACGTAATGATTTGTCTTGTTTTAAATAAACATAAAAAATAAGGAGAATAATAAAAAATAACAAAAAATCTGATACCTCCCCACTCAATTATTTAAACAAAAAATATTATTTATTATTATCATATAACATAAAAACACTATTTGACTAAACAAGCTAAGTTGTATAAAACTTTCAGGTCCAATTATCATCATTTCTTTCCGACTTTGGAAATAACAAATATGACAACCTATATGGTGATATAGGTACTCGGAAATCTTTAAATACCATTCGATTCAATTAGATGACTGCTGACAGTTAAAGTTTTAAAAGTCAGACGTGCCAGGTGAAGTACTATAACTCTAGTCCCAGCTAACTAACCAGGTTTCTCCTCTAGAAAGCAATCCAGGACATGGTGATCTCCTGGCCCAGTATATTACACTTTCAGATCTGAATTAGTTACATTCGGCGATTACATTCAATATCTAAATATCCAATAATTAGTAAGTATCAATCTAAAAATATTTGGTTAGAGTGCTGCTAATGGCGTCAATGCCAAAGGTTGTCGCAACCTTGGTTCGAGGTAATATGGAGGTCTGTTCGGGTACTACAGTATAACCTCACATAAGCGGAACCTCTTCTTTTCGGAAACCTCTGTTAAGCGGAAAATTTTGTAAATCCTGGATTTCTCAGAGGAAGAATTCACCTTCCTTGCATGCAAACTCTAATCAACGCAAACGGAAGTTTTGTACTAAGTAAATGGGCAAAGACCCTCTCGATCCTGGGATCAGTATGTTGTGTTGTTTTTAATCCATGTCATTTTCAGCGAATAATTACCGTTTCTGGTGATCCCCACTATTTTATCTAAATTTTCCCTGAAACCTTTTATGGGATATTTAATAAGTGATAAATTACGATAAAAATAAAACTCGTTATTTTAGCACCTTCAACAATGAAAATGAAAATATCTTTATTTTTATTTGAGTTTACTTTAGTGTGTGATCGTTAAAATATTATAATAAACATATATGTGAATTAATGTAAGTTGCTTGTTTTACTTTCCTTAATGCTACTAAGGCTAATCGCACGGGCGTCACCGCCGGCAGGGACAGGAGGGACGCGTCCCCCCAATATTTTGGCAGGAGAGGACCCAATGTAAAACTTAAATAAAAATTACGAATTTATCCAAGTTTAACCAATAAAATATAAATAAGTATAAAATATTAGTTAATTTCAGCTCTAACTCTTTTGCTAAAAGCTAGTCAGGCGTACTGTATATTTGATGAATTATATATTTTTTATTTCAGCTCGAACTATTTTGTTTTATTGCTCTACATTTATTTTTTAAAACAAGCAGCTTAATCCTACTTTCCACCAATTTGATGAAGCTTATAGAAGTTAATGGAAAGCAGTAAGAAATTAGTGGGATCAGATTCAGAAGAAAAACTTGGATAAAATTCAATCAAGTAATTTTGGCCCATATCCTTCAACATTAAGCCTTAACAATTCCCTATTTTAATGTATAACTGAGGCATAAATTGACAAGTTTTCAGAGACTGTAAATACATTTAAAATACAGCGTTGGAGGATGAATTTAAATGCCCCAACAGTTGTTTTTAGGAGTTATTATTTCAACTTTTAGCCCCTCGAATTTCTACCTACCCTGTCTAGGAAAATATTGAGCCGTCCCCCCCAATAATTTGGTGCTGGTTATCGGACGATGCTACATAATCATCAATAAAATTTGCTTAACCAGGTGTAATTAGTATAGGGATCTTTAACGAGTACCTGACATCGTACAGGCTCGGGTATTTTACGTCCTATTCGAGGGACGGCGTAGCCAAGGATTTTTACATCCTTTAAAAAATCCTAAGGCCATCGTGGGACGCGAGCCCGCTACCTTTAGTATTGTAGGTTGTTATGCTAACCGATATCAAAGGTGGCTCCCTACGAAAAGTTTTTTTTGAAGTTATCCTGTAATCCTGTAATCATTATGCGCTTATAACAGTTACCGTTTCTGGTGATTTCCCCAAATGTTTTCTTTCCCCTTTTTAAGTTATTTTCGTTTTTCCCTTCCATCAGATCAATAGCTCTGTAGAAATCCTGAGTACTTGTATACAATTAAAGACATTCTGATAGATAACATGCGTATGTACATGTACCTATTAATGTCTGTTAAAATGTAGATTAAGACAAATGTCGCATCAGGGATATCGTATTGAAATTTAATGTATATATATATATATATATATATATATATATATATATATATATATATATATATATATATATACCTATATATTATATAATAATAATCTTAAATTATTTATTTGTGTGTGGGAGAGTGAAATAGTAGTGGCAGCGACTCTACTGAAAGAACGCTACCAGGATACAAGAACCGTACAAGAGCTGTTGTGTAGAGGCATCGAGCTGCAGAGCTCCTGCTAGATCCTGATCTCCTGGTGAGGAGGAGAGTGCCGCTGACAACCTGTCCATCAAACCAGGGTTTTGAATTGCCTCGCTCCCGCCCGCCAACATCATCCCTCCCTCCCTCTCTCCTAATACCTAGGATTATACAAACACGCGCATGTTATTATAATACTTTCTTTCAGCTGGTTATTAAAATATTGTATTTTTTGTTTGCATAATTTTTGTCACTTAATGCCGTAGAGGCTAAACGGACGATGCTCCTAGAAATGATTGACTTTGACGAATGAGGTATCAAATAAAACGAAAGGTTAACTAACTAAACTTATGGGTTAGTTTCAGTAAATTAGTCTGTATAAAAAAATTTATAGACGAAAAAATTCTAACTACAAATAACTATAAAATTTATGAAATAAAAAAAAAACAATTTTTTTTTTTTTTGAAGAGAAAAGATTTGGCTCCGCCGGGAGTCGAACCCGGGTCTGACTGAGACTCCCGGCGGAGCCAAATCTTTTCTCTTCAAAAAAAAAAAATAAATTATTTAAAAATAATTTAAAATTGGTGGTCAGCCACAATTTAAGATTGGATTAATAAAAAAACAAACAACTAATATTGATAATATCACATATAAGTTCATTTATTTTTATAGAGATGAGATATAGTCTTCTGTATTCTTTATTATAGGTTAAATGATAATAAGGATTTTCAGTTTGAAATTTTTATTATTTTTATTTTCGAAAGCAAACGTTTCGATCCAATTTATCGATCTTCATCAGGGCTTCTGAGTCCAGGTAGATACAAAGACTCTACCTTTGTATCTTCTAGAGTCTTTGTATATACCTGGATTCAGAAGCCCTGATGAAGATCCATAAATTGGATCGAAACGATTGCTTTCGAAAATAAAAATAAAAAAAATTCAAACTGAAAATCCTGATCTTTTTTACATATAAATTCAAAATTATCTGTGACTTTTTTTTCATGCTGACACCCGTACATCAATCAAGCAATAAATATTTTTAAGCTATTTGTATATTGAAGGTAACGAAATAAACCAATGCATCACTACATTTGCTTAGTGTTGTTCTTACCTTTATAACCGTTAACCTTTTTAACTGTCAACTTTAAATAACGTTGACGGTTAAGATATTATTATTTAAAAAACAGAATAATTATCTCTTTGTTTAATTAATGTCACTATATGTTGCTATGAATGGCTAATCGGAAGATGCTAATTTGGGAATCATATATTTATCTTATTCAAATATAATTAGGATAGGGATCTTAAACGAGTAACTGGCATCGTACAGGCTCGTGGCCTCCATTTTACGCCCTCTCTGAAGGAGGGGGTAAAATGGCACAGCTAAGGATTTTTAGTCCCTTTAATAAATCCTAGGCCTCCTGGCGGAATGCTTTTCTGCAGTATTTACCCATGCGTAAATAGATAGAAATGAAATTCCAGGTTAAAAATTACGGTTTGTAAATTAAAAGAAAAAACAGAGATAGGCAAACGAATAACCTCATTTTAACGACACAATTAAGATATAAAGTATCATAGGTATATTTGCGAAGACTAATGTATTCCGTCTAAATGCTCCACCCTTACCCGAAGATAGAAAACTGAAAGTGAATCCTATTGTTGGATGGGAAGTGGAGAAACCTGAGCCGACCAATTATATCGGATTATATCCCAGCGCTAATAAGGAAACCTCTTACCCCGATCTGCTATTCGAGATATCTCCAGGATCATGAGCATGGGATGCGTCCCTTATGCGTCACCTCCGGGGGGGGGGGGGTGCATAAAGGACGCACCCCCCACCAAATATTTTGGATTAGTTTCGGGCCGAATAAATTCGGTTTCGGTCGGACAATAGTATTAAGGAAGTAACTGATAAAGTATTAATTTCAGTATTTAATATAAACCACCACACCACCTTATACTGGAACGATTAAACCAGTTTATTTATACGTTTGGATACTTCTCTGTCGATAAAAAAAATAAAAATGTTGCATAGCAAGATGATCAGGATTGCTGGAGCTCTCCAACGGAGCGAATTAGTCGTACATACATACCTACTGAGATGTTAATGTGCTCTGCTTAGCTTCAACTATCCTCGGCGAAATAAGGAAGCGATTGCACTGCACTGCTCTGCTCATTTAAAAAAATAAAATTGCGAGTCATAACAAACTGGAGTGAAAGCTCCTCATTTCCTGCTCAACTCAGGAAAACATATTATTAATTTCTTCCTATCCTCATGTCTTCGCATCCTGCATATTTTAATATCCTATGTCTAATCATCAGGTACTAAATTTATAATTACACAAAAAGAAGTGTGAATTTATAAGAGAAAATTTTGCGCCGCACATCTGTGAGTAAGGCTCTTTTCCTTGGGCCATATATAAAAAATATACACAAATTTAGAGCTGTGTGATGGTCAATTGTTTTTGTTTTTTTTTAAGAAAGCATAAAAAATTATTAGTCAAAAGTTTTTTATTTGGAGAGCTTAAGTTTCGATCCAAACATGTGATTTGGATATTGGATTTGGATGCCTTCATGTAAGGCTTCTAGACTTGTAAGTTGGAACAAACTGTTTTAGCACATGTTCGTGACTGTTCCAGAATAATCTACGCTTGTCTAGAACCTTCGAGACCGTTCTGATTCAGACTAAATATAATAAGCGACGGACTGGAGAGTTAGTCTTGCCCTGAAGATCATCTTGGCAAATAACAACGCCATACAAACGTTTTTCGTTCATAATGTAAAATTAACACACTTGACTAAAAAAATAAAATAAATATAATTTGACCGAGTCCGGATAACAAGTATGTATTATAAAGTAAATATATAGTCGGTTAAACTGAGAAACCAAATAACTCCAATTTAATAGGGTTTTTTTTTTTTTTTCCTTTTCTTCCATGTTAAACTAAACATATTATAAAATAAAACACAAAACATATGATCATAAATAATTCTAGACTTGTTGTTGGAAAAGCTACAATTTGTTCTAGTACATATTCAAGACTGGTTGGGAATCATCATGTTTGGAACCTACGAGACCGTTCTGATTCAGACTAAATATAAGGAGGAATGGACTGGAGAGTTAGCCTTAGCTGTGAAGATCAATTGATACGGTTACTTTTGTGTTACTGTGTTGATACTTTTTGTAACGTTCTTAATTATTTGAGTGTTATTATTTGTCTGACATTGATAATTACTATTTTCGTTATATAAACATTATTTAAACCCACATAATTGAAGCGTGGAAATGCTAAAGGGTCTAAGTTCCAAAAAAATAAAACAAAGTTTTTTTTGCCATATGTGCCAAAGCCATTCTTCAGAAATGGGTATAAGTAATGTTTTGTTGTTAGAAAAGAGTTCATTGAATGTATGAAAGATGGCATGGGTGTTAGCACTGAACGCAGCTCACCCTAGTGGGTATAAGTCACATCATTTCTGTAAAAATTACCTAAGGCACTAAGGTATACCCTTATGCATTTTCACGCTTCAATTCTGAAAATATATCAGATAGGGTAACGTTAGTGTAGGAATAATTATGTCACAGTACAATATTTTGAAATATCGTAAATGTCTTGATTATGTCGTTATAATTGTTTTTTTTATTACGAAATCTAGAGACCATCCAATAGGTAGGAGGGATACTTGTAAAGCAGATCTGTCTCTATATCACATACGCAAAAATGATTTTTTCTTACTAATAGAAATTGGCGGATTTAGCACGAAATTAGGGGGGGGGCATGACCTCCCTATCTCAAAATCACGTGGCTGACAGCTCCATTTTTGTATGGGAATATTACTTTGCATTAAGAAGGACTTAGATCGGGGTCACCTGTGGTATAGTGGTTAGCATGGCAACCTACAATACTAAAGGTCGCGGGTATTTTTTACTGGCCCTAGGATTTTTTAATATGGGAGTAAAAAATCCTTAGCTATGCCGTCCCTCGAATAGGGCGTAAAATGGAGGTCCCGAGCCTGTACGATGTCAGGTACTCGTTAACGATCCCTGTCCTAATAAAAACTGGATAGGCAAAATTTAGGACTCCCACTGTAGTATCGTCCGATTAGCCTTAGTGGTATAAAGTGACCTTAAACAAACAAGGAATGAGATCTAAACACCCTTAAGTGTTATGTTTATGGAATAGTAACCATCTAATTGAATTATTCCTTTAAAAATACAATAAAATTGAAATAGCCAAAATATTTGAGTGGGCTTCTTGGATCTTCCCTTAGCTAATAGAACCGACAAAAGGTTTAGAATTCATTATTAATACAAACATATTAAAACACTGCCACCTAGAGATAGCCGAATAATAAAAAACGACGCACTATTTCAGCCTGATTATGCTGAAGGGTTGCCAACGGATTTCCCATTGCCGCAGAGTATATTATCTTCAAATCAGAGATCCAGAAGGCCGAATTATAAAAATAATAGTGTAACTGTGCGGTTGGTCAACCCGGCTATCTTCCATCTTGTTTCCTCTCTATGCCATACGTCATGTATGTAGCTAAAGTTAGCGGATTCAGAGTTATTTTATCATCATTGTCTGGTAAAGATTTTTTTTCAACATATTCAACGCATACGAACCCCCACATAAATGAAACAACTCCAGTTACACGTTAGCGGCCACGTCTTGAATCTATAAAAGAACGTAGGAAGAATATTAGTTTTGTAAATCTTAAATTTTAAGTTTTGAGACAGAAGACGCGAGCTAAGCAAATCCGCTACTGAAAAGTAGCAAGTATTTCCGATTTTTAATCTAACCTTGATTTCCTCATCGATTTCTTTTTTTCCAGTTATCTACGTGTTCAAACGTATTCCCTTCTACATTAATTTGTTTGTTTGTTTGTTTAACGTACATTTTTATGCCACTAAGGCTAATCGGACGATGCTATAGTGGGAGTCCTAAATTTTGCCAATCCAGGTATAAATAGGACAGGGATCTTTAACGAGTACCTGACATCGTACAGGCTCGGTCCTCCATTATACGTCCTCTCCGAGGGGCGGCATACCTAAGGATTTTTTATTCCCATTAAAAAATCCTACGGCCACCGTGGGACGCGATCTCGCGACCTTTAGTATTGTAGGTTGCAACTACACCAAAGGTGAGCCCCACATCTACGGCTAATCATATATATATTTAGTCTTATCCGTTTTAATTTCCAGCTCAAAGTGGTAAAGTATGATTTTGATTATATGAAGTAATACACTTATTTTCCCTGTTTCGATAAGACAGAAACCTATGTGTTTGTTCCTTGGTAAATGTGGTACTGCTTAATATGACGGCCTCTTTTATCTCATATTTTTTTTAGACAACTGATCCGAAGGGAGTCCTAAATTTTGCCTATCTGGCCGGTCCTTAAAAACCGAAATAAGTGATTACAAATAAAATAACAATATTAAAAATATTTAAACAAAAGTATCTGCTTTTAGAACTTCAGAAAGGCCCTCATCTAAATTTTAATATATCTATATATTTTTTTAAAACTAATTTTACAATTTTACAGCTAGATCCGAAGGGAGTCCTAAATTTTGCCTATCTGGTATAATTAGCCATTTTAAGTCCTATCCGAGGAACGGCATAGGCAAGGATTTTTTACTCCCTTTATAAAACATAGATCCACAGCAGGATGGGAACCAGCAACTTTTAGTATTGTAGGTTGCTACGATAACCACACAGGTGACCCCAAAAATATTATTTTTATTACTTAGAAAAAAATTAGAAATTGATAAGCTTAAAAACTTATACATTTCGTGAAACAAATTAGAGGAGTTTCCTTACCATTGGAAACTGACAGAAAACTGGGTAACGTTGTTTTTTGTAAATAATTTTTTTTTTATATTAGAAATTCAATTTTGATTTTACTCGCCATTCAAATTACTTCAATTTCAAATATATAAAACTTAAATAAATTAGCAACTAATAATTTAAAAATCGCTATTTACCTGAGGCGAGGAGATTTATCCACATACTTCAGAAGTAACATCTTGTTACTTTCTTCTAGTAAATTAATATTCTATGAACTACCATAAATTTATACCTTTTGGTAGGTAATTTTATGTTAAATAGTTTTTTTGTATATAAGTACTTATCCCCAACACAATCTAAGTATATGTGTGTCCCTATTTATTTATTAAAGTTTTCAATTTCTACTGTCAATTAGTTATTAGTTAGAAAAGCGAAGTGGGATGAAGCAGAACGGTGCGGTGGGGGATAAGCGAAATAAGTTAATTAGTTGATAATGAAGTCGCCAGTATCCGCTCTAATCCGCTTTCTCTAAAGAAATGGGATTAAAAATTGTTGAGCATGTCTTCATCAAAGTGAAATCTCATTTATTTTAGAAAGGCTCTCGATTTTATACAAAAATTTACATCCTATTAGCAGCTGGTCCCTTGCGAAGACTTCGTACCAAGAAGTGTATCAGATTGAAGAGTGTTATCGGAAATAGTAATGTCAAGATATCATGCATATATTCAATAAAATTCCCACTCATTCCCTCATAAACTCATAACCTTCTTTTAACAAGGTAAGAACATAAAATGCTTTTAAATAGTTACTTTTACTTTCACTTACCAAAATATGAAATATACAGTAAGGGAAACTATTGCGATCGTGAAAAATTTCGACTTCCGTTTTTCGACAGAAATACACGTTTTGGGGTCCCGTTAGTCCAAATAATCAACCCCGCGAAATGATGTAAAAGCCCACGATGTGGCAGCTAATATTTAACCAAAATAGATCAATGGGGGGCACTTTATTTGATTAATTTTGCCTATGGTTCTCTTTATTTTTTTTTTTTATTTTCTCTAAAACGGCTCTGACGATTTCGACTAAACAAGTCATGTTTATTGGGAATCAAGTGAGGTGCAAAACTCGTTCGTTCCTTTTTTTTGAAAAATTGGAATGGCAATGGATTCTAAAAGATATTTTAATGCTCTTTCAACATATCTTATCAGATTGGAGCAAAACTTATTGTTTCTTATGGATTTTTGCTATACAAAATAGCGGTTTGTTGCAGAATTGATTCGTTTAATAGCCCATCGTGTTTCAAAACTGGTTCATTACTCGTTTTGGTGCAGAACTCTTTGGTTCCAATAATCAGTTCTCACTATGCACCCATCCCATTCGTTCAAATCAGCAGTTTCTGTTACTCATTCTGAACAAAATATCGAAACCTTCTTAAACTCGCTTTTTTTTTTGTTTTTTTTTACTTTCACTTACCTATATATGAAATATATAGTAAATGGAAGAATTGCGATCGTGAAAAATTTCGACTTCCGGTTTTCAACGGATATACACGTTTTGGGGTCCCCTGAGTCGAAATAACCAAGTCCCGCGAAATGGTCTGTGTGTGTGTGTGTGTGTGTGTGTGTGTGTCTGTGTCTGTGTGTGTGTGTGTGTGTGTGTGTGAACAGACTAGCTCAAAAACTATTATTCGTGCGAACCTGCAATTGGGTATTTAGTGTAGGTATATGCCCGCGATGTGACAGCGAAAATTTCATCAAAATTGGTCAAAGGGTGGGGGTACTTTATTTAATAACTTTTTACGTTTTCTTCGATTTTCTCAAAAACGGTTCTAACGATTTTGATTAAACTAAGTATTTGATGTATTGATGTGCCCGAGATATGACTGTAAAAATTTCATCAAAATTGATCAACCGGATGGGGGACTTTACTTAATGAATTTTGTATCATTTCCATGTGTTTTTTTAATTTACTCAAAAACGGCTTTTAAGATTTCGATCAAACTGGGTATTTGACGTATGTATATGCCAAAGATGTGACAGCCAACATTTCATCAAAATTGGTCAAGCGGAGGGGGCACTTTATTTCATAACTTTTTTCCAATTTTTACCTTTTTTTCGATTATCTCAAAAACGGCTTTAATGATTATGATAAAATTCGTCATATTTAATGAAAATGAGATGTTCAATAATATCTGGAAAGTTTTATCAGTATTAAAATTTTCTGAGGGAGCTTAAATGGGGAAGGGGCCTTTTTTGTTTACCTATAAAGTACCTTTGTTTTAGTTTATATTGAGAAATCACTTGTCTCTCATCACGCCTAAAAATAAGAAATGGCTAAATATGATATATGAAAAAAATCAAGTAAACAAATACAGGAGAAAAAAAGAAAAACATTCCGTCAACTCATAAAACACGCTATCATTAGCTCACGCATGCGCCGCACGCCTTTAATGACAAACCAATGCGTTGTAATTAAAGATGTTCTGTTAATTTAATGGAAATTATTTGTTTCATGGGAACTAAATGAAATATTCAACAAGTACATAGAGAATTATAAAATCAGACGACTTGGAGTATTATGCTTGCATTGCCGAATCGTCACAAGTAACAACTTTTATTTAATAATAAAAGAAATTAGGTTTTTTTTTTTTTTTTGAGCAAATGAAAACAAAAATAAGAAATGTATGTGGAAAAATGTATGACTTTGAGAAGTGGCAATTAACGAAACACATTAATTTCTTATCTAAGTAAGTTGGTAAGTGAAAGTTGTGTGTTGCGCGCACGCACCAGATTTTTTTTTTTCAGTTTATACTCGATTCTTCTTACCGAGCTAAATTAATAATTGATTTTTTAATGGCTCCAAGAAGCTGAAAGAAGTTAATAATTTGCTGAAAAAGCATTTTGGTGACGAGTGGAAGGCTAATGATTAATGAAGTATTACACACGAGTTCTCAATATATCTGCCACATACGAGGGGAGCAACGAAAAAGAGGATGATGAAGTCACTATTGTTAAAGAATAGTATTCTTGCAACTTTTTTGTAGTTAGATGTTTTATATCAGTACGCTGATATTTTTGAAAATTAGTCAAAAAAAAAAAACTGTTTAGTAAATGTTAAAAAAGTCAGTGGGTGATATTATTTTGGAAAATGGAAAATTGAATTCATTTATAAAATGGTTGTGAACCTAAATAAATATTGCTTATTAAGAAGATCAACTTTCGCTGTGTGAATTAAAACTCGTTCGTACCAAAGTGGTGTGCAGCAAAAGTCTTTCCTTTAAACATTTTGTTGCAAAACTTTCTCATTTCCTATTTTGTTACTTTTTTTTTTGTTACCTCTAAATCAGGAATTTTTTTCATTCCAAGCTCACTTACACAGGGTAGCTGCACTGTTCAAAGGCAAAAAAAAATCATCTTTATCTGGCCACTCTACAAGACTTGATAAGTTTTTTGAGTTTCCTGAAAAATGTGTTCAGCTGGAACGAATGAGTTTTGCATCTCACCTCTTCAAGTATTCTGTAATATTAGGCAGGTTTTATAATCATAGAAATGTTTTGAGCGGGCTTAAATAGCGAAGGAAAATTGAAAATTACAAGTATGTCTTATTAATATATATTAAGAGGAAAACCTCACTATTTGCAACTTCAATGAACACTAAAACTTTTTGCAATTTTGATCCGATGATATAAATTCCTTCTGCTGATGACATTGCTATACTTCCTTGGTCTTTGCTTTCAGATGCCATGTCCCTTTGTCCATTGTAATACTTGTCCCCCTCACGACAATTCCACCTCCCCACAGACAACACAGATCGGTTCCGGACTACTTCAAAGGGAAGAGGTCGAGACAATTAAACAGATTAATGACTGCTGGAGAAGAACAGAGCAGATCGAATGGGCGACCACTGCTACGGTGGTCCAGGGCGATGTCACAGTCCATCTTCAAAGAAGAGGAAGGAACGGAAGAGGGGAGAGAAGCGGCGATTACGTCTAGTTGAGGGTGTGGAGTACGCTACGTGATCTGGGGGCTAGGTTGAGTTACCTAATTCAACGGTGGTATTACAAGACGGTTGTGATAATCCGGAAACTTAGATCGCATCTATTAGAAAATTTGATTGGACTATCAAAATGTTAAGATTATCAAAGGTTGAATTTAAACTGGTGTGGATATTGCACTAAACAAACGAATGTATGTATTGTTAGTAAAATATTGGAATATGAAACAAAATCATACGATTTTGATGGGTACTTAAAAGTGTTCTAGACTTTTTGTTAGAATAGTTGCATGGCTGTTTCATTGCATATCTTAGATTTTTCGAGAATCTTCTACGCTCTTCTAGAATGTTCGATTTCGGACTAAATTGAGAAGCTATTGACTAGGGTCTTAATCTTTCTCTGTACATCGAAGCACATGATTACGTTTGAGTCATGATTGGCTGCTATTTATTTATTAATCCATTGATTATAGTTGCAATGTTACACCCATAAGCTGCTGCACCAACTAAACGTTTTTCTCTACGTGTTCGGATTACCAGGCGTTTCGGATTACTAAAGTGTGGAGTATCGAGACCGTTCTTTACATCTTAATTTCTTTATTGTGTTTTTGTTTTACAAAGTTTTTTTCATCTCAATATTAAATGATTGGTTCAAAGAAGGTTTAAACTTACAAATGTATATATATACACAGTACCAGTCAAAAGTTTAGACTCACTTAATTTGTAAAATATATAAATAACAACATCTTATTTATTGAACAGCATAACAACTATAATTTTATTTTTAATTTATTTATAACTAGCTACATATCCCAGTTTCTCCCAAGGAACTTGGAAGACAATGAGAAAAGCCGGGGGTCAAGAAAAGTTCGTTAGGACAAAAATGAGATTTTTTTTACTCCAACGGTTGATTTCGTAAAAATCTAATGTAAATCGAGATCATAACGATTTTTATAACAATAAAGAATATACCCAGAGATTGGATGTTATGCAATTTTAATATGGACAGGTGTTCGCACCTGGTATGAAAGAACCACTAAGCGAAATTTGAAGAATTTAGGACAAACGGTATGGATTTCTATAAAGAACAAACAAAAAAATTAAACAAACAGAATTCCATCTTTATATATATAGATTGTATTCGAAACAATCATATTTATTTATTTTTTTATTTATTTATAATTAGCACAGACACTAACATCAAACATAAACCCTTACATCCCACCCCGGCGACTTTTGAGGCGGAGGCCGAGAAATATGTTAAATTAATATAAACTTAGCAATGTATCCAGTTGGAATTCAACCCATTTGCTTATTGCTAATTTGCAGATTGCAAATCACGCAAACTGACACATTTTAATATTAATATTAATTTGTAATAATTTGTATATTAGTATTGTATGATGTTCAAACTTTAAAATTCTTGCCCAGGAAAGTACGGAAATTCGACCTAACCAGTTATTGAACATTGAAATTCACTAGGGAATAATCTAATTGTACTTAATGGATGGATAGTCTTTATCTATATTTAGTGCTATATATAAATAAATGTTTACATGATATGGCTTATACTTTGATATAAATGAATTAATAATATTGAAGGAAGTAAAGGCTTATATACCTAACTAATATGAGAGTTAGAAACACTATATGCAAAGTTAAAATATTTACAAAAAAAAGTTATTTCGCTATACGCATTTATGAACTCGATGAATTCGTTACTTCAATTAAGTAGATAGGGTGACATGAATTCATATATATTTCCATATCATCGCTAATAATATAGTATAGAAATATTTAAGAAATATAGTCGCAGTTATAGGTACATATGTTAAAATTTAATTATTTTTTATTTACGAGTAATTTATAATTTTTAAATAAAGTTATTGGAAGATAAAAGATTCGACCAAGGCCGGGAATCGAATCCATGTCCTCTGGATCTACGTTGCAGCGCTCTAATAATTATACATATGATTAATAATAAAGAATGTATTACTAGTAATGATAACTATTATCTTATGATAAGAATCAGGCGGAAGTAACAGGGCAAAGCAAACCTGCTCTCGGCTATTGCCACCTCCCTAGAAGACAGGAAGTGCTTTTTCCCCGCGTCATTTCAATATATATATCGATATCCCAACCGCTTCTTCATCGATTGACACCCATTGGATTGCAGCGAGCTACTTCTCGTGAGAAGCCAGGTCTCCAAAGAAGTCCTCAGAGGAACAAGAAGTCCTGCCTGTCGCCGATACGTGACGATGAAAGAGGAAAAAAGGACGGTCCTACTTCTCACTGTAACGACCTTCTTCTGTTCCTTCGTCCTGTGTGATGTTTATCACGGGCAATGAGTTTTGCAAATGATTATTTTACTTCTGCAGTGATTTTTTGCTTAACATAAATAATTTAACTAAACTTTCATTTCTATTCATCCGGTGCCTAACCAATAGTTTTCGCTACCTCTGTACCACAAAGTATTCTTTTAATTGCCCTCTCCCTTTGATACATTTACCAAAAACCCAATTTCAGGTTCCTACGGTTTACAGGTTTCGAGCTAGTCTGTTCAGAGACACAAAACCAGACCATTTCGCGGACTTGGTTTTTTGGACTCAAAGGACCCACATCGTTGTTCGCTTGTTTGTTTTAAATTCACTTAATGCCACTAAGGCTAATTGGACGATTTTTGCTTAAATTTTGCCTATCCAGGTATAATTAGGATAGGGATCTTTAACGAGTACCTACAATCATACAGGCTTGGGACCTGCATTTTACGTCCTATCCAAGCAACGGCATAGACAAGAATTTTTTACTCCCATTAAAAAATCGTTAGGCCACCTCAGGACGCGAACCCGCGACCTTTAGTATTTCAGGTTTCTATTGGACCCAAAAAGTTCATTTCCGTTTAAAACCCGAAATCGATTTTTTTTACTATCGCAATACTTTCCCATATAAGTTTCATATTGGTTCACAAGTAGGTATTAATAGGTACAGTAGGTAGGTATAGTAGGATTCAATCAGTCGATTCGACGAGTGATGTCCATTTTTGCTATTAACATTTATCTTTAGTTTACACTAGATTAGTTCAATTAATTTACAAATATATTTTTCTAAAACAGAAGTTGCCTCCCTTAGAATTATTATCAGATAAAAGCTGCTCTCTTGTTTATTAATAGTTAAATCAACTGTTTTACACAGCAGACCTTTCATAACAAAATAGTTATCGTTAAATATGTACCTTTTATCTACATGCAAACTGATGTGAATATTTTGGACGCTTGAATGCTTGGAGAGAAAGGCTTTTTTCACAGATAATAGATACGGGCATTGAAACATGATATGCATACATATGTATCGAATAAATGTTCATATTAACGCTTTGTTCTTCCGGTTCAATAAGCATAACCGATAGTTATTTCCTTAATTGCATTAATATTTTAATAGTAATGGAATGGCTAGAAGAAAAATTTTTATTCTTAGATGTAATTATTTGTATCGTTGCGATTACATAGTACTGCACCCAAGGATCTCCATGTGTAGTAGTGGTACATGGTTTTTATTTATTTATTTTTTTTTTTGTGTTACTTTCCCTTATATTTCAACAATTTCAGACATCTTTTAGTAATGCATAGAATAGAATAAAGGCTCAACGAACCCAAAGGCCCGATACCGACACCAAAAATCGCGTCCAATGCCAAATCCACAAGATCAGCTTTTACCGAATTCTCCCATCTTCGACTCTCGGGCGTTTTCTAGTCGGCAAACCGTTCACCAATCTTTTAGGTACCGTAAACGCGGGTTACTTGAGCCCTGGGGGGTAACTTTAGCCCAAAAACTAAAAAATGATTCTTTTTCTTCTTCTTCTTTCTTCTTCTTATTTCTTTGGATGTTCTATATTTTTTTCTATTATGTGTATTTTTCCAGGAAAATTTTATACATCCAACACATTTTCATTCTAATTGTCGTTTTTATTTTGCTTACATTTGTACAACGTTTCGGACTTGTTTGTCCATTTTCTAGTACATATCTAAAAACATTTTTCATTACATTAAAACTCAGTATATAAACATTATATTACACTATAAAACAATTTTACCACATACAGAACTTTTTAAATTTAACTTTTAAAAACCTTCATTCACAGTCAAAAATCATTCTAAAAATATTTTATAAATAATTAGCCAAAATCACAAATAAGAGTTATAAAATGGACATACCTTAATTTCCTACTATATTAACACTTTGAAATGTTTCGTCATTATTTTTAAAAAACTACGAGTATCTCCTCACTATTCACTCGCTCATCGCTTTATTGTTGACCAGTCCCCACTTTATAACTCTTATTTGTGATTTTGGCTAATTATTTATAAAATATTTTTAGAATGATTTTTGACTGTGAATGAAGGTTTTTAAAAGTTAAATTTAAAAAGTTCTGTATGTGGTAAAATTGTTTTATAGTGTAATATAATGTTTATATACTGAGTTTTAATGTAATGAAAAATGTTTTTAGATATGTACTAGAAAATGGACAAACAAGTCCGAAACGTTGTACAAATGTAAGCAAAATAAAAACGACAATTAGAATGAAAATGTGTTGGATGTATAAAATTTTCCTGGAAAAATACACATAATAGTAAAAAATGATGTTTGGTTCTCTGGGTATTTTCGACATAAGTTTAACGACATAGTTCAATGCTATGCTGGTAGGCAGGAGCACTAGGTAGACCATAGTGCGAATTTATGAGTATTGAAAAGTCACCAATAGGAACAGAACTAGTTTTGCGAACTACGCACCTGTTGTTCGTTTATTTCACTCTGGTCTGTACAGACATCAGGAATAGCCTAAAACTGATATATGCTAAGCTCATACATTTCGTCCTAAGTTTTTTGTCAAAGCAAATTGAGGCCTTTTTTAAGTCCTAAATACCTGATATATGGAATAGTATGTTATTAAGTCAAGTTGGGACACATTATCTAAAAATAAGGATTACTTTTGCCTAAGGGTTGAAGTGACCGTGACCACATTTAAAATTTTTTTAATCCCAATTTTATGTAGGCCGGAATTATACTGATGTTACTGCCAAAAAGTTGGAAATAGTGCCTGGAAGCTGTAAGGAGTAAGAGGATGACGCAGCGAGCGGTGGGATTTAATAAAATTAGCAAAGCCTCTTTCAGAAGGAATGGCAGGCTTCAATATAGCTGAATTAGTGCCTTTAGATTAAAATCAGATTTTAAGCCGTTTGCTAAATCAAGACAAAGATGTCCTAGAAATAGGCAACTTCGTTCTGGTAAAATGGAACAAGGCGGAGTACACAGGTGTCATCCTCACTTTAATAAGTCACCCAAAACTAATAAAACGATTTTTTTTTTATTCGACAGGGCCCTAAACATTGTTATACGCTCAACTAATGGACAATATGTCTAAAGTGTTGCTCAAAATAATGTTTAAATTATATTTTTCAAAACTAGCATTATTAAAATTATGTTTTAAAATATTACTAGCTGTGGGGCCCGGCTTCGCTCAGGGAGTTGTGGAATAGGTGGAATGAAAGAATAACTTTAAAATGTAATAGTACAGAAAAATAGACCATAATTAATCATGATTAAAACAAAATTTGTACCATCCTGAAACTTCAGTTTAGTATTTGTGGTAAGTTTCGAAACCTCAGAGTCCGCCCATATATGTTTGGGTATAAGAGACCCTATTAATGCGGTTCTTCATTAAGAAAAATTATTTCGGTAGCAAATATGTCCTGGTATGTTCCATCTTTTATGGTTTCTATGTTCTGATTCTATTGAGACCATTCTCATGACGATACCGCATCCTTATCAAGTTGAGTAACTTCTCCTTTTTCGAATTTGGTTGAAAATTTACGAATAGAATAGAAATATTATATGAACTCTTTACTTTCGATATATATTCCATTAGGTTATATCTTTTATTCATATTATCTATTTTATTCAGTGTTAGCTATTTTATTCGCTCACTACACTAATAAGCAATTTTTCTTTTGTTGTAAATTTACTCTTATATTGTATAAGATTGATTAAGGCAATGTTTCGACCAATTCCTTCCCCTTTTGTAAAACTTACAAGTCGCTTAGGAATCCAGTTGGTTTTGTTTATTTTTAATTTCAATTCATTGCAGAGATGTAATGAACTTATTGAAAAATAAAAAGAAAAAAAATAGTTATTTATACATAATCTCGTTTAATTTAAAGAAAACAGCATTAAATTGAAATGGGAGCAAAGATGGTTAGCGGTGTCTGAAAACAAACTGAGGGAAATAAAAAATAATGTTATCGAATGGAAGTCTTCTATCCGAACCAAGCGAAGAGAGGAGGTCATTTTGACAAGATTACGTATAGGACACACTCGTTTGACCCACGGTTACCTAATGGCACGAGAACCTCTCACTGAGTGTCAGACATGCGGGTGCCCGCTAACTGTAAAGCATTTGTTGACGGAATGTAGAGCTAATGAATCTGAGAGAGCGCACTTCAACATCCCAGACAATCTATTTTCTGTTTTATCGGACAACGTTGAGATGACCAATACACTTTTAAAATTCTTAAGACAAGCTAACCTATACAACAAATTTAAATTATAACCAGTGACCTGAGGAGATAATGACCCTAGTGGTTGGCTCCTCTATGAAAAAAAAAAAAAAAAAAAAAAAAAAAAAAAAAAAAAAGAAAAGAAAACAGCTGAAGCTAAAACCATAACAAACCGATCTAATGAACGATAACCTTATGAATTGAGCTTAGCTAGCGCTCCTGGTTTCCAAATGTCGAACTAAATTTTTCCATTCATTAACTCTCCTTGGCTTATTAGAGGGGCTAATTACATGTAGCGAGAGTCTTAAAATTACAGCCCTTGTCCCTTCAACATTACACACTTAACTGAAAACTGAAACCTTCTTCATCGTTAGGGGCAATAGGGCAATACGACGAAGGTGAGTATGTCAAAGAAAACAATATGTTGTGCCTATTTTCAAGAATAATGTTGAAAGTTTCAAAATCTGGTAGTAAGCCGCGTTTACGGTATACCATGAGTTAGGTGACGATTATAATACTTTTGAGAGCACCAGTATCTGTCCCGGATAAGAGAATAGAGCCAAAGGATTATTGTTCTTATCAATCCAACACGAAAACGTTTCTCGGTAACTAAATAAACGATTTATGATTTCATATCGATTGCCTGTGCATTCTTTATCTCGCTGTCGGCCAATTTGAGTATTTTATGAATAGTGTGATATTTACACTTGATCTTGACCGCTTAGGTAGAAATAAAAAAATATGAATTGTTAACTTTATTCCGTTCTCTAATCCCTCGGGGATGACATTCGTCACTGGCTAGAAGAAGTTGTGACCTTAATATTGAAGACCTGTCACAGAAGGATGTTATGACAAATCATTAGTTGAAGAAACATAAAAAAACATTCTTCAAAAAAAATCCAGGTCAAAAACAAAAACGAAATATATAAAAACTGACATGCTCCTCCATTTAGCGACAGAAAGAATGCCACTTCCTAAATGAGGTCGTACCCTCCCATGGCTCAAGGATGAGTTCCGGATGAGACGTGTTACGTCCGAGGAAGATGGACCGTCTGCCTGGACCTGATGGCATGTTGTTTGTAAATAACTCTGCCTTCTTGCTAAGTACACCATCTCCGATGTCTTTTAGGGTTGGGTAAAATAAAACCCTGTCCACTTGATAATCCACATCCAACGGTCAACTAATAGTCATCGAATGTAAACTTTATAAACTAAGTATTTTGTTAATAGATATTTTTTCATTCAGGATAATCCCCATAAAAATTGAGTGTATGCTTAAAATTTCCTCAATAATTATTAAATATGATTATATTTGTAGGTTATATGTATAAAACATTATAGATTGTTCCGAACAAGTCTAGAACTCTTTTAAATCATATGTTTTGTTTCACTTTACAATATATAATTGAAAGCTAGTAAGTCAAAAAAACCTATTTTGATTTTGATATTTTTACATTTTGGTTTTGAACTGCTGAAATTAAGTTTATTGATGAAAAGCATGTTCTGATGTTAATAGCTAAATCAGCTAAACCACTTTAAACACTGACTTACTACTCCTCCAATACGATTGGCATTACTTCTTACTACTTTTTCCTATGAATATCTCAAAATCGGTTGTTGTTTTTTTTTATTTTTGCTTTTTTTTTACTTAATACCTTTTCCATGTCAGTGAGAAGGAGGATTTAATCTTCACTTCGCATGTAGTATTATATTTGGACCATAAATCTTCTTAAAATTCTTTATTCCTCAATATTTTGAGTACTGTCACCTTAATATTAATATTAAAATATTAAATTTCTGTTTCCTAGAGTAAGATGTGATAGTGTTTTTTACTTTCACTCACCTATATATGAGGAGTTTGGTTTCAAAACCGGTTACACCTATTATCAACAATTTTTCAGGACTGATCAAAAAAGGATCAATTGGAACTGCTTTTGATAAGGAATAGAATCTTTTAGTATTGATTTTCGAAGGATCTAGACGTTTTTTTAAACAAACGCGTCTAACACATTTTATTTTTAACATTAAAAACTTAAAAAAAAATGGAAAAAAAATGTTTGGAAAAAATTGATGTAACCGGTTTTGAAATCAAACGCTTCATATGAAATATATAGTAAGGGAAAGTATTGCAACCGTGAAACATTTTGACTTCTGGTTTTAAAATTGTAAGCATTTTATGAAGAAAAATATTATTTAAAGTACTTTTCTGCAAAATGTTGAAATTATAATTAGTCATTCTGCCTATCTTATATCAACTACATTTTACTTTCTCGATTATCTTTGTTTGTTTGTTTAGTATCACTTCATGCCTCTAAGACTAATAGGACTATACTACAGTGGGAGTCTTTAATTTTGCCTATGCAGGTACAATTAGGATAGGGATCTTTTAGAGTACCTGCCATCGTACAGGCTTTGGGCCTCCATTTTACATGATAGTATCCGAGAAACGCCATAGCCGAGGGTTTTTACTCCCTTTAAAAACTCCTAGGGCCACCTCGGGACGCGAATCCACGACCTTTACTGCTGTATGTTGCTATGCTAACCACTACACCACAATTGACCCCCTCGATTATCTCATTAAAAGTTGACCCCTAATTCTTTACCAATCTTTATTAATATATTTTATTTTCAATTTATTCACTGAATGAATAATGGTATATTTATCCGGATCCGTCCCTAAGTGAACCAATATACACTGTATATACTAGTATGGAAATTATATATATCCTGAGCAGTGCGTTTTCTCTAACGCAAGACAGACCCCGAGGACGGCCTAACCTAGATACGGCGATCTGACGATGAATAGAGGATCGAGGATGGAAATTTTAGCCTATTGTGCCTCAACACAGGCCGAGCAGTTTACGCAGGCTCTCTGCACTAGCTCCGACCTCCTTTTCGTGTAGCAAGTTCCAGGGGAGAGATTTTCCCATTAGGAGTCTTCTGGATTTTAGAGATATCTTTCATCAAAATTTTACCAAAGAAGATGTGAGTAACAGCGAAGAAGTGTTAATTGCAAGATAAAACTTCAAAGTTTAGATATTTGAACATTAAACAAAAAAAAAACATATGGCACATGTTTGTGAATACGATGTTCGAGTAGCCTCTAGGCCGGCCCAGAAGGTTCTAGACTGTTCTTATAACTATATATAAGGAGCGATGGACTGGAGAGTTAGTTTTTTGTTCTGAAGCTCAAGTCATGTTAAAAAGTGACATTTTTTGTAACCTGTTATATTTAAAACAGGTTACACAATGTGTATGTATGTTTAAATATATTTGGCATTGAACCAATTGTTATTTTTATGATATAGAAACTGATATGAGAGTTAGGAGGTTAAGGTTCTTTGGGCACAAGGAGCGAATGAGTGCAAAGAAGATTATGTAAAGAAATTTTCAGTAAAATTTTAAAGTACAAACATTTAGGGGGATATCCTAGGCAAATTAAAGGAGAATTGGAAACTTTGGGGGTATCAGAAGAACTTTGTCATGACAGGGATCTTTTCAAGAAAATAATTAACAATGAAGTTAGATTTAAGAATAGGGTGAAGGGTATTTATTGGGTGGTCAAAGGAGAGAAGAGAGGAGCAGTCGAGAATGATGAAGCTGCGGTTGGGAACTGAGAAGGAGGAAGAAGGAAGATTCTTCAGTGATATCGGTCTGGTCCAGAAAGAGGCCGTTTCGTGTAAAAAAAAATTGCTTAACCCACGTAATTTTTACAATATGTTTATTAATTTTGTAACTAACTTCACGCGTGTTTAGTGATTAAAAAAACAAAATCTGGTGCAATGCGTGCAACGCACAACTTTCACTTATCAACCTACTTCGAATTGATGTGTTTCGATAATTGTGTGAACGCGATTTAGAAATTTCACAGAAAATAGCTTTAGCCGCATAATAATTATTGCAAAACTTGAATTTATTCTGTAACTTTCGATTCATTATTATTTATTTCTTTTTTTTGAGGAGAAAAATACTAATTTCAATAATATTGGAGTTTTTTGTTAATATATCGTAGATGGGAACTGATAGAAATTATTAAGTGTTATAAAATGGCTTTGCATGGCTGAAAGCTATTTCCAGATCTACAAGGGTCATAGGGACTAATTTGAAAGATGTTATGTCCATTGGAGTCGAATCTACATCAAATTGCCCGTTGATCTTTCTTATAACTTCAAAGTTTAAAATGAACGGGGTAGTTGTGGTTTCAGATCACAACTACTGTGCCAGCAATGTACACCGGTCCTGTTTAAGTCATATCTCTTAAACCTACAAGAGTTACTTCGTAAGAGGTAACTTAAGAGGTACTTCCGTAATAAAGATTGAAAAGCACGGGGCCGACTGGGAAACGCCCGAGGGGCAGGCCGAGAAGGAGGTGGGAGGATTGGGTGAAGGCACATCGGTCGCGAAGGTATACAGTACGGGTCAAAAGTTTAGAGTCACTTGTATTTAATTCACAATCTTCAAGTTTAAAAAAAAAAATTGTTACTCAAGAGATAACATTTCAAAAATTATATGATTGTTTCGAAATACAATCTATATAAATAATGATGAAATTCTGTTAGTTTGTTTTTTTGTTTGTTCTTTACAGAAATACATACCGTTTGTCCTAAATTCTCCGAATTTTGCTTAGTGGTTCTTTCATACCAGGTTCGAACACCTGTCCATATTAAAACTCCATCTCTTCAGCTAATCTCTGCGTATATTCTTTATTCTTATAAAAATCGTTATGATCTCGCTTTACATTACATTTTTACGAAATCAACCGTTGAAGTAAAAAAATCTGGTGCGTGCGCGCAACACACAACTTTCACTTACCAACTTACTTAGAGAAGAAATTGACGTGTTTTGTTAAATATCATTTCCCAAAGTCACACATTTTTCTACATTCATATCTTATTTTTATTAATCGTTAAAGCCGTTTTTGAGTAAATAAAAAATCCCGTGAAGATGATACAAAATTTTTTAAGTAAAGCCCCCCCTTCGGTTGATCAATTTTGATGAAATGTTGGCTATCACATATTTGGCATATACATACATCAAATACCCAGTTTGGTCACAATCGTGAAAGCCGTTTTTGAGTAAATAAAAAATACACGTAAAAATGATACAAAATTTATTAAGTAAAGTGCCCCCTGCGGTTGATCAATTTTGATGAAATTTTTACAGACATATCTCGGGCATATAAATAGATCAAATACTAAGTTTAATCAAAATCGTTAGAGCCGTTTTTGAGAAAATCAAAAAACACGTGAAAATGTTATAAAATTTATTAAGTAAAGTCCCCCCTCCGGTTAATCAATTTTGATGAAATTTTTACAGTCGTATCTCGGGCATATAAATACATCAAATACCCAGTTTGATCAAAATCGTTAAAGCCGATTTAGAGTAAATAAAAAAAACACGTGAAAATGTTACAAAATTTATTAAGTAAAGTCCCCCCTCCGGTTAATCAATTTTGATGAAATTTTTACAGTCATATCTCGGGCATATAAATAGATGAAATACTCAGTTTAATCCAAATCGTTAGAGCCGTTTTTGAGAAATTCGAAAAAAACCTAAAAAGTTATTAAGTAAAGTACCCCCTCCCTTTAAGTAATTTTGATGAAATTTATGCTGTTACATCGCGGGCATATACCTATACTAAATACCCAATTTCAGGTTCGCACGGTTTATAGTTCTTGAGCTAGTCTGTTCACATACACACACACACACACACACAGACCATTTCGCGGGACTTGGTCATTTCGACTCAGGGGACCCCAAAACGTGTATTTCCGTTGAAAACCGGAAGTCGAAATTTTTCACGATCGCAATACTTCCACTTACTATATATTACATATATAGGTAAGTGAAAGTAAAAATCTGGTGGGTGCGCGTAACACACAACTTTCACTTACCAACTTACTTAAATTAGAAATTAATGCGTTTTGTTAATTGCCACTTCTCAAATGAACAGAACAGTTTAATTATAACGCATTGGTTTGTCATTAAAGGCGTACGGCGCATGCGTGAGCTCAAGGTGTTTTATGAGTTGACGGAATATTTTTCTTTTTTTCTCCTGTATATGTTTACTTGATTTTCTTCATATATCATATTTAGCCGTTTCTTATTTTTAAGCGTGATGAGAGACAGATAATTTCCCAATATAAACTAAAACAAAGGTACTTTATAGAAAAACAAAAAGAGCCCCTTCCCCATTTAAGCCTCCTCAGAACATTTTAATAATGATAAAGCTTACCTTATATTAAATAACAACTAATTTTCATTAAACATAACGAATTTGATAAAAATCGTTAAAGCCGTTTTTGAGATAATCGATCAAAAAGGTAAAAATTGGACAAAATTTATTAAGTAAAGTCCCCCCTCCTGTTAATCAATTTTGATGAAATTTTTATAGTCATATCTCGGGCATATAAATACATCAAATACCAAGTTTGATCAAAATCGTTAAAACCGTTATTGAGTAAATAAAAAAAAACACGTGAAAATGATACAAAATTTATTAAGTAAAGTCCCCCCTCCGGTTGATCAATTTTAATGAAATGTTTACAGTCATATTTCAGGCATATAAATAGATCAAATACTCAGTTTAATCAAAATCGTTAGAGGACAGAAATGAGATTTTTTTTACTTTCACTTACCTATATATGAAATATATAGTAAGTGGAAGTATTGCGATCGTGAAAATTTTCGACTTCCGGTTTTCAACGGAAATACACCTTTTGGGATCCCCTGAGTCAAAATAACCAAGTCCCGCGAAATGGTCTGTGTGTCTGTGTGTGTGTGTGTGTGTGTGTGAACAGACTAGCTCAAAAACTATAAACCGTGCGAACCTGAAATTGGGTATTTAGTGTATGTACATGCCCGCGATGTGACAGCAAAAATTTCATCAAATTTACTCAAAGGGAGGGGGTACTTTATTTCATAACTTTTTAAGTTTTTTTCGATTTTCTCAAAAACGGCTCTAACGATTTTGATTAAACTGAGTATTTGATCTATTTATATGCCTGAAATATGACTGTAAAAATTTCATCAAAATTTATCAACCGTAGGGGGGACTTTACTTAATAAATTTTGTATCATTTTCACATGTTTTTTTTATTTACTCAAAAACGGTTTTAACGATTTTGATCAAACTTGGTATTTGATGTATTTATATGCCAAAGATGTGATAACCAACATTTCATCACAATTGATCAACCGGAGGGGGGACTTTACTTAATAAATTTTGTATCATTTCCACGTGTTTTTTTTTATTTACTCAAAAACGGTTTTAACGATTTTGATCAAACTTGGTATTTAATGTATTTATATGCCCGAGATACGACTGTAAAAATTTCATCAAAATTGATCTACGGGAGGGGGGACTTTACTTAATAAATTTTGTATCATTTTCACGGGTTTTTTTTATTTACTCAAAAACGGCTTTAACGATTAACAAAAATAAGATATGAATGTAGAAAAATGTGTGACTTTGGGAAATGATATTTAGCAAAACACGTCAATTTCTAATCTAAGTAAGTTGGTAAGTGAAAGTTGTGTGTTGCCCGCACGCACCAGATTTTTTTCATTTTTAAGCAATTAGGTAGTTACTATGCCCTAAACATAACACTTAAAGGTTGTTTAAATCGTAGTCCGTCTTAATACAAGTTAATGATCTCATTGAAAAAAGGTGCTGTCAGACACGTGATTATGAGGCAGGGGGTCCTTGACCCTCCAACTTTCTTGCTGAATACGTCCCTAATATGTAAAAATATGTAAAAGTATGTATTTATGGTAGGAATATGTAAAAGTATGTATTTAAAGTAGGAATATGTAAAAATATGTATTTATAGTAGGAATATGTAAAAGTATGTATTTATGGTAGGAATATGTAAAAATATATATTTATAGTGAACATATGGAAAATAAAAAGGAGTTTAAACGATTCGAAATGCCTTTAAACAGTTAAATTGAGATTCCTAATGATAATTTTGAGCTCAGAAAAAAATATGTGAAATCCGTTTCCTAGTTATTACCATTACCATATTGCCGGGTTTTGTGTAAAGTATAAACGTTTCTTCTGAGGTTAGAGGAACAGATCCTGCTCTTATTGTTGTCACCAAACTTTTTTATTACAGTTTAAGAAACAACGATAAAAAAAAAAAAACCAAGAACTGAAGAAGTTGATCTTGACCGTTAGCCGAAGATATCGGGGTCGTAGGATTTACCTTGGAAGAGGGTATAGCGACCATTTAATCCGCTACCTCCAGTTTTAGGAAGGCACCGTTATCCCAAGTTCTCCGCTCCGGAGAAAGGATCCAATCCTCGTAGAGCAGGTCCGTAGCGTTAAAGTCTCCCGGTTTCGTAACATGTTCCGTTTGATGGCCAAGCTTGTAAAAGTTTTCTCGAATGTTTCATGACATAAGTGACATCTTTATATATTTATAAAGAGGTATCTCTTATCTGGTCGGTGTAAAACAGGAGTAAACTAAGTGCCAAACCTGTTTCATAAATTTTTATTTATTATTTTTTACTTTACCTAGTCTAATTTATTTTTTTAATCATGCTTCTTTATATTTGAATGGTATAAAAGAAAATGTGAAATATATACTTTAAAAGCAATAGAAGGAAACTTTAATTAGGAAGGAAATAATGTGTAGGTATGGCACGTAGTTCACTTTGGGATCACGCCGACCATTTTTCCATTTCAACAGCACACAACTATTTTTAATATAAAAAAAAAAAACTGAAAAGAAGGACGTCCCTATCAATTTTCTTCAATGCTTGTTCAAGTTATATGATTGATTAAAGGTTTTGAAAAATAAGATTTCTTCCTAAAACACTTTAATACCTGTGTAATAAATTAATACAAAGATACCCATTTCTTATGTTAATATTATCAGTTGACTGCTAGAGATGTAAAACTACCGACAATTCTATCAATACTATCCATAGTTTTAAAATATCGAGATCATCTATAGTGTTGTACTGTCGATAGTACTATGCATAGTTTTTTACTGTAGAGAGTAATATCGAAAACTTTGTTTTTTAAAGGATAAAGTGATAGCCGCGACTAAATCGTTCTCAAAATCATGCCCAATGTACAATGACGTTGGGATAAAATTATAGGAGTTACGTAGGTAAAAACTTTCAAGACCAAAGCTAAATACAAATATATATAAATATATGTGTGTGTGTGTGTGTGTGTGTGTATGTGTGTGTGTGTGTGTGTGTGTGTGTGTGTGTGTGTGTGTGTGTGTGTGTGTGTGTGTGTGTGTGTGTGTGTGTGTGTGTGTGTGTGTGTGTGTGTGTGTGTCTGTGTCTGTGTACAAATATATAATACAAATATATAAAATAGAAAGGTTTGGCATAAAAAAAACAGTATATAATCTCTATATATATAAGAGCCTTTGTCCTGACAGACAGAATCAACGCAGAGCAAAAACTACTAATGATAGAAACTTGCAGTTCGGAATTTTAAACACGATGTTGGTAACCACTAAGAAAGGAATTTCAAAAATTTAACCCCTAAAGGGGTTTAAATGGCGATATTGTTGTTTAACTCTAACGGACACCTATGTTTGCATTTCGAAAAACAATATCTAATTTGGACTCATTTTAAAGATCTTGGATACGGCGAGTTTAACTCGGAAGCCCCTACGCGGCGTCGAAAACTATGTTTTAAAGCCGAAAAATGAAGCGTTCACGACGAGTAAGCAATTTTTTGTTTCAGCGGTTTTAGTGAACTCGCTCCATTGCGCTTCTCCCTCTCTTCTACCGAGCCGGCAGCTTTCCCCTCCAACATTCCACCTACCGGATGCTCCGATTCTTCTAAATCTCCTTAAGATCAGTTAACATATTGTATTAAATCAATACCAAGATAATGATCACAGAATCGATTTTAAAGGCTCGCGGGCAAAGCCGCGACGGGGAATGCTGGTTCAATATATAACAGTTAGTGTGTGTATAACTGTAAGTTCATTCATATACCTCTATATTTTGAATTGAATACAATATATATTCCAAACCTAAGTGTTTTAAAAAGTTTATAATATTGTTAAGCTGTGCCCGGTAAATATAATTGACCTGATAACAGCGAGACAAATAAAATAGGCTACTAAAATTGCAAAACTTAGTAGTGAAGGAGTTACAAAAAGAATAATAGACGAGGTGCCGAATGGAAAATGTCCGAGGGCTGGCCAGTCGAGGGTTAGGCCGAGAAGGAGGTTGGAGGATTGCGGAATTTGGATTGGACGGCAGTCATTGGTAGGAACTGTATAGGAAGCGAGTGGGTGTATCCGCATCGAGCATCAAGAAACTTATTGTATAACTTAATTTTCACTTTTAACTTTAATAATTAAACAAGAATGTAATGTTTATTTTAACGTTCAATCTAATTTTATGACTCCTACAACTCAGAGATATACTAGGTCGTTTGAAGGATGTTTGTCACGTGAGGGCTTCTTAATGACCAAGAAAACAGAACATTACAGTATTAGCGTGTTCGCGCTGAAGCAACGCAGCACTTCCTGTTAACAAACATCCTCGCCTAGTGTACAAACGGCTGGGCAAACAGTGTAAAGATCCTACTTTACGTTCTAACACCGTTCATACTAAAGTTCAAGAAAAAGTCTAATCCAAAGCTTTGCTTTCATAATGTGGAGGACTTAACTGAAATATCCGATGTTTCTATTCAATCTACCGAATTGGATTATAGGTCTAATCTTGGAACAAATCGGAGTTACTCTCATGCTAAAAAATACCATTTCATTAATACAAATTTACAACAATATAATAGATATCAATTATACAAAAACTGTAATACCTAAAAACACCAAATGATTAACAATCCATTGTTTTTTATTTATTTAAATTTACAGTTCGACGTTAGACGAATAAAATGGGTGTGTGTAACTGCGAAACTTAGTAGTCAACGAATTCTGAAAAGATTAATAAGCGCGAGAACGGGAAGCGTCCGAGGGGTAGGCCGAGACGGAGGTGGGAGGATTGCGTTAAGACAGATCTGTCCAAGTTGGGTCTAGGTGGTGGTAAATGGATAGAGCTGTGCAGGGAGCGAGTTGTGGCGTCGGCATCGAACCTTCGGGTTCGTTAGGCCTTCATTATTCGTTAATGAGTATTTATTATTCGTCCAATGTCCAATGTTTACGTTACCTGAGATCCAGAGTGCCCTAATTATTAACCAAAGTTTAATGAATGAATTTTATAGAAACATGCAACGAAAATGGAAGGCTGTGAGGGACAAAAATAAAAATAATTTCCTAATAAATTTTTAACAACGCTATAACGGATACTTTCTCTCTTACTTAAATACTAATTCCATTAATTAATTTTACAATACATTTCAAATATTTTTAGAGGATAAATAAATTAATATAAGTAACATACAAATAGTTTTATCTCGGATAATTTAAATGTTGAAACATTGCTGAGTTGTTGTAACGAGGCGAATGGTGGGCGGAATATTCTAGCAACAGTAATATGCAAAAAAAAAAAAAAAAAAAAAAAGACGAAATGGAAATCCTCGATGACTTCAAGTAATGTTAATGTCCTCCCTCAGATGTCCCCTGGCAAAGAGAGAAGAAGACTCGTCATCGTAATGATGTTGGTTCTTGGAGAAAGTAGTCGAAGCAGTTGAATTGAAGTGTTGTGTATGTCTGCATCAGTTTTCAATAACAAGGAACCTAAATTTGATATTCAAAGTAGATAAAACTTTGCAACTCCGTCTATAAAAACATTAATTTAGTCATATTTTCAAAATAAAATTCATACAATTTCCAAATTTCATCACAGTGAAGAGTAAGAGGCTACAAGGATGATAAAAAAATTGAATCATATATATATATATTAAGTAAAAAAAAATAAATATCTAGAAATCCAGATCGGTTATCTTAGGGGTCACCAGTGTTGTAGTGGTTAGTAGCATGGAATCCTATAATACTAAAGGCCGCGGGTTCGCGTTCAGTGGTGGCTCTAAGATTTTTTAAAGGGAATGAAATATTTTTGGCTATGCCGTCCGGCAGGACGTACAATGGAGTTCCCGAGCCTGTGCGATGATAGGTACTCGTTGAAGATCCTTATCCTAATTATAACTGGATAGGCTTACACTGTAGCATCGTCCGATTAGCCTTAGTGTCATAAATAGACATTAAACAAATTAACAACTAACTCAGCAAATTTGGAAATAAAATAAAAAAATAGATAGCGACACTATTCAACCCAAACATCAACATTGTGTAAAAGTTTAAAGTCATGACATCCACTGCATTTCGTGTTTTGAGGTAAAAACATACATTACCTTGCATCTTCGAATTTAAGATTACGAAACGGAATCAGAAGTGCAACAACAAAATGTCTAGAATTGAAAGAAGAAGATTGAGTCTCGGAGGTTGACATTCGAAGAAAGCTCAGGAAAACCGCCGAAGAAAATTAGGAAAACTTGTATTTCACTTTCACGCGGCGATCCTGTCAGGGCTTCTTCATGCCCAGCCGAAAAAAAAAATAAAGATGATGGGTACTCTCGGAAGCCGAGAGCGTTACAACATAGGCCCCGGGCGATTGGTAACCTTGTCAACTTTCCCTCCGCTTCTTGTGCAGCGGAAGATCAACATGAGTAGCACGTACCTAAGCAACAATCGATGTTTCTCTTTGAGAATTTTCTTGATCGTTTATGGCATGTCCTAAAAAATGAATTTAAACGTTTATATGTAATGTAAAGTAATGTAAAATATAATCAGATATCAAGGTTTCCAGTCTATTATAATAATAAAGGCCTAACGAACCCAAATGTTCGATGCCGGCCCTGAACATCCTCCACCCAACGAACTCCATCCAGATCCAACTTCGACAGATCTGCCCCCTGCTTATTAGGGATTCGCTCATAACCGAGTTTCGCAATTTTACATGCCCATTTTATTCGCCGCGCCGCAATCACGTCTATTATATTTACCGGTTTTATATTATACTAGCTGTATATACCGGTTTCACCAGGAGAATTTCATTTTTTAAATCTATAAAATGAGACTTTCATAGACTCAACGGTCGATTTCGTAAAAACAAATGTAAAGCGAGATCATTACGATTTTTATAACAATAAAGAATATCAGCTGAAGTTACGCAATCATAATATGGTCAGGTAATCGCACCTAATAAAGCATTAAACTCAAAATTCTATCATATTTACAAGGATTTAAACCACGATATTAATAAGTAATATATTAATGTATTAATTTCAGACGGGAAAAAACTGCACTATATGGGATTAATTATGAGAGCTAGAGGGGAGATGCTGGGTTTGAATTATGCGATCGATAGAGCAGAAGAACAACTAATGTGTACATTGTGTAATTTGAGATTGGTCGAGGACTGCTACCATTTTGTAGGTGTATGCCCAATTTTAAATGAGTTCAGGGTTAAATGAGATACTTTGGGAAAATAGATTTGGCTTATAATGAATTCTTAAATTTACGGAATGGAAAACAGTGGGACAACCTCTATCTATACCTAAGAACGGCTGGGAATTATAGAAGGCAGTTAATAAAAGAATATAACTCCTTGAATGATAATAACGGTAGTAAAAGAGAATGTATATAGATCTTGATTGGCACACATGTATGTATATGTATGTAAGTCTGTAGGGATATAGATATGTTAATATCTAGATATATGAGTGATAATTTGTAGATATGTGTGTGTGCGTGGATATATGTAAATGTGTGTATATACATAGATAAGTTTCAGTTACCAGCATTGTTATTTATTATTGTGACTCAGTCAGTTGTATTATTATTTGTAACCTGTTGAGACCCTATAGCTAAGATTACTGTTTTCTTTTATTTATATATTTTGAATTATGTACATATATTATTCTATATTATAATTAATATTTCTGTTGGCCGCCTCACCAGCAGACGGGCGGTGACCCATGCTGTAATCATGTTTGTTTACATATGTTTGTATATTGTTCGTTCAAATAAACATGTTTATCTATCTATCTATCTAATCGCACCTGGTATGAAAGAACCACTGAGCGAAATTTAGAGAATTTAGGACAAACGGTATGGATCTATTTAAAAGAACAAACACAATTTCATCTTTATTTATATAGATTATAGATGTATATCCCGGTTTCACCCGGGGATTATCCTTTTTCTAATGAAATGGTCGATTTCGTAAAAACCCATTGTAAAGCGAGATCATTACGATTTTTATAAGAATAAAGAATATCAGCTGACACGATCGGCTGAAATTATACAATTTTAATATGGGCAGGTGTTCGCACCTGGTATGAAAGAACCATTCAGTGAAATTTGGAGAATTTAGGACAAACGGTATGGATTTCTATAAAGAACAAATAAACAAACAAACTAACAGAATTTCATCTTTACGAGTAGATTTACAGTTCACTCGGTTCGGCGTTGTGTAAACGTATAAATCCTCCGGTTGATTTGCCCCTCTTCGTTCCAAATATTCTACTGAATACCTTATTTTCAAAAACCCTCAGCCTTTTCTCATCCCTCAATCTTAGCAGTCAGGTTTCAAGGACCGTCGGAATTATAATAGTTCATTCTAATATACGAAGGCTAATTACCCAATCGCCATGGTTCATGGATGAGAGCTATAGAAATAGATAATTATTAGTTCCAGAAACTAGATAACACATACAGGCGAACAATAAAAGATTCCATGATAATTTGATATGGCATGCCATACATTCAAGAAATGGCGAAATCCGTACGCCCGAGATTATACTTATCGCACGACGGAAAGAAGATTGTTACAACTCAAAATATAGGTAATAATTTGAGTTATGCATACCGTTTGAATCAGAATGACGAAACATACAATGCCAGAATATCTTCACAACAGTGTTAATTGTTACATTAATCCATTAAGTTATTAAGTTAAAATATTCTTTTATGGAGTGGGTGATCGTGTTAACGCAGGTAGAGAGCTGAATTTTGAGTTTAGTTAGTGCTAATTGTCCCAATGGTAAACTATTTGTGATCAAAGAGTATTTTCCCCAGTCCCTGTTTGATGGTACATAGTGAAATTAAGGCAGTTAAAACTTATCATGTGACTATCCAAAAAATAGTTTTTTGAGTTTTAATCATCTACTAGCTGACGTGCGCCTGTTTTGTTTTTTGTCAATAAAAATTTTTACTAGTAAAATAATAATGGCGAAAATAATTAACGTAGAGTACTGTCAGTCTCCCTGTTAAGTTTGAATTGACTTAACTTACTCAATATTTTTACCCTATGATAGATAGATAGATAGATAAATGTGCTTAATTACAAAATTTCTTTTTAAAATTTTACATTTTTTTACAAAACACTAAATTCTGGCATGGATATGCCGTCTGCCAGGGAATCAGCTCGATGGCCAAAAATAGTAATTACAATAACCTTTTCCTTTATTATTATTTTTTTTTTTTTTTTTTTATTGTTTTGGTCTATTAAAATGAAAATAGAAAACCTTTGATTTTAATGAATTATAAACAAATAACAACAAATAAAATTACCTTTTACATAAAATACAAAATTTTCATACAAAAAAAAAAAAAAGCCAAAATTTTAATAATCATAAGGTAATTAACACTACAGAGTATACCAAAACCATTATAAACTCAAAATTAATCATTATAATTAAATTCGTTTATCAGAAATTGTCTATAAATTAAAGATTCCTTTATATAGAAAAATAACGCCCTCCGTTTTTCCATTTAAAATGTCTATAACCTCTTTTTCTGTTAAGATACTTTTTCCTAAATACTTTTTTCTGAGTGAGTTTAGAATCAGACATCTGTCAATAAAGTGAAACATGGTTTCATCCTCCTTACTATTGCACATGGAGCAGGTGTGTACTATATCTTTCAACCATTGTTTGCAGTTTAAGTTGAAAAGCTCCCCTCTAGCCTTGAACACCGTCTGAATTAGTTCTATGGAGTTATCATCCTTTACATAATTAACGTTTGAATGAAGTTTTTTATATTTTTACCCTATGAAAATTATGTTTACATTATACTCCTCATGAAAGTATTTCTTTCTAGACTGTTAGCTAGCCTAGAAAGTGATCCATTACAAAGCTTACTAACCTTTTTATCACTTTAATTTAAATATATCTGAAGTTAGTGCTGTCAACATTCCCAAACCTATATTTGATCAATGAAATGAAGGTGACGAAGAACTTCCTTCAAAATCCCGACACAGATATTAATTTGAATATAATAAACTACAGAAATAAAGAAAAGTTGGTAATCTATTCAGAGACGATCCATTATATCATATGAATTATAAAAAGTATACAAACTCCAAACGTGGCATTCAATCAATAGCTCCTACCATATGATTGTCATTCATTATTTGTTAACCTTACATGTTTTATTAAATTTTACCCAAAGTATAATTCTTATAATATATTTTATTCTATTTTTCAACATAATGTAAAATAATTTACACCACTTGTACAGAAAGTGTCCCTACAGTACTCGCTCGTCAAACGCGACCTCGTTCTGTAAAAAGCCACTTTCTGTACTAGTGGTGTAAATAACTATTATAGTTTTTTTCTTTTTTGTTCTGATTGTTTTTTAGTTTACATACCCGTAGACATTTGATAACTTACCCACCAATAGAAAACCCTTTTCCTCATCTCTGGAGACCCCCAGGGTACACCCAGGTGAGCTGACCCATCCATCGCTAAGAGGTGGAAGACAATTAGCCTTAGCCTAACTGTAGCCTGGCCACGTAGCATCATTAGCGAGCAGAGCTGTAGCCCCAGTTCATCGGCATCTCATTTCTTCTGGGCGGCCGTCATTAAAGGATAACTGGGGAGGCGGTATGGGCGGGCAGTTCTTTGTGGAAAATAGTTTAAATAGGAAAACAGCTAGTCTTAGTTTATTTACAAAACTTGTATTTTGTTATTAGAGTTGTGCAATGCTCAACTGTTTTCTTGAAGATAGGATGTTATATTGTTAGGATTTTCAGTCAAAAGATTTGTTTGGAGAGCATACGTTTCAATACATACATGTCGATCTTCGTCAGGGCTAGAATGAAAACAAATATAGACGGGCGCAAGCGACGGTGCTGCTGCTTTACAGGAACTAGATGAAACGGGGATAGAAGCCGGGCCATTAGCTGGGATTGATAGGGTTTTTTGGCGTTTTTAATTTATTTTTCCATAAAACCCGATTGAGCAAAACATTATTTGAAAATTGTCTAATAGGTATTACTCGTTCCCTCAGTGTTCAATTAGAAAATCAAAAGACGTGTCATTCCATTTATTTCCAAAAAATAAAAAGCTTCTTAAGGAGTGGATTGTAAAATTAAGAATAGATAAGCCTGTTTCGAAACATATGACGATATCTAGTCTTCATTTTAAAGAAAGTGACTATATTTATCCTGGTAAATATTAGTATTTGACATTTTATTGGGACCATAGTGTCGCATTTGTTTTTCTTTTTTAATTTTCCCCATTTTTTTCTTACATCCGTTGTGCTTAATTGTTACAAGTTTTCAATGCGAAGCCTGAAAGTTTTGACAAATAAATAAATAAATAATACGACAAAGAATCTAAGCTGACATAAATATGATTGTATGAATAGGTAATTAATGTTATTACTAACCGAAAAACGTAGAATAAAGTTACAATGGTGTGTTTTCATTTACCAGAAATACTAGCTTTACATGAAAATTGCTTATTAGAATTAATAAATTTGATTTCCACTTTTATTTTTTGGGGCAGTCCTTTAAGATTGCTAGTTTGAAGGCACAAGGCTTGTAAAATAACTGTTTTTTTACTTCTAGATATTATTCCACATCTAATTATATGGTTTGCATCAAGGATAGCCTGCCCTTCAATTAATGGTCTTTTAAAATTACCAATTATCTCTATCACATCAACTATGTCTATCCCCGTTCTTTCCGACATTTTGCATAACTACTAGCGCACCCTATAGTCGATTGCGCCCGCCTATTAGGTAGTTACTATGCCCTAAACATTACACTTTTGGTTGTATAGATCGTAGCCCTTCGTAATAAAAGGTGATAACGTCATTAAAAAACGGTTAGTCAGCTACGGGATAATACAGTTTCCTTGTTTGCACTAAAAATGAAAATTATATGTAAACTTAAGCTAAATAATTTAAAAAAAATATGCACTAATCTGAAATGAAATAAAAGATCTTATTTTAAAATCTGCCTGCATATAATAGTTGAAAGACTTTAATTGAGCCAAAGAAGGACAACTTAAAGTTTTGTAGAATGATCCATGAATAACAGTGTTGGTACATAATTTGTTGAGAAATATAAGAATTTTTAATGGAAATCTGATTTTTGTCTGTTGAACACCCGCATGACAGAAATGGAGGGTAGTTTGATAAAAATTTTTGCTTGACAAAGGTTCAAAATTATCCTTAGATGTTTTGATCTAGTGATGTAAAACTATCGATAGTTTTCCAACAATCGATAGTACTATCGAAAACTTTGTTTTTAAAAGGGAAAAGTGGCAATAGCATCTGCCTTTAAGTACTATGTGCTACATATAATTCATTTAAATCTATATAAATAAAGTTGAAATTCGGTTTGTTTGTTTGGTCTTTATAGAAATCCATACCGTTTGTCCTAAATTCTCCAAATTTCGCTCAGTGGTTCTTTGATACCAGGTGCGAACACCTGTCCATATTAAAATTGCATAACTTCAGCCAATCTCTTGGTATATTCTTTATTGTTAAAGAAATCGTCGTGATCTCGCTTTACAATGGTTTTTTTTTAACGAAATCGACCGTTTAAGTCGAAAAAACGGCCTAAAAAATCATTTTATAGATTATGAAGAGGCCAACAAGGCCCGGTAAGACCGTCCATTGGTAGGCGTCGAGTTCTGGGATTTTTAAACCATATGTTTTTTTTTTTAACATTACAATACGTTTATTTACATGTATGGTGAATTTATTTTTTATAAATGCCTCTTAAGAAGCGAGCTTAAATAGGAGTAGTGAGCTCAAAAGCTAAAAAACTACGTCGAATTCGAGCAGCTGAAACTCTCGACGAACATCTAAATAGGATTGAACAACAGAGGCTTAGACAGGCAGAATCGCGGGAAAAAAATTTCGACTTCCGGTTTTTAACGTAAATACACGTTATGGGGTCCCCTGACCCCATAATAACCAAGTCAATAACCAAGTCCCGCGAAATGGTCTGTGTGTGTGTGTGTGTGTGTGAAGACACTAGCTCAAAAACTATAAACTGTGCGAGCCTGAAATTGGGCATTTAGTGTATGTATATGCCCGCGATGTGACAGCAAAAATTTCATAAAAATCACTCAAAGGGAGGGTACTTTATTTAATAACTTTTTAAATTTTTTTCGATTTTCTCAAAAATGGCTCTAACGATTTTGATTAAACTGTGTATTTCATCTATTTATATGCCCGAGATATGACTGTAAACATTTCATCAAAATTGATTAACCGGAGGGGGGACTTTACTTAATACATTTTGTATCATTTTCACGTGTTTTTTTTATTTACTCTAACAAGGCTTTAACGATTTTTATCAAATTTGTCATGTTTAATGAAAATTAGGTGTTCTTTAATATCAGGTAAGCTTTATCATTATTAAAATGTTCTGAGGGGGCTTTTTTTTTGGGGTAGTGTACCTTTTTTGTTTCCTATAAAGTACCTTTGTTTTTGTTTATATGGAGAAATTAAATGTCTCACGTTATGCCTAAAAATAAGAAATGGCTAAATATGAGATATGATAAAAATAAAGAGGAGAAAAAAACAACTCGTTGAGCATGCACGCATGCGGAGTACGCCTTTAATGATAGACCATTGTTCAAAATTAAAGCCGTTCTGTTCATATGAGAAGTGGTAACTAACCAAACGCATTAATTTCTAATCTAAGTAAGTTGGTAACTGAAAGTTGCGCGCACGCACCAGATGTTTGTAACTTCTGATCAACATAATGCCGTCCAGTGACTTATTGACTCTGTTCACTATCACCGTTCACTCTAGCAACACAAGGTGACCTCACACCGAACTACAAAGTGAATTACTAATTCAGTTCTATTGTAAATGCTAGTGTGGCTTTCACTTAGGTGAAGCAAGTACCGTAATGAACAAAAACCAACATTGAGAAAACAGTATTGAGCTCAATGGGCTTTGCGTCTTTGAATGATATTCCAACAAAGAACGGATTCTATTTGTCCAGTTCTCTTTAGAAGAAAATGATTCAATTGTTGGTCTTGATTGATAGCTACGATGAGTACGTTATCAATTGACCTCAATGTTTGGTATGGGAAGGTTAAGTTTGGTAACATTTAAAAAAGAAAAACATTGCAGATGCTAAAAAAACCTTGTGCTCGCTTTATTATTTGCAAAAGAGTTTGGAAGAACGAAATATTGAACAATTTTAAAAGTTGTGATCTAATAAAACTAAAGAAATCTCATTCCGAGAATAACCATGGAGATTTAATATAGCTCATTCATTTTAACAACGTCATATTTCTAAATTCGGCTATTTTTAGTTTTGTTTGTTTTCTGAATGCACTGAGCCTGATATATAACTATAACATTTTCATCCCACGATTGGACCAAAAAAATTAAGATGTCAACAGACCTTACCCAAATTACTTTTATGATCATCATGATCATATGCTATAAATAGCTCACGCAATTTATTACTGAACACGGACCATCTAAACACTACTTTAAAAGATTCCACCTGACTAACTCAGACTCATGCAACTGCGACGGACAAACCCCACAAACATTTAATCATATACTCTACGACTGCACTATATACGAACAAGCAAGACATCAGTTGATCTAAAGCTGCCTGCTAAAAGAACAGACGTGGCCTGTGCCAGAGGACAAAATACTCAAAAAATACAAAAAGGAACTAATGACCCTCATATTCAGAACCGACTTACAAACGAACCACGTACAATATAACCCAAACCGATAAAACCGAATAGTGGATTAACACCCATTATGTCCAACTTTTACTTATTGCATCTTGCTTGTAAATATAATTTATTATTGTAATTATAACTTTCACTGTAAATATTACACACTTTAATTAACTATATTTTATTATTATATATTAATTAATAAACTAAATATCTATAAATTACTTTAATTAATGTTTTTATATATTATTTTCACTTTTAATTTTTCAATATAATTTTATTTATTTCTATGTATTCCACTTTAAGAATTATTTAGGATATATTTGTATTAGGATATGCTAATTATTATTAATTTATTAAGCTTTTATTATTTAGTTAGGTAACTTTGATCTTCTTTTTGTACTTTATTTTGTTCCTATTTTTATTTTTTTTTATGTATCTTTTCATGGTAAACATTTAATTTACTGCTATTAAATTTTACATTGTTCAGAGAAAATTTGAACTGTACATTGTATGCGTATAATATGTAGTTTTACATGGAGTACGCACAATTATTGAATAAACTCCTCTTGCATAGGGCGTACTATGCAAGAGAAAAAAAAAAAAAAAAAAAAAAAAAAATTCATCATGATATATATTATTTCTCGAGGCCTTTTTTTTGTCGGTACACCATAACTTCCTTAGTCCTTCATCAAATTTCATGAATGAGGCATCATTTTAAAGCTTTCCTTAACCCCTACGCCGGAAAAATATACAATCTATCATTCATTCGATTGCGCGTTATAAGCGCAAAACCGCGGTTTTTGCGAGAAAAATGGTCGTAGAGGTTTCTAAATGGTGTTAATATTTTCACACTTCGTTTCAGAACACTTTCGGTCTTATACATTTTTTCGATTGATCCCTTCGTTTACGAGTTGTAAGCGAAAAACTGCAATTATCAACGATGATCGAAGTGCTTTTTCGAAGGTGTCATTTTTTTTTCAGTTTGTCTAGACTAAGATTATGTGTATATACACTTTTCCGATTATCGCCGTCGTTTGCGAATTACAAGCAAAAACATGCGATTGCAGTCAATGGAATCAGCGCACTCGTTTTACGTGAAACTGATATTTAAGTATGTAGCGTGTCCCAGGGCGCGCTCTTTCAGTGACGTCTATGTCTGTGTAAAACAAACCCACCAACAAATAATCACAGATGACCATATCGTAATTTAAGTAGTGTTTAAAGAGGTCTAGTAAATATTATGTAAATATCTACATACATTAAACTTATGTTTAAAAAAATAAATAATCCACAATTCCAACACATCTATTCTTTGCTTCAACCCTCACCTATCCCCATGACGCACTAAATACGGACTGTACGGTACTAAATATACGGTGTGTACTTTAATTAAGTGGGATTTAAGTAAGATAGAGTGCGGATGCTTCTAGTTACAAATTATGATTAAATAAACTAAGGTGTGATTTTATTACCTTTAGTATCTTCCTTCAGATATAGTTTAAAATTGTACTCCACTAACTCGCTTCGAGTATCACTTACTATCAGAGACGGCTTCGACTCGGCACACACTCACATACTCACACATAGCTAACAGCCGAGAGACCATGAAATCATGATTTCTAGTTAACGGGACATCTATTCTGGTCCCACAGCCCTCTGTATAGTGTACTATCTCAGCTTCCGGGAGGGCCGAATAAAAATTCAAGGATTTTGAATGTTGGCGATATAGTTAGAAGTGGAAAAGCATCAGACTACAAGTGATAATTTAGGAAGGGATGTTTCAATATTTATTTGCAGTAATAACATTCAATCATATCGCACCTCAAAGGAAGACTACTATAAAATTTAATAGTTAAAAGTTACGTTACTTACGTGCCTAGGAACGTTCGTTATGAGTCTTAAAATTTTGGATTGAAAAGTTTGAAATTTTCTTAAGTGTGTCTTTTAGCTGAGCCGAAAATCTGTGAAGCGTATATCCAAATGGGTTTAGGCATGTACGTGTATCTATTCAGTTTCTATCTAATTTTTAATTTTTAAGATTTGGAAAAAAAGTGTAGAGCATTTTTAAGCGTATCTTCAGTGTCTTTTTTTCATTTTGACCTGTGGGCCCTAAGTCATCCTTCTGTCGAACAGAAGTTTAAGGATGTGTAGTACAGTTTCTGTCTAAGGAGTTTGGTTGTCGCCGATATAAACATATATCTCGTCTGAGTGTATAAGTTATTTGTTGTGATTTGTCATGATTTGAAGTAAATGGTTTTGTAAATTCAATGAGGCAAGTCTGGGTCATGGTTTATTGTTAAGAATGCTGTACCATCAGCGTAAGTTGCAGTCAAAATTTTAGAGTTGGTAGGAATATCAGGAGTGTATATGATGTAACTACGCCAATGGCAAAATGGCTCTTCTACAAAATACAACGTTTTAAGAGACCATAAATTAAATAAATATGACAATATTTTGCTACTTACACGAATATTGTAATTACAGAATGAAATTATGTAATTACAGTGGCTGTACAAAATCTTACTTTTAACATCTCAAAAGTATCTTTCCTCAAACTGTATGGAACCCATCACCTATTCACAGAAATGTTCATCTTATTCAATTAAGATGAACATTTAATGGGGTCACCTGTGGCGTCGTGGTTAGCATGGCAACCTACGATACTAAAGGTCGCGGGTTCGCGTCCCGCGGTGGCCTTAGGATTTTATAAAGGGGGTAAAAAATCCTTTGCTATGCCGTCCCTCGAATAGGACGTTAAATGGAGGTCCTGAGCCTGTGCGATGTCAGGTACTCATTAAAGGACCCTATCCTAATTATACTTAGATGAGCAAAATTTAGGACTCCCACTGTAGCATCGTCCGATTAGGCTTAGTAGCATAAATGGACGTTAAACAAACAAAATGAACATTTGATAACAAAAAAAAAAAAAAGGAAAGCAAATGGTGGAGACGTGCAGCTACGATCCCAAATAGGAGGTACAAAAATGTGGAAGGATAGGAGCTATAAACCCCCGTTCATAACCTATCGATAGAATAGTCGACAGTATCGATAGATTTATGTCCGATACTATCGAAACTATGGACAGCGGAGACTATCGATACTTTGACATGACTCCCCCCTACACAAAATCCTGCTAAATTGCATTTACAAATTAATCAAAACACGTCGATTTCTTCTGTAAGAAGGTTAGTAAGTGAACGTTTTATGTTGCTCGCATCGCACCAGATTTTTATACTTAAAATACTTATTGAAATTTTCTTTCTTAATGTCCCTATCCTTTTTATTCACTCATTAACGGACTGACTGCAATCACTTCACCTCTTGGCATACTCCTCTTGCAGCTACCCTGGACACAGCATCCTTCCTGCTCTTCTTGACCTCCTGAGCGCCCCAGGTAAGGCGAGCCGGAACCAGAAGAGCCGACGATTAGCCGAGGATCGAGAAAAGTCTATCGAGACCCGGAGGCTACTTTCTTTCCAGTTTGCAGGACGTCCTACTTCCAGCTGTCCTTTCCCTTTCGTGGGGGGAGTCCTTCGATGGCACTCTCGGTGGTATCTGGGTCGCCTGCAGGTCCTGGAGTGTGGGGTATGGGTAGTTTAGTGGATTCGGTAAGCGTTGAGATGACAACTATAATATTATAATAATGCGTCTTATTCTATATTTTCTGTACAAATTTAAATTACAGTGGCGTAAATAAATAATTGGTGGTAGGTGGGCGAGGAGGTAAAGGCAACAGTCCGCAGGATTTGCTCTGGGAGGGATCTCGTATCCCGCCAGGATTTATAAAAGGAAGTTAAAAATTATTGGTTATGCCGTCCATCGGATCCGTAAATCGGAGGTGTGCCGTCCATCGAAGCCTGTGCGATGTCAGGTACTCACATCATAAAATCAGTATCCTAATTGGAATAAATTACAGTCACACAATAAAGTGGCCATACATTAAAATTATTTTTTACAAAAAAAATTGATACCTATTTTATGTTAGAAATACAAGTTAATAAAAAAAAAAAAAAAAATGATATTTATACGCAAAGCATAATCTATATTTGTGGCATTGGAAAGAGTGTTAAGTCCAAACTAAAAAATAGATTTTTTTATTACTTTGCACATGACTTTACAGTTTGATGCATAAATTAAAGCATTATATACAAATGAACTAATAAATGTGTTAAAAATTTGCAAAGTCGAGAAAGATACGAAAAGAATAAGTTATGAAATGGATAAATGTTATATTATTTTATATGAACATGAGTACATTCTAACGTAGAATAGCTTAGCGTTCCCACACTCTTTATGACTTTCCGTTATATCCCGTACGCTCTGCACTTAATCTTTCAATGACTTAACCAGTCCTGAGAACTTTGCTTTTACTTTCATCCATAGAAGTTAAGTAACAAAGCCTCTAGTTATCGTTTGAACGATTAAAAAAATTCTAGAGTAAATATATTTTTATATCGGAAATATTACTGACATTAATTGCTGAAACAAAGGGCTTTGGCAGGATTCCTTAAAGGGAGGGGGGCGTGCTGGTAAAATTTTTGTCTAGGGGAGCATCCAGGAAAAATTATAATTACCTGGGAAGGGGGCCTAGATATTGTGACTGACTATTTAAGTGGCTGAGTCATTAAATTTTTCAAATAAAAGTTATAGAAATTTGAAAATTAACTGTTTGTTTGTTTAACGTTACTTTGTGGCCCTTAGGCTAATCGGACGATTCTACAGTGGGAGGCCTAAACTTTGCCTATTTCGGTATACCTAATTAGGATAGGGTTCTTTAAAAAATACCTGATATCGTGCATGCTCGGGACCTCCATTTTACGTCCTATCCGAGGGGCGGCATAGCTAAGGATATTTTACTCTCATGGGAGTGGGAAGTGAACCCGCGACATTAAGTATTGTAGGTTAACATGCTAACCACTACACCACTGGTGACCCCAAACTTCGCAAGTGATTATCCAAAAAAACAGTTTTTTTCATGTTGCAACCTTGCCGACTTGACATTTGATTTAAGGAATGATTTTTTAAGGTTTAGATAAAATAAAACTGTTCCCAGACAAATAACGGTTAAATAACATGTAATCTTAAAAAAAAAAAAAAGAAAATCCGAAATTTATTTAACCTTTTAACTGTTAACATTACCTGTTAATTGTTAAGATTATTTTTAACCTAGGAAAATCACGGTTTAATAACATGTAGTAAAACAAACAAGACTCGAAATTTGTTTAACCGTTAACTGTTAACATTACCTGTTAATTGTTAAGATTATTTTTAACCTAGGAAAAACACGGTTTAATAACATGCAGTAAAACAAACAAGATCCGAAATTTGTTTAACCGTTAACTGTTAACATTACCCGTTAATTGTTAAGATTATTTTTAAGGCTTAGCTAATTAGCCAAGTATAATTATGACAATCAACAAAAATACCTGAGCTCCTACATTCTCACGGCTTTCATTGCCACTTAGGGAGAAAGTACTCAATATTCAAATTATTTTCTGCATCTTCAACAATTTTGTTTATAATACTTGTTTTCGTTTTTATTATTTACTTTACTACTTCTTTATAATTATTTATTACTTGTTAATGGGGGGGTCTAACTAATTAAGCGTAGTCTTTGACAACACATGATAGCCTGAAGTCAATAAGGGGTTTAAATCCCAAATACTATTTTTTTTTCAAACAGGGCGTTAATCCCTTTTAGTTTTTTATCAGTTGGTATATGTTATTTCTGAAAAGTGTTTCTTTTTTTTTTTTCGATATGCTTTCTTAATTCTTTTTGTTTTTTAAATGCATTTTTTGATATTGACGATTATATTAAAACAAAACACATCCAGCAATAATATTAATAATGAAGTCTATGTAGGTAGATGTGGTTGACATACAAATATGGAACATTGAGGCCATGGGCGTACCCAGCGGGGGGCAGCAATAATTTTTTAGGCTTTTAAGACTGGAAGCAATAATAGAATACACTTTTTTCAAGCAAATAATTGCAATAACTTAGTTGATAAAGCACTGCTATAATTATACATAATTTTGATTTCATTCACCTTTTCCACGGTAAGGTGTTACAACCTGAACAACCATAGCTTGCCCCCCCCCCTAGTTTTTAGGTTGCCCCCCCCCCCTAGTTTATAGCTTGTCCCCCCACCCTAGTTTTGATCCTGGGTACGCGCTTGATTGAGGCTTTTATGGATTATTTAATTTGTAACGAATTAAAGAATATTATGGATTTTGCGTAGAATTGATGATTAGAAGGATAAGAAAAGAAATTTATGGTTTGATCAGAAAAATATTGAGATCCTCAAGAAAAAGATGAGGATAAATTAAAAATCACTGCAATTTGATCATTATCCACAGATTTACAGCCTTTGATACAAATCATAGAGAAAAATGATAATGATACATGATAATAGAGAAAAACAAAAAACAATTTAATGTAAAACCGCTCTTCTCAATTTACTCGAGATCAGTTGAAAATAAAAAAAACTGTCACAGTTTTTTAATGGAAAATTCATCGAAACAAAATATAGAAATTAAACCCTTAACATAATACTTTTGGCTGTTAAGATCGCATGCCTGTTTAATACAAGTAATTTATGTATGGGGGGGCACCTTAAATATGGTGCTAAATTTGCCCCTGGTCATATCAACAGGGTAGCTTGGTACAAAAAGGTTTGTGAAACCTTGCTCTATATCAATATTGAATTTTTCTTGTTAACTTCTCTATTCGGACCGCATATATCAGTTAGTATAATATTTCCTTTCTATTTTTGTCATACTCACGGTATCACTAAATGAATGGGGAATTTATATGATAATTTTATTCACTTAATAAATGTCGCTTTCGAGGTACGACGTTTAGTCCGACAATTAATTCCCCCAAGAGGCACAGAGTTTCCATGTTAGATGCTAATCGATATTACAAGTAGTTCTCTTGGAAGAGTAAGCAAGGAGGATAGTTATCAGAGCGGTGGTAGAAAGTGTAGCTCAGTGTGTGCTCTCCTTCAGGCTGGCTAGCTTACATGGTCTAACGAGCCATCAACTTCTTCTAGGCCACTTCTTGGAGGAGATTCCGTCTGTTAGGGTATCCTACCAGCAGTACAACAAGCTGTCATTGCAAGGGTTCAAACAAACGAATAGTTTCCGGTGTACATTTCTGTGTCTATTTGAACCGGGGCGGATTCGTCACATTCGGGGGGGGGGGGGGGGTCAGGGACCCCCTGTCTCATAATCACATGGCTAACAGAACCATTTTTTATGAGATTATTACCTTGTATTAAGAATGTCTGCGATTTAAACAGCCTAAAGTGTTATGTTTAGGGCATAGTAACTACCTAATTGGATTATTTGCTTAGAAATACAAAAAAATTGAAAAGTCAGAATATTTGGGGGTCATGACCCCTGTAAACCCCCCCTTGATTTGATCCTTTTCTATTTCAACTTTAACCTTCCGCGAACCAATCGAAACCCTTTCCATTATAGAAGCAACCCTTTACAAAGGAGCTCTGCAACTCTTCACAACTAAATCGTCATCCTTTCTATTTCAATTTTAACCTATTCCATTTTAATGGTCATGCTTAAAGAAAAAAATATTTTATTCTGGATAAAATTCTGAGACTCTTACTTCACCAATTGCGCAGAACTTTTTTTATTTTATTTTTATTATTATTTATTTTTATTTTTTTGTGACAATATAAATGGAAACGGTTACCTTTGAAATAGAATGGGTGATAATTGAGTTGTAAAGATAGGTTTTTCTTTAAATGAAGAAACCTCTTCCAATGGGTTAAAATTTATTTATTATACCGACGTTTCGGAATTTCGGCCCATCTTCTGTTGTTATCTATTGTACATTTTTAACATTCAATCAACCATTCCGCTATACATACAATCGTTCTGTATTAAAAAATATTTGTCATTTATTTATTACACATGTTCAACTTTTAATAACAATTTTTCATGGGTGTGTACTATTTCATATATTGCCTTGTAAATGGTTGAAACTCAATTGTAAAGGGCTACGTTTGAATTGGAAAGGATTGCTTTCAGCTTGGAAATGATTTCATTAGATTTGCAGAAGTTGACTTGGAAAAGGTTCTAATAGACTTGAAAATGCATTATTTCAAGTAGAATAATTTTTATCATTGAAGGTCTCTATAAATGGTTACTGTGGTTCGCGGGTTCGCGTTCCTCGGCGGCCCTAAGATTTTTTAAAGGGAGTAAAAAATTCTTGGCTGTTTCGTCCTTCGGATATGACGTAAAATGGAGGTACTGACCCTGTAAGATGTGATGATCCCTATCCTAATTATACCTGGATAGGCAAAATTTAGGACTCGTACTGTAGTATCGTCGGATTAGCCTCAGTGGCTTAAAGTTACTTTAAAACCAAACAAACATGTGTACATTTTTGGAAAGAAGTTTGGAACCACGCGCTATTTCGCGGCTCGATCCAGTGGACGAAATAGTCCTGCTTACACTGTCAAGTTTTTCAAACGGTTAATAACTGAACTACAACATTTTCATCCATAGATGAATCAAAGAGTGAGGAGAGAGAGAGATAGATAGAGAGAGAGAGAGAGAGAGAGAGAGAGAGAGAGAGAGAGAGAGTGAGAGAGAGAGAGAGAGACTTTATGTTGAAACAAGTGATGCTGCCCAATTAAATAAACAATTTACTACATCTCAAATAGTAATACAATTAATATATCCCAGCATACGCAATGAAGCCTACATTTTTTTTTTTTTTTTTTTTTTTTTTTTTAACATTTTCTCTCTATAGACTCAACTGGCTACTAAATATTATTAATATAGATATGATTTAATAAAACAGTTTGCAATGTTAACATTGTAAACATCTAGTTGCATTTTTATCTAAGAGATTACGCCGCTCTTTCTTGTCTTTTGACAATGGGAGAGGGGGGGGGGGTAATAACTAACTAATAAATATCTATGTTAAATGACTTGATCATTATACTTCAGATATTATAATATCGACTTTGTTAATCGAGTTTGTTCTATTTATTTAATCGATAGCTTGCTAGCGTGGGTAGGACCCGACGAACCGACCCAGCCGGCTTCTCTTGAGATATTATAATATCGACTTTGTTAATCGAGTTTGTTCTATTTATTTAATCGATAGCTTGCTAGCGTGGGTAGGACCCGACGAACCGACCCAGCCGGCTTCTCTTGAGATATTATAATATCGACTTTGTTAATCGATTTTGTTCTATTTAGTTCTAATCTAATCGATAGCTTGCCAGGGTAGGACCCGGCGAACCGACCCAGCCGGCTTCTCTTGAGATATTATCGACTTTGTTAATCGATTTTGTTCTATTTAGTTCTAATCTAATCGATAGCTTGCCAGGGTAGGACCCGACGAACCGACCCAGCCGGCTTCTCTTGAGATATTATCGACTTTGTTAATCGATTTTGTTCTATTTAGTTCTAATCTAATCGATAGCTTGCCAGGGTAGGACCCGACGAACCGACCCAGCCGGCTTCTCTTGAGATATTATCGACTTTGTTAATCGATTTTGTTCTATTTAGTTCTAATCTAATCGATAGCTTGCCAGGGTAGGACCCGACGAACCGACCCAGCCGGCTTCTCTTGAGATATTATCGACTTTGTTAATCGATTTTGTTCTATTTAGTTCTAATCTAATCGATAGCTTGCCAGGGTAGGACCCGGCGAACCGACCCAGCCGGCTTCTCTTGAGATATTATAATATCGACTTTGTTCTATTTATTTAATCGATAGCTTGCTAGCTAGGATAGGACCCGGTGAACCGACCCAGCCGTCTTCTCTTGAGATATTATAATATCGACTTTGTTAATCGATTTTGTTCTAATCTAATCGATAGCTTGCCAGGGTAGGACCCGGCGAACCGACCCAGCCGGCTTCTCTTGAGATATTATCGACTTTGTTAATCGATTTTGTTCTATTTAGTTCTAATCTAATCGATAGCTTGCCAGGGTAGGACCCGACGAACCGACCCAGCCGGCTTCTCTTGAGATATTATCGACTTTGTTAATCGATTTTGTTCTATTTAGTTCTAATCTAATCGATAGCTTGCCAGGGTAGGACCCGACGAACCGACCCAGCCGGCTTCTCTTGAGATATTATCGACTTTGTTAATCGATTTTGTTCTATTTAGTTCTAATCTAATCGATAGCTTGCCAGGGTAGGACCCGACGAACCGACCCAGCCGGCTTCTCTTGAGATATTATCGACTTTGTTAATCGATTTTGTTCTATTTAGTTCTAATCTAATCGATAGCTTGCCAGGGTAGGACCCGGCGAACCGACCCAGCCGGCTTCTCTTGAGATATTATAATATCGACTTTGTTCTATTTATTTAATCGATAGCTTGCTAGCTAGGATAGGACCCGGTGAACCGACCCAGCCGTCTTCTCTTGAGATATTATAATATCGACTTTGTTAATCGATTTTGTTCTAATCTAATCGATAGCTTGCCAGGGTAGGACCCGGCGAACCGACCCAGCCGGCTTCTCTTGAGATATTATAATATCGACTTTGTTCTATTTATTTAATCGATAGCTTGCTAGCTAGGATAGGACCCGGTGAACCGACCCAGCCGTCTTCTCTTGAGATATTATAATATCGACTTTGTTAATCGATTTTGTTCTAATCTAATCGATAGCTTGCCAGGGTAGGACCCGGCGAACCGACCCAGCCGGCTTCTCTTGAGATATTATAATATCGACTTTGTTAATCGATTTTGTTCTAATCTAATCGATAGCTTGCCAGGGTAGGACCCGGCGAACCGACCCAGCCGGCTTCTCTCGCAGGAGAAAGTAGACGCGATCCGATCCCGGTTCCAATTATTTATTTTAGAAATTTCAACTCGTATTAAATGAATTCCTAATTAAATCTATTCCCCTTCGCCGAATGTGCCTAGATCACGCTAGGACATTTAGGCCATGAGGCGGATGCTTTAATCAGCCTTCTAAAATTCCAAACATAAAACAATAAAGTTATTTAATAATATGGATATATGTCTCATAGATTTACGGTAGTGCAAAAGAACGCACTTACTGTATTTAAAAAATGTACAAAGCATAAAAAATCAAAACATTTTTTTTATTGTTACGATTAATACAAAAGTTCGTATGATTTGCAATCTGCAAATTAGCAATAAGCAAATGGGTGAAATTCTGACTGGACAAATTGCTAACTTAACTCAGTTAAATATCTCTCGGCCACCGCCTCAAAAGTCGCCGGGGTGGAAAATAAGAGTTTGGAAGAGGACTGGAATGACTGAATTCTTTGGATGTTTGAGGGTTTTTCAGAGCCCCATAGTTCCATACCGTATGTCCATAATTGTCGTATTATTATTTTGTAAATGGTAAGTTTGTTAAGTTGTTTACTTTTCAGTAAACAACATATTTCAGGCTCTTGTCCATCAAATCAAAACATAATACATTAATACAAATAAGAAAACTTCCTCTCTTCGACGAGAAGCGCCCACATCAATTTATATCGGTGACAATCAAATCCGAAAGATGAACCTAGTACACTTATTATTAATCTATATTGGAAAAGACGTTGAAATGGGCCCCACGTGACAAAATGAAAAGAAAAAACCTTAACCAAAGGCTGAAAATATTCTACTCTCATCCAAATCTCTACTTTGAATCATCAATATTGAAAACAAGATATCAATCCGTAAAAATATCTCCGGCTCTGCTAATAAGTCAGTACTTAAGTAAAAAAATTCAAGACTCTTTACGGTAGCATCTTAGTAGGAAATAACGAAATTCTATTACCGGCTTACATCAAGAAATGATTGAACGACCCATACGTACACTTTATTTTAGTTTTCATACCAAACTTTAAAACAACGAACTGATAAATGACATGCTGACATCTAAAAATTAAGATTAAGGGATACTAGAAAGAATTTGGATGAGAGACCTTCTTCCTGAATTAAAGGACTGCTGGGCACTTTTTTTCTCAATACTTTAAATGCCATGTTGCTAAATTACTCATATCACGCTTTCAGATTGTCTAATATTTTTTTATGGGAGATTAAAAAAATTAAGAGGAAAAATAAACAAAACAAAACATTAGAAATAAAAAAAAATAAACCCTTCTAGTGCCCAAAGAAATTATGCCCCGAAAACCACACGAATAGAATGAGGCTTCTTTTAAAATAATTATCAACAGTATAAAGAATATTTTAGAGGTTACACTTTAAAGAAATTGTAAAGGGGTTGAAACTTGATATGTATACATCAGATATTAATGATTTCCGTTTCGTTAATAACAATTTCGATACAGTCACTTTTATCCGTATTTTTATTTGTTTAATAAAAATATAATAAGGTATTATAAATAATCGTATTTATAATTGACAACTGCTTTGCAGGCTGTATTTATTTATGTAAACAATGTAAATAAATAATATTTATTATATTTTAGTTCATAACACCATTGGACCAGACATCTAGGTGATGCGCATTGTTTTATATTGTTAATTTTTAAAAATTCGGCATTATACAAAATAATTGTTTTTGTATTCAGCAACTTATTAGCTTTAACTTACTTTTATTTTAAGCTTGCGTTATTAAAATATGTATTGTGTTACTGATAAGAAAGCTGTTAAGCTGTTTTAAGAAACTCAATTTGATTGTGTAGCCACACTTCTATCATGTATTTTGTATTTTCATAATAAAGTGTTTCTCTCTCTCTCTCATCAATAATATGCTGAGGGTACACAAAAGTTCGACGCCGACACCACCAATCGCTGCATCCTTCGACCACGTTCCAAACCCAACTCCGCAAGATCAATTTTTGAGCAATTCTCCATTTTTCCGTTCGGTTTAAGATGGCGTTGATTTTTTAAATTATGAACTTATTTTTACCTCAAAAAACAAAACAAAAAAAAACACTGATACACAGAACTATTTCTATTAACAGACAAGATCCTGGACCAGCTATTGACAGAAGATAGAGAACAATCGGACTCACCTGATCTAGAGATATCCTCAGAACAGACGAAGACAGTCCAGAGAAGATGATAGACGAAGACGCGGAGACTTTAACGGTGGTAGAGCGCGGTAGGCACTGAGCCAAGTAGGCCGCCTCCGCCGCTTTCCCATCCCCTCCTCCACGTCCACTTTCTTCATCTCTTCTTCTTCTTCCTCTTCAGCCATCTCCTTACTGCTCTTCCTCTAATTAGTTAAATATAAAGGATATCCTCTTCAAAAGTACTATGCTGGGAGGTCCTCGTGGAGGAGGAAGTGTCTATAGCGAGGGAGAATTCACCAAAAAGTATCTTCACCGTTGTCGCAATATAGTATTCCAAGCATGGGCGTCCATTCTAGGCAGGTGCCCCCTTGAAATTTTAAGAAGCGAAAACTACCAATTAAATCAATTCGTATTCATTTACTATTAACATTAAACATTAATTGCATATTTTAGCTTTTATACAGGATGTCCAAAAAGATTATTCGGTGTTTGAAAGTTGAATTAATCTCAAATATAGAATATCAAGTGGGATGTTTACGTTTTATTTAAACACTATGAACTGGAAATTTATTTAGAAAAAACTATATTGTCTAGGTGTCCACCATAACGCTGCTGGCACTCCTCGAATCTCAAACGCAGATTTCTAAAAACGCGCTGACACATTGTTTCTGAGATTGCCGTCATTACTGTTCTGATATTTTGCTTCAATTGCGTTAGATTCGTCGGTTTCATTTCGTATACCCTACTTTTCAGGTATCCCCACAGAAAGAAGTCAAGAGGAATGAGATCGGGACTCCTGGGAGGCCAGCTAATGGTGCCTCTCGGAGAAATCACTTTGTTTTGGAATAATTGGTTTACCGTAGCAATTAGTAAATCTGAAGTATGGCAAGTGGCCCCGTCTTGCTGAAACCATGCTCTAGAGTTATATCCTTTAAACTCTTGAATACTCTTTCTGGACACCCTGTATATCAATAAATTTTATTTTAACAATTAGTTAAGTCTTACAAGGTCAAAATACTTCGATCCCATCGAAAATTTTACAAGCCTGGCCCTCCCCTAGAACATATCCTGCGGACGACCTCGATTTTAAATGATTTCCAATCAAAAGTTGCGTTTATTTTTTTCAATAAAATTCAAATTCTACACCTTATTTTTATATTATTTTTACGGACCTTGTCGATGTTTAATCGGGCCTTAGCCAGTTTTCAGTTTGTTACTAAATGCTTCTTCTCGTTGATGAATCTCGTTGATTCTATCCATCCATCTACTTTTTGGCCTACAACGAGATCTATGGGCTACTATTAATTCAATCATTGATTAAGAAATTTAGATAAGAAAATCTCCTTAATAATTTTATTAGATAAGAACATTTCATAATTTACATACTAAAAATCCCTAAGGAATTTTAGTATCCACCTCTGCCTATTTCGGACTACTTCTTTCCAGTTTGTTACACGCAGCTCTCCAAAGCTTTTGTTGATGCTATCTTCCCATCTACTTTTTGGCCTACCACGAGGTCTCTTGCCTAATATTGAGTTATTCGTTGTAATGTAGAGGCTTCCTCATGTATTGCTTCCAGCTACATGTCCCTCTCTTCTAAAGGAGACAACTCGGATGCTTAAAAGTATAATAAAAAGCCATCTCTAAGAAAATTGCGGTATAAGCTTTATGTTGTTATGTTAGACGCTAATGGTTATTGTATTAGCCTGCGATGTTTGGTTGGTTGAGCACAATACGTACTGAATACGTGGTGATTTTGCGACGTACAATTACTCATAATTGATTATAACTTATTCGTTATTCATAATTTATAATAGTCTCTGTTGAAAAAATATAATTTCATTTATCATTCTGTAATCTATATAAATAAAGTTGAATTCCGTTTGTTTGTTCTTTATAGAACCATCCATACCATTTGTCCTAAATTACCCAAATTTCGCTCAGTGGTTCTTTGATACCAGGTGCAAACAGCTGTCCAAATTAAAATTACATAACTTTAGCCGATCTTCAGCTGATATTCTTTATTGTTATAAAAATCGTAATGATCTCGCTTTAGAATGGTTTTATCGAAATCGCCTGTTTCATTAAAAAATGAAATTCCCCGGGTGAAACCGGGATATACAGCTATAATCTATATAAATAAATATGAAATTCTGTTTGTTCTTTGTACAAATCCATACAGTTTGTCCTAAATTCTCCAAATTTCGCTCCATAGTTCTTTGATACCAGGTGCGAACACCTGTCCATATTAAAATTACATAACTTCAGCTGATATTCTATATTGTTATAAAAATCGTAATGATCTCGCTTTACAATGGTTTTTTACGAAATCGATTAGAAAAATGAAATTCCCCGGGTGAAACCGGGATATACACCTAGTAAAGAAATACATTTAGAAAGAATTTTTAATTACCTATTTTCAATATCTTTGTAAATCGTTGTTTAAGCGTCACATTCGATGACTTGAGCCCTTTTGCCTAAACAGCAGTGATTTCTTATTTGGATAGTGTTAAGAAAATGAAAACTATTAAACGCCTCTTAAACGAGTCATGAAAAAAACTTTGCCAAAATTTATATTCGGTAAATCGAATAATAAGTTTTTTTTTCCGACGATCCTAAAGTAACTGTAACTGCTAAGCATAATTATCAGTAACAGCTCCAGTTATGTTAATCCCGCTACCCCTGCCTGCCCGATCTAATCGCAGCGATCCTTAATCTCCCATACATCGCCCCAGACCAAGTAGACTCCTCCGACTTCCAGCTTCTTCTATCCGCTTCCTCCCAAAAGGAACCACGATATATTCTGATGTAACCCCCGCCGTGGAGTAGCGCTACTTTTTGCCGTTGCTTCCCGACAAAAGGCCGTCACCGCTCAGTACATTTTTTTCTTGGCTTGCTGCGCGAGGTCAGTGCTCCGCTGGCTGCCTCTTAGCTCTATCGCGGGTGAAAGCTTACATCGTCTTTAATTATCCTGTTAGCCTCTTCCTTCCAAGATATATCCTACAATATCTTTTAAAGGTTCTCGGAACAACAAAAATGATTAGCGTGCGTGGATCATTTCTATGCTTCCAAATCTAATATATTGTAACGTGAAACACATAACAAATGAGGGGTTACCTGTGGTGTAGTGGTTAGCATAGCAACCTACAATACTAAACGTAGCGGGATAGCGCCCCGCAGTGGCCCTAGGATTTTTTAAAGAGAGTAAAAAATCCTTTGCTCTGCCGTCCCTCGGATAGGACGTAAGATGGAGGTACCGACCGTGTGCGATGTCAGGTACTTGTTAAAAATCCCTTTCCTAACAACAAACAACGAAACATATGATTTTAAAAAATATTACTTTGTACGATTACCAACTGTCAGGGGCGGATCCAGCCGATCGTAAAGGGGGGGCTGCAGCCCCACAGCCCTTCATTTGGATCTACTAATCAGCTTTTTTACCTTTAAGTCCCTTTCCCAAAACTAGCATTCTACTTGTTCTGCACATTATTTGTTCTTTAACTTGCTTCCTTATATTAAGGAAAGTAAAATTCTATCTTTAAATGACAAAAAATTTTCCAAAGGGAGGGGCTGCAGCCCCCACAGCCCCCCCCCCCCTGGATCCGCCAATGCCAACTGTTCTAGGAAATGTTTGTAACTGTTCTAGTAACATAGTCTTGACTGTTCGAGAACCTTCTAACTATCAGTAAGCTTAGAAAATTATTAATATTAAATGACCTATATTTACTGTTTAATGATAAGCGTGCATACTTATTGCCCGCCATCCGTAACTGAGCAACCACCCTTATTTTATTCATATGAGTATTTGAAAACAAATAATGTTGGGGAGTACCAACACTTACTAGTAATATTATTCAGATATGTAAGTATTGTAACTCTAATTCTAATGATGAAATTAAACATTTTTTGTTGAACTGCTCAGCTTTCGGTGATCTCAGGCAGTCTCAGTTGTCCAGACATATTAAACCATTAAGCATTCCAGAACTGATTTTGACTGTAAAGGACATAGATAAACTAAATAATATTTATTTTTAGCCCAGGCAACCAACATAGTTACTTGATATTTTTTGTAATAAAATACCCCCTCCTTTTGAACAATTTTGATGAAATTTTTGCTGTCACATCACGAGCATATACATATACCAAATACCTAATTTCAGGTTCATACGACTTATAATTTTTGAGCTAGTCTGTTAACACATACACAGACCATTTCGCGGGGCTTGGTTATTTGGACTCAGGGGACCCCAAAACGTGTAATTCTGGTCGAAACCGGAAGTCGAAATTTTTCACGATCGTAATACTTTCCCTTGCTATATATTTCATATATAGGTAAGTGAAAGTAAAATTAATAAACTAAATTCAATATCTTAACTTCGGCTATGTTGAAAATCTAAAGATGCTAAATCTTGTGTATCTTGTCTTGTGTCGCAGTTATTTTTTCGTTTTTTATCCCTTGTGCAAAATTAAGAATAGGATAAAGTTGAATTGAATACAGGGATCTTCTCCATGTAAATAGAATTGGCCATACATTAATTGAATTATAGTAACCATAAGAAGACCACCTGGTCTTTGGTGTAGTGGTTAGCATAGCTGCCTACTACACTAAAGGTCGCTGGTTCTGTCGCTGGTGGCCCTAGTATTTTTTAAAGGAAGTAAAAAATCCTTAGCTAGGCCATCTCTCGGTTGGGTCGCATAATAGTGGTCCTGAGCCTTTTCGAAGTAAGGTACTTGTTAAAGATATCTATCCTAATTATGCTCGGATAGGCAAAATTTATAGCCCACTTAGTGGCATAAAGTTAATTAATGAGCCAATCTATTGAATTATTTCTGAAAATATTTAATATAGCTATTAAATATTTAGGTTAAATAATGGTCAGGATTTTCAGTTTACAATGATATTTATTATGGTAAGCCAACGTTTCGATTCAGCTTGTGGATCTTCATCAGGGCTAAAAGAAAACAAATATATGAGTATCTATGCTAGAGGGTGACAATAAATGGATACATTACAGAACTGATAATAATATAAAAGATGGTATACATAAATATTAAAATAAGAGGCTGGTTAACAAGATAAAATAGAATTACCTACTGAGTCCAGGTGGATACTAAGACTAAAGGTAAAAATAAGGTGAGAGGTAGTGGTAGGGGGTAGGTTTGCCGACTTCAAAGGTTTATGGCGTGGAAATCCAACGCTTTTGAAGTGAAGGCACATGACAACTGAGTGAACAAATATTTAAAAACTAACAAAATATATGGTACTGTATACAAATAGTTGTGTCTGGACTGAATAATAACATAAAAATGAGATAATACATAATGTAACAATGCATACAAATTTGGAAAATATATAGAAAGAAGCATACAATACAAAAAATAATAAAAGTATAAGAGGTACAGAGATAATTGCAGGTACCTATGAAATCAAAACTAGGATTTGAGGATGCGGAAGATGTTAGAATAAGTGGATGAAATTATCTCTTTATCTGTTTTGTGATTTACCGGGTTATTAGTTTCTAGATGGATGAAAATGGATTCTGAGAGGAGACGTTTGTCGTGGTTAGATACAGTTGCTAATATGGAGGGGTTCTCAAAGTCGAAGGAATGGTTGTGGGCAATGGCATGTTCTGCTAATTTAGATGTAGACGAATTACGCGTGGAAATACTGTATTTATGTTGATAAATACGTTTTTTTAAATAATTTTTGGTTTCACCTATATAGCAACTGTTGCAATTCAGCGTGGAGCACTGGATACGATAAACTACATTACACTTGTCTAGGAGAGGTACAGGGTCTTTGAGTTTTGTATAAAGATTTTTTAATTTATTGTTATTTTTTAATACTAGGCACATGTGTGGGAAACTCGATGAGAAGGATTTTTTAATTTTGTTAGAGAGAATGGGGATATATGGGATAGATCTGTATTGGAAAGTAGAAATCGGAGGTTGTGAAGAGTTGTTAGAGAGATTTTGAGTTTTAGCATCGTTATTAATAAGTGTTTTTATTAAATGCTCAGGATAATCGTTAGATTGTAAGATATTTTTCAGGCGGATTTTGTTATGACAATGAAATTGTGGATCGGACAAGTTCAGGCTACGGTGGATGAGGTTTTTTTTTTTTTTGCGACGTTGATCTTTTATCTAACGATTTTCCTGAGCATTTAATAAAAACACTTATTAATAACGATGCTAAAACCCTAGTAATATGGTTTCTGGAATGGAGAAACGTAATTATGCTTTATTGTTGGCACACATGTGAAATAAGTTTGAAATTGAAGTATTTAAGATATCTCAAGATGAAAGTTTTTGGGTTATAATGTTGTAAAAAGAGTAATTAAAGTTTTTTTCTTCAAGACTTTAATGTTTATAATCATTAAAGTTCGAAAGTTCGACATTAAAATTTTTTGAAATTGAAGCCATTCTCAGATATTGCTTTTTTTTTTTTTTTTTTTTTTTTTTTTTTTTTTTTTTTTTTTTTTTTTTTTTTTTTTTTTTTTTTCGGTTGGCGCAGTAGGCCATGAGTCCTTTGGCCGCGCAGTGTGGTCTTCTTGCAGACATTTGTTTTGCTTGCGGAAGAACAGACAGCCTGGAGGGGGTAGCCCAAACCTGACGTTGCTGCAAGCCATGGTCACCATGGTACAGCGGCAGACTGCCTATAGCTCCATAACCAATCCCATTGGGGCCAATTTGGCAGTGTCCTTCCCACCGATGGCGTCAGCTCTCTCGGGTTCAAGGACAGTGACAAACTGGTCTAGGTCCAAGGAGTATGGTAGCTCAGAGTCAGCAGGCCCCGAGGACCTATATTTCTTTCCCTGAAGCATACCGTCCCTGAACCAAACCTCCGGGCGGTTACTGACATCCTGGAAAACCACACCACGATTCTCGATGAGGTACACGGGGAAGGTTCATCACTCCTACGCCTGGTCGGTGTGAGTCGCCTCCAGTAGGCTGACGGGTCTCACATACCTGGGGGTGGGGGTAGACTTGGACTGCGTGGCTTTTATTGGTCGGCGGTCACCCGAATGGAGCGGTCACCCATCCAAGTACTGACCACGATGGTCGTTGCTTAACTTTGATTATCTATCTATATGAATTTATTTAATTTATTACGGATATGTGTTTTATAATTTTGTAAATACGTACATTTATTTATTTATGTGTTCATATTTATTAATATGTATATATTATGCATGCGTATATATATTGTTTATTTAAGATTTAAAATTCTCAAAGTTTTGTTGATTTACGTAAAATTACTAAATATTTAATCATATGCCAGTTCAAAATTATATATGTACTTGTTAACGCTCTTAATGTTACTTTTATGTTATTATTTCTATATCTATTGTTATATGATTTATGGCTTATAATGTTGTTATATCTTGTACGGCTAACTCTATTTGTATAGGGTTAATCCCTAAAGACAAATAAAAGCATTATTATTATTATTATTATTATAGATTAACAAAAAAAAAAAAAAAAAAAAAAAAAAAAAAAAAAAAAAAAAAAAAACTTTGATTATCTATTGCAAGCGCCCTTGCCCACTCGGCCACGGGGATGGCGCTCTCCCGGGCGTCATCGTTGGGTGGTGCCAGGACCCCTAGGGGTGCCTGGTATCGTCGTGGTGGTCGTGGTTACTGAGACCACCAAGCGCCGACCTGTATAGGTCATGAGTGTTTGTTGGGGTCAGGCTGGTTAGCAGGTTCTGTCCCCTTCCTCTCTCTTCTCGCCTTCATGTGCGGGGGTGGTCGGTGTAGGCCACAGGCTAGGTACGATCACCTTGAACGCGCATGAACGGATTAACGAGGTTCCCTCTGTCCACTCGGCCATCCCGGACCCAGATATTGCAGATATTGGTTAGGACCTAAAATGGAGGTCCGAAACCAGGATGTCAGATACTCGCTAAAGATCCCTATATTAATTAAATATATGAATAGGCAATATCTGGGTCCGGGATGGCCGAGTGGACAGCGGCGGAGTCGTGAAACGCAAAAGCCGCCGCCGCCGCTGTCCACTCGGCCATCCCGGACCCAGATATTGCCTATTCATATATTTAATTAATATAGGGATCTTTAGCGAGTATCTGACATCCTGGTTTCGGACCTCCATTTTAGGTCCTAACCAAAGGCCGGCATATTCAAGCATTTTTCGCTCTCTTCATGTGGGTGGGCTTAGAACCCCCGATCTCTGGTTATTTAAATACCGAGATATTTTAATCGGCATAATCTCTACGGTAGAATTTCCCTTCAATCATATCTCGTTGACGGGGTGAATTTTTCTGCTTATTTTTTTAAATTTTATCTTCGTTCACTTGTAGCACCATTTTTCTGCTTCTCTTACCAGAGGTTTCCAATTACATACCCAGATTTTATGATTTTATTTATACATATCATAAAATAAACACCTCACGACGGTCTCAAATATTCAATATATTTTTAAATGTTCATCTGCATAAAATCAATTAACAATACATTAATATATATATGATTTTATTTAAAATTTGTCTTGCATATGCCCAATCTCTTGCCCTTTTCTCGTTCCCTTAAGGGAGAGTCTATGTATACCTGTGTGTTACATCAGTTGAGTCATCATCAGTTTAAATACCTAAAGTAGGAATTTGTATATGATATTAATAATGCCCAAAATATAAATGTCTAAAATGGGTGTTTTAATATATAAATTACTTACTCGTCTTACTACTCGTACTTACTAGGTCCGGAATTATAAATTTATATAGATAAGAGCTTGTAAATGTTATAAATATTTTTTAATTTTTTTTAATTTTATCCAGAATGTGTGAATAATTAAAGGGATGTGTGCAGCTTCTTGTTTTTCATTCATTAGCTTATTTTGATTCGCCGCGATATATATGGATTCGAGTATTGATAGTTTATCCTATAATGGAAGACTTTTTTAAAAAACCCTTTTGGTCTTTTATTATTCTAAATTTATATTTCAGTGAAAAATCCAGTTTTTTTGATAATATATATTTTTTTAATATGTTAAAACATCACTACGTTTCGAGGCTCATTGCCTCATCTTCAGGTGACTGCAACAACATTTTACATGATATTTACAACTTTTTTTAAAATTTAATTTACAATAATTATAAAATTTGGAACATAAACATTTATGACTTACAATATACTCATTATATACATACCTATGTTATAATTATTTATTTATTTATTTATTTATTATTTGACTTTAATATTTGACGAGATTTTAAGGAATTGATATATTTTATAATTATAACATGGGTATGTATATAATGAGTATATTGTAATATAGGATTTTAAGTCATAAATGTTTATGTTCCAAATTTTATAATTATTGTAAATTAAATTTTAAAAAAAGTTGTAAATATCATGTAAAATGTTGTTGCAGTCACCTGAAGATTAGGCAATGAGCCTCGAAACGTAGTGATGTTTTAACATATTAAAAAATATATATTATCAAAAAGGAAGACTGGATTTTACACTAAAATATAAATTTAGAATGGATTCGAGTATTTTTCGCTTAGCACACGAATCTGATTTATGGAGAATTTTGATATTGCCAAAATCTATTTCATGTTGTAATGTGTTTGCATGATTTGACAGTGCCATTTTAGTTTTAGAATCAGGTTTTAAGTTATCTTGTGATTATATATTCTGTTTTTTATATCTGTACATATGATTTTTCACAATTTTTACATGGTATATTATATATTACATTTCTGTTGTTTTCTAAAGGTGTTTTTGTTTCTAAAGTGTGTCTTTTGTTTTTGTTATTATATTACGTATCGGGTGTCCTGATTTGAGAGCAAAATTATATTCTTCAACTTCAAATTTATGAAATGTATTTATAATATTATAGGTTAAACTATTTATATATTTGAGGGGTTTATATGGGCGGTTAGTTTTTGTAGTTGATGTGTCGGTAGAAGGTACGCGGACTGGTTCTACTTTATCAGCTATTGTTATCGTTTTGTTTTTGGTAAAATATTGTTTTATATTGGTTTGGGTAGGAGGACGAAAAGAGACTGCAATATTATTTTCAGAATTTTGTATAGTGTGATTTGGTATAGAATTTTGATTTGTTGATCTCACATTATGAGATTTTATTTATTTATTATTATCAAAGATCCTCCGTTTTCTAAACTCGGTTGTGAGTTAATCCAAAACGATTAATAAGCACGGAGCCGAATGGGAACGTCTGAGGGATAGTTCGAGGCGGATATGGGAGGACTTCGCGGAGGCAGTTCTGTCTGGATGGCGGTCGGTGGACAGAGGTGTGATGGGAGCGATTTGTATCTTCGGGTTCGATAAGCCTCCATATTAGGTATTATCAACGATAGTCCATTTCCTCGCTTCGTTTCGAGGCACCGGTTCCAGGAGCCCGTTCGATAATATAACATTGTCAGTAATCAGATTATATCTACAGAACATAGAATAAGATTACAGTAACAGTCGATCACAAACACCTGATACACTTTTACCTGAACCCTACCAGCGATGTAAATCGATTCTGATCCATCCCAGTAAGTCACCGAAAGAAGATTTCGATTCCCGGCGAGGCGGGGATCCATTATATTGCTTTCTCTATCGGCCCGAGAAGAAAGTCCCTAAGTGATTATCAACGCAGGCGGTCCTAGTTCTTCGGGAGACTTCGACGCTTTTGTCTTTTATTTTAGAAATTATGAAACAAGTTTCAAATCAAGTATTAATACCCGTATACCGATTTAAGCATCTTCACGACTGCAATCATACGGAAGCATTCAAAAATATTTGGGTGTATTGTAGGGGGGGGGGGCAGTTCACTGTAACAATTAGGAACCAGTAAGGGCGGTACCATGGGGAGGAGGTACAGGTGATCGGTTTCCTGCTTTCGCGAAATTTGTAAGGAAAGTAAATGGAATAAAATTAAGCTTTAATATTTTTACAAAGTTTTTATTATTTAAGTAGGAAATGTTTTTATCATTTGTGCATCTTCACTTAGCTGAGGCAGGGATGCGACATCGACGTTGATGTTTCTGAAATATCGATGTTTTTAACATCGATGTTAAGCAGTCGATGTTTTCCAACCATCGATGTTTGTCGGCCGATGTTAATATCGATGTTTTTAGAAGTTGACTTTTTTTTTTTACCATAAAATATACGCTCTTAACATCGATGTTTTAACAATAATCAAGTTCATTTTGACAAAAACAATTTTGTTGTAACATCGACGTTTTAACTATAAAAACTTATTTTTAACATCGATGTTTTAGCTATAACAATAGTATATTTCGTACCAAGGGCCGAAAGTGGGCATTTGCCGGCCCGAGATATTTTTTGACCGAGACGTAGTTGAGGTCATGAAAAGTTCGAGGGCCTGCAAAAGAACTTTGGCCCGAGGCACGAACGCTATTTTTCACCATACTACAATAAATATTAATACAATATAACATTAATCAAAAACAAGATTTTCTTTTGGTTAAGTGTACATCTTTGTTAGAAGGTTATCTTGTGGTTATGGGGACATGATGAATAGATTTATTATATATGTAGATTGTTTTAAGTTATGTTATTATGTAAGTTAATAAAGAGAGATGAACATATGTGTGTTTCATTTAATACAACATAATTACTATTTATAGATTCTGATATATTATTAGCCATAATTACTAAATAACTAAATAATAATACGAGCAAAACAAACTTATGTAATGTATATAATGAAATGAATGAATTAAAATAATAAACCGCTGATTTTGCGGCCCTAGGGCGAAATATTCATTTTCGGCCCTAGGGCGGCGAAGTGTAGCGTTCGGACCGCAAATTAGGTGTGTAAAACAGGTGATTACATCGTAGTATGGTGAAAAGATGTTTTTAACATCGATATTGTGGACAAAAACAAATATGTTTTAACAATAACCAAGTTGTTTTTAACATCGATGTTTTCGACAATAACAAATATGTTTTAACATTGATGTTTTGGACAAAAAACAATATATATATATGCTCTTAACATATGTTTATGCTCTTGCTTATCGATGTTTTAGATATAACAAAGATGTTTTTATCATCGATGTTTTAACAATAACAAACTTGTTTTCAACATCGATGTTTTTGACAAAAACAAGTATATTTTAATATCGATGTTTTGGACAGAAACAAATATGTTGTAACATCGCTGTTTTAACAATAAACAAGTTGTTTTTACCATCATATTAGATATATTACCTGTGTTCTTCTTACCCTTTATTGTTTCTGTAAATTTTCAACTTCAAAAAAGTTAGTAAAATATGAAATCGCAAAATTATATTATCATAATTTAATTACTTATTTCATGCAGCTGCTCGCAAGATCATTTAAATATTCACTAGAATAGAAATACGATTCTCTTTATATACTATGGAAACGACATCAATGTATGAATATCTTTGGGTCCTAACAGTCGATATTTTTAAACATTAATTATGAAAAATAAACATGCTCTTAAACATCGATGGTTTGTGGTCGATTGTTTAATCGACATTGATGTTTTGCCTTTGATATCGCATCTCTAATCTGAGGAAGAGTATATGTATTTAGAATTGTATGTTTAAATGAAGGAATCTCTTCCATATTTTCTATAATTTCTTTATTCACCCAAGTTAGGTCTTCCAGGAATATCTGTATTTAACATTTTTAAGACTCCACAATATATACATGCCTAAATAATATTTAACATTTAACATCCATTACCAATGGAGGTAGCAGAAAATCAGGTCAATGGAAATAGAACCACAACCACAGAAAAATGTTATTATTGTTTAAGCAATGACATATGTATCTCACATAAAATTTTTTTTACAGAGTAGAGTTAAAAATGTTCTACAGATACCCCTGGAGAAGTTCGAAACTTAGGATAAATAACCTCAGAACCACACGAATGTAAGTCCAAATATAACATTTTTCAGGTTGTTAAATCATTGTATGTACTATTCCATTTTACATTAAGCCATATTAACTTAATCACTAAAGGTTCAATGCAAAATTGCATTTTATATTTTTTAATATTTTTTCTTATAAATAAAAAATGAACTCTGGTCTATAGGCGGGCGCAATCGAATATAGGGTGCGCTAGTAGTTTTGCAAAATGTCGGAAAGAACAGTGTCAGACATAGTTGATGTGATAGAGATAATTGGTAATTTAATTGAATGGTAAGACCATTAATTGAAGGGCTGGCTATCCTTGATGCAAACCACATAATTACATGTGGAATAATATCTAAAATTAAAAAAACAGTTATTTTACAAGCCTTGTGCCTTCAAAATAGCAATCTTAAAGGACTGCCCCATCAAATAAAAGTGGAAATCAAATTTATTAATAATAATAAGCAATTTTCTTGTCATTGTACGTGTAAAGCTGGTAGTTCTGATAAATGCAAACACATCATTTTAACTTTACTCTACTAGTCTCTTTCTTTAAAATAAAGACTACATATCGTCATATGTTTCGAAACAGGCTTATCTATTCTTAATTTTACAATCCACTCTTAAGGAAGCTTTTTATTTTTTGGAAATAAAAGGGAATGACACGTCTTTTGATTTTCTTATTGAACACTGAGGGACCTAGCAATAGCTACTAGACATTTTTCAAATGATTTTTTGCTCAATCGGGTTTTAATTATGGAAAAATAAATTAAAAACGCCAAAAAACCCTATGAATCCCAGGTAATGGCCCGGCTTTTATTCCCGTATCTCTAGTTCCTGTAGCACCGTCGCAGAAGCAGCACCGTCGCTTGCGCCCGCCTATCTAAATAAGGCCTTGGTTCTAACAGAATACCTATTCCTTAAACATCTAAAATTTTAATAATGCCAATACTTTTTTGTTGGATAATTCAATTATCATCTTAGGAGCAAAACATAAAGATCATTTATTACAGTTTTTGTGTTCTCCTGAAAAGTTAGCCTAATGTGATTTATGTTAGTCTGGTTCTGAGCTACAGAATTAAATAAAACATGGAAGAGATTTATTGTTTAAAAAAAACACCTATGTATATGATTTTGATAAAGCTAATATTCTTTTGGTTAGTCTGCGAAATTTTTCACAATCGCAATGCTTTCCCTTACGATATACTTATTTCACGTGTAGGTAAGTGAAATTAAAAAAAAAAAAAAAAAAATTAAAAGTTGTGTATGTAAATATAAATATAGAATATATGTATTTGTTCCATTTTGTTGCTGTACAATGTTATTTAATCTAATTTAAAATAATTTCTTAACTTTTTTACTTTATTTTTTATCTATATTTAGTTTGTGTTTACTGTAAGTTTGATATGTGTTTATATGTTCGAATATATGAAAGTATGAGTATGTATGTAAGTGCTTATCTATACTATTATTAGAACATAGTAGTATATTATACATAGTAGGATGTATTTATATATGATATAAATGATGACACCATCTGGGGTACCTCAAGGCAGTAATTTAGGGCCCCTTTTGTTTTTATGTTTCATTAATGATATCGTCAGACACATAAAATTCTCTGAATGTTTGTTATTTGCTGATGATCTTAAATTATTTAGGTTTGTTGAAGGAACAGATGATTGTAAGAAAATACAGAAAGACTTAGATGGCTTGATCAGATGGTGTACAGAAAACTGCCTTCACTTTAATATAGATAAATGCTATGTAATGTCCTATTCTCGAAAAAAACACCTAATAGAACATAATTATCAAGCAGGGTCACAACCGTTGAATAGGGTTGAAACAATCCGTGATTTAGGAATTTTATTTGATAAACAGCTAACGTTTTCAACGCACATTGACAATGTATTTATGAAATGTAATAAACTGGCTGGATTTGTGAAAAGAACATGTAATCAATTTGACAATCCAAAGACTTTATTAATATTGTTTAATTCACTTATAAGGGTTCATATTGAATATGGATGTTTTATATGGTTTCCTAGAACAGCCAAAAGTTTATATTTGTTAGAAAAATTACAAAAACGATTCTTAAAATTTTTATACTATAAAAAGTATGGTTCTTATCCGGGTTGGGAAGTTTCGTATAATTACTTAATGAATGAATTTGGTGTAGCCCATAAACTGGAAGAAAGATGTGCCATTTTGTCAATATCTCACTTAGTTAAGCTAGTCCAGGGAGGTCTTGATGATCCTACTATGCTTGGAAAACTAGACTTTAGAGTTGGTAGGATTAATAGCAGGTTGAAGGAGGACTTTTATATGCCTGTGTGTAAGCCTTGTTACAATTCTCCGCTAAATAAACTCACTAACCTCTGGAACTCTCTATGTGAGGTACTTAAACTTGATTTCAGTTTTGGATTGGGAAAGATCAAAAGTATTCTGTGGAAGCATTTCTCGCATATTGGTGCCTAATGTATACATAACTGAAATATATGCATTTCAGTTGGATCCATGCAAATATTCTATGCTTATATTATGTATATTTGCGTTTGTGTGTGTATAATTATAAATGTATGTATATATTTATATGTATATTGATGGGTTTTCTAAGCATTTTTTTTTTTTTTTTTTTTTTTTACTTCATATCCCTAACTAGACATTAAGAAGTATTAAAGATTACTTTGTTTATATGTGTATGTATATATATCTATGTTTTTTTTTTGTTTTTTAGATATTGTTTTATTAGGTTATAGTATTCCTAATGCATTTCATTTATAAGTGCACTACCTGATATTATATTTTTTATTGTTTAAGTATGAGTGATATTTTCAAGAATAAGGGATATTTTCTAGAAGGAATTCAAATAATAGGTTCAGAGCTTTGACTTGTTTTCTTTTTTTTTTTTCTTTTCTTTTCTTTTTTCTGTTTCTTTTGTCTTTTTGTTTTTTGTTTTTTTTTTTCCTTTTCTTTATGATTTAAGATGTAATCAACAAGTTGTACACATTACCACCTGTAATTGGGCATATGCCTGTTGGTGGGCTTATGTAAAATAAATAAATAAATAAATAAATAAATAAATAAATAGATATAAATTGTAAACAATATAATTATTTTAAAAATTCAGGTATTTGTGGATAATTATATAATATTGCAATGATTTTCCATCTCTATTTAATGTAATGTTTTCTCTTTTGTTCTGTATCAATTGGTATAAATTTTATCTTGTTTCTGGATTGTTGATATATCAATTGGCAAAATACTGTCTGCTTTTCGTATTTTAGAGCTCTGAAACTTTGCATCAGAAATCGTCAAATTTGAACTCAATTATATCATTTTTAGTTCACAAATTAGTGATCATTGTAGTTCATCATCACAAGTATTGTGGTCTCCTGCCACTGAAGTCAAGGCAGAGCTATCTGTTGGTGGGCACAGTAACATGATATTAGGCAATGTGATTGTTCCTTTTTAAGGAAAATAAATTTTAAAGAATAATAAATAAACAAAATAAAATAAATATAACAATGCCAATATATTTAATCCCCCAAAAATGTTTCTTAAGTCAGGCTCTTTATAATTAAAATTACTTGCCCTGAACATATTTTAAAGAAGTAAAATATTTTTTTGTTTCTTCCTAATTTTAGTGGAATTATGGAATTGAGAAATTATATCTGTAGCTAGTTCTAAGGTGCCAAGAACAAGGGTAGTTCCAGGGGTGTTCACAGGGGTTATGACCCCCCCCCAAATATTTTGGCTTTTCAATTTTTTTGTATTTTTAAGCGCATAATGCAATTAGGTAGTTACTATGGTTACTATGCCCTAAACCTAACGCTTTAGGGTGTTTGGATCGCAGCCCTTCTTAATACAAGGTAATAATCTCATTTAAAAACCGGTGCTGTCAGCCAGTAATTATAGAAGGGGGGGTCATCACCACCCCAAAGTTCGTGATATATTAACCCCTCGCCAGGAGTGGCCCAAGAATCACAGTAAAGAGTCTAAACACACACAAAACACAAATAAACATACTGGCACACAACTTTTTATTTATTTATTTATTACACCCTTCCTTGCCTTGAAATCTAAACGAGTTTGGCAGTGGTGACATACTCTATTGAGTACGTCACTCCTGCAAGTAAACTTAAATGTCAATATCAACTTTTCATATTATTTTTCCTGCCGTTCTTCTTCAGGGTTGCATTCCCCTTCCTAGCCTTCGGGATAAATTGAAATTATCATATCCAACAGCAGCTTTCCACCCGTACACAAAGGCCTTGTAGTACGACTGATTGACTGTAGGCTGATGTTACGAGTTCTGGAAATTCTCTTTTAGTTAGGACGTACAGTTCAGTTTCTCTTTGGAGCTGGCTCACAACTGTAATTCTTGAGGTCTGTATTAGAGAAAATTTATGGCATCCCTAATCTCCTAGCTCGAAATTTGAAAATGAAATTGTATGTCACAATTATGGTATGCTAATGATTGCACCACAGATAATATAATTTGATATTGATTTTTTTGTTACTGTTTTATGCTGAAAATACACTCAAAACCTTTGTGGCTTAACTACTACTTAATGGAAATGGAATACAATAAGGGAGGAAGAAAAATAAATGATACATGTAAAAATTTAGAGTTGTACATGTATATAAGAGTCAAGAAAGTCTCCACTAGATTTACTGGAGGGACAAAATGTCTTATGGTGGAGAACCTATCAATCAGAAGTCGTAGTTTAGTGAGCTTCAAATTTCTATAGCTATATAATAGCTTGCTTACCAGGCAAGCACACTAAGCAATCAGGGATTGCCTAAATAACAGTACGAAGTTTGCAGTTTCTAAAAACCTATTATTAGCTAAAGTTTAACATAGAGTAATTTAGAGGAGCCAACTAGAAACAGAGACTTTTATTGAGAAGTAGACACTTTTTAAAATAAGGAATACGAACAAAGTTGGGAGTTAGAAAAAAATTAATGTTAGTTAATTTTAATACGGCGCCTGGAATTTGCCACTGTGCCATATCTATGCCAGTACACACACACACAAACTCTGTATGAGAAAGTAAGTAAGCACTGAGTTAAAGAGATACCTAAGTAGATACTCTTTTCTTCTTATTTACAATATTCATGCATTAAATTATTATTCTTAAAAGTTATCCTTCAGCTACATGATACAACTAAATAATAATACAACAATCTTAATGTCTCTTCTCTCAAAACTATAATAACATTTACAATAAAAACAATTTTACCTTAATCTTTTTTTTTATTGACTGGTCTATGAACGAATGAATAATTAATGAATGGATTATTCAGTATTAATTAGGGAGGGGGCACAGTGAAACAGTCGGTGCGCTGGGCGAACCAAAAGGTCTGGAGCAACCAAATTCAGACAGCGAGCGGTAAAGGTGACTCCAAACGAAGCCAGCAATTATCCCTCTTCTACTTGTGTGAGACACCACGTGCTAAAGTGCGGTTTTGTGGGGTTAGACTAAAATTTTTCATCGAACTGATTTTCGTCTCTAGCTATGAGTAATTATTTTATTCGGTCTGCTCTTGCAACTTTTTTATTATGCATGTATCTCTTAAGATTTTGCCTGACTTTGGCTTTTCTACCCCTTCACGTTCATGTAGGAAGTTAAAGACATCAAAATGGCTAGTATGGAGTTCCTTGAAACAAGGGCGTTCGGGGCACAATGAAACGCTTCATGGAGTCCGACGAGTGTTTCATCGTGCCGCATGTATTTTCATTGTGAAATAAGCAGTCGGCTTTTTCCATTTTCCTACACTTTGGTGCGAAATTTAGAGTGGAACTCCAAAAAAACTGTCTTAATTTATGACAACTTTCTTCCAAAGTCAACCTTTCCTCTTTCCTGAAGAATTTCGACGCTATCATAAAGCAGAAGAACGAAAAACTGACTGAAGGCCGAATAAAGTTTTTTTGTTAATTATGGTGTTGTTTTATCAGCTGTTTCATTGTACCCCGGGCATGGGGCACCTTGAAACAAAATTATTTTTTTGGAAAATAGCTGCTCGCGGTCAGACATGATGCATAAAATAATGTTTAACGCATTTCTTACATAGATTCAATCCTTAGGTAACATGGAAAAAAATAAAAATTGAAAATGAAGTCTCAGGTGGGGTACTATGTGTAAAAAAACTTTTGTGTTTCATTGTACCCCACTCCCCCTATGTGCAAATAGTTTGGAATAAATAATTAAAAGTTCAAAAGATATGAATAAGAATGCTCCTACATTTATTGGGGAAAAAATAAAGGGGGCAGGCACAGCTAGATAGAGCTGATACAAAAAATTATACTTAATATTTACTATACATTAAAATATTTATTTCATTGTCAGATCACCATTTCTTTCTCAATATAAGTTTAAGTGGTCAGCTGAAAATGATACATTTTATTAAATGTGAAAAGAAATATACTTATATGTGTATATATTCGGGTAAAATTATCAAATTTTGAGTTATGTGTTAGCAATATCTGCAGCCGACTCCTTCATTTATATGATGGGATATAAATCCTGAATTTCATATCAAAACAAATTTTGAACTTTAAGAATAATTAGAAAGAATAAAATTTAATACTAAAAACATATCATTTTGATTTGAAAAGACTAATTTTTGCCCAAATCTCTATATTCAACATGTCGAAAATTGGTGATTTTATTAGAAAAGTTTTATTCTTTCTATGCAAAATTTTCCACAACTTTGCCTCAAACTAAATGCATAGTTGTGTACAATTAATTAATTTTTTTTCTGTTGCCATGGGATAGCTTTCAGTCAGTTGTTGATTACCTACAATGTTTCATGTTGTAAATACCTCACAGCTGTATCTTCGTCATAATAGCAGCTACCTAAAATATGCAAATTTGCTTTTATTTCTGGCTAATTGCTTATCCTAATGACATCAACTGCAATTATTTTGTTTTCTTATTTATATTTCTCATTATATCGATGAATATCAAAGTTTTTGGTAAATCATTACTTTTATTGGTATAAATTTTCACTTAAATTAAACTAAACTGGTATCAAAGGAAAAAAATATAACAAAACGGTTAGAAACAAAATTCAACATATTTAAAAAAAAAAATTAGACATATCCCAGCCATGTCAATTTTCTCCCTTCCTGATCCCAAGACCCTGCCAATATCGCTACATTGCGGTGAGTAATCCGGGTCTGGACAATTTCCGAAGGTGGGATCTGTTTGAAAGGCCTGTAAATCAGATCTGATTACTTCACTGTATAATACCTCACAGCTGTATCTTTGTCATAGTAGCAGCTACCTAAAATATGCAAATTTGCTTTTATTTCTGGCTAATTGCTTATCCTCACGACATCAACTGCAATTATTTTGTGTAAATCAGATCTGATTACTTCCCTGCAACATGATGATATTGGTATCAGTGAAGAGGGAATGTTTTCATGGGTGGAAGATGTGCCTGGTAGATCAGTTGGTTAGAGCAAACATCGGAGGGTTAAAATTCTGGCTATGGCCAATTTTTATCTTTAAAAAACTATTTAAAAAATAATTCCACTTATGATTTGTGAAATGATCAACTGTTTTCTTTTAGATAGGATGATAAATTATCAGGATTATTTTCCTCTACAGGGTTACGCAGGCGGGCAGGAGGTGCTCCTAGCCAAGGTGAAGGCAGGCCTCCTAGGGAATGAGGACCCCAACACGAAACCTCCTGGTGGTGGGCAGTAGCGCACCCAGCGTTTTGGTGGGGCTGAAGATGAATGACAATGGCAAGGCCCAACATAGAGACCATATGTAGGTTAACCTGTGCTGCAGGGCTACATCTGCACTGCGAGGATAGATGGGGTTCTATACTCATCTAGGAGAAGAGAAACCTGACTCCAAATCTCTGAGTCCTCCGGGTTGAGTGTTGGATCGGAGAACTCACAAAGCCCATCTGTAAAACATTTTGTGGAGAAGCCTGTCAGCTTCTGCCAGCCTGAATTGATATGGATGTGACAACCAAATATTTTATTCCCGTAGGGACCCGATCAGATTCGGGGGGGGGGTCCCAGTCTTCACGCACATATACTCCTTCTGCTCCCAAAGAGCATAACAATCGCCAGTTAAATTTTAAAATTGGACTCTGGAATACACTCAGTTTATACCGACCCGGGGCACTGAAAGTGCTCTTAGACCAGCTGACCGCATTCTCAATAGACATTGCCGTAATACAGGAAATCCGGTGGACTGGAAGTGGAATATTAGACAAAAGAACCCACACCATCTATTACATCTGCCATGACAGACTACATCAATATGGCATAGGATTTGTTATCCACAAACATTATAGGCATCATGTCATCGACTTTAAACCAGTGAGCCCACGTATTTGCCTGCTGAGAATTAGGGGAAAGTTCAAGCACTATTCAATCATTGGTGTCCGTGCCCCCACCGAAACATCACAAGAGGAGGAAAACGATGAGTTGTACGAGCTCCTAGAAGACACATTCGACAGCTGCCTCAGTTCTGACATTAACATTGTAGCTGGGGTCTGAATGCTAAAGTTGGCCGGGAGCCAGCCTACTCTCCAACAATAGGTCAGCACAGCTTGCATGAGATCACAAACGATAATGGTTTAAGACTGGTTAACTTTGCAGCTTCCATGGATTTGATTATCGGAGGGACCCTGTTCCCTCACAAGAACATTCACAAAGGAACCTGGACCTCACCAGACGGCACCACAGTTAACCAAATCGATCACCTACTCATCATGGATCGCAACCGAGCCAACTTATTGGATGTGAGGACTCGTAGGAAAGCCAACATCGACTCTGACCATTACTTGGTGATCACTAAGCTAAGGGATCGCATGTCTATGACAAAAACCCAACGTGCATGAGGCATGAGAAGTACAACACTGTGAAATTGAAAGAAGAAGAAATATGCTCTAGATATGCCTCCAGGCTCAATACCAGATTACAAGAGACAGCGATTGGGAATCTTTCTCTGGACAACAAATGGGAAGCAATCTCCACAGGAATTCATAGCACAGCTGAAGAGATCCTTGGCTTTCAGGAAAGAGTACCATCAAATCCCTGGTTTGATGAGGAATGCAGTGCAGCTACAGAATTCAAGAACGAAGCTTATGTAAAGAAGATACAGCGCCGGACACGAAGGACCGTTGAGGAATACAAACGGAGGAGAAGAGAAGAAGAGAAAAAACTGCACTGGCAAAAGAAGAGGGAGTGGAAGAAGAAGCAAATTGAAGAGATTCAAACCCTGAAAGACTCCAACAAAATCCGGAAGTTCTTCCACAAAGTAAACAAAGGCAGAAAGCCTTTCAAGCCTAGAACAGCAGTTTGTCGTGATACTGACGGGACCCTATTATGTGAAAAAGAGAAAATCCCCGAGAGATGGCGTCAGCATTTCGCGAACCTCCTCCACAATACATCAGATTCGCAGGATTATGTACCACCTATCTTGGAGGAACATGAAAATTGGGAACCCCCTGACGAGGATGACATCCTCTCATCTATAGAAAGGCTAAAAAACAATAAGGCACCCGGCTTTGACGACCTCCCTGCTGAACTTTTCAAATACGGTGGAACTGAGCTTGTGAGAGTCCTTCAAGACATCATGATAGACATATGGACCAAGGAGAAACTGCCGGCAGCATGGCAGAAAACCATAATGTGTCCTATTCACAAAAAAGGAGTCCAGTTGAATTGCAACAATTACAGAGACATATCACTCCTTCCAGTGGCACACAAGATAATATCCAACATACTTTATCATAAGCTTCTCCCATAGGCAGAGCGGGCCATTGGTCGGTATCAATGTAGCTTCAGGAGAGGAAGATCTATCAGCGACCACATCTTTACCATCCGACAAATTCTGGAAAAGGGTAGAGAGTACAAAATACAAACTCACCATCTTTTCTTGGACTTTAAGAATGCCTAGGACAGCATTGATAGGAGCTACATATGGAGAATGGGGAATGGAGGAGAAGGATCAACCACGAACTAAGCATTCTCCTAAATGGTCCTGATATCGTTAAGACCATCAGTCTCGGTAGGCTTAGGTGGGCAGGCCATGTTATTAGAATGCCAGAAGAGGACATCCCTTGGAAAGTCCTGTCAGGGCAGTTATATAGCACAAGAAGGATAGGGAGACCAAAGCTTCGCTGGGAGGACGGTGTTGCAAATGACTCTCGCCACATCCTTAGAATTCGAAACTGGAGAATGGCAGCACTTGACCGGGACAACTGGCGAAGGCTGATTCAGGAGGGGAGGCCTTGACCCAGTAATGGGTTGTTGAGCCGCTTTAAGTAAGTAAATAATTTTGATATTCGTATTCACTGAACAAATAATTTCAGTGCTATAGATAAATAAACTATTCATTAATTGGATACATATATCCAATATATCCATATTATGTATAAATATATACAAACTTGCATCCAATAAATATAAATCAGACAAAAATAAATCAATAGTTAAAAATAAGGTTGGAGTAAGGTATTTTTTAAAATATATATACTTCCTTAAAAAAGAAATTGTATTAAAAACAATTACATTGCCGTAATTCATCTTCAAGATTTTACATTGCTCCTAGCATAGTTTATATTTAAATTCTATATAAAGAAGTTACATAAATACAATAATGTGGGATTCTTAATTATAATTATTTAACAAATAAATCATTTAAGAAACTTCATTAAGGTAATGACAGCCATATAGCCAGTGATCCCGTAGCCGATTCCCCAAGCAATGGCCCGCGCTGGTTGGGGAACAACGACGACCGCATAGACAAACGTATGAGTGATCCTTGCAGCGGTGTAAAGCCTCATCAGGTTGATAGCTAGCGATGGTTCGGGATCGGTCAATAGGTAACCGAGAGCAGCGGTGAAGAAGAGAGGGATGTTCTCTAAGTCGTTCATGTGCGCCCTGAAACAATTGAAAAATTATATCACACACACATATCACTCACATATTGTATTCAATATATTATACTCTAGTTTCAGTTAACTGAATTATGTAAGATAGTGATGTAAAACTATCGATAGTAGGGGAGAGCGGGGTTGGTTGGCAACAATTTTCACTTTTTTCACAATCCCAATAGGGCTGATACCACTGTAAACTCCAAGTATTAGAGTACTTCAAGTATTTTTTTTCACCACATAATATTTAATACTAAGATCATAGAAAACTGAAGAATTCGTTAATCCAGAGTATGCCTATTAACCCCCTATGTGGGGTAGGTTGGCCTAGAAGGTTGAGTTGTTTAGCCATCTCATTCAAGTACTGCCTGACACATATTATTGCTATTAAAAGCTGCACTATAATGGTATAATAATTTTGAATCGGTTTTTAACAGCTTTTAAGGGAAAATAGAATGGCAATAGAAGAAGATAGTAGTTTAGACTGTCGTCACTTTCTGCACAAGAAAAATTGCTCCCCTCCTCCTCGCTGGAACTAAAGACAATTGGTAGTTTCTCCTTTGTTTATGTTTACCTTGCTTTAGTGGATTGCGCAAACCATACCCAGTCGAAGAGAGTCAACTAACTAGGAGAAATCATATGAAAGATGGCTGCCAGGACAAGGGAGAACAATAAAACAAGAAACTGGTTAGTCGAAAGGTTAGGTTTTCCAAAGGAGTTTGGGGCTATGTGAACAGAATTGGAGTCAAATGTTTTGTCATTCCTTTAAACCAAATTTACTGAAAATATAAAAATTTAATTACATGTTGTAAAACAATCAATGAAGCACACTCTTCTCTACACTGTTAGCATCGGATTGAAAGCTCAGGACAAGACTCCCGAGGTCGAGCGGGTCACACGGTACAATGGTGGGGCCTTCACAACAGGTCTGACAGAAACTATAATCCAATGGCCAACCTACCCCCTATGCCAACCAACCCCGATCTCCCCTACTATCGATCCAATGGATAGTTTTAAACTATCGAGACTATCAACAGTTTTTTTAACTATCGATAGTACTGTCAAAAAATTTATTTTTAATAATGTTACCCTCTGCTTATAAGCAACTTTCTGCTATATAATTCACTTAAATCAAAAATAAGAGAACAGTAACGGTTCAACTTTATTTATTATTCTAACAAAAAATGCTTTACTACTCTATTCAAGAAATATTTTTTTTTTCTTTTTTTTTTTTTTTCGGTTGGTGCATTAGACCTTTGGTGCAGTGCTGCGGTGCAGTGTGGTCTTCTTACAGACATTTGTTTTGCTTGCGGGAGTACAGACAGCATGGAGGGAGTAGCCCAAACCTCAGGTTGCTGCAAGCCATGGTCACCATGGTGCAGCGGCAGACACCCCATAGCTCCATAACCAATCACATTGGGGCCAGTTTGGCAGTGTCCTTCCCACAGATTGCGTCAGCTCTCTCGGGTTCAAGGATTATGGTAGCTCAGAGTCAGCAGGCCCCGAGGACCTATATTTCTTTCCCTGAAGCATACCGTCCCTGAACCAAACCTCCGGGCGGTTACTGACATCCTGGAAAACCACACCACGATTCTTGATGAGATTCACGGGGAAGGTTCATCACTCCTATGCCCGGTCGGTGTGAGTAGGCTGACGGGTCTCACGTGCCCAGGGGGTGGGGGTAGACTTGGACTGCGTGGCTTTTATTGGATGGCGGTCACCCGAATGGAGCGGTCACCCATCCAAGTACTGACCACGATGGTCGTTGCTTAACTTTGATTATCTATTGCAAGCGCCCTTGTCCACTCGGCCATCCCGGCCCCAAGAAATATTAACTTTACTTAAAAAAATATAAACTCAAATTAGTTGATCAGAGTCATCCTTACACCTTTCTGATTAAATTTCAAAGGTATACCGTGCTATAGGATTCTTAATTAAATAATTAAAATTTATGAAAGCAAACCCATTTGTAGGCTAAATATATATAAATTTGTCTAGGCTAAAAACATGAGGTATTTGACTGAAAAATCGAAAGGTTGAACTAGATAGAATAAAACACAAACAAAACAACTGAGTCCCTGCCAGTTTTTTCACTTGAAAATCACTTGTTTGATGACAGAGACCAAATATAAAAGAAAAGAAATAAATGCAATTGAAATCGAGCATTGTAGCTCCATCGTTCCAAATGAAAAATTCTACTATTCTACCCCCCCCCCCCATCTCGGTCATCGCCTAATACTATTAAAAGAATCGATAATTTTATGTACGATAGCATCGAAACTATCGATAACAGAGACTATCAATAGTTTTACATCACTAATTTAAGATTCACATCACATATCATAATTTTCCATCCTTTATATGTAACTTTCAACATATCATAATGTGCCTGAAGAAGAAGAGTGCCATAATACAAAAATTTTCATTTTTTTACTAACAAGGCTTCAAACCATGTTATCTGTTTTTGAGTTATGTTGCATTTTTTGAGTAAAATTCCAGATTTTTAAATCTAATATTTAATGCTGGTGAGCAGACAGTCTCCCATTGAGTTGAAAGATCGCATTAATGACTAAAACATTTGGGTCTATAAAATTTAAGTTTTTAGGATTGCGGAAACCTTCTTCTGTAAATGAGAGATACAAAAATTGAAGAGGAAATGGTTTGGGGTGCGTTAAATATAAATAGCACTAATATGTGAGAACAAAATATTTTATTATTTCCAACATTTCAACCCAAGTTTTAGGTCATCATCAGGGCTAAATAAAAAAAAAAAAAAAACAGAAAACAACAAACCAGAGAAATATTATAATCAAATATAACATATATGTGAAACATTAAAAAAATTAAATATTTTAGATACAAATAAACAAACTTTTTTTTTTAAAGAAATTTAGAAAAATTGTAAGATTAAGGTCTGGCCACACATGTCCGCACCGGATCCGCACCGTAGCAATAATACAGGTTATGTTCAGAATATTTTTAATTTAACTTACATATTACCTTTAGTTATGCTTAAAGTTCAAGCCACACATGCCAGACACAGGCCACTTTAGGCATAACTAAAGGTAATATGTAAGTTAAATTAAAAATATTCTGAACATAACCTGTATTATTGCTACGGTGCGGATCCGGTGCGGACATGTGTGGCCAGACCCTTATGGTTGTTGAAGGAAGACCATGATAAAAGTAATAAATGAAAAATGAGATAAAACTCTAAATAGCTTTATCACATTACACATCCTGAGGTAATGTGAAGTAATATTGAACTATAGGCAAAATAAGTAAGTATTGTGTATATTGAAAAATGTAAAAAAGAACGTTAATTACATTTTTTGATGTTTCACATATATGTCATATTTGATTATAATATTTCTCTGATTGGTTGTTTTCTGTTTTTTTCTCATTTAGCCAAGATGATGATCTAAAATTTGGGTCGAAACATTGGCAAATATAAAATATATAATTCTCACATATTAGTGCTATTTATTTTCACCGCACCCCCAACCATTACCTCTTCATTACATCTACAGTCAACTATCTTCCACCATAATGATACAAAAAATTAAAATATCTCTTTACCTGCGGCATCGCTCAATATCTGGATCGTTATTCACAACTTTTGCTCCTGGGAGAAGCTTCGTATCCTCAGGACTTAGGAAGATCTAAAAATCATAATCATTATTCACTTCATGAATGTACATTGATATTTAGCGTTAACTAAACTAAATTTTTATATTTTTTAATGTCAATATTTTCTTCTCTGTCTAATGTATTTTTACTTTATTATTTCTACCACTTAAACTAAGCTATAAAAATCACTATGGCAATTAAATTTGTTTTAAAGTATGTAGCATTTTTGTAATTCTACATAAATAACTAATGCAATAAAAAATTCTCCCGCAATATTATCTCTCTTCAGGGCTTCTATCATGATTAATTGGAGTTCTGTTGTTAACTAATTTTCATAATTTCTCCTCTAAGTAGATTGATGTTAAGAGAAACTAATATTAGCCGATCACTATTACCTCTGTGTATATATGTATTGGGGAGGTTTATTATTAAGGTTTTACATTTTGATTGGGAGGAGGTTAGCTAAATGATTAGGCACTACACTGCCCTAAATGTTCAGTTTCCGAGTACGAATCTGGCTCTAGGGGACATTTCATAACACCCTGGCATTGATCCCTCTCTGAGAAAGGGGAGCGAAAAAAAAATTGAATCTAGCTCTGACAGCATATCTTAAATATTCTGTCACAGATGAACTTTGTGGCAGAGAGAACCAGCAAACACAGCCTCTATAAAGTGAGTACTGTTATTTGAAAAATTAAGGGTAATAAACCTGGCGGTTGAGAGTGATCACGGTCAAATCACGTCCTTGCACGACCGCTGACCAAGAAACAGTATATAACACATTACTGCACCCAAGACCCTTCATGGGTTGTAGTGCTAAAGTTTTTTTTTTTTTTTTTTAACATTTCGATCACTTATCAAATAAATTAGAATCTCTGATTATCCAATGAAGTAAAATCATAGAATATACAGGAAAAAGGTAATTTAAAGTGGGAGGGTTAGTTAATTCTTAACTGTTTTCCTTTTTATTTGGTTCCTACAAAATTTTAAACATTTCTACTGTAATTTTAAAACTGTAATCATTATTATCTAAGGCGGATCCTGGGGGGGGGGGGGGGGATTCACAGGTATTGCTCGGACCCTCAGTGTTCAATCAGAAAATCAAAAGATGCATAATTCCATTTGTTTCCAAAAAATAAAAAGCTACTTAAAGAGTGGATTGTAAAATTAATAATAGATAAACCTGTTTCGAAACATATGACGATATGTAGTCTTCATTTTAAAGAAAGTGACTATATTTATCGGAGTAAATATTACTATTTGACATTTTATCGATTTGATGATTGGGACCATAGTGTCATAGATTTGTTTTTCTTTTTTTAATTTTGCCCATTTTTGTCTTACATCCGTTGTGCTTAACTGTTCCAAGTTTTCAATTTGATGCCTCAAAGTATTAACAAATAAATAAATAATATGACAAAGAAACTAAGCTGTCATGAAAATGAATAGGTAATTAATATTATTACTAACCGAACAATGTAGTGTAAAGTTGCAAAGATGTGTTTGCATTTATCATTACTACATGCTTTACACGTACAATTACAAGAAAATTGCTTATTGTCATAATAAATTTAATTTTCACTTTTATTTAATGGGCAGGCCTTTTATATCGCTTGTTTGAAGGCAAAAGGCTTGTAAAATAACTACTTTTTCGCTTCTAGAAACTCTTCCTCATGTAATTATGTGGTTTGCGTCAAGGATAGCCAGCCCTTCAATTAATGGTCTTTTGAAATTACCAATTATCTCTATCACATCAACTATGTTTATCCCCGTTCCTTCCGACATTTTGCAAACTTCTAGCGCACCCTATAGTCGATTGCAACTGCGAATCAGCAACATGATTATGAGACATGGGGGTCGTGACCCCCCAAAGTTCGTCTAAATCCCCCCCCCCCGATTATTATTAGAATAATAAGACAATTTTTTACTTTCACTTACCTATATATGAAATATATAGTAAGTGAAAGTATTGCGATCGTGAAAAAATTCGACTTCCGGTTTTCAACGGAAATACACGTTTTGGGGTCCCCTGAGTCGAAATGACCAAGTCCCGCGAAATGGTCTGTGTGTGTGTGTGTGTGTGTGTGTGTGTGTGTATGTATGTGAACAGACTACCTCAAAAACTATAAACCGTGCGATCCTGAAATTGGGTATTTAGTGTAGGTATATGCCCGCGATGTGACAGCATAAATTTCATCAAAATTACTTAAAGGGAGGGGGTACTTTACTTAATAACTTTTTAGGTTTTTTTCGATTTTCTCAAAAACGGCTCTAACGATTTTGATTAAACTTAGTATTTCATCTATTTATATGCCCGATATATGTCTGTAAAAATTTCATCAAAATTGATCAACCGCAAGGGGCACTTTACTTAATAAATTTTGTACCATTTTTACGTGTTTTTTTTTTTACTCAAAAACGGCTTTCACGATTGTGACCAAACTAATTCAATTTCAATGTCAATTTCTTATCTAGGTAAGTTGGTAAGTGAAAGTTGTGTGTTGCGCGCACGCACCAGATTTTTTTCTTCTAAATTTGGTAGGTAGATTTTTATATATTTGATGCGCGGTCATAAGTCAAAATTTTGAATTTTTCAGGAGAGTAACAGCAAAGTTCAAAACATTATGTAAAATCTAATTATTGATATTATTTGTTATTGTTATTTTTATAAAACAATATAGTTTGACTTAACACCTGAATACCAACCGGTAGCTCTGATTTCGTGCTATAATATTACGACATAATCTGCTAATGCTCAAATAGTGACTTAAGCCCTTATGACCACGCATCAAAGATATATTATAAGTAATGATTAACTAGCAAATTTATCTTCTTTTTTTCCACAACACTATTTATTTTCACATTACAACATGTTAACGTTTCGTTTCTGTGTCCCCATTTTCAAAACCTGTAGATTAGTTTATCTATCATTAAATGTTAATAGATAAATTAATGTATAGTTTTTGAAAAAAGGAAGATAAATTGCTAGTTAATCATTACTTATAAGAAAAATATATGGAATATAATATCACCAACTCTGATATTTCACATGTCACTAGCGTCACGTGATGGCTGATTTTTAAATGTATATTTTAAACCCCTTTGATTTGCCTTAAAAAATCTACAGCAAATACAGAAAACAAAGACACTCATTCGCCAGCCAAGAAAAACAGCCAATTTTAGAGTCTTGCAGGGTAAAGAGCAAACTCGGATTTAGCAAGCTTAATTTATCTGCCCAGTAGATGTCTTAAATTATTTAGAGCGAAATGAAATTGCAATACAGTGTCTTTGAGCATTTGAAATTATTTTTGTAACAATTCTTTGTTTACCTAATTTTAAACCTGAAAAAGATAAAACGTAGGGACACAAAAACATGCTAAGTTAAACCGCAGGAAAGAGCGCCCCCCCTCCTAGAAATATGAAAGACAAAAGCTATACATTATGTCAATTCGCTTGTTATATTTCCGAAATTCATTTAATATATTTATTAGGTATTGTATACTAAAATACTTTAAATATACTAAAATACTAAAAATTTTAAAATATCAATAAGCTTAATTTGAAGCCATAATTGAACCTTGCATAGTCAGAATGCCCCACAAGTCATAAGAATTTTACCAGCCCCCGCCTTGACGACAATTTTACTAACTTGCCCCCCCCCAGATGAAATTTTGCGGACGTCCTAGAACGAAAGTATTTTCCATGTTTTGGATTTTGGTTTACGCTGCTTTATCTATTCATCAACAATGCAGGTAACTAAAATATTCCGGGTGGATCATATTCTTTTTAATTTTTCATTAAAAACAAAACTTCAACAGGAGTGACAACAATAATCCTTAATCAGTGAAGAGGACGAAAATACATCTTCTCGTTTCTATAAATGACGCATGCTGAGACCAATGCGTTCTTCGATACTCAAGGTTGCCTCACCTTGAACCCTCAGTCCACTTTCAACTAAAACTATTCTATGTTTAGACTTTTCATCTTCATAGTGAAACCAACTGCAGTGCGTGAATACTGCGTGAAAAATTAATAATGAACAGAATTGCGACAAGACAGAATTTAATAAAAATTTAAACGTTATCAGTTTAGTTTCAGATAACGAGAGTATTTCTCTATTTATAACTGTTGTATTATTAAGATCTGTTCTTTTATTGAGTATTGATTGAAATTATTTAGATAAAAAAACATTTTATAAAAAAATATTAAACCGATTTCGAAACCTAGGAACCAGTAAAAATAAATTCACTGAAAAGTATGAAATAATTACCTTCTGATATTTATGAATACACAGCAAAGTTGAAAATGGTATAAAAAGTGGAAAAATGCAATAAGACGAATAATTTTATTTTGATTTGTACAAATACACACTAATTGTTAATAAAAATTATTAAATTTAAATATTAAATACTATGTTCAATACAACACAATCTTTTCGGAGGCGGCGCAAAATAGAAATGACATGTTACTGATACAATTCCATTATCCATTTAGAAGATTTTCATGTCTAGTGTAAAAAATTTTAAATTTTGCGCCGCCTCCGAAAAGATTGTGTTGTATTGAACATAGTATTTAATATTTAAATTTAATAATTTTTATTAACAATTAGTGTGTATTTGTACAAATCAAAATAAAATTATTCGTCTTATTGCACTTTTCCACTTTTTACACCATTTTCAACTTTGCTGTGTATTCATAAATATCAGAAGGTAATTATTTCATACTTTTCAGTGAATTTATTTTTACTGGTTCCTAGGTTTCGAAGTCGGTTTAATATTTTTTTATAAAATGTTTTTTATTTCACAATTTTTAGTTGGAGAAGATAAAAAATGTAGAAAACCGTAAGTTGGTTTAAAAATTTCGTTGGTAATTGGTCGTTTATAAAATAAACGTTGGTTTAAAAATTTTGAAATCTTTTTTACGCTCTACCACGTTTGTCTTTCCCAGGTCTTTTTATTATACAATAATTGTATAAAATTATTATGAAATACACTTTACCTTTTCAATTTTATGAATACACAAAGAAAAGTGGAAAAGCGGTGCGTGTATTATACAACTTTCAACACACTACGTTTTATGATTACAAATGGATTTTTTTTTTTAAAAGATCAATGTTCAATTGGGAATGGAACACATAAAATGTTTTTCCACAATGACAATATTTTTCCTTTGCTAAATGTCGTCAGTACTTGTCATTTACGTAGAGAATCAGTGTTCCGAGATGTGTTGAGTTAAATATACATAAATACATAAATCCGGCAATTCCGAGATGAAGTAGATAAGTCACTGAACAGTCGAGATTTTGGCCGGTTTTAGACAAGATATCGGTAATGGAGAATCGATGAGGATGCTAATATGACCTATAGTAGATTTGAAAGTAATTTTTAAATTTTGATTGCTTGAATATCCTTCTGAAAACTATGGCGATATTATACACGACTTCATTGGATAGAAGTCCCTGCAAAAAAAGGGGCAACCATAAAATTTATCGATATCAAAAAGACTGCCCCGCTAAGATAGAATCAACAGGGTTTGGGACTCACATATGGTTAATTTATTATTACGAAGGATATGATTATTCTCCGTATTAGACTACTGACTTAATTCCAAAGATTGATTCAATTATGTTCGTAATTCCTTTCGATGAATTTTTGACTAAATTTATTACCGAAGCACTATGAATTATATCCTTCGTAATAAAACATTATTCAGAAAATAAATTGCTAAACAATGTTGCTTCAATTCTAGTGGCGTAGCATTTATCATCATTTTAAATTTAAACGATCCTTCGGGAACTTGAAGAAGTCTTAAATTCTGCTTTAAAACGATTACCAATACTCAGTCTTTCTTGGAATTCCAAGAATTTTGTTGTCTTATGATTATGGTGTCCAACCGTTGATTAGATCTAAATTAAGAAGGTTTACTGTTATCGGTGAATATACATCTATCTATTATTTATTCTAATATCGCTACAGAAAACGACAGCGATATTATATTCTGCTGATATTTATATCTTCATTTAAATCTAATGTTGACAAATTATTTAAGGTTATGTATAGGTTTGTTCCAACAAGCACGTAAAACACACCGATAACTAACAGACTGCTCATGTTCTCCCCCCACTCTTTTGATTCTGAATTTGATTGGTTGGTTTTCCCATTTGATTCATCCAGCAGTAGTACAATATTTGGATTTGTTAGTTATCAATTAGTTTTAATAGCTTGTTGGAGCATACCTTATGTTATAAATGTCATATGTTTTTCCAATAAGTAAACAATTTGAGCGATAATTAAATAATTATTTTCATGTTTTTTTTCCGATAACTTCTTAAATAAATTAGGAACCCCAAAAAGGTTTAAATGGGACCACCTTGGGAAAATACTCTACAAGATGCAAAAGGTTTCGTTCCAATTGGTCCACCCATCACTGAGTAATCGGTGAACATACATAGAAAAAAAAAAAAAAAGGCACAAAAAAAAAAAAAGTCACATACGTATCGAATTGAGTAACCTCCTCTTTCGTTCGAAGTCGGTTAAAAATAAATATAATTTAAGTTTTAGTGGACAATGGAAAATGTCATTGTGGTGATAAATTCATATGTAACACTAAACAATTTTCAGGTCTTTTTCGTTTAATGCACAATTCGGTTATTAAAAAAAGTAACTGTTATTAAAAAAAGTAACACGTGATTAATATAAAGTAACTATAATTGTTAACACTAATGATATGGTTTATTCTAATTTCCAAAATGAAGCAATATCTTCCAATATAACCTCAAAAAGGTCTTTCCCCATATTCCTTTGTCTCCACATAAATTCACAGAGATATGAATCCAACATTGGTCTTCTAGTTCCAGCTTCTATTTTATTTCTTCTTTTGGCCGCAGCCCATAACGATTCTATCGACTGTGTGTGCGCCCCAGTTGAAGGATCAACGAAATTTTCAGAATGGTTGACTGTATAATGCTTAAAATCATACCCTTCTATTCTTTCTATAGTGGAATAAGCTTTCCATAAATCTGATATTATAATACTTCCTGGAAGAATACATTCTTTAATGCACGCTATTAAAGTATCTTTGTTCCTGTTGGGCACTGAATATATGAAAGATTGGTTCGTCTCCCTGCAAATACCACCAAAAACCCATTGGTTGGGATATATTCGTCCGACATTATGTTTCCTTCTTGTAAAACAGGACTCGTCAATTTCGACGGTCATACCATTTCCTCCTATTGTGATAGGTTTTTTAAGTAGCGAACCAGCACAAACCTCCCTCAAATAATTTTTCCAATTTGTTACTGTTTCTGCAGACATACTCAATTCGTCTTTCCAAAATAACGTTGTTGTATATTTCTTGGTCCATGAGTAAATAAAAAGAATTGCATTATTCAGAGGATATTTTGAACCGTTGAACCACGTACCTTCCCTGAGCCCTACTTCCAAAAGACAACTTGCATTGTGACACCGCCATCTGTACCGGTCATCTCTCTTGCGCAACTTCATAGAATGTCCATTCCGCCATAGTTTTTCTTTATGGATGAGGCCTTTTTCTTGTAAGAATGCAATGGTTCGGTCCAAATCTTTAAAATCTTCGTATGACCTGAACATAGCCATTATGAGGTTTTAAACGAAACTAAGAAATGAAGTCATATGTTCTACTGATATGGAGGTTGTAATTATATCACGTGTTACTTTTTTTAATAACAGTTACTTTTTTTAATAACAGCAGCCTCAAACCTACTGGGCCAGCGCACAATGGGATGAATCTCCAATCTAGGGGGAAATGGTTAACATCAAGTAAATGAAAAAATCATTTCGGTCTCATGAAAACAGCAATCTAGCTAGGTCATTTCCAAATTATTAATTGCTTGAAGCAAATAGTTGCAGAATAATGGGGGGTTGGACACGGTAGTTCCCTCAAAATGCTCAGTCAGTTTATTTTCAAATTATATTGCAAAATATATAATACCGAAGGGGGGATTGTGTTTTTTTGAAAAAAATGGATACTAGATAATAGAAGACGGTTCAGAAATTAAGTTTATATAAGTTCTTGGTTCTCTGATCTAATTATATAAGTACTTGGTAGTACAGAATACCCTCCTTTATTATCAATAGTCAGTAAGTTTTTTTTTTCTAATTATAAATAATGGAATTACTAAAAATCTACACCGATCTACACCCAGATATTTCAACAGGATATAGTCCACACTATATATAAATAAATTATTCGTTATGAATTGCTAATACCTGCTAATAAAGGTGTACGTTTTTTTTAAAGGTGTAAATCTCTCATTATCGAGAGCCTATAATTTTCTTATTCGGAGAGAGTTCTGAGGTGCAAATGAAATTTATAATAATATATTGATCCAGTTACATTAAAATACATTACAGAAATCTCCAAAGGTATAGTAAAACGAGATTCGTCGGCCATGAGTTCAAGAATTAAAAGCAAATGGCATTTTTTTTTTCCGAAAGAGATATCTTTTGTTTTTAGGAACAAAGAATAGATGAAAATGAAAAAAAAATCATAAATGGTTTCATGAAATCATCAGTCTACCAGAGACATTCAAAAAACACAAATTCCTTGAAACAAATGCCAAAAAAATAAAAAAAAAGATTGAACATCGAAAATCGGTCACGATGTTTTGTTTTGTTTTGGAAACTAATTTATACCAGGTTATGAAAGAGATTCGACAAAGAAATTAATATCTGTGTTTGGCTTTGAAAATGAGGATTACACTCATACTTATTATATTATTTATAAAAACGGGGTTACCTACCAAAAATCTACTCTGACCTATACCCAGATATTTTTATGGAGTACAATCGACACTAAATAAAAGATTAAAAGTTTCTTAAGAAGTGCTATTACCTTTTTAAGCGGGTGTGCGGTTTATTTTAGGAGTAAATCTGTCATTAGTGAGTGCCTTACATGAGCTAAGGAACAATTCAAGTTTAGCATGGTTCAACCATGTAACTTGGTCAACTCGATGTTGTAGACCTTTAGCTATTTTACTTTCAAAAGGGACCGCCGGTGTCACCTTAATGATTTGTGAAGAAGAATGTAACCTGCATTAAGATATTTCAGATTTGAATGAATCAGAACGATGAAATATTCGGTTATTTGTTTTTGAGAATTTTTAATTACAATTTAATACATATTAAAGTTTTACATTTATTTTATTTTATTTAGTAATTTATATTTTATTTTAATTTATAATTTCAGAATAATACAATATTTAACAATGATTATTCCATTAATACAATTTACTTAAATAGTTACATTTTATATTTTTCTATTTTAATTATACATTTTATTTTATTTTTATAAAGCCTTAGTCAGAAACATTGTGTTGACTATTATCTATTGATTCATGCTTAAATTAAATCGTTTAGAAAAATTAAAATTAAATAAGTCACTCCAAGAATTATTTCCACCTAGATTAGCGATTCGTCCCACTGTGCAGCGTAGATGGTACCCGACCATCTGAGTAACAAACATGTACTATGACAGTTTGCTCCAACTGTCAGTTGTTTCCAATAAAAGTTCTACATGTTTTTTTTTGACCTTACAATAAGATAAGAAATTTTATTTTGTATTTTTAACAGAAAACGCCGATATTAATTTCCCTAGTTTTTGGAAAGGAGTCCTTAACCTGTAGCACTTAATTTTATGAATTATTTAAGGTGATTCAAATTATTTTTTCTCTTCAAAATATACCCTCCCACTATCCGAACAGCCTAGCTATTCACAAGCTCTAACTATACGCTAGGAATACTGTAGAAGTTGTTTTATAAAGAGGACTTGATGTGAGAACGGAGATGGGAGAATCTATTTCTGACCGGTCACACTGGAACCTGGTTGCTGAGTCAAGGTCGAAACAGTCAGCTGTTTGGTCTGCCAGTAGACATCTATCTAGGTACATTGCATATCCTCAACAGTTTATTTTCCACTTTAACACGAATGTAAAATGCTTTTCGCTCTATCGGGCGGGAGCTATTAGGGCATTATGCACCATTGGAATCCAATAATAATAAAATAAACAATAAAAAATACTATCTTACTAGTTATGTTCATAAACGGTATTAATTATAATTGTTTTTGAAAAATAAATGTTTATACGTTATCTCTATATATATAAGAGGCTTTGTCCTGACTGACAGAATCAACGCAGAGCAAAAACTACTAAACATAGAAACTTGAAGTTCGGAATTTAGACTTTAAACGCGATGTAGGTAACCACTAAGAAAGGAATTTCAAAAATGTAACCCCTAAGGGGCTTAAATGGCGAAATTGTCGTTTAACTCTAACGGAAATCTATTGTTGAGATTTTAAACCATATGTTTTTTATTTGAATAACGATTTAACGTTACAATACAACGTTACAATTCACATAAAATATGGCTACTGATTATTTAAATATTAGTGGTAATCAAATTATGCACACTGTGATTCCCATGATTGGGGATGGTGCGTGTTTATTTCGATCTCTTTTCCATATATTTCTCCATATATATACTTCTCCATATATATATACTACTCCATATATATATACTTCTCCAAATATATATACTACTCCATATATATATACTTCTCCATATATATATATATATACTACTCCATATATATATACTTCTCCATATATATAAGAGGCTTTGTCCTGACTGACAGAATCAACGCAGAGCAAAAACTACTTATGATTAAAAACTTCGGAATTTAGATTTTAAAAGCGATGTAGGTAACCACTAAGAAAGGAATATCAAAAATGTAACCCCTAAGAATATCTAAAATGTAAATGGCGAAATTGTAGTTTAACTCTAACGGACATCTATTTTCGAACTTCAATAAAATATATCTAATTAGGACTCATTTTAAAGAATTTGATACGACGAGTTTAACTCGAAAGGCCCTATTGGGCGTCGAAAACCATGTTTTACAGCCGAAAAATGAAGCGTTCACAACGAGTAAGTCATTTTTTGTTTCGGCGAACAAAAAAGTGAACTCTCTCCATTGCGCGTCTCCGTCTCTTCTTCCGAGCCGGCAGCTTCCCCCTCCAACATTCCACCTACCGGAAGCTCAAATTCTACTAAATCTCCTTAACATCAGTTAACATATTATATTAGATCAATACCAAGATAATGGTCACAGAATTGATTTTAAAGGCTCGCGGGCGAAGCCGCGACGGGGAATGCTAGTATAAATATATGGAAATTAATATAAATAAATGTAAAAATAATTGAATTTAGGTTAAATTTTTATTATTTTGATTTTCAGCTATATAGAAATTAATTCTAATTTCTCAACACCTTCGCTGCCATGTCACCTGAAATCGAGTAACTGTTCTCTTATCAAAGAAATAAATATTAAAATTGTGTAGAAACGGGACAATGACTCTCAGGTATACTAGTCAAAGTGTTAAAGATCTATATTTGGCCGAGGAGGCATTACGAGGCCAAGGAGGCGTGTACCACATAATGCGAGCCACCGGTGGTACATGCCGCAAGATGAGGCAGTCAAGTGTGAGCCACCGGTGGTACACGCCGCACGATGAAGCAGTCAAGTGTAAGCCACCGGTGGTACACGCCGGCGTGAACGTGTTAAATTTTAAAGAAAAAATCTGAGTCCTTTGTAAAACGAAAATAAAAATATTGTTCGTAATTCTTTAAGTTTTGATTTAGTTTTAAGACAATTGCTAGTGATTGCAATGGAAACCATTAGTTTCAGTTAAATAATCTGAAAGTAGAAATTATTATTTTCTTGATACCTCAATATTTCTTCAGCTAATTTATAATCTAAATTTCAATATTTCGTCAATTTTAAGCTTTCCAATGATATTCTTTAAGGGTCTTTTTCATATTAAGTCTGCCAGTTAATTTTGATCACCAAATTATTACTTTAAACAGTTACTTTTGATCACCAAATGATTACATTAAACAGTTACTTTTGATCACCAAATGATTACTCTAAACAGTTACTTTTTATCACCAAATAATTACTTTAAACAGTTAATCAATGTTTTTTTTTTTTTTGGTTGTTTTTTAATGAATTATTCCATATGACACCTACAAACTCTATTCCCCTAAGGTTATTCCCTCTGTGTATAACGGATAAAGAGATGAATTTCATAAATTTAATTTTGTTTTCTAATAAAGAAGAAAATTTCTTACATTTTTTCAAAATAAAGATGTCTTACCTAAATTAAAAAGTGTGATAATTGCCACTATAAACTTGAACTATAAACAAAATAAGTGGGTTTGCTATGTGAGAAATTGCATTTTTTTACTTTCACTTACCTATATATGAAATATATAGTAAGTGGAAGTATTGCGATCGTGAAATTTTTCGACTTCCGGTTTTCAACGGAAATACACGTTTTGGGGTCCCCTGAGTCGAAATGACCAAGTCCCGCGAAATGGTCTGTGTGTGTGTGTGTCTGTGTGTGTGTGTGTGTGTGTGTGTGTGTGTGTGTGTGTGTGTGTGTGAACAGACTAGCTCAAAAACTATAAACCGTGCGATCCTGAAATTGGGTATTTAGTGTAGGTATATGCCCGCGATGTGACAGCATAAATTTCATCAAAATTACTTAAAGGGAGGGGGTACTTTACTTAATAACTTTTTAAGTTTTTTTCGATTTTCTCAAAAACGGCTCTAACGATTTTGATTAAACTGAGTATTTCATCTATCTATATGCCCGAGATATGACTGTAAAAATTTCATCAAAATTGATTAACCGGAGGGGGGACTTTACTTAATAAATTTTGTAACATTTTCAAGTGTTTTTTTGATTTTCTCAAAAACGGCTGTAACGATTTTGATTAAACTTTGTATTTGATCTATTTATATGCCCGAGATATGTCTGTAAAAATTTCATCAAAATTGATCAACCGCAGGGGGCACTTTACTTAATAAATTTTGTATCATTTTTACGTGCTTTTTTTATTTACTCAAAAACGGCTTTCACGATTGTGACCAAACTGGGTATTTGATGTATGTATATGCCAAATATGTGATAGCCAACATTTCATCAAAATTGATCAACCGAAGGGGGGACTTTACTTAATAAATTTTGTATCATTTTCACGGGGTTTTTTATTTACTCAAAAACGGCTTTAACGATTAATAAAAATAAGATATGAATGTAGAAAAATGTGTGACTTTGGGAAATGATATTTAACAAAACACGTCAATTTCTTATCAAAGTAAGTTGGTAAGTGAAAGTTGTGTGTTGCGCGCACGCACCAGATTTTTTCTTTTTATTGTCTTGTATTAATTTAAAATAAATATTTCATAAACCTGTTTACCTAATCACATGTTAATTAAAGCGATTACTTTTAAAGTAATCATTTGGTGATAAAAGTAACTGTTTAAATTAAACATTTAGTCATATAAAGTAACTGTTTAAATTAAACATTTAGTCATATTAAGTAACTGTTTAAAGTAATCATTTGATGATAAAATGTAATTGGCAGTCTTAATGTAATAAAGACCCTATTTTAAATTACATACATACTTATTATATTTTAACACTCATATTATCGGCATTTGAAATTTTCGTTTTGGGAAATCATTTTTTATTCAATTGAATAACCCCATTTTGTCTTCGCATCTAAAAAAAGCCAAATTAGAGAAAGACATTAGAGTATTCAATTACCAAGTTATTATTAAATATAAATAAATAAAAAATATTAATACAAACCTTTGTTGATAATACATGATAAAAAAGAGATACGCCAATGTTGTGACGGAAATATAGAGTGGTCAATAGTAATTTTAGCAGATTGGTCCAGCAGGATGTGGTTAGCATGATTAGAGTTTCATATTATGTTATTTTGGCAATGACTTAGCGATTTAATTGGTCTAAAAAGTAATAAATAAAATGAAATGAGAAGTTTGCTGTTTACTAGTTTTTAAATAATTCTTAAATTTCTTTTGATTACCGTTAAATATACTCTATAAGTATTGAGCTTTTTAAAAATGTTTAAAAGACAGATATGCAATAGGAAAGATATGCAAATACCATGACAATAGGGTATTTCTTTAAAAAGAAAAAGATAATTTACAAAAGTATCGGTAATTAGGCTTGGTAACATGTGGTAAATTACTAAATTTAAAATATACATATTACTTTCACTTACCTATATATGAAATATATAGTAAGTGGAAGTATTGCGATCGTGAAAAATTTCGACTTCCGGTTTTCAACGGAAATACACGTTTTGGGACTCCCTGAGTCGAAATAACCAAGTCCCGCGAAATGGTCTGTGTGTGTGTCTGTGTGTGTGTGTGTGTGTGTGTGTGTGTGTGTGTGTGTGTGTGTGTGTGTGCGTGTGTGTGTGTGTGTGTGTGTGTGTGTGTGTGTGTGTGTGTGTGTGTGTGTGTGTATGTGAACAGACTAGCTCAAAAACTATAAACCGTGGAAACCTGAAATTGGGTATTTAGTGTATGTATATGCCCGCGATGTGACAGCAAAAATTTCATCAAAATTGCTCAAAGGGAGGGCGTACTTTATTTAATAACTTTTTACGTTTTTTTCGATGTTCTCAAAAACGGCTCTAACGATTTTGATTAAACTGAGTATTTGATCTATTTATATGCCCGTGATATGACTGTAAAAATTTCATCAAAATTGATTAACCGGAGGGGGGACTTTACTTAATAAATTTTGTATCATTTTCACGTGTTCTTTTTATTTACTCAAAAACGGCCTTAACGATTTTGATCAAACTGGGTATATGATGTATGTATATGCCCGAGATACGACTGTAAAAATTTCATCAAAATTGATCAACCGGAGGGGGGACTTTACTTAATTAATTTTGTACCAATTTCACGTTTACATATTTTTTATTTACTCAAAAACGGCTTTAACGATTTTGTCAAACTGGGTATTTGATGTATGTATATGCCAAAGATCTGATAGCCAACATTTCATCAAAATTGGTCAAACGGAGCGGGCACTTTATTTCATAATTTTTTTTCCAATTTTTACCTTTTTTTCGATGATCTCAAAAACGGCTTTAACGATTTTTATCAAATTCGTCTTGTTTAATGAAAATTAGGAGTCCTTAAATATAAGGTAAGTTTTATCATTATGAAAATGTTCTGAGGGGGCTTAAATGGGGAAGGGGCCTTTTTTGTTTTCCTATAAAGTACCTTTGTTTTTGTTTATATGGAGAAATTAACTATCTCTCGTTCCGCCTAAAAATAAGAAATGGCTAAATATGAGATATGATAAAAATAAAGAAAACATATAGAGGAGAAAAAAAGAAAAATATTCAGTCAACTTATAAAACTCGTTGAGCCCACTCATGCGGAGGACGCCTTTAATGACAGACCATTGTTCATAATTTAAGCCGTTCTGTTCAATTCAGATGTGGCAATTAACAAAACGCATTAATTTCTAATCTAAGTAAGTTGGTAAGTGAAAGTTGTGTGTTGCGAGCACGCACCAGATTTTTTTTTTCTCAATTTCTTTTCGCCTTGAATTATATTAAACGTTTGAATATTTATAATATAGAAATATTTAGGTTGAATCTTAATGATGTTAAAAAAAAAAAAAAAATCTGGTGCGATGCGCGCAAAACACAACTTTCACTTAAAAACTTACTTAGATAAGACGTGTTTTGATAATATGTAAACGCCATTCCTCAAATTCACACATTTTCCCACCATTATATGCTTATATTTGAATACCTCCATTAATTATAGAATATGTGTATTGTAAAACTTGAAGGTTCTCAGAACTCTTCTTTTTTTATGGGAACTAATTTCATCAACAGTCGAGTTTTTTTTTACTGCTTGCTTGTTTATTACTGCGATTTGATTTTTGTAAATATATCGTGAAGGTGAATCGATAGAAAGTGTCTCGTAGTAAAGTTTGTCTTTTATGGCTTTCTGGAAACCGAGAACGATTACTGTTCCTCTAAAATCACTTTATATTGCATTCAGAAAACTTTTATGGAACTAAAGTTTCCAAACTAAATTATGATTAATTAAAGATTATCTTATACCATATTTTTTCACACCTTAACTGCTTTAAATAATTTGAGCATCACTTATTCACTCTCTAAAGTAAAATAATTTTTTATTGTGAAATAAAAAATTTTGGAGCTAGCCTGTTCACACACATCTGTGTGTCCAAATAACCATTTCGCGGGACTTGATTACTTAGACTCAGAGGGCCTCAAAACGTGTATTTCCGTCGGAAAACGGAAGTCGAAATTTTTACGATCGAAATTTTTTTTGAAGCATATAGGTAAGGGAAAGTAAAAATCTTATGATCATTTTTTTGTCATATTCATATCATACTAAATATTGCCTATCCAGGCATAATTACGATAGGGATCTTTAACGAATATTTAACATCAGGCTCGGGCAATACAGGCAGTACAGGCTCGGGACCTCCATTTTATGTCCTATCCAAGGGACAGCATAGCCAAAGATGTTTTACTTCCTTTAAATAATCCATGGGCCACCGCGGGACGCGAACCCGCAACCTTTAGTATTGTAGGCTGCTATGCTAACCACTACACCACAGGTCTTGTGATAAAATAAATGTACCTTTGGAACTGAATCTAGAGCGTTTGAATCATATGACATGCACGCACCGCAGTTCCTGTATGGTTATTAATATTTATAACTTGAGCTCATGAATGCTTGATAAAGCTTATTACACTTAAAATCAGGTGTGCATAAGAATATGAAGATATTATATTTTAAATAATTATTAAATATATTAATTATTTATTATTATATTATTAAATATAACATTCGGATCCCAAGGTTATTTTATTTTTGATGGACGATGAAAAAAAAATATTTAAAAAATTGAGGGGGTCCGTTTAGTTAGAGAGGATCATTTTGATTGGCTACAAAATTATAAAATCATTATTTTTCTAATGTTCAGTTGAATAATTAATTGACTGATTGTAAGTATAACTCTATTTATTATAGAAAACAAATCAATTATGTCATGTTATCAAGGATATTATAATATTGGCAACCAAGAGAAATACTAAATATTTAATAAAGCTTTCAACGTTATCAGTTTGCTGTTAGATAAGGATAATATATTATTGTTGTGTAAAAAGCTCATTTTATTGAGTGGTGATTTTACTTTTCAGATATTTGAAAAACAAAACAAAATTAATTATTAGCCAGAGTTGGAGAAATTCAGGAACCAGATTTTAAAATATCTTAACTTAACTATATATTAAATAAGTTAACATACTAAATATATTAACAAGAATAATAATGAAGGCTTAACGGACCGGAAGGTTCGATGCCGACACCAGCAATGGCTGCCTACACAACATCCACCCCCCTCCCCACGTCCGATCCCAACCCCACAAGATCGGCCCTAACGGAATCCTCCCACCTTCGCCTAGGCCTAACCCTTGGATATTTTTCAGTCGGTAAAGCGTTTATCAATCTTTTAGGTATACTTTTTGTAATACTTTATGTAACGAAGACTCGCAAGTTAGCACGCCCACTTTAAAACGTAAGATGCGGCGGCGTATTTTAGTTGTATCCTGAATTGGAATATCGGGCTTCGGGGTCCGATGGGAATACTTTAACGAAAGAGTTATCTTTTGATTAAAAGGGAATTAAATGAGTGTCTCAAGGGCATTATCTCTTGGTAAGGATTGGAACTAGGCATAATAGGCGTAGGACAGGCCGATACAGGATTTACGCCATTTTTTATCTAAAATCGGACCTCGGAGTCTGATTCTAAAGAACATCAGAATTTCATCTTTATTTATATAGATAAGTAACTCAGGTATGTTAACGTATTGTAAAGTGAAATAAACAACAACAAAAAAACATTTGCCTGAAAAGTGTTCAAGACTTTTGTTGGAACAGTTACAAACTGTACTAGTACATGTTCGTGACTGTTCGAGAATCTTCTAAGCTTGTCCGGAACTTTCCAGAATGCTCTAATTCAGACTATGATATTAGGAGCGATGGACTGGAGAGTTGGCCTTGCACTGAAGATCAAATCATACGGGTTACTTTTGTGTTACTGTGTCGTTAAAAGTCACAACATTGTAATTTATAATTTAAACCCACAAAATTGTTTCAATATTCTTAAAATTTAAATTATGTACATACTACATATATATATATTCAATATTATTGCTAATTTTTATTGCAGTTGCTGAGAATGCTTTGCAAGGTCACAGAAGTGGAATGTAAGCAAGGTAAGACATAGCATATTAAAACTTATGCAATCCATGAGGTTATAATTAAGGTCATCTTGAGAAATGAGCAAGTACAACAATAGAATTGATAAAGTATCATTTTTAACGACTTCTTTCCAAATTTAATGATATTTATTTGTGATCGTTTCGGAATTCATTAATATTTATGGTAATATTTTTGTGTAGAGTAAAGCTCGCGACTCATTCAAACATAAAATTTCCAAAAAGTTTCTGTAGTAGATAATATGTTTTCTTTAAAATAGCAATCCGCACCCCGCTTTGAGATATACCCGAAAAGAGGATTATACTATCACGAAAACTTTGTAACTATAATGGTCTATTTTAACGGTTAAATTTTTGGAACGAAGTTTGGAACCAGACGTTGTTTTGCCTTTTGACCACCAGAGGCATGGGCGTCACCGCCGGGGGAGGGACAGGGGGGGGACGCCCCCCAATATTTCGGAAATGGGCAACTACTTAGACTGTGATATAAACTCGCAAGTTTTATAAATACCTTTAGAATGGTGGCGGGATGGCCGAGTGGGCAAAAGCGTTAAAAATACGCATTGCCCATGGCAACGTATGATTGAGAACCGAATCATAGCAAGTTCAAAACCCGGAGCCACGGGAAAATTTAATAATACTCGACATCCCCCACCCTCTCCCCTGGCCCGGAAAACCCCGTATAGCCTACAAGGCAAGGAAGGGGAGGACCAATAAAAAATAAAATAAAAAAAAAAAACCTTTAGGAAACATCGTTGGAGGAGAAATTGAATGTCCCAACAGTTGTTTTTATTATTTATTTGTTATTTCAACTTTTAGCCTCTCAAATTTTTACCTATCTTAGAGAACATTGGTCCATCCCCCCCCCCCCCCAACAGGATAGGGATCTTAACGAGTACCTGATATCGTACAGGCTCGGGACCTCCAGAGTACATTCTATCCGAGGGACGCCATAGCCAAAGATGTTTTACTCCATTCAAAAAATCCCAGGGTCACCGCGGGACGCGGACCTACGACCTTTACTATTATTGGCTGCTATGCTAACCACTACACCACAGGTGACTTCAGCAGCGTTTTATTACAAGAACCTAACCATATAAACACGCCTTAACAGAATGTTTGATAATAAAAAATCTTAGCCTTTTCTCATTCTATATTGTTGTTCTGTTCTCAAAAAATAAAATTTCTTTAGAATAATCTTTTAATGCACCCCTCAAAATGTGTGTATCTTAAAAGCTTGTTGATGTTGTGTACTTTGTTCAGATTTTCTGTCAGTCCGACAATTCATCAGTGGGAATCAAATTTTTAATTTTAATTTAGATTTGATTAATATTTACTGTTTTTCTTTACGACAGGATGATTAATAGTCAGGATTTTCAGATAAACATTTATTTTGAAAAGCCAACGTTTAAATGCCTAAATGTGGATCTTCACCTGGGCTAAAATATAAGACAAATATATGAGTATGCTAGAAGGTGATACTTAAATATTTATCATGTAATTATTAATTATAGATAGTAACAAATAGAAGTAACAGAATAATGGAATACAAATCCATTTGATGGTATGTTTATATGAGATGGGTACTTTACAAAACTGATACTTATAATAAAGATAGTAAAATTATACATGAATACTTGAATAAGTGGCTGGTTAGTATAGGACGTTGAGTCCAAAGTAATACTGAGATTGAGGGTAAAAAAAGGATTAATTACCAACTAACCCCTACCGCCCCTCACCATATATTTTTCCCTCAGTCTCTGTTTTACTCTGGACTCAACAAGGTTAATATCAGATTTTATAAAATTACTTTAACCAATTACGTATTGAAATATTAATGTATAATTTTACTGTATGTTATATACTTATCAGTTTTGTAAAGTATCCATGTCATGTAAACATAAAATAAGTTGGATTAGTTTTCCATTATTTTGTTACTTTTTATTCTTACTATCTTTAATCAATAAATACATGATAAACATTTAATTGTCATCTTATAGCTTATATATTCATATATTTGTCTTCTTTTTTAGCCCGGATAAAGATCCGCGTGTAGGGATCGAAACGTTGGCTTTTCAAAATAAAACACTTTTAACCATTAATCATCTTATTTAGATGTTAATAGATATGAGATATGGGCGGCATGCCCATGAATACTAGAAGGATACTAAAAAGGCGCTGGATGTGAGACCCCCTTCCTTAAAACAACCATTGTGATTGAATTAGGCCATGCTGATGTTATGCTTTGTTCATTATCTTCGACATTGTCAACTCTGAGATCTAGTTACCAGATGCAAATCAATAGTGAAAATAAAGTATTCAACCGCATATTGCTGATTTCTTTAATTAAAAAATCTGGTGCTTGCGCGCAACACACAACTTTCACTTACTAACTTACTTAGATTAGAAATTGACGTGTTTTGCTAAATATCATTTCCCAAATTCACACATTTTTCTACATTCATATCTTATTTTTGTTAATCGTTAAAGCCGTTTTTGAGTAAATAAAAAAAACACGTGAAAATGATACAAAATTTATTAAGTAAAGTCCCCCCTCCGGTTAATCAATTTTGATGAAATTTTAACAATCATATCTCGGGCATATAAATACATCAAATACCCAGTTTGATCAAAATCTTCAAAGCCGTTTTTGAGTAAATAAAAAAAACACGTGAAAATGATACAAAATTTATTAAGTAAAGTCCCCCCTGCGGTTAATCAATTTTGATGAAATTTTAACAGTCATATCTCGTGCATATACTTACATCAAATACCCAGTTTGATCAAAATCTTTAAAGCCGTTTTTGAGTAAATAAAACAAACACGTGAACATGATACAAAATTTATTAAGTAAAGTCCCCCCTCCGATTAATCAATTTTGATGAAATTTTAACAGTCATATCTGGGGCATATACTTACATCAAATACCCAGTTTGATCAAAATCTTTAAAGCCGTTTTTGAGTAAATAAAACAAACACGTGAACATGATACAAAATTTATTAAGTAAAGTCCCCCCTCCGGTTAATCAATTTTGATGAAATTTTAACAGTCATATCTGGGGCATATACTTACATCAAATACCCAGTTTGATCAAAATCTTTAAAGCCGTTTTTGAGTAAATAAAACAAACACGTGAACATGATACAAAATTTATTAAGTAAAGTCCCCCCTCCGGTTAATCAATTTTGATGAAATTTTAACAGTGATATCTCGGGCATGTACATACATCAAATACCCAGTTTGATCAAAATCGTTAAAGCTGATTTAGAGTAAATAAAAAAAAACACGTGAAAATGTTACAAAATTTATTAAGCAAAGTCCCCCCTCCGGTTAATCAATTTTGATAAAATTTTTACAGTCATACCTCGGGCATATTAGTACATCAAATATTCAGTTTAATCAAAATCGTTAGAGCCGTTTTTGAGAAAATCGAAAAAAACCTAAGAAGTTATTAAGTAAAGTACCCCCTCCCTTTAAGTAATTTTGATGAAATTTATACTGTCACATCGCGGGCATATACCTACACTAAATACCCAATTTCATGATCGCACGGTTTATAGTTTTTGAGCTAGTCTGTTCACACACACACACAGACACACACACACAGACCATTTCGCGGGACTTGGTCATTTCGACTCAGGGGACCCCAAAACGTGTATTTCCGTTGAAAACCGGAAGTCGAAATTTTTCACGATCGCAATACTTCCACTTACTATATATTTCATATATAGGTAAGTGAAAGTAAAAAAAACAAAAAAAAAACATGAAACTGTGAGGTGAAGGCTATTGGAACCACAGCAGAGGCAAGATGGATTGCTTTGTTACATCACATTCCTTTACTAAGTAGTTTACAAGGTCGCCTCTAAATAGTCTCCAAGAGTTTTTTAAAATAAAACTCTATTTGATTTTATTGTATTCTACAACCGTCGAGGCAGTGTTAATATTGAGCTTTGAATAAATACAATATGAAGGTGCCTTAACAATGTACGAACCTTACCCTCCAACGGGACACAATCATACACTATTTACGATTTGGCTGGAGAGAAATTAGAACGGCGGAGTTTCTCGACGTTAGTCAGAATCGGGCGAGTAAAGTTGTGACGTTTATGTTGGTAAGGAAAGGATAATTTTCCTAAATGGTAATTAACCCTGTACCAACAGGTGAACGTCCGAGCAGTGGACCGAAACGTAGGCGAGGGAGAACCTTGCAAGCGGTTGGAGAACGGTGTCGGTATAGAACCTTCGGGTTCCTTTTGTTGTTATAATATTGTATCTAACGAGACTGATTGAATTCGGAAATATGATATCAAATTTTATAAAATTAAATGAAAATTATCTGCGTGATCAAGTTCGAAGTGAAATAAGCTTCAATGTCACATAACTTTCACTTACAAGATCAAATTCCGACCTACACTTACATCTGATAATATAAGTACCTAAAAATCGTTAGCTGAGACATCAATTAACCTACTTATTTGTAACTTAATTTGCTTAGGAATCCAGAATATTTTGTTCATTTTTATTACCAATTTATTGCATAGATGTAAACTCAAGGATTTATTCTTTTAAATAAAAGGGAACAGTAATTATTTAAACGCAATACCGGTAAATTGAAAGAGGACAGCTAAACAAAAAACACAGCAAACCGAATAAATGAACAATAACCCTATGAATGAACCGTAATCTAGTGCTGCTATCTGGTAGCCGGATATTCAAACCAAATTTTACATTAATAACCCGTCCGTCATAACAGTTAGGTTACATATTGTGAGAGCGAGAAAATTCCCGCCTTTAAATCTTCAATATTATGCCTTTAGAATAAAAACAGGAACCTTCTGCATGGATTGTGGATATAGGGCTACAAAACGATATAACTTTCTAGATCGTACCTTGACGCGTTTTTGAGTTTTAGCGGCACGCAGATTTTACACGTTGTTTTAAAATATATATATATTGATTATTTTAAAATAAGGGTCTGTTTGGGAAGACCACATCCAGTTACTTTTAGTAAACAGTTACTTCTTTTAAACACTTATTTTGGCACTAGTACTGAAGTGCGGCTTCAAATTAAGGCCCGATCTACACTGAAAAGTACCCTTTTATGGGTTTATTTATCTCTGAAGAGCGAGCGCAGCGAGCAGGAGTCGAAAGCTAGAATCTATTAAAGCCAATGAAGGCACTTTATAACTGAAATGAAGGCGATGGAAGTTCGATAACATGACGGTCACATAACCTCTCAAAACAGGCCACGCCCATCCTAACCTTTACCCTTATTTTGATAACAATATTTATAACCTGTATTTACAAATAATGGCCTAGATGAGAATAACAACAATATATTTCAGCTATGAATATTTAATTATAATAGAGCAAACCCTTGTTCTATGTAATATTTCTTTTTCTTGCAAAAACTGATATGCCTTGTTTTTGTCAGAAATTTCTTGAGCTAATTTCAAAAGACCCATTTTTATTATTACCGAAATTACAAAATAAGGTTATTAATTTTTATAACTACTACAGATTGTTGAAATTAACTGTTTACTAAAAGTAACGATGTCGCCTCGTGAAAGTAACTGGATGTGGTCTTCGCAAACAGACCCTAAAATAATTATTAAATAATTTTATTAGAAGAGAAAAGATTGAACACTGTCGAGAATCGAACCCGGGTCTCTACATCTCCGTTGCAGCGTTCTTAGCAATGAGTAAGCCGTGGCGATCTTATCCCTTCAACGATCCAACTCTTTAATTCCATTTTTAAAACTCGACGGTTAAAAATGGAATTGAGGTCTATTTTTAAAACTAGAGGCATTTTTTATAATTTAGGTTCACAGCACTGTGTGCTTCATCTCCACACACATATTACATCAGAAAATTGGCGGCTACCCACCTGGCGGCAGAATACAAACAAAATGATCTCATAGTGGGGGTCAATATTGCACCAGACGAAGGGCAAATTATTTTGACTTTATGCAAGTAACCTAAATCGATCTGTATTAAAAATAATCGATTTAAGAAGGCAACATTTAATGTTTTGAGGCAATGACTCGTTTTCTAAATGTTATCTTTTCATTATCTTCTATAACGAACCAATTAGAACAAATAGATTAAAGTTGAAGATATAAAAAAAGTTATTACATTTTTATTATTATACTCATGCAAGGAGCTGTAAATATTGATAGGGAGGCCTTCCTATTTCTTACTTAAACCAAATGGATACCTAGGTACCTATATATAACTTTTTAATATGACCTAATTTTTTTTTTTTTTTTTTTATATATATACTTTCATTCTTGATTTGCTAGTTTCAACATGATGCTGGATATGAGTTGGTTAAAGGGAATAAATTCCCCGCCCTTCCGCAAACTTTCTGGAAAAATTGTATGAGTGGTATAAATTCACTTATACGCTCGTGATCATGCTCAACCGCCTAATTTTTTTTTATTGTCCTCCAGGGAGGTAAAAAAAAATTAGGATTTAACTTTATTGAATTTATTAAAGTTCGTATTATTTTCCTAAATAAATGTGGTATTTGCTGGCTTTAAGCATTTAACATTTAAAGCAAACCCCCTCTCAAATGTTTTTGCTGGGACTGCGTCTGCATGATATCATGACAAGTCAACAAACATTGGGGACTTGATCGAGATCTCTCAACGAGTAGTATCCTTTTCAGTATCCTCCTCGTATACCGGAGGGTGTCAGCCATTTCCGTTATGAAGCTCCGTTTCAATTATAAAAATATCCGTTTCAATTTATAAAAAATCTGGTGCGATGCGCGCAACACACAACTTTCACTTACGAACTTACTTAGATTAGAAATCGACGTGTTTCGATAATATGTAAACGCCATTCCTCAACTTCACACATTATTCCACATTTAAGTAAATACTTATATTTGTATATCTCCATAAGTTATAGAGTATCTGTATAGTAAAATTTGGAAGTTCTGAGTAATTTTCGATTCATTATTGCTAATTTATTTATGAAGGGATTAATTTCATCAACAATCGAGTTGTTTTTTGCAAATACTTTGTGAAGGTGAATCGATAGGTGTATTTACGTCACTTATGCCTTTCAGGAAATCAGGAACGATTATTGTTCCTCTAAAATCACTTTTTTATTGTTTTCAAAAATTTATTAAGGAACAAAACTTTTTAGACTAAAATATACCTATATTAATTATAGACTATTATGTTATACCATATTTTTACACACCTGCGAAGCTTCACTTATTTACTCCCTCAAGTAAAATTAATCTTTTTATCAATAAATAAAAGTTTTTATTTTCAAGATACGGTTAATAATTAATCAATTTTGATGAAATTTTGATTGTCGCATTCGCGGGCATTTACATACCGTCCATATACCGAGTTTAATCAAAATCGCCACTGCCGTTTTTGAGAAAATCGAGAAAAACGTAAAAAATAGACAAAATTCTTTAAACAAAGTAACCCCTCCGTTTGACCAATTTTGATGAAATTTTTGCTGTCACATCGCGGGCACATACATATAACACCAAATACCCAATTTCAGTTTTGTACGGCCTATAGTTTTTCACACACACACACACACACACTCAGACCATTTCGCGGTACTTGGTTATTTGGACTCAAGTGACCCCAAAACGTGTATTTCCGTTGAAGACCGGAAATTGTTCACGATGTTTTGATATCTTCTGGACAATTTGTAGATGGAGGTCAGTGTGTAGAGTATTGTTACTCACGTACCGTGGTGATTTTGTAATAAGATTTGACAATTATGATTGAAGTTTTTATAGGTAATTTTAGCTATGCCGAATAAATGCCTTTTCTTGGTCACCTTCTGGGAAGTCTACTTACTTTGATGAGAAAAGATTAACCTCGACCGGGAATCGAATTCAAGCCTTCTGGACATCCGTTGCAGCGCTCTTAACCACTAAGCTAACCGTGGGTTATATACTAGCCGTGTCAACATCTCTCTTCAACGATCCAACCCGACAGATCTTGCCACTTAGCAGCGATGTAACCGGGTATAACCTTTGGACAAATATCCAAAAGTTCGGATCTAATTGACAGATCTTCATAGTTAAACATTAATTTTTGAATTTTATTTTAATTTTTATGATATTTAAATAATATTATTTTAAGAGGAAAGATTGACAGAGCCGGGAACCGAATCCGGATCTTCCGTACCTCCGTCGCAGTGCTATTAACCATTGAGCTAACCGTATAAAAATGTTTATAGTATTCTATGGCTGTATTATAAAACTGTAGGGATGTTTAAGTCATGTTGTGCTTATCACTAATTATAGGATATTTTATGTTTCGGCAGAAGAAATATAAGGTACCTTCTTGGCGAAGCGATGCCTTCCGATGAGAGGTACCACTCCAAGAACCTTGAGGACGAGGACACTGTTGCAGACGAGGTAGGACCTGAAGACCGGGTTGCTGAAGGACAGCAGTTCAGCAATGTTGCCGTAGGCCATCTTGGATATTCAGATATAAATGGTGTGAACTGCCGAGCTGTGTGCCCACTACTGGGTGCTTCAACCTGTTGGGAGTTGGTGGGGGAGGGAGCGCTTATCTCGTCACCGCTACTTGTATTAACTGCTACTTTTTATTCACAGATCAAAGATACTTTAAATATAGTATCCAGAATTAAATATCTTTGTTTCACAAGAAATACAAGCTAAGTTGACCTTGTAAGATAAGTGATTTCTTCCCCCATTTTGAGTAAAGGGTCATTCCATGTCAAATCAATACCGGCTCAAACCTCACCATCTCAGATTTTTTTATAAAAAATCGTACATGTATAGGCGGGCGCAATCGACTATAGGGTGCGCTAGTAGGATTTTCAAAATGTCGGAAAAAACGGGGATAGACTTAGTTGATGTAATACAGATAGTTGGTAATTTTAAGAAACCATTAATTGTAGGGCAGGCTATTCTTGATGCAAACCACATAATAACATGTGGAATATTATCTAGAAGTAAAAAAACAGTTATTTTACAAGCCTTCTGCCTTCAAACTAGCAATTTTAAAGGACTGCCCCATCAAATAAAAGTGGAAATCAAATTTATTAATAATAATAAGCAATTTTCTTGTCATAGTAAGTGTAAAGCTGGTAGTTCTGGTAAATGCAAACACATCATTGTAACTTTACTCTACGTTTTTCGGTTAGTAATAACATTAATTACCTATTCATACAATCATTGTTATGGCAGCTTAGATTCTTTGTCATATTATTTATTTATTTGTCAAAACTTTCGGGCTTCGCATTGAAAACTCGGAACAATTAAGCACAACGGATGTAAGACCAAAATGGGGAACATTAAAAAAGAAAAACAAATATGACACCATGGTCCCAATGTTATTTGCTTAAAACCAACATTTTGGAATAATAAAATGTCAAATACTAATATTTACCTGGATAAACATAGTCACTTTCTTTAAAATGAAGACTAAATATCGTCATATGTTTCGAAACAGGCTTATCTATTCTTAATTTTACAATCCACTCTTTAAGAAACTTTTTATTTTTTGAAAACAAATGGAATGACACATCTTTAGATTTTTTTGACGAACACTGAGGGACCGAGCAATACCTATTAGACATTTTTCCAATAATTTTTTGCTCAATCGGGTTTTAATTATGGAAAAATAAATTAAAAACGGCAAAAAACCCTATGAATCCCAGGTAATCGCACGGCTTCTATCCCCGTTTCTCTAGTTCCTTCTAGTTCCTCAAAGAAGCAGCACCGTCGCTTGCGCTCGCCTATACTACTTGTATGGACTAGAACGATCGTGAAATATTATTGAGATATGTCCACCCGTTTTTGAATTATGAACCTGCAAAGCTCTCAAAAATAGATGCAAAGAAACAAAAAAATCATTAGGTTTTTCTTTAAATGAATATATTTCATGGATATCGACTATTTCATTGTCACTCATTTACATTCCACATCCATGAAAAATTGTTGATTATATGTCATAAGGAAATGATGTATAATTTTTTTATGTAGAACAATTATATATACAGACGAATGGTTGAAGGAATATTAAAAATGTGCAATAGTAACCCCCCACCCCCCGAAGATGGGTCAAAAGCCCAAAACGTTGGAAGAAGAAAATACATGATAACACATTGGAAGAGCTTCCTTCATTTAAAGAAAAACCTTATTCAAACCCAACTCTTCCTCATTAAGGTGGAAAGTACTACAAGTGGAAGATAAAAAATAGCCGTAGTTTTCCAAATTTGGCAAAGACAATGAGATTAGTGTCGTTTACATTTTGTAGGTTGGTATTAAAATATTTTTCTCAAAACCAAGTTCAAAATTTCAATTTCAATTTTCTCTGAAATATATTTTTTTAAAAAATAAATAGCCAATATTATATCTAATCATACAACCAACTATAAATGTGGGATGAAAATGGCTTCATAACTAAAAGAATTGAAAACTGGTGATAAAACGCTATAAATTAAACTTAAAAATAATTAATAAAATTATTCCAATATTTACATTTTCATGAGAAAAAACATGAAACCAATGATAATAAGGGTTCAATTAATAAGCTGAGAGATAACTAACAATATTTGGTCGTTATAACGCCAAAGTGTACTAAGCGGCAAACTCAAATGTTGAGAAAACTACAGGTTGTTTAAATCAAAAACTGATTAATTTTAATTAGTTTAAATATGTTTACTGCTAAAAAATTTGAATTACAACATATTTTGCATTGCCTATCACTATTATTAAACGTAAAGTATTAAGTATTATTCAAATTATTTATAATCAAATACTTATTTTTAAATTTTTTTTTTTTTTTTTAAATTTTTTTATAATCAAATACTTATTTAATACGTATTATTCAAATACGTATTAAATAAGTATTAGGATTATAAAAAAATTGAGTGCGTGTAGGTTTTACCCACTGATAAAGTAAAACTTAACTGACATTGATGCTATTAAGATAAAACTAAAAGATTTAATAATAATAAAAAATATTTACAATGTATATTTAGATAATTCTTACAAAAATTCAGTTGTTAATGTCCGAGTAATTTGGGGTGGGGGGGGGGGTTCATGAGCCCTGTTTCATAATCATGTGGCTGACTAACCGCTTTTTAATGATATTATTACCTTGTATTGTACGATCTAACCAACCTAAAGCGTTATATTTAGGGCGTAGTAAATACCTATGTATTTGCATAATTCCTTTAAAAATACAATAATTTGAAAAGCCAAATTTTTGGGTAAACTTACGTTTACACAGGCTTGGAGTTCATTGAAAAATTCCTACATTCAATAATTATTTTTGTATAACACTTTTTAGTCTCATTTTAAAACAAGTAAAGTTAATGTTAACGTGTCGTAAATTAATGTGATCCTCTCCCTAATTTGCTCTATTGCAAGGGATAAAGGTTTGAATTGTTTAAATCTTCAAATAACACAAACTATTTTAAATTTATGATAAATGACATTCCCAATAATATGCAAAAACTATAAGATATAACTGACAGTAAAATTCAAACTTTTTTTTTTTTCTTTGGCAGAAAGAGGAAAGGTGCTTCAAACATCTTCATGTATTATGTAAGTTATATATTAAATTTGTATATTTATATAAAGTCTTGAGGTAAAAAAACACAAAAAAAAAACAATAAAATTCAATTATGGGCCTTACAATTTAAAATCAGTAAATCTGTTGGTAGATCAAAATGGTCAATTTATTGTAAGATTATAGTCATAATTGCTAAGTTTTTCATAATTATTATATACCCACAGTGACCATATTTTCAGTTTACCATAAATATAGTATTTTCCAAAGAGCTTTGATAACCAGTTATCAACAGATAGCGCACATTCTTCCTCCATCTTTTGACTCTAAATTTAATTGGTTGGTTTTAGAAAAATTCTCATTACTGTTCGATGATTGATGAATTGAATGGGAAAACCAACCAAAGGTTTAGAATCAAAAGAGAGCAGGAAGAGCATTAGCAACCTGTTAGATGATAACTGGTTATCCAAGCTTGCTGGAACAAACTTTTAATTATTGACAGATTTAATGCTTAGTTTTATAATAAAGTGTTGTTTTACTAAAACCACTTTCTAATAGCCAAATAATAATGATCTATTACTAATAGACTAACTATTGTATCAGTATAATGGTGTTCTTGAACGACAAAATTTAGTGCACTACATGGTTTAAATGATGTTTAACACACTAAAAACTTTGCACAACATTGATTTTGAAACAATATATTCCAATTTAAAGTGTTTTTATTTGATAAAATGGCTTCAGTCACTGAGATTGCAGTCAGCGGTTTCATATAAAACTAATTGGAACAATAGTCCATTTCTGAATCCAGTAAGCTGAGTTAAAGTTGGCTGCATCTGCTGATACTTCATCCAGCCAACTTTTTTTGACCTTCTAACTCTGCAGTTATGATTTAAGCCTAATGGCATCAGTAACTTGGGACCCTCAGAAGCAATCATCCCAAGTTTGATAAACTTTACTGTATCCATGTTTTTATAGAACTTGTAGGTATTTGTCTAGTTCCTGCCATGCACGTAACATATACCGTGCCTTATCACTTGTAATAGCCTAGTCTTTTGGAGGACTTGATTACCTTAATTGGGTCACAGCTTTCGACTTTTGCTTGCTCAAATGATGAACCCTCAACGGTCCTTTTAAGTTTAAGTCAAGCTACACTAAACAGCTTTTGTTGTTATCAACGACTGTGTGGTTAAATATAAGTCATTGCAGAGCAGGAAATGAACAAGTACCAGCTCTCTATTACTCTTTGGTAATAGAATAATTCTTCTTTGGTAATAATCCTTCCTTGCTTGGATGCAATTTACTCATTTCATCAATCTTTTCTGATCAAATAGGGCAGAATCCTTATCATTTAAAAAATATTAGAAGTGATATTTATGAGCAGAAAAGGAATTTTATATACTACGTTTATACACAGAGACTATAACTGTGAAAGTAGTCTAAGAAAAAAAAAAGTAATTATTACAAAAAAAAAAAGTAGAAAAATTTGTAATGATAAATTATATATAGGTCGGTACACATAGTTAAAAAAAATTGAATTAATTAGTCATCACACCAAATTACTTTAAACTAAATTAACTTCTTTTGTTCACTATTATTTTTAAATCCGCACCTGTTAAATTAATTTAATGTAACTTTTAAGGTATGGTCAAAAATTAACTCTTGGATAGTGATTTTTTTGTTTATTATATCTTATTTTAAGATACTAAATAATTGGACAGAGCTGCAGTGGAAGTCCTAAATATTGCTTATCCATGTATAATTAGGACAGAGAATTTTAATGAGTACCTGGCATCACTTAAGCGCAGAAACTCCTTTTTAAGACCACTCTGAAGGACAGCATAAATTATATAAGATAAATTTTACTTTAAAAATCCAAGGGCCATCTGCTAGCCAAGTTTAAAGTAATGCGGTGAGAAAAAAAATAATAAAATCATTTTTATTTCATCTTTTATTCTATTTTCATAATTATGGGCTATGAAGCACCAATATATGGTTAGATATTTTTATCCATATTTTTTTTATTCACTACTTTTTAAACTGTATTTTTCTATTTTTTAAATACAATTAGGGTTAATGACTAAAGCCTCATACTTGTTAAAACTCGTTGCGATAACCTGAGTGAGTTTATAATCTGAATTTTTTAAAAATGATTTGATCTATTTAAAAATTATGTCTGAAGCACTTATGAGGTTTGATATGCATTTTATCGATTGATATGAACTTTCAATTATGTCTAAGAAGGAGAGAAAGAGAGAGAGAGAGAGAAAAATTCAAACTTCTAGAATGATCGGGAAGAATTATAAAAGAGACAAATATATTCTCTTAGTTCAAGGAAAGTATGAATAATAATAGTAATATTCAATATTATGTATTGAATAATAAACAATTATTACCCAAAAACCGTCAATAATAATTCCATAAGGCGTATAATCCCAATACCTCAGAAGAAAATTATCGTTAAGTCATTTGATTTTATTTTAAATTTTATATTTGAATGACATAAACTATTAAAAAGAACATTGCAAAATAAATATTATATTAATGTAAAAAGCTGAGAGTTTTTGAAAATAAAGTATCAGGAAGAATATTTGGACCGAAGAGGGATTAATTAACCGGAGAATTTAGAAGTTTACATAACATCGAACTGAGTGAATTATATTCAGTAAATATAATAGAGGTGATTGCATTGCAGTGAATAAAATGAGCATGTAAAATTGCGTAACTTGGTTTTGAGCGAATCCCTAAAAGATTCATAAGCATGCGGCCGACTGGGACACATCCGTAGGCCAAGGCGGATATGGGAGGATTTCGTGGAGGCAGATCTGTCCAATTTGGGTGTGGTCGGCGGTCGGTTGATAGAGTGTGCAGGGAGCGAGTTGTCGTGTCGGCATCAAACCATCGGGCTCGCAAAGCCTTCATTATTATTATTATTAATGTAAACAGATTTCAAGATTTGGTGGCTGAGATTTTTTAGGAGCCATCTTACCGAACCTTTGGAAAAATAACTTCTCAACCATTGGTGATACGATCAACCAACTTACTTAGATAAGAAATTGATGTGTTTTGTTAGATATCATTTCCCAAAATCACACATTTTTTTACATTCATATCTTATTTTTATTAATCGTTAAAGCCGTTTTTGAGTAAATAAAAAACCCCGTGAAAATGATACAAAATTTATTAAGTAAAGTCCCCCCTTCGGTTGATCAATTTTGATGAAATGTTGGCTATCACATATTTGGCATATACATACATCAAATACCCAGTTTGGTCACAATCGTGAAAGCCGTTTTTGAGTAAATAAAAAAAGTACGTAAAAATGATACAAAATTTATTAATTAAAGTGCCCCCTGCGGTTGATCAATTTTGATGAAATTTTTACAGACATATGTCGGGCATATAAGTAGATCAAATACTAAGTTTAATCAAAATCGTGAAAGCCTTCTTTGAGTAAATAAAAAAAACACGTGAAAATGATACAAAATTTATTAGGTAAAGTCCCCCCTCCGGTTGGTCAATTTTGGTGAAATGTTGGCTATCACATCTTTGGCTTATGCATACATCAAATACCCAGTTTGATCAAAATCGTTAAAGCCGATTTAGAGTAAATAAAAAAAACACGGGAAAATGTTACAAAATTTATTAAGTAAAGTCCCCCCTCCGGTTAATCAATTTTGATGAAATTTTTACAGTCATATCTCGGGCATATAAATCGATCAAATACTCAGTTTAATCAAAATCGTTAGAGCCGTTTTTGAGAAAATCGAAAAAAACGTAAAAAGTTATTAAATAAAGTACCCCCTCCCTTTGAGCAATTTTGATGAAATTTTTGCTGTCACATCGCGGGCATATACCTACACTAAATACCCAATTTCAGGTTCCCACGGTTTATAGTTTTTGAGCTAGTCTGTTCACACACACACAGACACACACACAGACCATTTCGCGGGACTTGGTCATTTCGACTCAGGGGACCCCAAAACGTGTATTTCCGTTGAAAACCGGAAGTCGAAATTTTTCACGATCGCAATACTTCCACTTACTATATATTACATATATAGGTAAGTGAAAGTAAAAAATTTCATATTCTGTAGGGTATCCCTTCCAATTAATCCCAAAATCAGAAATCTTTAGATCGTAAAGCGTCATTCAAACAAAATAAACAGACATTATAATTATTTTTATAGTATAAGCAAACCATTCATCTTAAATGTCAAATAACTAACAATATTTTACCTCTGAGCTAGAAAAGTTAGTTATAATAATTATGCAATGTAAGGTTTTAAAATGAAGGCAAGAAATTATGTCTTTTAAAATAATACAAAAATATTGTTTTTTACTTAAATATAAAAGTATAATATAATATATAACTTATAATATAATATATATTATAAAGTATAATATAAAACATAGTACTCAACAAATTCAATTTCCTTACATAATAAACTGAAATATATATATATGTATAATAAACAACATTTAAAATTTATCAATAAAAAAAAAATATAAAGATATAAAAAGAGATTTCTTAAAAGCTAATATAATTTCTAATTTAAAAAGTATAGCATCGAAGTGATGGCCATATATCCAGTAACAAAATAACCGACAAAGAACGCGATTGCCCTGGCAGGCTGTGGAACAACATAAACAGCATAAACAAGCGTGTGAGCGATTCGAGCAATCGTGAAAAATCTCATGAGCATGATGGCGAGGGTCGCTGCGGGGTTCGTCAGCAGGTAACAGAAAGCGGCGACGAAGTAGATCAGAATGTTTTCCAGGTCATTGCGATGCGCTCTGGAAAATAAAATACATCGTTAACTTATTTTATTACATCAGTCTATTATAATATATTGTAACACTTATGTGGGTATCAAATATTTATTCGACAAAAATATACAGTTATCAATGCCAATGAATTAATAAAACTTAAATACTTGTGCAGGTATATAATTATACATATAATAATTGCTGTATAATATATAATTTACCTTCGCACCCTCTCAATGTCCGGGTCCTCAATGCCATGTTTAGAACCCTTCAATAACTTTGTGTCTTCAGGGGTTATAAATATCTATAAACAAAAAATTGAATCAAAGTTACAGCAATAATAATTATGTTTATATTTATTTATTGGTTTTTCCTCTACCCAATGGGGTCATTGGCTATTTTTTTTTTCATTATAAAATCCGATAAGTTTCAGAAAATGTCAAAGTTTCTCAACACTTTCCTCGGTATCGTGCAATATTTCTTTCAATGATGTGCTCACTTTTAATTTTCTTCTAATCGGCTGGTAATATTTGCAGTCCACTAACATATGTGATACCGTGGTTAGTTAGTGCACCGCATTTGATGCAGGTATGTGAAGCAGATATTCATAGGAGAATTCGCATATTTACTTATATCAGATCTTTTGGGAATAATAAATAGCTAGATTAGACAAAGCAGGAAAACAAAAAACAAATAAATTAAAAACATGACATATTGCTCGACTAATAAAAGAACAAAAAAAAAATCCTAAAATATTAAAAATAATAAATAAAAAAAAATTGTTATTTTATATAATGGCATAATATGCCTGAATATGGTAACATAAATAACTCGAGAACAGGGCAAATATGTTTATATGAATTGCTATACAAAAAACTAGCATTCCCTGTCGCGGCTTAGCCTGCAAGCCTTTAAAATCAATTCTGTGATCATTATATTGGTATTTATTTAATATAATATGTTAACTGATGTTATAATAGATTTAGTAGATAATAGATTTAGTAGAATCGGAGCTTCCGGTAGGTGGAATGTTGGAGGGGGAAGCTGCCGGCTCGGTAGAAGAGAGGGAGACGCGCAAAGGAGAGAGTTCACTAAAACCGCCTAAACAAAAAATTGCTTACTCGTCGTGAACGCTGCATTTTTCCACTTTAAAACATGGTTTTCGATGCCCCATAGGGACTTTCGAGTTAAACTCATCGTATCAAGGTCTTTAAAATGAGTCTAAATTAGATATTTTTTCTCAAAGTGCAAAAATAGGTGTCCGTTAGAGTTAAACGACAATTTCGCCATTTAAACCTCTTAGGATACCTTTTATTGATGTATACCTTTTAGGTATACCTTTTTGAAATTCCTTTCTTAGTGGTTACCTACATCGCGTTTAAAATCTAAATTTCGAACTTCAAGTTTCTATCATTAGTATCACATTAGTAGTTTTTGCTTTGCATTGATTGTGTCAATCAGGACAAAGCCTCTTATATATATATAGAGATTATGTCATGACGTAAATAAAATAAATCATTTTCAAATAATGAAAATTCGTGACATTAGCTGAGTATTTAAAGCATGTAGCGAAATTTTGAATCTAAATTTTAAAATATATATTGAGGGACAATTACAACTTTGCTCACTAAGCAACCGGAAAGAAATTGAAAATAATTTTATTCCAACAGGAATAAATCCAGTAGGAATTGGATATGGACAACTATGAGCTGACATATATAAAAAATGTAGAACATTGTATTTTAGCATTTGACAGTGATATAGTTTCAAAACAATTTCAAAAAGACTATCAATTATACAACTGAGAAATTATTTTATGTTTAGAAAATGGGGACAAAGCGCCGAAACGTTAACATGTAATGTGAAAATAAATATTTGTGGAAAAGAGGAAGATAAATTAGCTAGTTAATCATTACTTAAAGTAATTTTCATTTTATAGCTGTATGCCCCCTGTAGTCCGAATTCCCAGTAAAATGCTTCTGTAAGACAAGTCTAACTATAGAAGAAGTTATTAAAATATTAAACAGTGAAACTTCAACGCGTTGATAAGATATTGTAAATTAGCCTGGCATAAAAGAAGTGGATTGGTAAAGGAATTGATTTACTGATAAAATAATTTTTGTTAATAGATTTAATTGAATTGTAAATAATTTATTGTTTATAGAAACTAGCTAACTGAGGATAAGTTGTGTTGTGACTTTTATTTTTACTTTGGGGTTAATAAAGTTTATATTTAGGAAATATTTTCTTATTTTAGGATTATTTTTGTGTAACAAAATGATAAAAGGGAAATACTGTTTTGGATAGAAAAAGATAAACCCATGTTATTTAATTTCAAATATTTAATTTTCACCATTTTACTATTTTTTGTATTATATTTTTTTTTTCTTCTTATTTATGTAATCCAAATCAGCACATAATTTTATATTATTAATATGTATACATATTTATAATGTTTTTTATTTTGGTTGGGCACCAATGACCTGAGATGTTTGTTTGTTTAACACATTCAACGCTGATCACAGCCCTGAGCTGTAACGGGGGTCGAGCCCAGGTGGCCGGTCACTGCCCAGGGCTGTAATCAGGTATATTTTACCTTTTCCACTTAAAAGCGATGGCCAGGTAGGAAAGTGTTTACTTTTGTTAGTCAGCCACTTGCACTGGTCCATGATAGTCATTTCGGTGTTTTTGGTTTCCGGATAGCTGCATTATAGCCGGAGTTGTGAATTTTTAAAGTTTTCCATGAATTTTTGTTAATTTAAGTGGTTTATTTTTAATTTTAATTTAATCTAATTGAAAATGGGACCTAAGAAGAGGAATGCCAGTGGACAGCCATCTAAAAGAAGTAAGTATTTTATAATTAATTTTTTTTTTTAAACTATTCCATTTTTTCATTTTGCTTATAATATCTAATTTTAAAGCTATTCTCACTACTTATATTATACTTTATCATTATATTACATTATCCAGTTACAGTGGATTAGTAAAAGGTTGCTGAGACTGCGCTTGGGCAACCACAAACTGTGCAACCACAAAGTAATTAGTTTTTGTAATTTTATTAT